>CAWUFW010004356.1:600000-1200000 GCA_963921515.1 Calotriton arnoldi
CTTCTCCGCTGAAAGTATCATCCCTAAATTCCATTGCACTCCCATGTCCATGTCTCCCCTCGCTCTAACTCGTGAAACAAAGAGCCAGTCTTTTACTAACGAGGCATGTGTCCTTGCACCTGCAACAGAAGATACGTTCAACAGAAACCCTCTACTGTGTTAATTAAATTTAATATCTGTGCCCAGAGATCCTTTCCAAGAGAACCTTCTCTCTGTAAAATAAGCTAACATAAGAACAACCAGGCCTTTCCTTGGCGTATATGCAGTCAGGCCTTTACACAATTTAAACGCACAATTCTTAATCACTTCTATAAGCATTAAATCATTACATTTCATATGCAAAAAGGAACTACACGTGCAACTTAATATGGTACACGTTTAAACTACTGCATCTCGATTACACATGGGCTGATTCATTTATGCATCATTTTGAACACATTTCAATGAAGCATTCCATTGCATGATTATAATAGCACAATTACTCTTCTATTCACTCTAAAAAATGCGGTTCAAAACTACATTTTACTGGCCATTCATCGATATATAGCTGGATATATGCGGGTGCGTACTAACGGTGATTATGATGCACCCCTACAAATTTCACGAGAACATGGCGCTCTATCAGCAGCACAGGAGAAGGCACCGGCAGGAATTCTCAGAGTCAGAGTGACTCTATTCCAGCAGACTGAGGAGAACATTTATGAGAAGTATAGGCTGAGCAGAGATATTAGTTTTGATTTAATTTCTGAATTAGACCTTGTGTTGTCTAGGGAGACTAACAGGAGTGTTTATATACTCACACATATTCAAGTACTTTGCTGCCTTCCTCTTTTAGCCTCAGGAAGCTATCACGAGGTTGTTGCCGGAGCAAGAGGGGTTTCACAACACTCACTTTCCGATTTTTTAGGAATTGCTTGGGTGCAATGCTGCTTAATATAAATGCATATATTTATTTTTCTAATCCTCGTAATACTCTTCAAGAGTTGTAGCGAACAAAATTAGGGGGCATATTAGCAAGGAGTTGCGATATTTATCGCTAACCGCGCTTAGCGCGTATTTTTTTATCGCTGGAAATTATCGCTGAGATAACACGCTATTAGCAAGGTTTATCTCCATTGCGATAAAATTTCCAGCGATAGCGATGAGAATGCGAGAATATCGCCGGAAATCCAGCGATATTCTCGCATTAACGCTATGGTGGACTTAGCCTGACAATCCACCTCCTATACTACAAACAGGTAAGTCATGTTATTAGCAGGTGTTAAATTTTAGCGATAAACGCGCTTAGCGTGATTTATTTTATCGCTTCGCCTGCCTTGCTAATAGGGGGAAGTTGTGTTAGCGACTGTTTTCAGTCGCTTTTAGTTGGGAACGCCTACCTTGCATGTCATTAGCGATAATTATCGCTGGCATGCAAGGCGATGGGAAAACCAGCCGCTATCGCCTGAAAGCTGTCGCTAACGCCTGTTAGCGACAGCTTGCTGATAGGGCGATAAAAATATCGCTGCTTTAGCGGCAAAAAGTGGCGCTAAAGCGGCGATAAAGCCCTTGCTAATATGCCCCTAGATTTTTTCTGTTTGGCACATTTTCCCCAGGGGTTCGGCTGGATGGCGCACATGTTTTCATTTGTCCACCAAGCGCCACAGAATTCTTATATCCGAATATGAAGAGCCAGCAAGCTGTAAACATACAAATTGTATAAAATGCTGGCTGTCTATTTGCTGGACTTGTTGCTAAATTCCCTGGATCATTCATATATCTTCAGGCACTGTAGACTATACAACCGCCTTTCCAGAGGAGAGGTTAGTGAGAGCCTTCTTTGAGGTATTTATAATCCTGTAGAATAATTTTATGAATGCATTATTGTGAGCATTTTTTTAAATTGTATTTATTTTTGTGTTTAGGCTCTGTGCACTTGGACAATGACCCCTATACGTCAACGCTACTACATGCAGCCAACACTGATGCAATTTTGCTCACAAGCAACCCAGGGCTGTCATTGAACATACCTTTGGCCTTCTTAAGATAAGGTTTTGCTGCCTGAACAGAAGTCTTGGAGCTCTCAAATATTCTCCACCAGTGGCCTGCAAGATAATGGCAGTGTGTCCTATGTTCCTCACATAACAACACGGAAGGGACTTCTTATGCAGCCAGACGTAGACAGCTCAGATGAAGAGGAAGCCCCACCTCTACCACCCCTAAACCCAGCAAATGATTCCACCAGAGCTGCAGATGGGAGGGAGAGGCACACTTACATTACAGACAACTATTTGTAAGGGTAGATTATTGAAAGTAGTCAATATAATCTATAAAAAAACAGTCAAACTTAAAATGTAGTAGGAAATTTAAAGACACACAAATGGAGGAGTAAAGGATCTTTCTTCGTTTCTTAACTACATTTACAAATGCAAAACACACAAAAAATACTTTCAATGCCTCTTTCTGAGTTTGGTGGGAGTGGGATTCTCTATACTAGTTTACAAAATGCCTCTTCTATTTCAGTGCCTGACTACGAGTATTCCCACATGAGGCAGAGACATACTACTGTGGCTAATGACCACCTGGACATGTTTGCATAGTTTGCAACAATTCAAGACATGATGTAAAGTGCCACAAAGGAATTTGAATCATCCTTGCTACAGTGTGTACGTTTTTGCTGAATATGTATGGTTCTCTTGTTGAGTACCCCTGTAGTAGTTGCCAATTTCGCCACACTCATGCCATCATTTTGAATTTTAAACACTACACTGTGATGTCTTTTGTTCTATTGGTAATTCTCCTCAGGTATAGAATCACACAAAGATCTAATTGTTTCAATCAAATTATCAGTGCTATTAATCGTTGCGGACAAGCCTTCACCCATCTTTAGCCCAATCATCTTTATAGCAACCAATTGCTTATTTTGCACCTTTAACATTGATTTCTATAGTTGAACAAATTTTGCTCTACATCGTGAGTGACCTTTATCATCATGTCTTTGGTTTATCAAGTAAGATGTTAAGAAGAGCCCCACCAGGAGCAGCCTTCCTCCTGCTCAGCCCATCCTACAACTGACTACCTGACTCATCCAACATTCCATCGCATCATCACACACCAACATTCCGCACCATAGTCACACTGGCTGAGCAGCAGGTATAACACATCTCCCTTCTTTTCACAGAATAACATTAGATTTTTGCAAGGTGTTTACTATATAGCAATGAGAACAAATACAAATTCATGAAGAAAACAGGTGGAAAACATTGCATGCATTATGTACATGCATTATGCACAACTGGACAAGAAACACACACTAAAAGTGCATGTAAACAGGTAAAAACATTGCAAGCATTATGCATAACCGAATAAGCAACATAATAATTGCAAATAAGAATAATAATCATAATATTAATAACCCCTTCTCCCTTTCTACTCACAACACAACATACACACTCTACCACACCTCTAATCCTCGAACAGACCCCAAAGTGCCACAAGCATGCCAGCTGGCCAGGCTGACATAAAAATAGCAAGGAGGGAACCAACCACTGGGGCGCAGTAGAGGACCGCCTATAGCAAAAGAACAAAAACAACAGAAAAGGTGAACCACGAGACTGGTGAACCACCTTGACTTAAATAATGCCCTTCACCCTAACCCGTAGGCGGGGTGGAACAACCCTTCAAACACACGTCATTAGGCTTACACACATCACTTACGGTGGAACAACACACCAAACACACGTAACCGTTGGCTTAAAACAGCCCCTCACCCTGACCCGAAGTGAGGGTGAAACAACACTTCAAACTCATCATTTGGCTTGAACCCTGCCCTACACCCTAACCCATAGTAAGGGTGGAACAACACATACCATAAGTCATTTGGCTTCAACCCTGCCCTTCACCCTAACCCGTAGTAAGGGTGGAATAAAATTTCACTCACACATCAAGTCTTCAAACACTCAAGACTTGGCATAATACTGCCCTTCACCCTTAACCAATAGTAAGGGAGGAATAAAATTTCACTCACACATCAAATGTTCAAACACTCATGAGTTGGCTTAATCCTGCCCCTCACCCTTACCCCGTAGAAAGGTGGAGCGACAAACTTCAAACACATTAATTTGGCATCAACTTTGTGCCCTTCACCCTTTCCCCGTAGGAAGGATGGAACAAAAAAACAACAAAACACCAACAGGGCCGGACTGGGAACCGAAACCGGCCCTGGCAAACTGCTCGGCTGGCCCCCCCTGGGGGTAGGGGAGTGCAGCCAAGCTGTTTGCGAGGGCTGGTTTCGGCCGATTTTGTTACAGGGGGCCGATATTGCTGACCCCCGGTAACAAAACCGGCCCCCAGGGGCCCAAAACCGGCCCCCCCACCCTAGCGGCCCACCGGGAAAACGCCCGGTGCCCGTTACGGCCAGTCTGGCTCTGAACACCAATTACCATTCATAACCAGACCACGGTTTACCTCAGGACCATAGGACCCACGTTTCAGGATGCTAACAACTTGGCCCAAAAATATGCAGGTCTTACCCCTGCAACAACACACTTAACCATATGATAAGAATACAATCACATCATTCACAATATGTACACGTAGCTAATGCACCCAACACAATCTACGCATGGTAAGAGCTCACAAACCTCAAAACACTCTATCTCTACCATGAACACTCAAGACGAACAAAAAAAGTTTACACGCACGTATAAGCATATGGTCCTGCTCACCAACCCAAAAGATTCACTTTTTTTTTTTAACCTTTATACATATCCTATCAGCATGAAATAAGATGAATAAGCTATGGCTAGAACAGACATATTCTGGTGTTTTACCAGTGTTCCCAGGGTGAGCTCCAACCCTACCCTTGCACTAAAGCGATTACTTCAACCAAAAACAGTATTGATTGTCCCAAAGGCGAGGATGAAATCCGCTGCCTCAATGAAGATGAACATCCAACGTAAAAGAAAGGCTTGAGGCTTGCCGCAATGACAATGTCACTTCCATGTGTTTCAGCAGCAGTCCGTGAAGACACCACTCACCAGAACAGCTTGAGGACACACGGACGCGCAAGTCTCGCTGACTACATGACAAGGCTGAGAGGGGCAGCCAACACCGATGCTTCTCCGGCTTCAGCCTCTCCGCTTTAGAAGAACGTCTCTCGGGCAAACATGCCGTTACAAGTACAACACATTACCGATACCAGCACCAGTTGCAAAATGGCAGCACGCACGCCAGGAGAGTGCCAGGTGGCTCCCGGCACGTGCATGCTGCACAGCTTGAAGTTGCAGGGCTCATCACCACACTGAAGACTGGGCTTGCGCAAGCCACTCAGAAGATGCATGAGCAATAATCGTTGGGGTGAGTGAGCCTTCTTAAAAAAAACACGAAGTTGACACAACGGGCGATCTAAGAAATAGCATAAACTTTACCACCATAGTTTAAAACAAGCATCCACGTCCCATCTCTAGAATCTCTCGCAATGTGGGGTGCCGTGGTGGGAGACTAGTTAGATGAACAATCCAAACCTCCCTACAAACTCACAGACAGTCCCATGAAAGCCCCGTAGATCAACACCACAAGCCAAGCTTTCACATTCCCCCCTGTTTAAATTCATTCTCGAAGGCAAGTTGCAAGTCAGCCAATGGGCAGAAGGTGTCACAGGGTTTCAGACGTTGAAAAGCTGCTCTGTAAGGTCTTCATGAAATACTAAATCGCAGTGAACCGCTGGCGCTGTCCAAATGACCGCAGATCGGCTCCACTTGAGCAAACCAAAAGTACACTTAGGTCAAGAATGCCCTGGCTTGTAGGCTGTCCGGTGGAACAGGACACCGGTGGGGCTGAAGGGCACACTGACTTTCTCTACTCAATAGAGTTCATTCACAAGTCTTACTTGTGTAATGTCTTTAGGTTTGTATCTTGTAGGTTGGTATCCATAGTTTCCATTGCCACTCAGTTTACATGCGTAGATTCCTTTTAGATTCCTTTTAGGTTCCTTTAAAATTCTTCTTCAAATAGTTTCCTCAGGGTAGTTTCTTGTTGGTTAGGATCATAGTTTCTATCTCTCAGTTCACACTCGTAGATTCTTTTAAAATCGTCCCCAAAATATGTTGTACAATAAAGATGTCTGGTTCCAAGGTAGATTATATAAGTAGGTTTATTAAGTAAGATGTTAAGAAGAGCCCCACCAGGAGCAGCCTTCCTGCTGCTCAGCCCATCCTCCAACTGACTCCCTCACTCATCCAACATTCCAC
Source organism: Calotriton arnoldi (assembly GCA_963921515.1). NCBI lineage: Eukaryota > Metazoa > Chordata > Amphibia > Caudata > Salamandridae > Calotriton > Calotriton arnoldi. Next base: position 606,231 of record CAWUFW010004356.1, read on the forward strand.
TGCATCATCACACACCAACATTTCACACCACAGTCACACTGGCTGAACAGCAGGTATAACACTCTGTCACCTACGTCTCTGTGCGTAAAGGTTTGCTTGATACATTGTAGGTGAATGTAGATGTCTAGAAGCTCCAGCTGCTTGTCTTCTTGAGCCACTGTTATTTCAGAAACTGTAGGTGTAGGTGTAATCCCTATTCATGTAGGCAGATCATTGATGGCATTGTCCTGATCCTCTATCTCATCCACATTCTGATTATCCCGTCTCTCTGTTATGTTTCCCTCTGTATCTGTATCAAACATGTGTAATATGATATATTAAAGTTTTTATTTTGTTGTATATGCCATAAGAACATGAATACATGTTAAAACATGATAAACAAGTGAATCAGGAATGAATTCTTTTAATCTTTTTTTACAGGATAATGCAATATGAGAGACATTTATTTTTTGGGTTGTTATTGTCAAATCATATTTTGAGGTGTCAATTAATGTTGGACTAGAAAAATTTAGTGGCTCATTCATTATTGTTTTGCATCGCCCTTGTGCTGCATAAGACGATACAGGGCAACGCAAAACCTAGAATAACATTTGACAAGCCACTCAAGGTCACCCTGTGTAACCATGCGTGGCTTGGTAAATCTGGTGTAATTCAAGGCAGCACAAATCGCTGCCTTGCGTTCCACTCTGCGGTGGAGGTGTTACATAGGTCAAGAATGGGTGTTCCCCACCCATGCATTCTGATTAATGCCGGGATTTACAAAAAATTGGTAGACCTAGAAATGTGTCAGAATTGTACGCCTTCCCACCAAAGCCACAGAAAGGAGAAATATTTATTTTTTCCTCGTTGTTGGCTCTTTTTAAGTTCAGCATTCTGCAGCACTCTCAGAAAGAGAAAATTTCCTCTAAGAATTGAACTTGTGCAAAACGGTGTCCCTTCCTGCTCAAAAACAATCCTGCCTGCAATGGAGGCACACTTGCACAATGACGCAAGGGGGCCTGTGTTGGCGCTAGCCTGCTTTGAGTGTGCCAGTGCAAGGAGAGGACAGGAATGTGCCATATAATGGTAACTATGGTAAACTCCTGCCCTCTCCCTCTCCCTTTCACGCAGCACAGCACAGCAAGTTGCCTTGCTGTGTTGCATTGCAGGAAATAATGATAAAAAAGGCACATAATAACCTGTAATAGTTTTCAAACCGCATCATGCATTTCAAAATATAGACAAAAATAAAATGCATTTTCACGTGAAATGTACTTATGTCAACGCAAACCTGTTTGAACATAGTTCAGTAACAGGCATAATAAATGTCTTTTTGATTACCATTTTCTGGTGTAATTTATATTTACACTAACCTAGGCTTTGCTGAAGAGGTTCAGTCACATTTATATTAGTAAAGGCAGATATAGCCTCTGTCAATAAAGTGTTTGTAATGGTCCAATGCTTAGCTGTATGTGGGGGTTGTGTGGAAGGTCCTCCTCCAGTGACAGCAGCTTCCTTCCTCCTACTTGCCGGCTTCTCCTTCATTTGGAGTGAAGGTCATAAAGTATCTCAGCATGCTGTAACACCGACAGCATTAAAATACACTTGTATCCAGCTCCAGATGTGCTTCTTATTGGCTTCAGGAACTGTTAATGACGATTTCCCAAACAGTTGTTCATTATTGGCAACACATTCCACATAAAAAATTTAAATTTCCGTGTAGAAGAAACCCAGTAGCTGGGAGTCACAACACTTCCTTCTGGGCAGCTATTGTGCTTTTGAAGGTGACTGCAACAATGTATTTCCTAAGTGTGATATCATTAATGTGTGTCTGGGTGCCATTCGCTTTTTGGAAAATAAACCAAATTGCTTCTATTATCTGGTGTGTTAGGGAAACCACTACTAAGATATTTAGGACATGTATGAGAAAGTGTATTTCACTTACCAAATCACAGAATGTGATTACTTCAGAGTTGCATATTATGATACGGCAGGTTCAACAATAGTACATCTGGCCTTGTTTCTTGATGAATTGTGTAAACATTTGATCCACATGTTCTAATTCCCAGACGGAGGAAAGAGATAGGTAACCATTGTGGTTTCACCTTAAACTTCCATTCCAAGGGTCACACCATGCCCTGAATTTTGGAGCTACATATAGTTTCCATAAATAGTGGGTTATAGGTTGTGCAGTTATGGCCAACAAAGAAAAGGTGTAAACTAGAACCTAACAGTGGTGATAGTTTGTGTTTGTGCAGGTGCTGTTGTCCTCTCACAGGGATCTACATTTTCCACATTAATTTCACATCTTCCATTAAACACCTGTCAGATGGTGACAAAGGTTCTCTAATACAACACTCCTTCTGCTCTACTATCTAGTACCCACTCTGTATTGCAGTTTAGTATTAAAATTGAATCTCTCCCTCTGAAATCATATTTACTTAAAGCAGCCAATTGTTTACTAGCATTTAGAAACTTACCAAGATGTTATGGTTGCCTTGTGCTACACTAAGGGTCTGGTAGCCTTCTAAGTGTTGTTGAGAAAAGGAAATTGCAACCATTTGGGAAGGTGCAACTGGTGAAGACAAATAATTGCAAAGCTTATATAGAAAATATCAGAGACTGTCTGTGGCTGAGATATCCCAAGGTGGGAATATTCCATCTGCTGTGTGGAGATTTGGCACTGCCTCCTTTGAACTTTTGCAGATGCTCTAATTTTGAAGACAAGATCCAATGGGAATAGGAGTATGCAATGTTTGTTTAGTGGTGAACCACAATTTGAACTCATCTGAAGAAAGCATGCCAGTTTTAATACACAATAGAAATCATGCTAGAAGCAAATACAAATATAGGCAATTCTTCTTTAACAACACATTTTCATAGTAGATTATTTTTGCAAAATTCCATTATTTTCATTGCATATTTAGGAAAGCCTTTCTGCATGCTTGTGTTGCAGTGTTTTGGGCCCAAATTTGGTCATGAGGTTATTTCTTTGTTTATCACCTAAAATCTCTTACTTGGTCCTCTTTGTGCCGAGAGGGGTTGGACATAGGGTATCCAACTCAGTTGTCCAATGAGGACCAGGAATTAAACAACTGATCTACAAATTAGTAATGAGATTGATGTACATAACGCTCAAGACCACACTATAAAGGTATAGAATTATTACTGCAAGACCAAATCTCCTGAAAAAATTTAGTCTGACCAAATTCATACAAACCAATAATTCTGTTAAAGCTCTGCAAAATAATAACATTAATACCTGATAATTGAAGCTCTCTCTAAGCCGATTACCCTTGGTCATTTATAAATCAATTGGAATATGCAATCAACTTGTGAGAATAAATCATGGTAAGACAGAGTCAATATTTAGTAAACTTAGATTTTATAAAGATTTAAAAGGGTGTAAATGCATTAATATAAGCATTTAAGGTCAAAGAGTGCAAGACAATCTAATTAGCTTGGAGTTTGGCATAAAAATTATCAAAGCTCTTGAAATTCAAGAAAAGGGACATTGTGCACCTTTATCATTATTCCTCTAAAGTGTGTCATGATCGATTTATGTGTCACTTAAAGGGTTCAACAGCTTATCAGCTGCACCAATACCCCCTCTGGTGGTGAATTAAGCCATCACATCATTATCTTAGCTGTTGTCCCATCTTACAGTTCTGTTGTTTTCATGATCTTTAGTCTAGACTCCTCTAGAACTTTCATTTCATCATAGTACCCACTTTGTCTATTCTCTAATTCTACTTCAGCCCTTTTCCTCTTCATGCCTTTTTTTTTTTTTAGACTTCTATAAACCTTGAAGATAATAATCAAGATTAGTATACAGATAGCAATGCTCAATATGGACTTCAAGATTTTTCCCAACAATCAAGTTCCTAGATATGCAAACCATCTACCTAGAGAGGAAAATCCTTTCTCAATTGATTTCCAAGCACCATCCTAGCTCTTATCTGGAATGAAAGTGCAACAATGTTGCAACATTAACATCCGCCAGACTCCACCTTCCTTTGCAAGAAGGACATCTAATGCAAGACAGCTTTGAAGAACCATAGATCTCATGGCAATCATTTCGGTGTCTACTACTAAGAATCCACCCACAGTGTCAGTGGACAGCTTACCTACTACTGTAGACAGCTTTCGTATTTTGTGAGAATTCAGTATCACTCCAACAGACGGAATTATGGCTCAAAAAATGTTGCACATTAACTCTCCAGAACTTGTTCCTCTTATAGATCTTTTAGGTGAAGCTTTGTTGGGTTCATCAGACTGACCCACATGATAAGTTTTTGGGAAACTATCCCCATGTAACAAGATCCATACCATATTTTAGGCAGCCTATAATTGTCATTTTTCTCACAGAAGAAATACATTCTAGGAAACACAGGATCCACACCTCCTAGAAACAAACCCCAATTTCCCAAACTTGGAATGTATGGTCACATTTGCTTGAACCAACAAAGTTTGGATTTGCTTCAGTTTTACGGGGTAATATACATAGCTTTCCTCTATGTTGTCAATCTAAAGCTATAGCAGCTTGATTTCCCACTTTAAACTCGGGTTTCTTGAGTGCCCAAAGTGGTATTTTTGTATGATTTGCAGCTTTGGCCATAATCTCTCTTTGTCTATTTTATAGTGATTCTGCAATTCCTTTTCTACTTTGTGTAAAAGACAGGTTAGGTTGTGTTGGTGCGCATAAGCAGTGTCTAATCTTTGTGCAGGCTTAGAGCATTCACCCATCATTGCAACTGTTTTAGTATCAGGTAGAGAATTTAAATATTTCCTCACAGGCACTTCGGAAAAGATGAGATCAAATTTAGACGAGTAATACTTGAATTGTCCCTTGCCATAAAACAGGCTTGTTAATACACTGCAAGAAATTTTGTATGTAACAGACAGATGGTGATAAGTCACCCCCACAGAAACTGATGTAGGCAGTTGTAAGCACACATAACAATCTCGAGCATCCATAGCCTCGACGTATTCATATAAACGCTTTGTAAAAACATTAATTGAACAATCACCAGTAGACAGGTCTGGATGCAGTACCTTATCTTAAATACTTAGTGCATGATTATTCATTAAAGAGTTTTAGGCACAGAAGTAGGTTTAACTTTTGTCATGTATATATAATGGGGCAGATTCAAAATAATAAGAAATACTACAAGCGTTATAGAAAACACAGCTAACATACATGCACCTATATGTTTGCATTTCAATGATGTCACATTTGGATCCCTTGCTTACCTGAATTCAGACCTTAGAACCTCTGATAAAATTTATATTAGATGTGAGTAGCATATGCAGCACAGATGGAGCTCCAGCACCGTTCTTGCAAGGCTTTCAGCTACGTTTCTTTATAGCACAGTTCACATTTCTTGTACAATTTCTCCAACACAAATCAGCTGAGTTCTTTTATTTGAAAATCGAATTTAAAGTTCAGTTGAACACAAAATTCCTTAAGGTTGCTCATGCAAACTTAGATTGTTGTAGCAAAAGGTGTGATATGCTTTTTACCAGTCTTTCAGTGCCAAGTAAGTCCATTCAGGTGCAGCCAACCTCCTACTTAGTACCTTAGCTCTTTTGGACTGCCTTACTGATGGTCCTTCACCAGCACTGTCACTTTGATCAGACTGACTGGAGACTTCTGCAATAGTTCGTGGTGCTCTTCCTTCTGTCAGAGTGTGTCTCAATCTCTCTTGTCATCTGAGCCAAAAGGTCTCCAGGTAATACTCTCGTTTTAAGTGCACTGATCCCCTCGATAGGGTCAAAAGGGGATACACTTCTAAAATAACCCCTGCTCAGCCTCTTGGTAGCTTGGCACGAGCAGACAGAATTATCTCAGAGGCAGTGTGTAAAGCATTTGTGCACACATACAGTAATACAGTGAAAACACTACAAATGGACACCTCACCAGTTTAGAAAAGTAAGTAATCTTTATCTAAACTGAACAAGACCAAAACGACAAAAATCTGCAATACAGTAATCAAAATGTAATTCTTAGAAGGTAAAAATAGTTTTGTCCATAGCAAAGTATATTGGATGCGTAACAATCATAAACAAAAACAGCTGCAGGGAAGATGATGCATCAGTTCCTCACGCCCAGGGAAGGTGATGCGTCGGTTCCTTACCCAGGGGAGGTGATGCGTTGGTTCCTTACTAACACGCTAGGGAGGTGAAGCATCTGTTCCTTACTGAAGGGGAGGTGATGCGTCGGTTTCTTGCTATGTGGGGAAGTGATGCATTGGTTTCTTACTTCGGCCCCGGCGTTCTTGTAGACTTGGCACCTGCTGTGATGTGTGGGGATCGGGGATACGTTGGTTCTCGATTCGGCAGCAATGGCGCTGCGTTTGTCTCTCTAGACACGGTCCGATGATGCGTTGGTTCTTGCAGCCGCACAGCAGGGCCTGCGTTGGAATAAGAGCGGTGATCTCGGACTTCTGTGGAAAAGATTTGGCATGCAGCGATTTTTCCAGCCGCAGGCAGGCGCTGCGTCAGTTTCTTCAGCGGCACAGCAGCGATGCGTCGGAAACGGGTGCTGATGCTTCGCGCTTCTCTTAGTTGCGTCTCTTTAACAGCTCCCAACAGCAGGAACAACCTCTAGAGGCCCAACACAGCAGCAGGCACCTCCTGGCAGGTCAGAACTCCCAGCAAGGAAGTTCAGGGGAGCTGGTGGTGAAGTCGTTGTGTCCCTGAGACTTCAGAACAGGAGGCAAGCTCTACTTCAAGCCTTTGGAGATCTTCTTCAAGCAGGATACACAGCGCACAGCAAAGTATTTATCCTCTTCCTGGCAGAAACAGCCACTGTAGGCCAACCCCATGCAGCACGCAGGAAAGTGGCAGTACTACTCCTTCAGTTTTCCCAGCTCTTCTCCTTGGCAGAGGTTCCTCTTGAGTCCAGAAGTATTCTAAAGTTCTGGGATCTGGGCCCCAATATTTATATTCCATGTATCTTTGTTCTCTGGTGTCAGAGAGGCTCTGTGCTCAGTCAAAATCAGTTCTGTCCTCTCTGGTCCAACTTCCTGGCAGGAGGTGGCGACAGCATTGTGTAAGGCAGAACAGGCCAATTCAGGTGAAAGCAAATCTCCTCCCCCTACTCTAAATGCAGCCCAGGTCTATTCAGCCCAGCCCTGACTCATCCATGAAAGGCAGGTCACACCTCGAACCGCCCAGTTGCTGTCTACAGTGAATGGACATGCTTGGTCCCTGTCACTCCAAAGCCAGACAGACAATTCACAAAACCAGCAGAGGGACACAGGATGGCTAAGCAAGAAAATACCCACTTTCTAAAAGTGGTATTTTCAGACACAGAATTTAAAAATCATTCTTACTAAAAGATGCATCTTTACATTTTGAGTTCAGGTATACTAAACTTCACCTTCCTGTCTTGTCCCAATGGGAGGTTATATTTATAAGATGTTCTAAATAAACTGTTTTCACTATCAGGACACGTCACACATCAGGACGTGTCCTACCTTTCACATACTCTGCACCCTGCCCACAGGGGTACCTTGGGCCTACCTCAGGGGTGACTTACATGTAATAAAAGGGAAGGTTAGGGCCTGGCAAGTGGGTGCACTTGCTAGGGCGACATGGCAGTTGAGACTGTGCGCAGACACTGCAGTGGCAGGTCTGAGACCCCTTTGAAAGACAGCTTATGTGGGTGGCACAATCAATGCTGCAGACCCACTGGCAGCATTTGACTTACAGGCCCTGGGCACACACACTGCACTGTAGTAAGTCAAACAAGCCAATCATGGAAACACCAATCCATATTCACAATTTACAGAGAGAGCACTTGCACTTTGGCACTGATCAGCAGTGGCAAAGTGCCCCAACATCTAGACCAGCAAAAACAAAGTCAATCACACTGCAAAAACACAGGAGGCAGAGGCAAAAATACAGGGGAAAACCACACCAAGGATGCCAGGTCTAACAAACTGGTTTTATTTTTAGTAATTCTTTTAGTCGGCACAACATTGTCACATTTACTGTGGAGAATCTTTGATAAGTAAATGTATTTCACATACTGAAAAATACACTTAAAAGACATTTTTTAAATAAAGTTTAAGTCTAAATATTTAGTAAGATATTGTGTTAACTTTCCTTTCTGTGATCACTTTAGGAAAAGAACACCTTTACAAAACATTTTAATATTGGCGACTACTGACGTTGCTGCGGTGACGTCTCTAGTAGCGAAGAGCGCGTGGTTTGTACAAAGTGTAAAACATATATATAGACACATTCTAAATTAAATTTAACAGTAGAGCTTTATTAGTGTACTTTTCAAACTCATATTTTTCTAGTGAGTTTCCAGAAAAATCATCTACAAAGACTATTTTTCAGTTTTCGGGGTGTCGCCGGGTATCATGACGACATCGGTAGTCGCGGACATCGCATATTTTTCAGAAACTCTAAAACACATATATACAGATATTTTAATTGATGTTTGACACTACTTGTTTACTGATCTCCTGTTTAAAGTTTTGTTTCTATAATAATTTTTTAACAAATTAACTTTTACTTAGCATTTCCCGTGTTCGCGACTACAGCAGAAGTCGTGATGACGTTGTTCATTGTGGATAGCGCTTGTTTTACAGAAACTCTAAAACACATATATACACCTATTATAATTGATATTTGACACTAGTTGTTTACTGCTCTCTTGTATAAAAGAGTCTGCCTATATTAATTTTTTAACAAAATCCTTTTTATTTATAATTTTTCAATTTTTGAGGCAATAGCAGAAGTTGCGATGACGTCGGTAATCGCGGATACAGTGTGTTTTTCAACAACTCTGAAACATATATATAGAGATATTGTGAACAAGTTTTAGAATAGCTGTTCACTATTTTAGTATTGAAAGTAATGCTTTTCTTTCAATTTTTTAAGAAACTACTTTAACCCCTTCCATGCTCATGACGAGCTGGACTCGTCATGGCACACAGTGCTCGTGTGCTCATGACGAGTCCAGCTCGTCATGGAACCCAGTCAAGGAAATCCCTCTGGTGCGGGCACCAGAGGGATTCCCTTTCATCTCTAAGCCTCGGGAGCTGGGGAAGAGCTTCCCAGCTCCCGAGGCTCCCTGGTTTCCCTGGAAATGACGATCGGCGCGCACGTCGCGCTGATCTCATTTCAGTGAAACTGAAACTGAAATGAGCCAAGAGGCTCATTACAGCTTCAGTTTCTACGTGCTCAGGGGCTATCTCAGCCCCCTGAGCACGTAGAAACTCAGGAGAGGTATCGTTGGAAAGGGGAGAATCTCCCTTTCCAATGGTACCTTCACTAGTGGATCTCTGCTTGGGGATCGCCCCAGGAGGGCGATCCCCAAGCAGGGATCCACTCACTAGGCACCAGGGAGGGGGAGCGGCCCCTGGGCAAGGGCCTTTGCTCCCCCATACAATTTTTGCCATAATTAGTCTTTTCTGCCCCCTGGGGGTAGATGGGGGCAGTAGCCCCAATCTGCCCCCCAGGGGGTAGAAAGCCCACTAGACACCAGGGATTTCTATTTAAATTATATTTAGGGGTGGGGGCTGCCCAAACGGGCATGCCGATGCCCCCATCCCCCGGCCACAAAATTAGTCTTTCTGCCCCCTGGGGGCAGATGGGGCAGTAGCCCCCAATCTGCCCCCGGGGGCAGAAAGCCCACTAGATACCAGGGATTTTTTTGAAAATTATAGTTAGGGGTGGGGCTGCCCAATATGGGCATGCCAATGCCCCCACCCCACCCCGCCGCAAAGGTACAGTCTTTCTGCCCCTCCTGGGGGCAGATGGGGGCAGTAGCTCCCAATCTGCCCCCGGGGGCAGAAAGCCCACTAGATACCAGGGATTTGTTTTAAATTATAATTTGGGGTGGGGGCTGCCCAATATGGGCATGCCAATGCCCCCACCCCACCCCCGCCGCAAAGGTACAGTCTTTCTGCCCCTCCTGGGGGCAGATGGGGCAGTAGCCCCCAATCTGCCCCCCGGGGGCAGAAAGCCCACTAGACACCAGGTTTTTTTCCCTCGATACATTTAGGGTGGGGTTGCCCAAGATGGGCATGCCAATGCCCCCACCCCTCCCCCATGAAATTCCAGTCTTTCTGCCCCCCGGGGGGCAGATGGTGGCAGCGGCCACCAATCTGCACCCACCCGGGGGTTCAGAAATACCCTAGATGCCAGGGATTATTTTTTTATAGGCCCGGGTGGGGCTGCCCAGAATGGGCATGCAAATGCCCCCACCCTACCCCCCAAAGAAAAAAAAAAACTTTCTGCCCCCCAGGAGGCAGATGGGGGCAATAGCCCCTGATCTGCCCCCCGGGAGGGGGCAGAAAGCCCACTAAGCGCCAGGGATTTTTTTTTATATAGGTAGGGGTGGGGGCTGCCCAGAATTTGCATGTCAATGCCCCCAACCCAAAAAAAATGCTACAGTCTTTCTGCCCCCCTGGGAGGCAGATGGGGCAATAGCACCTTATCTGCCCCCGGGGGCAGAAAGCCCACTAGCCACCAGGGATTTTTTTTTACAAAGTTCGGGGTGGGGGCTGCCAAGAATGGACATGCCAATGCCCCCACCCACCCCAAAAAGATGTCACTGTCTTTCTGCCCTCCCAGGAGGCAGATGGGGGCAGTAGCCCCTGATCTGCCCCCGGGGGCAGAAAGCCCACTATGTGCCAGCGATTATGCTGGCTTTTTTATACGGAGGGGTGGGGGCTGACCAGCATAGGCATCCCAATGCCCCCGACCCCCAAAAGAATAGCCACAGTCTTTCTGCCCCCTCGGGGGCATATCGGGGCAATAGCCCCTGATTTCCCCTCCCCAGGGCGGCAGAAAGCCCACTAGGCACTGACTTTTTTCGGAATGTGCCTACCTGTTGAATTTGGTTCCTAGCTCTGCCGGCACCCAGGGAAACCTAGCAAACCTATACATTTTTTAAAACTAGACACCCAGGGGAATCCAGGATGGGCTGACTTGACTGGCTCTCACCAGGTTCTGTTACCCAGAATCCCTTGCAAACCTAAAAATTTGTCCCAAAAAACACATTTTCCTCACATTTTTGTGGTGGAAAGTTCTGGAATCTGCGTGGATCCACAAAATTCCACCCACCCCGCGTTCCCCAAAGTCTTTCGAGAAAAATGGTACCTCACTTGTGTGGGTAGGACTAGTGGCCGCGACAGGAAACGGCCCAAAACGCAACATGGACACACCACATTTTCACAGTGAAAACGGACCCTTTTTTTGCAAAGTGCCTAGCTGTAGATTTTGAACCCTAACTCTGCCGGCACCTAGGGAAACCTAGCAAACCTATACATTTTTGAAGACTAGATACCCAGGGGAATCCAGGATTGGGTCACTTGACTGGCTCTCACCAGGTTCTGTTACCCAGAATCCCTTGCAAACCGAAACATTTGTCAAAAAAACAAATTTTCCTCACTTTTCTGTGGTGGAAAGTTCTGGAATCTGCGTGGATCCACAAATTTCCACCCATCCCGCGTTCCCCAAAGTCTTCCGAGAAAATGGCACCTCACATGTGTGGGTAGGCCTAGTGCCCGCGACAGGAAACGGCCCAAACGCAACGTGGACACACCACATTTTCACAGTGAAAACGGACCCTTTTTTGCAAAGTGCCTAGCTGTAGATTTTGAACCCTAACACTGCCAGCACCTAGGAAACCTAGCAAACCTATACATTTTTGAAAACTAGACACCCAGGGGAATCCAGGATGGGGTGACTTGACTGGCTCTCACCAGGATCTGTTACCCAGAATCCCTTGCAAACCTAAAAATATGTCCAAAAAAACACATTTTCCTCACATTTCTGTGGTGGAAAGTTCTGGAATGTGCGTGGATCCACAAATTTCCTACCACCCTGCGTTCCCCCAGGGCTCCCGATAAAAATGGTACCTCACTTGTGTGGGTAGGCATAGTGGCTGAAACAGGAAATGGCCCAAATCGTATTGTGGAGACTTCAAAACTACCTATAACAAAACTACCTGGTTTTGGGGGCACCTGGTTTTTGGCCCCGGGCTCGCCGCCATCTAGGGAAACCTACCAATCCCACACATTTCTGAAAACTAGACACCCTGGGGAGTCCAATGAGGTATGGCTTGCGTGGATCCCCCAACGTTTCCCTACCCAGAATCCCCTGCAACCCTCAAATTTAGCTGAAAAACCATATTTTCCACATATTTTGCGTGGAATCACCGTGCTGGCACAAATGTCCTACCACCCAGCGTTGCCCTTGTTCCCCGAGTAAAATGATACCTCACTTGTGTGGGTGTCCAAAGCAGAACTGGCTAAAAACGTATTTTTAAAAAAATATAGCGCTTAGAATTCTCGGTGCTATACCCTAAATCCCTATGTTTTGGGCTCTTCCCAGTCACAGGCCTTTGGCCCACCCACACAAGTGAGGTATCATTTTACTCGGGAGAACAAGGGGAACGCTGGGTGGTAGGACATTTGTGCCGGCACGGTGATCCCACGCAAAAATGTATGGAAAAAGTGATTTTTTCAGCTAAATTTGAGGTTTGCAGGGGATTCTGGGTAGGAAAACGTTGTGGGACCCACGCAAGCCATACCTCGCTGGACTCCCCGGGTGTCTAGCTTTCAGAAATGTTTGAGTTTGGTAGTTTCCCAAGATGGCCGCCGAGCCCAGGGCCAAAAACTCCTGGGACCCCCTTGCAAAACCAGGTTGTTTTGTGATAAGTAATTTTGATGTCGCCTCAATAGGTTTTGGGCCCTTTTCTGTCGCGGGTACTTGACCCACCCACGCAAGTGAGGTATCATTTTTATCGGGAGACCTGGGGAACGCTGGGTGGGAGGAAATTTGTGGATCCACATAGATTCCAGAACTTTCCCACATAGAAATTTGAGAGAAAAGTGATTTTTTTCAGCTAAATTTGAGGTTTGCAGGGCATTCTGGGTAGGAAAACGTTGGGGGATCCACGCAAGCCATACCTCGTTGGACTCCCCGGGTGTCTAGTTTTCAGAAATGTGTGGGTTTGGTAGGTTTCCCAAGATGGCCGCCGAGCCCGGGGCCAAAAACCCAGGTGACTCCCCTTGCAAAACCAGCTTGTTTTGTGATAGATCATTTTGATGTCTCCTCAATACGTTTTGGGCCCTTGCCTGTTGCGGGTACTTGAACCACCCACACCAGTGAGGTTTTTGGCCCTGGGCTCGGCGGCCATCTTAGGAAACCTACCAAACCCACACATTTCTGAAAACTAGACACTCTGGGAGTCCAGCGAGGTATGGCTTGCGTGGGTCCCCCAATGTTTTCCTACCCAGAATCCCCTGCAAACCTGATATTTTGCTGAAAAATCACTTTTTCGCACATTTTTGTGTGGTAAAGTTGTGGAATCATGGGGCTGACACAAATTTCCTACCACCCAGCAATCCCCAGGTCTCCCGATAAAATGGTGCCTCACTCGGGTGGGAGGCCCAAGTACCCGCGACAGGCAAGGGCCCACAACGTATTGAGGCGACCTCAGAATGGCCTATCACAAAACGACCTGGTTTTGCAAGGGGGTCCCATGACATTTTGGCCCGGGGCTCGGCGGCCACCTACGGAAACCTACCAAACCTACACATTTCTGAAAAGTAGACACCCGGGCATTCCAGGAGGTATGACTTGCGTGGATCCACTAACGTTTTCTACCCAGAATCCCCTGCAAACCTGATATTTTGCTGAAAAATCACTTTTTCGCACATTTTTGTGTGGTAAAGTTGTCGAATCATGGGATTGACACAAATTTCCTACCACCCAGCGTTCCCCAGGTCTCCCAATAAAATGGTGCCTCACTGGTGGGAGGCCCAGTACTCAGCGACAGGCAGGGCCCACAACGTATTGAGGCGACCTCAAAATGGCCTATCACAAAACGACCTGGTTTTGCAAGGGGGTCCCATGACGCTTTGGCCCGGGCTCGGCGGCCACCTATGGAAACCTACCAAACCTACACATTTCTGAAAAGTAGACACCCGGGCATTCCAGGAGGTATGACTTGCGTGGATCCACCAACGTCTTACCCAGAATCCCCTGCAAACCTGATATTTTGCTGAAAAATCACTTTTCGCACATTTTGTGTGGCAAAGCTGTGGAATCATGGGATTGACACAAATTCTCTACCGCCCAGCGTCCTTCAGGTCTCCCAATAAAATGGTGCTCACTCGGCGGGAGGCCCAGTACTCGCGACAGGCAGGGTCCACAACGATTGAGGCTTACTCAAAATGGCCTATCACAAAACTACCTGTTTTGTAGTGGGGTCCCATGACGTTTGGCCTGGCTCGGCGTCCACCTAGGAAACCTACCAAACCTACACATTTCTGAAAAGTAGACACCGGGATTCCAGGAGGTATGACTTGCGTGATCCACCAACGTTTTCACCCAGAATCCCTGCAAACCTGATATTTTGCTGAAAATCACTTTTCAAGACATTTTTGTGTGGTAGTTGTGGAATCATGGGATTGACACAAATCTCCACACCTAGCGTTCCTCAGGTCTCCCAATAAGATGGTGCCTCACTGGCGGGAGGCTCAGTAGCTGGCAGGTAGGGCCCACAACGTATTGAGGCTTACCTCAAAATGGCCTATCACAAAACTACCTGGTTTTGCAAGGGGGTCCCATGACGCTTTGGCCCGGGCTCGACGGCCACCTACGGAAACCTACCAAACCTACACATTTCTGAAAACTAGACACCTGGGCATTCCAGGAGGTATGACTTGCGTGGATCCACCAACGTGTCTACCCAGAATCCCCTGCAAACCTGATATTTGGCTGAAAAATCACTTTTTCGCACATTTTTGTGTGGTAAGCTGTCGCATCATGGGACTGACACAAATTTCTACCACTCCAGCGTCTCCCAGGTCTCCCGATAAAATGGTGCCTCACTCGGGTGGGAGGCCCAAGTACTCGCGACAGGCAAGGGCCCAAAACATTTTGTGATAGGCAATTTTGATGTCGCCTCAATACGTTGTGGGCCCTTGCCTGTCGCGTGTACTTGGGCCTCCCACACAAGTGAGGCACCATTTTTATCGGGAGACCTGGGGAACGCTGGGTGGTAGGAAATTTGTGTGAGGCCAGTGATGCCACACTTTCCCACACAAAAATGTGTGAAAAAGTGATTTTTTCAGCTAAAATTGAGGTTTGCAGGGGATTCTGGGTAAGGAAACGTTGGGGGATCCACGCAAGCCATACCTCCCTGGAAGCCCCGGGTGTCTACTTTTCAGAAATGTGTGGGTTTGGTAGGTTTCTCTAGATGGCTACCGAGCACGGGGCCAAAACCCAGGTGACCCCCTTGCAAAACCAGGTCGTTTTGTGAAAGGCCATTTTGAGGTCGCTCACTACGTTGTGGGCCCTTGCCTGTCGCGGGTACTTGGGCCTCCCACACGAGTGAGGCACCATTTTTATCGGGAGACCTGGGGGAACGCTGGGTGGTAGGAAATTTGTGTCAGCCCCATGATTCCACAACTTTACCACACAACAATGTGCGAAAAAGTGATTTTTTGAGCAAAATATCAGGTTTGCAGGGGATTCTGGGTAAGAAAACTTTGGTGGATCCACGCAAGCCATACCTCCCTGGAATCCCCCGGGTGTCTACTTTTCAGAAATGTGTAGGTTTGGTAGGTTTCCTAGGTGGCCGCCGAGCCCCGGGCCAAAACGTCATGGGACTCCCTTGCAAAACCAGGTAGTTTTGTGATAGGCCATTTTGAGGTCGCCTCAATACGTTGTGGGCCCTTGCCTGTCGCGGGTACTTGGGCCTCCCACCCGAGTGAGGCACCATTTTTATCGGGAGACCTGGGGGAACGCTGGGTGGTAGGAAATTTGTGTGAGGCCAGTGATGCCACACTTTCCCACACACAAATGTGTGAAAAAAGTGATTTTTTCAGCTAAAATTGAGGTTTGCAGGGGATTCTGGGTAAGGAAACGTTGGGGGATCCACGCAAGCCATACCTCCCTGGAAGCCCCCGGGTGTCTACTTTTCAGAAATGTGTGGGTTTGGTAGGTTTCTCTAGATGGCTACCGAGCACGGGGCCAAAACCCAGGTGACCCCTTGCAAAACCAGGTCGCTTTGTGAAAGGCCATTTTGAGGTCGCCTCACTACGTTGTGGGCCCTTGCCTGTCGCGGGTACTTGGGCCTCCCACACGAGTGAGGCACCATTTTTATCGGGAGACCTGGGGAACGCTGGGTGGTAGGAAATTTGTGTCAGCCCCATGATTCCACAACTTTACCACACAACAATGTGCGAAAAGTGATTTTTTGAGCAAAATATCAGGTTTGCAGGGGATTCTGGGTAAGAAAACTTTGGTGGATCCACGCAAGCCATACCTCCCTGGAATCCCCGGGTGTCTACTTTTCAGAAATGTGTAGGTTTGGTAGGTTTCCTAGGTGGCCGCCGAGCCCCGGGCCAAAACGTCATGGGACCCCCTTGCAAAACCAGGTAGTTTTGTGATAGGCCATTTTGAGGTCGCCTCAATACGTTGTGGGCCCTTGCCTGTCGCTGGTACTTGGGCCTCCCACCCGAGTGAGGCACCATTTTTATCGGGAGACCTGGGGGAACGCTGGGTGGTAGGAAATTTGTGTGAGGCCAGTGATGCCACACTTTCCCACACACAAATGTGTGAAAAAGTGATTTTTTCAGCTAAAATTGAGGTTTGCAGGGGATTCTGGGTAAGGAAACGTTGGGGGATCCACGCAAGCCATACCTCCCTGGAAGCCCCCGGGTGTCTACTTTTCAGAAATGTGTGGGTTTGGTAGGTTTCTCTAGATGGCTACCGAGCACGGGGCCAAAACCCAGGTGACCCCCTTGCAAAACCAGGTCGTTTTGTGAAAGGCCATTTTGAGGTCGCCTCACTACGTTGTGGGCCCTTGCCTGTCGCGGGTACTTGGGCCTCCCACACGAGTGAGGCACCATTTTTATCGGGAGACCTGGGGGAACGCTGGGTGGTAGGAAATTTGTGTCAGCCCCATGATTCCACAACTTTACCACACAACAATGTGCGAAAAGTGATTTTTTGAGCAAAATATCAGGTTTGCAGGGGATTCTGGGTAAGAAAACTTTGGTGGATCCACGCAAGCCATACCTCCCTGGAATCCCCGGGTGTCTACTTTTCAGAAATGTGTAGGTTTGGTAGGTTTCCTAGGTGGCCGCCGAGCCCCGGGCCAAAACGTCATGGGACTCCCCTTGCAAAACCAGGTAGTTTTGTGATAGGCCATTTTGAGGTCGCCTCAATACGTTGTGGGCCCTTGCCTGTCGCGGGTACTTGGGCCTCCCACCCGAGTGAGGCACCATTTTTATCGGGAGACCTGGGGGAACGCTGGGTGGTAGGAAATTTGTGTGAGGCCAGTGATGCCACACTTTCCCACACACAAATGTGTGAAAAAAGTGATTTTTTCAGCTAAAATTGAGGTTTGCAGGGGATTCTGGGTAAGGAAACGTTGGGGGATCCACGCAAGCCATACCTCCCTGGAAGCCCCCGGGTGTCTACTTTTCAGAAATGTGTGTGTTTGGTAGGTTTCCCTAGGTGCCGGCAGAGCTAGGGTTCACAAACCACAGCTAGGCACTTTGCCAAAAAGGGTCATTTTTCACTGCGAAATTGAGGTGAGACCACGTTGCGCTTTGCGCCGTTTCCTGTCGCGGGCACTAGGCCGACCCACACAAGTGAGGTACCATTTTTCTCAGAAGACTTTGGGGAACGCGGGGTGGGTGGAAATTTGTGAATCCACGCAGATTCCAGAACTTTCCACCACAGAAATGTGGGGAAAATGTGGTTTTTTTGACAATTTTTTAGGTTTGCAAGGGATTCTGGGTAACAGAACCTGGTGGGAGGCAGTCCAGTCACCCCATCCTGGATTCCCCTGGGTGTCTAGTTTTCAAAAATGTATAGGTTTGCTAGGTTTCCCTAGGTGCCGGCAGAGCTAGGGTTCAAAAACTACAGCTAGGCACTTTGCCAAAAAAGGGTCATTTTTCACTGCGAAATTGAGGTGTGACCACGTTGCGTTTTGCGCCGTTTCCTGTCGCAGGCACTAGGCCGACCCACACAAGTGAGGTACCATTTTTCTCGGAAGACTTTGGGGAACGCGGGGTGGGTGGAAATTTGTGGACCCACGCAGATTCCAGAACTTTCCACCACAGAAATGTGGGGAAAATGTGGTTTTTTTGACAATTTTTTATGTTTGCAAGGGATTCTGGGTAACAGAACCTGGTGGGAGGCAGTCAAGTCACCCCATCCTGGATTCCCTCGGTGTCTAGTTTTCAAAAATGTATAGGTTTGCTAGGTTTCCTAGGTGCCGGCAGAGCTAGGGTTCAAAACTACAGCTAGGCACTTTGCCCAAAAAGGGTCATTTTTCACTGCAAAATTGAGGTGTGACCACGTTGCGTTTTGCGCCGTTTCCTGTCGCAGGCACTAGGCCGACCCACACAAGTGAGGTACCATTTTTCTCGGAAGACTTTGGGGAACGCGGGGTGGGTGGAAATTTGTGGATCCACGCAGATTCCAGAACTTTCCACCACAGAAATGTGGGGAAAATGTGGTTTTTTTGACAATTGTTTATGTTTGCAAGGGATTCTGGGTAACAGAACCTGGTGGGAGGCAGTCAAGTCACCCCATCCTGGATTCCCCTGGGTGTCTAGTTTTCAAAAATGTATAGGTTTGCTAGATTTCCCTAGGTGCCGGCACAGCTAGGGTTAAAAACTACAGCTAGGCACTTTGCCAAAAAAGGGTCATTTTTCACTGCGAAATTGAGGTGTGACCACGCTTGCGTTTTGCGCCGTTTCCTGTCGCAGGCACTAGGCCGACCCACACAAGTGAGGTACCATTTTTCTCGTAAGACTTTGGGGAACGCGGGTGGGTGGAAATTTGTGGATCCACGCAGATTCCAAAACTTTCCACCACAGAAATGTGGGGAAAATGTGGTTTTTTTGACAATTCTTTAGGTTTGCAAGGGATTCTGGGTAACAGAACCTGGTGGGAGGAAGTCAAGTCACCCCATCCTGGATTCCCTGGGTGTCTAGTTTTCAAAAATGTATAGGTTTGCTAGGTTTCCTAGGTGCCGGCAGAGCTAGGGTTCAAAAACTACAGCTAGGCACTTTGCCAAAAAAGGGTCATTTTTCACTGCGAAATTGAGGTGTGACCACGTTGCGTTTTGCGCCGTTTCCTGTCGCAGGCACTAGGCCGACCCACACAAGTGAGGTACCATTTTTCTCGGAAGACTTTGGGGAACGCGGGGTGGGTGGAAATTTGTGGATCCACGCAGATTCCAGAACTTTCCACCACAGAAATGTGGGGAAAATGTGGTTTTTTTGATAATTTTTTAGGTTTGCAAGGGATTCTGGGTAACAGAACCTGGTGGGAGGCAGTCCAGTCACCCCATCCTGGATTCCCCTGGGTGTCTAGTTTTCAAAAATGTATAGGTTTGCTAGGTTTCCCTAGGTGCCGGCAGAGCTAGGGTTCAAAAACTACAGCTAGGCACTTTGCCAAAAAAGGGTCATTTTTCACTGCGAAATTGAGGTGTGACCACGTTGCGTTTTGCACAGTTTCCTGTCGCAGGCACTAGGACGACCCACACAAGTGAGGTACCATTTTTCTCGTAAGACTTTGGGGAACGCGGGGTGGGTGGAAATTTGTGGATCCATGCAGATTCCAGAACTTTCCACCACAGAAATGTGGGGAAAATGTGTTTTTTTGACAATTTTTTATGTTTGCAAGGGATTCTGGGTAACAGAACCTGGTGGGAGGCAGTCAAGTCACCCCATCCTGGATTCCCCTGGGTGTCTAGTTTTCAAAAATGTATAGGTTTGCTAGGTTTCCCTAGGTGCCGGCAGAGCTAGGGTTCAAAAACTACACCTAGGCACTTTGCAAAAAAGGGTAATTTTTCATTGTGAAAATGTGGTACGTCCACGTTGCATTTTGAGCCATTTCCTGTTGTGGGCACAAGGGCTACCCACACAAGTGAGGTACCATTTTTATCGGGAGACTTAGGGTAACACAGAATTGTAGAGCAACTGTTATTACCTATTGACTTTCGATGCATTTCTGCCTTCCAAATGAAAGACAATGTGTAAAAAATAAGTCATTTTGAAAATGACCTATAATTCTCATGCTAGTATGGGTACTCCCAATTTCGGAAATGTGCAAATATCTACTGTTTCTAAAATCTACATTTTGTTCCCATTTCAGAAATACATAGGTGTCTTTCATAACAATTTTTCCATGTATACATTTTCCCAAAATAATTGCTATATACCCGGTACATAATAAAAACCATTGCAAGATGCTGCTCAATTATTGGCTCTGGGTTCGTCGGGTTCTTGGTGAACCTACAAGTCCTATATATCCCCACAACCAGAAAGGTCCAGCGGATATAACGGTATATTGCCTTCAAATAGCTGTCATAATTAGAAGAAGTTACAGGTGAAAACGTTGACACAAATGGCTGTTTTTTTCAACTAATTTTCAATTTTTCCTTTATTTAACTGTTAGTTTCTATAAGGAAAACTTTAAGGATCTACACAAATGACCCCTTGCTGAATTCAGAATTTTGTCTACTTTTCAGAAATGTATGGCTTTCCAGGATCCATTATTGGTTTCATACCCATTTCTACCATTAACTGGAAGGAGGTTGAAAGCACAAAAAATAGCAAAAATAGGCTATGTCCCAGAAAAATGCCAAAACTGTGTAAAAAAGTTGGTTTTCTGACAAAAGTCTGCTTGTCCCTGAAAGCTGGGAAAATGGTGATTTCATCCCCACAACCCCTTTTTGATGCCATTTGCAGGGAAAAATCAAGACGCTTTCATCTGTAGCCCTTTTTCGCATTTTTCCCCCAAAAAACAAAATTTAGCTGTATTTTGACTAATTTCTGGGTCCCTCCAGGGGAATCCACAAACCCTGGGTACCTTTACAATCCCCATGATGTTAGAAAAAAGGACGCAAATTTGGCATGGATACCTTATGTGGTCAAAAAGTTACAGGGGCCTAAGCGCGCACTACCCCAAATAGCCAAAAAAAGGCTTAGCACAGGAGGGGAAAAGGCCTAGCAGCGAAGGGGTTAAACTTGTATTGTGAATTTCCGCTTCCGCGCTGTAACTGCAAATATGTCGGTCACCGCAAATATCACATGACTGGAAAAGCAGGGAATATAATTGGATAATATACTTCTCAGTAAAATTAATAGGGAGTACACACCCACTCCTTCTTAATTTTCTTTCATAGACCTTTATACTGAACAGGTTGTTCTATCCTGCTGTGCAGAGTTTTTAGCTCTTTTTGCTTCCAGAAATGGCCACACAGGAAGGAGATGGGGGTCAGCAGGAACAACAGCAGGACCAGGTTGTGTAGACTGAAGATTTGGAAGAAGAGGGGCCTCCACAAAAGAGAGCCAGTATGGCATGGGATTTTTTCAAAATCCCATCTGGGGAATCGAAAACTGCTGCAAAACTAGTGCAATGCACAATCTGTGACAAGACTCTGTCTAGAGGGATGAACAAAAAATATTCATGTGGGACGACGTCCATGTTATATCATCTTAAAACCCATCATCGAAAACGTATACAACTGGGAATTAAGCAGAGGGAAGCTGGAGGACCATCTAAATCAGTGGCAGCAGCAACAATTCCCGTCCAGAAAGTTCTTTCAGAGGGAAGACTACTACAACAGATATGGCTCCAGAGTTTTCAAGAATGGCCACCTACTGCATGGACTGTAGTGTTGTTATAAGTGCTGGTGAGCAGGCTGTTACAGCTATTCGCAATGCTGCAAAAAATCATACAAGCTAATTTCTTTTTCCCTTTTATATTTTTTACACATTGTTCAGGGAACGTTTTTTTAATTCCTCCTGTCGCAGTTGCCATTTTTGTTCCCCTAAAAAAGAACAAACATGTTTTAAAACTTTACAAAAACACACAAAAAAAATTCCTAAACAAAAAAGGTTCCTGTTGGAACTGCCTTTTACAGTTAAAAAAAGGTAAAGTGTGGATGTATGTTGGAATGAGTGTATGACTGGTGTATGGATGATTGAATGACAGCATGATTGGTGCATGGATGTTACAATGAGTGCAGGAGTCGTGCCTGAGTGAATCTATGAGTACATGGGTAGTGCCTAGCTGATTAGATGAGTGCCTGGGTGATAGGATGTGTGTATGGGTAGTGCCTGGTTGATTGCATGAGTGCATGGGTAGTGCCTGGGTGAATCCATGAGTGCATAGATAGTGGCTGGGAGAATGGATGAGTGCCTGGGTAGTGCCTGTGTGACTGGATGTGTATATGGGTAGTGCCCGAGTGATTGGATGAGTGCATGGGTAGTGACTGAGTGAATGGATGAGTGCAAGGGTAGTGACTGGGTGACTGGATGAGTGCATGGGTAGTACCTGGGTGATTTGATGAGTGCATGGGTAGTGCCTGGGTGATTGGGTGATGCATGGGTAGTGCCTGGGTGATTGGATGAGTGCTTGGGTAGTGCCCGAGTGAATGGATGAGTGCAAGGGTAGTGCCTGGGTGATTGGATGTGTGTATGGGTAGTGCCTGGTTGATTGCATGAGTGCATGGGTAGTGCCTGGGTGATTCCATGAGTGTATAGATAGTGTCTGGGTGAATGAATGAGTGCATGGATAATACCTGGATGAGTGCAGGGGTAGTGGCTGGGTGATTGGATGAGCGCATGGGTAGTGCCTGTGTGATTGGATGAGTGCATGGGTAGTGCCTGGGTGACTGGATGAGTGTATGGGTAGTGCCTGGGTGATTCCTTGAGTGCATGGATAGTGGCTGGGTTAATAGATGAGTGCATGGGTAGTGCTTGGGTGATTGGATTAGTGCATGGGTAGTGCCTGGGTGATTGGAGGAGTGCATGGTTAGTGCCTGGGTGATTGGATGAGTGCATGGGTAGTGCCTGGGTGATTGGATGAGTGCATGGGTAGTGCCTGAGGAGCTGCTTTCCACCTAAACTTGAGAACTACCCAGAGTTCTCTGCTTCTGTTTTTGCATAATTTATTCGTCACTCTATGCCTGAAAGGGTTTTGTTTTGACTTATACTGGGTGCTCCCTTGTGTCTGGACAAAGCTATACCTCTCTGAAGAACTCTAACGAGAGCGAAACACGTGTCAGGGGTTGCTTTTATTCATTTCAGGTTGGCTTGGATGGTATTTTACCAATCCAAAGCTGTAATACTGTGCCTGGAGAGGTAAAAGGCTTTGGCCATTTTACAGCTCGGCAGGGATAGCACTGTGCTAATCCTATGCTTAAAGACTTTGCTGTAAAAATGGCAAAAAACGTTGTCCCTTTCTATCTCGGCGTGGATAGCACTGTGCTAATTCTATGCTTAAAAACTTTGATAGAAAAGCAGACATTTGAGGTGAGCAAATTTAGAGTGTCACTGGTGTTGAGAGTGATCTTACTGGAGCTGCTTTCCACCTAAACTTGAGAACTACCCAGAGTTCTCTGCTTCTGTTTTTGCATAATTTATTTGTCACTCTATGCCTGAAAGGGTTTTGTTTTGACTTATACTGGGTGCTCCCTTGTGTCTGGACAAAGCTATACCTCTCTGAAGAACTCTAACGAGAGCGAAACACGTGTCAGGGGTTGCTTTTATTCATTTCAGGTTGGCTTGGATGGTATTTTACCAATCCAAAGCTGAAATACTGTGCCTGGAGTGGTAAAAGGCTTTGGCCATTTTACAGCTCGGCAGGGATAGCACTGTGCTCATCCTATGCTTAAAGACTTTGCTGTAAAAATGGCAAAAGACTTTGGGGCATATTCTCAAGGACTCATCGCCGAGTTAACAGCACTTTAGCGCAGCAAAAGTGGCGAAAGAATTATCGCCCCATTCACAAGCTAGTGCAAACTCCCCACATCGCCAGAATACCAGCGATAGCTGCCGCAAAAAACATCGCCACGGATGAGAGAGACAACTAACGCTAATGATATGCAGAGTAGGCGTTCCCGTGCAAAAACACACGAAAACACCACTTCGCGAGATTCTCAACGACCAGCCAGATCTGCGATGCGACCCAAAAACAGGTGATAAGGCGCGTTAGCAGCAGGGATTTAACACCTGCCTTCTGCTGGTGCTAAGCAGGACGACTACCTGCGGTATGAAAGGGAGGCCAGCCCAGAGCCACATCTGAAGACCCACAGATGCCATGGAGACAATGAACATGCAGCCCGGAGACCCAAGAGGGCCACAACACCCACCGCCACCACCCCCAGGACCACCCCCCCTCCGGACCCCCCCGGACTACCACCGAGGCAGAGTAGGACAAGACAGCAGACCTTCCGAAAACGGCATGGCCCCTCAGCCACACAAGTGCAGAATGTGGGGAGAGGTGGGAACCAAGTATGTGTGAAGGAGGCAACTCACCCATGAAGAAGAATGTACACAATGCCAAGCGTGGCGGTGATGTGCTGGACAGACCACAGAATGCAGAGCATAGACATGTCCATGTGGACATATGCTGCTGGTGTGTGTAGTGTTGTGGACAGTGGACGCAACCATGTCACCTTAGGCAGTGGGGAAGACCTTGGACATGTAGCTGTGCCATCCCCCCTTGTAAGCGTAAGCGCAGTGGGCTGGGCCGGCGTACGCCACTCCAGCGTAGGAGTGCTGATAAAAAGGCCAGGGCCCTGGGCGTGGTTCTCTTCCGTGATGGGCAACGCGTCTGCCAGGGCGGCGCACCTCACCCTGCCACGAGTCCTCCGCCGTGACCTCCAGACTCCGCGACACAGGCCCCCAGCGCATCCAGCGGCACAGCAACACGGAGTCATGTGTGTGCCGGATACTGCCTTAGTCCTACACTGCGGTCAGCAGGTCCCACAATTCAAATCGTGCCACATTTCTGTTAATGGAGGAAACCACTAGTCAACAGACATTGCCCCCAGTGCGGCCCGCCCGGATGACGCATCATCGTTGGCTGCACACCTGCTGAGCGCTCCAGGTGCCACTAACTCAGTGCACCACAACACATGGACCCTTCATGATTGAGTTTTGTGCTGTGGACAGCGGACGCAACAATGTCACCTCAGGCAGTGGGGAAGACCTGGGACGATGATGATGAAGATGAGGCAGGTGTACCACACCCCACTGCAGCTGCAGCTGCAGCAGGAATATCCCGAAGGGACCAAATCATTAACAATTCCTTCACATGAGCACGCTCAGCTCTGGTGCCCCTACCTCAGGTCACTGCAAGTCATGGAACCTTTATGATTAAATCTGTGTGTGTGATCCGATGATCACTGTTCTAGTTGTTGCCAGCACCAACCACACCCTGAGGGCTGGCTTACACTCACCCCACACCCATCCAGCACAGGCATCACTGGACATGTGACCCTGGTAATAAAAAGTGGCCGGGCGCACGTGCCCGTAGCCAGTTCAACTATCTATCTAAGGGTGTCCGTGTGGTCATTATGTATGCATGATGGGCCAGGGCCCTACCACATTACATTGTGCTGTGGACAGCGGATGCAACCATGTCACATCAGGCAGTGGGTACGACCTTGGACACGTAGCTTTGTCGTCCCCCCCTGTAAGCGTAAGCGGAGTGGGCTGGGCCGGCGTACGGCAAGCCAGCGTAAGGGTGTGAAGGATTTCCCCGGGGCTCTGGGCGTGGTTCAGTTCTGGCCTGGACAAGGAAGTAACTAATGCGTGTGTCTCTGTTGTAGTGTCTGCGCCACCCAGTCCGCAATCGACAATGTTGCAATTTAGCATGCACCCGGAGGGCGGGCTCGCACGAACGGGGAAATGAAGGAGCGCAAGCCCGCTCGGGGTCTTGGCTCAAACATGGCAAGTGTTGTGTGTATCTGTATTGCCGCAGCATGAGCCAAATGCCTAGCCTTAATCGCAGCGCGAGTTCAGCCAGGCATGAACTCTACATCTCTGTCCTCCCTATCCTTCCCACAGGCCTACACTGACGTGGCCGCCCGCCTCCAACGGCCAACATCACAGTGTCGTTGTCAGGCTTGTGGACATGCGCAGACAGGCATGACAATGGTGTGCCGTAGGAGTGCCAGTGAAGCAACCGCGCAGCGCACACAAGTAAATAGGCTCGGGGGGAGGGAGGAGCAGCTGTGAGGCAACGTTACACAGAGTGATGCCGCTATTTTGCCACATGCAAGACATGTCGAACATGAATCCCAAAGTCGCACACATCCCACCCCACCCCCAACAAGCCACTTCACAGTACCTGAATGCAAGCAGATGAGAAACTAACATTAGGGATGAATGCTCCTTTGTCTGAGCTATCAGGCGGAAGCACATCTGCACCTCCGACCTCGGAATTGCATGTGCCCGGCACCCCCTGACAGATACTATGGCAGCTGATGACGACTCCCACACTACGCACAGCCCAACGAAAGACCAACGTATACACACCCCACACACAGAAGCCCTTGCTCGAAGTTATCTTGCATGGAATGGCCTTCACACTTACTCCCACATTAACCCAGGCGTACAACCGTTGCACACTAAAACAACTCATTGCTCCGAGCTGTGGCATTTCATCCACAGAACTGGCGCAGGTCAGAACAGTGCCGCTTCAACCAGAGCCACTAACGCAATGGCAGACCATCACGGACACTTGCACAACCACTGTCACGTGGAACTCTACCGTGCACGTATGCTGCATTTACTGGGGGCACTGCCATTGGTAGTGCTGCGGATCAGTTACCGGCTGAGCTTCCGCCTTGCCAACGTCACCTGCGTGCAGCCTGTGTTGCATTGTCGCTCGTGCATATTCAAGTGGTCCATGGATGTCTGCCTATCCAACAGGACGGTAGCCGAACTGGATTTCGACATGTGTGTGCGCCCCCTGTTGGCCCACGACCATGAGTGTCACCGTGACACCCGTCTATGGGATGCCTGGATACTTGGCATACATGCTGGCAGCTGGACCTGGGAGATTGCAGAACTCCTAGTGTGCAGTGAGCAAATAGAGCCACTCCCCTATTGGGCTGTAGTGCTAATTGGTGACAGGGGGTGGACGCAGCACATCTGTCCGGACCTGCTAATGGTTAGCCTCGCCGTCCTGTTCGATGAAGTCGACAACGACCTCATGTTGGAAATGATTGCCTACGAAGCTGCACTAGCTTTCATGGACGTGTAACTACATACCTGCAGACACAACAGTTTGGAACACATTGCCCATGTCCCGACACCTTGTTGGAACTTGGGGTTCTGGTCACATCTCCCACGACGACAGTGGACATGGCTGCATTCGCCTGGACTCCGAATACGTGAGCGGACAACAACGCGGGTAAACACACACCTGTGAATGGTGCGGCACTCCCCCGGAGTGGACAGTGGCGCTTGGCAACGTTCCACATTCTGGCATACTGCTGCATTGGTCTGCATGTTGTGGCACTTATCTTGGCCGTACTGACACGCATATGCTAATAAAGTCTACGCACCTTCACTTGTATTCAACTGTGATGAGTGTTGATTTGCATGACAATGTGTGTCTCACTGCCTATCTGGGTCATGACCATACATGCATTACTGCACCATCAGGGATGTGGGGTTGTGCTAGTACATTATCATCTCACAGTTTCCTGCTGTGCCACATGCGAATGCCCATTTTTCACACACAAGCGGCAGCAGTTGTGTCCTCTGTTCTGTTGTGCTGGTGTTGCTGTTTGTTCAACATTGTTGTAAATGTTGCGGTGCTCTGGATCTTATGTGTGTGTGCTGCATTTTAGGTGAGTTGCCCCTTTAGCTCTGATTTGGCTGGCCCTTATCCCTTTCAGGCGGTGTGGCTTTCACTTCTGTGCTTATGCAGTGCTGTGATGTTGCAGACTTGGGTAAATTGGGCTCTTGGTTGGAGTTGTGACTCTTGGCCATGGTTTGTCCGCAGATGTGCTCTACTTAATTGTGCATGTGTGCCGTTGTGCCCATCTCCCCCCGTCCCCCCAGTCCCTGGTGATTACTCACCCTGTTGATGTTGTGTCGGGTCATGTTGAGCAGTGTCCGGTCCCCCAACTCCTGCCACCGTCTCCACACTGATGACTGTGGACACCATTTCCTCCATCTCATCCAGCTACTCCTGTGGCGCTGGACTCCCACCTCCAGTCTGCATTGCTGCCTTCTGGTTGTCTTCAAGTTTCTGCTTGGTCTTGCGCTTCACATCATTCCAGCGCCTCTTGACCTCGTCCATTGTCCTCCTCAGCACTCCGACTGCATTCGCCTTGTCCAGGATGGACTGCCATATTGTATTTTTTGTTGCCAATGACACAGTGGAGGTGACGTACAGTTGGTGGTGGTGTTGTGTCACCTCCATGATCAGGATCCTGTTTTCCTGCGGACTGAACCGCGTCTTCCTCTTCTTCTTCTCCTTGCCCTTCCCTGACCCCGAGATCCCAGGCTGGTCCTCCGTGGGGCTTGTGGGGTTCTGGTTGTCCTCTGTGCTTGCTCCGGCTACCTCCATGGTGCTTCGCAGTTGTTTGTGTTTTGTTTGTGTTTTGTGTTGCCGCTTTTATTGTGCTTTTTGCAGTCTCACTTGTGGGACTTGCAGGCCTGGCGCTGCTTCTCGCTGGATTTTTTATTGTGGTTGGGCACATCGCAACTTTTTTCACGTTCAGGTTGAGATTTTTATCGCCGTCCCGGTAGTGTTATCGCAGACATTTGCCGCGTTATCGGGGTACTATCGCATGTTACCGCCGTGTTGTGAATGCCACGTTAACACGGGGTTATTTTCCCGCGATAGATGGTGATATGAATACTTGCGTTAACCTATTTTGGCGATGATTGTCGCACGTTCATGAGCATATCCCCCTTTGTCCCTTTCTATCTCGGCGTGGATAGCACTGTGCTAATTCTATGCTTAAAAACTTTGATAGAAAAGCAGACATTTGAGGTGAGCAAATTTAGAGTGTCGCTGATGTTGAGAATGCTCTTACTGGAGCTGCTTTCCACCTAAACTTGAGAACTACCCAGAGTTCCCAGCTTTTGTTGTTGCATAATTTATTTGTCACTCTATGCCTGAAAGGGTTTTGTTTTGACTTATACTGCGTGCTCCCTTGTGTCTGGACAAAGCTATACCTCTCTGAGGCGCTCTAACGAGAGCGAAACACGTGTCAGGGGTTGCTTTTATTCATTTCAGGTTGGCTTGGATGGTATTTTACCAATCCAAAGCTGTAATACTGTGCCTGGAATGGTAAAAGGCTTTGGCCATTTTACAGCTCGGCAGGGATAGCACTGTGCTAATCCTATGCTTAAAGACTTTGCAGTAAAAATGGCAAAAGACTTTGGGGCATATTCTCAAGGACTTATCGCCGATTTATCGGCACTTTAGCGCCGCAAAAGTGGCGATAGATTTATCGCCCTATTCTCAAGCTGGTGCAAACTGCCGATATCGCCAGTTTACCAGCGATAGCTGCCGCAAAAAACATCGCCACCGATGAGTGTGACAACTAACACTAATGATATGCAGAGTAGGCATTCCCGTGCAAAAACACACGAAAACATCACTTCGCGATATTCTCAATGACCAGCCAGATCTGCGATGCGAACCAAGAACAGGCGATAAGGCGCATTAGCAGCAGGGATTTAACACCTGCCTTTTGCTGGTGTCAAGCAGGACGACTACCTGCAGTATGAAAGGGAGCCCAGCCCAGAGCCACATCTGAAGACCAACAGATGCCATGGAGCCAATGATCATGCAGCTCGGAGAACCAAGAGGGCCTAACACCCACCGCCACCACTCCCAGGCCCCTCCCCGGACCACCCCCCGGATTACCACCTAGGCAGTGCAGGACAGCGGACAACCCTAAAACGCACCAGCCCCAGAGACTCAACGCCAGAGGAAGCCATTGGCCAACACAGGCTCAAAAGGACAACCATCCACCGCATCCTGACCCACATTGCCCACAGGGTGACGGTACCAACACAGCGGACAACCTACATCCCCCCGCAGACAAAGCTGCTGGCTGTGCTGCACCTGTTGGCCCCTGGTACCTTCCAACCAACAACTGCCGGAGTCGGAAGAGTCTCACAGCCAGCCCCATCAAACTCCCTCACATATGTCATGGATGCATGTCCACAAAAGCAGCGGCGGGCCCCTGTATCCGCACCACATGATAGTTCCAATTCGGTAGTGTACCTGCGCAACCAACCCCAACGCCAGCCGTGCTAGATGCCTCCGTGCCCCAGACCCAAGATCGTAGTAACCGAATATGTGGGTGCGCCAGGTCATGAAGTCCAGTAGTCAACAGAAGTGTAAAAGCAGAACTTTATTACAAATACACAAACAAACAAAACGAAAAGCTCAGCCAACGCGTTCCATTCCCAACGGGGAACTTCAACAGGGCAACGTGTCTTCAGAAACCTGTGGGAGAAAATGGTGACAATGGTCAAACATCCGTATAGTCACATGCCTAATCTGGTACAGTGTACTGCACTTGGACAAACCAGAATGCTCACAGGCATGATAAACCATGCATGAGAAGACCGTAACAGAAGTTTGTGTGGCCGTAACAGTCGTAGGAATGAAGAGGAAGGTAACGACCACACGAACTGCTGTTACGGTCACATCATGCAGGACTCATCATACCTGAAAGCATCACGGTGTGTGTCAGCTCGATACCCCTGCCCCTCACTCCCCCCACACTGCGCAGGAACATCTTGAGACCACGCAAGGGAACTACGCCATAGCTGGCATCACGCACGTGTTGGGGGCAATTCACAGCACACGTATATGACTTGTGCCCCCTGCCGACACTGCACACAATCACCGCAACAGCAACCACACGCATGCCATCACTGTGCATACAAAAGTGGACCACCGTGGCCTGTCCACCAATGTCGTCGCAAACTCCCCAGGCAGTGTGCATGATTCCCACATGTCCGCAAGTCCGCCACCAACCAGCGCTTTGAGGATGGCCCGTATGGAAATGCACTGCCCATCGGCAAGTACCAACTGGACACACCACACACCTCAACTCCACAATCCCCCAACTCACAACTGTGGGAATGCACACGTCACAAATCCACCACCAAAGTGACTACTGCGTGTGTCTCAGTCTCTGCCACAACCTGTCCATAGGCCTACACACACGTGGCCGACCACCTTCAACGGGCACATTCACACTGGAGACGAGGTGGCTACGTCCCAAACCAACCCGCGCACATCACGATCATTGCATGCAGGGTCGTGTCAGCAAGGGCGGTGCCCCCCAACCAGCCACGAGTCCGCTGCCGTGACCGGTGGTGCCTGCGCGATCCTGTGCGCCTGCTGCACCCCAGCCCTGGTCCCCAGACCGGTCTTCCGCCCAGCGATGACTGGCCGCCCCTGCGCACCCAGGCCTCAATGCTCACCTGCCGCCACCGGCGTGTCTCCAAGAGGGCCCACCACGTGCCGGTGCATCCTCCTCAGCCGATCGCTGGATTCCACGCCACAGGCCCCCAGCACACCCTGCGTCACCGCGGAGTCATGTGTGTGCTGACTGCTGCCTTCGGCGTGCACTACGGTCCAGCAGGACTCACAATTCAAATTGAACCACGTTAGCAGGACGGCTCATCGAGGCCTGCGCATCATCGCAGGCTGCACACCCGCTCAGCTCTTCAGGTGCCACTAACCCTGTGCAATGCAAGTCACTGTCACGTGGCGGTAGGCCCCTGCCAGCCGCAGTGCAGCGGGTGCCACTAACACTGTGTACTGCAAGTCATCGTCACGTGGCAGTAGGCCCGTGCCGGCCGCAGTGCATTGGGTGCCACCAACTCAGTGCACCGCTAGTCATCGTCCTGTGGCGGTAGGCCTGTGCCGGCCGCAGTGCATTGGGTGCCACCAACTCAGTGCACCGCAAGTCATGGACCCTTTATGATTGGGTCTCGTGGTGCGGACGCCATCATGTCATCTCCGGCAGTGGGGAATGTGATGTGCTAGGCCCCTTTTATTGGCAGGGTCACATGTCCTGTGACGCCTGTGCTGGATGGGTGTGGTGTGGGTGTTAACCAGCCCTCAGGGAGTGGCTGTGGCATGCTGATAACTAGACCAGTGATCAGCAGATCACTACAGGGAAGACCTGGGACATGTAGCTTTGTCGTCCCCCCTCTGAGCGCAAGCGGAGTGGACTGGCCTGGCGAATGGCAGGCCAGCGTAGGGGTGGGAACAATGAGCCTGGGGCTCTGGGTGTGCTTCAGTTCTGGGCTGGACATGGAAGTAACAGATGCTTGTGTCTCTGTTGTAGTGTCTACGCCACCCGGACTGCAATCGGCAATGTTGCACCCTGTGACTCAAGTCCCACGACATGAGCAACATGGACGTAAGGGGGAATCACTGACCCTACATTCATCCATACTCTCATACTTGAATGATCAAAGACATGAAACATCTGTGCAATTCTGAATGTTTAACTCACATCCAGTGGAGTGTTGCAGCTGGAGCAGTACAGGGCCATGCAAACCCCACTTCACATTATTGGCCCGTGGAGGGCCAGCCAGAGTCCTTCAGGAAATGACAAGTACATTGCAAGAGGAAGAGTTCAGTCCGCAGTCTGATCGCTGACTTTGATGATCGCTGTGTCATTGGTAACCAAACAGAAAATGGCAGTCCATGTCGAGGTCCAAGGTGAGTGTCGTAGTGTGTATCGGGGAACAGTGGAAGGTGATGATGCAAAGGGCAGAACCAAGCAGAAACAGGCCATATGGCGGAGATGAATGCTACTGCCTCCTCCTTACCAGTAAGGTTGATTCACCCGCATCTTCGATCCTCTGATGTCACATGTGCCTCACATGTGGGTGGTGGTGGATTGCCTGCCGCACTGTGTGCCACTGACACATCGGGGGCCGGAGGTGGATTGCCTGCTGCACTGTGAGGCACTGACACATCAGGGGGCGCAGATGTGGATGTAGAAGCAGCAGCAGCATTCATCTGCGCAAGGCCTTGAGGCAGCAATGCCATGACGATGTGCTGCATGGCATGGAAGGGCCCAGCCAGATCTCGCTGGTGTGCAGCTGTGGCAGCCATTCTTTCCGCGGTCATCCGCTCCATGTTCTCCATGAGCCCCCGCATGTGTCCCAACTCCTGGAGCCACTCTGACTGGACAGTTGTTCTTGTCTCAGTATCATGACTCCAGCGATGTCGGCCATAGATCGTTGGAGAGCATGGAGCGGACTGTGGGTGTCCGTTAGGGACTGTAAGTGGTCCCTGATGGGAATCAGACACCCATGTATGGCATCAAGTTTGGCTGCCATGAGGTCGAACCCCACCCGCACCTGATCAGCCATCTTCTCCTGGACCTCTAACACACGGCGTTGGAAGGCCATGTGTTGTTCGTGGGGGTCCTGGGAGACAGCCGGGGTGGTAGGTGCTTCCTGCTGTGTGGTCTGTGCAGGGGGTGGGGTCTCCTCGATGCAGCTGGGCTGCCCTGCTCCTGGAGGTGGGGTGCTGAAGCTGTCAATGAGGATTTGGAGGGCTTCGGTGTCGATGTTAGGGATGTCCTCATCGTCATCAGTGATGTCACTGACCATGTCATGAATGATGTAATATGTGACGTCATCAGCAGTGCATTGCGGGGGCGCGAGTTATAGTTAGCTGAACTAACTATAATGGTGGAATTTCTCTGGTTTTGTATGAGTGAAATCTCCAACTAACTATAACGTCCCTGAAACCTATGGTTTTTTCAGTGAATTTCTCATGTTTTTTAAATGCTAATTTCTAACTATAACGTACCTGAAACCTATGGTTTTTTCAGTGAATTTCAATGGTTTTTTAAGTGCTAATTTCTAACTATAACGTCCCTGAAACCTATGGTTTTTTCAGTGAATTTCTAAGGTTTTTTAAATGCTAATTTCTAACTATAAAATAGCAGTCTCGTTTTCAGAGTGGTGGAGAAAGGTGAGCGTGGCCTCCAAACACCTTTTAGCAATCCCACTGTGTGGGATTTACTGGAGGTAACAGGAGGGGTAGTTAGCCCCCAACATCAACCTTGGGGGCAAACTATCCCTTTTATTACCTCCAGTAAGTCCCACACAGCAAGATTGCTAACTTGTTATATGAGTCCCCGCCCCCTCCCTGCACCACTGTGCAAACGCACCCCCTGGCGTGTTTTAAGTTGGGGGATTAAGTCCCCTTGAATCCTGAGGGTCCCTGAGGTCCAACTAGCCCACCAGTTATCTCCAGTAAGCACCACATAGCTGCGTTGCAGAGAGGTGTAAAAAGGGGCGTGGCCTCGGACCACCACTCTGCAACGCAGCCCTGTGGCACTTACTCGAGGTACCTGGTGGGCTAGTTGGCCCCCAGGGACCCTCAGGATTGAAGGGGAATTAATCCCCCAACTTAAAATGCGCCACGGGGCGCGTTTGCACAGTGGTGCAGGGAGGGGGCGGGGCCTGATGTGACAAGTGTGCAAACGCGCTCTGTGGTGCGTTTTAAGTTGGGGGATTAAGTCCCCTTGAATCCTGAGGGTCCCTGGGGGCCAACTAGCCCACCAAGTTCCTCCAGTAAGCGCCACAGGGCTGCGTTGCAGAGTGGTGTAAAAGGGGCATGGCCTCGGACCACCTCTCTGCAACGCAGCTCCACTGGCTCATACTGGAGGTTTCTGGTGGGCTAGTTGGCCCCCAGAGACCCTCAGTATTCAAGGGGAATTAATTCCCAAACTTACAACGCGCCAGGGGGCGCGTTTGCAGAGTGCTGCAGGGAGGGGGCAGGGTCTCTGGTGCGATGCCGGCTTTTCTTCTTTTTTTTTTTTCAGAAGGGGGGCTGTGTGGCCCCCCTTCTTTTCCCATTTTTTGGGCCCTGGGGACCCCATCCCCCAGGGCCTGAC
Source organism: Calotriton arnoldi (assembly GCA_963921515.1). Classification (NCBI taxonomy): domain Eukaryota; kingdom Metazoa; phylum Chordata; class Amphibia; order Caudata; family Salamandridae; genus Calotriton; species Calotriton arnoldi. Next base: position 640,930 of record CAWUFW010004356.1, read on the forward strand.
CCCCATTTAAAAAAAAACACAAAAAAAAACGGGAAGAGGGCCACGTGGCCCCCCCTCCCGAGGCCAATTTCTGCCCCGGGGACCCCATCCCCCGGGGCATGGCCAGACTTTATTTTTTTTTTTTAAATAAAATTATTTGGAGGGGGGCCGCGTGGCCCCCCTCCTCAGGCCATTTATGGCCCCGGGGACCCCATCTCCCGGGGCCGGCCTTTCCTTTTTTTTTTAAATTAATTTATTTTTACGGGGGAGAGGGGCCGCCTGGCCCCCCTCCCGGGCCACTTCTAGCCCCAGGAACCCCATCCCCCGGGGCCTGGCCTCTGTGAATGGGACCGTGGGGGGAGCCCCCATGGTCCCGCCGGCTCCCCGCCTCCTGCGGGAGCCGGCATTGATTTTCCACAAGGGGAGCTGCTGACATGCAGCTCCCCTTGTGGAAAAGCAATCTGGTTTGGATTTTGAAAGCGAGAGCAGGTTTCCCTGCTCTCGCTTTCAAAATCCAAACCACAGTTTGCTATGGCATGGCGGGAGCCTCACGGCTCCCGCCCTGCCACTAGCAAACAGGCAGTGTCCGGGGTGGGCACCCCGGTACACTGCAGGAGCCAGCCCTGGGGGGTGGTGGTCCCCAGGGCCATCACGAGCTCCAGGAGGGGGGCCGCGCGGCCCCCCTCCCAACGATTGCAAAGCCACGGGGAGGTGGTGGTCCCCGGGGCTCGGGGGTCCGTAACGGACCCCCGCATTTACATTTTTAGTGCCCCAGGGAGGTGGCAGTCCCCGGGGCGTGTGGGGGGGCTCGAGCCCCCCCACATGTTCTTTTAGTATAAATAGAGCCCTGGGGAGGTGGCGGTCCCTGGGGTGTGTGGGGGGCTCGAGCCCCCCACACAGGTTATTTTTTTTTTAAAAAGAAAGCCCCGGGGAGGTGGTGGTCCCCGGGGCTGCGGGGGCCCCCGTGGGCCCCCACTATTATTTTATTAGGAATGCCCCCGGGACCTGGCCCACCCGGGGGCCTCATTTAAATGAAGCGGGGGAGTCCGCGCTTCATTTTTTTTAAAATTTCGGCGGGATTCGCGACCCCAACGTGAATTCTGCCGATTTTTTTTTTTTTAAATGCTTTTTTGGGCCCTGGGGGTCCTTGTGGGGCCCCCTGAGCAGGCCTTGGGGGTCAGGGTGTTTCTACCCTGCCCCCTTTTCTTGTTTTTCGAAACTTTTATTTTTTTAATTTCTCAGCAACTACTGAACGGATTTACACCATTTAAAAAAAAGGTCGATTTCTGAAACAAGCACTACCTTTTTGCCAAATTTGGTGTAATTCCGTTCAGCAGTTCGGGCTGTAGCTGTGTCTAAAGTTTCCTATGGGAAATTGATTTTCCGACCTCTATTTTTTGAATTTCTCAGGAACTACTGAACGGATTTACACCATTTAACAAAAAGGACTCTTTCTGAACCAAGGGCTACCTTTTTGCAAATTTGGTATAATTCCCTTCAGCAGTTCGGTCTGTAGCTGTGTCTAAAGTTTCCTATGAAAAATAACATGGGGAAAACACGTTTTGGGACCCCCCTTTTTTCTCGGCCCCTGCTTCGCAAATCACCCCGAAACTTTCAAGACAGGAGCTGACCGGAGCGCCCCACTAGTTTTGAAAATTTCGCAAAGATTCTTAAAACGACGCCAAAGTTATTAGGAAAACAAAAAATGCTTTTCCTATGGAAAATAGGTCCTAACTATAACTACCTACTGGCGACCACCACCCACTGATAAAAACAAAGGTTAGATGGATGTTATAGTTAGGCTCAGGTTTCACTCTGCCAAACCAGTGAAATTCAGCAGTTATAGTTAGTTGAAATAACTATAACTCGCGCCTCCGTAATGCACTGCTTATGACCTTACATACTACTTCACTCATGACATGGCCAGTGACAGCAAAACCAAAGGGGATGATGGACGGAGTGTTGAACATTGCAAGCACTCACCCCCAGTCAACTGATCTGGGTTTAATCCATCATCATTCTTTAGCTCACTCCGCCACCCCAGTTCAGACATGGCCATATGCAAATCAGTCTGACCCTGTGCCTCATGGGAACAGTCCAGCCCGAACTGCCAAGCCATGTCTTCCCTGGACCGGAAACAAGCATCCTGGGACCGGTTTCTGGCTTACAGCCGTCATCAGCCAGGCTATCTTGAATCCAGTGGCAAAGTGAGCAAGGGACCCACGTCTGGGCATACCCTGCCAACTTAGGGCGAACATAGCAAAACCAAAGGGGATGATGGACGGAGTGTTGAACATTGCAAGCACTCACCCCCAGTCAACTGATCTGGGTTTAATCCATCATCATTCTTTAGTTGGCAGGGTATGCCCAGACGTGGGTCCCTTGCTCACTTTGCCACTGGATTCAAGCTAGCCAGGCTGATGAGGGCTGTTAGCCCGAAACCGGTCCCAGGATCTTTGTTACCGGTCCAGGGAAGACATGGCTTGGCAATTCGGGTTGGACTGTTCCCATGAGGCACAGGGTCAAGACTGATTTGCATATAGCTGTGTCTGAACTGGGGTGGCAAAGTGAGCTAAAGAATGATGATGGATTCAACCCAGATCTGTGACTGGGGGTGAGAGACAGCACTGATTACATCACTGATGACATCTCAAATGACATCACTGATGACATAACTGATGACATCATCCACAGAATCACTGATACACCCACTCACACCTCCATAGAGCCTTTCATACTTTCTAAGGTTTTTTAAATGCTAATTCCTAAACATAAAACCCTGTAACCTTTGTTTTTTTGAGTGAATTTCTATGGTTTTTTAAGTAGTAGTTGCGTTTGCAGAGTGGTGGAGAAAGGGGGTGAGGCCTCTGACAAGTTCACAGAAATCCAGTTGTGTACGACTTACTGGAGGTACCAGGAGCGCTTCTTGGCCCCCAAGGTCCCTCAGCATCCAAGAGGACTTCTTCGTCCAACCAATAGTGTGACAGAAGGTGTGTTTGCAGAGTGGAGGAGAAAGGGGGCATGGCCTCTGACGACCTCTTAGCAATCCCACTGTGTGGGACTTACTGGAGGTAACAGGAGGGGTAGTTTGCCCCAAGGATGCCGATTTTGGCCCCAGGCACCCCATCCCCAGGGCCTGGCCTCTATGCTGGGTGAGGTCCCACCTTCTAGTGGTGCATTAGATGTGAATATTAGATGGAAACATGAGATACGTGCAAATGGTGGAGGAGGTTAGATATGAGATTTCAAGGAGAAGTTACACAGAAGGGGAAAGTGTGATTTAAGGTAGTGAGATCAGTAGATAGGTTAGAAAAAGATTAGGTAATGCAGGAATGGTTTCGTCGGACTCAACAGCTTTCCTTCTACATTTCACTCTTCTGTGAGGACATTTGTTGGCAATACAGCACAATTGCAACTTTAGATCTTCACTGTACTCTTCTGTAAGGACCTCTGTTGGTAATATAGCTCAACTGCAGCTTTCCATCTTAACGCCAATGCACTCTTTGGTGAGGACCTCCGTTAGAAGTAGAGTGCAACTAGTTTTATATCTACATTGTACTCTTCTGTGAGGACCTCTGTTCACAATATCATGCAACTTCAGCTTTATATCACCCTTTTTCTCTTCTGAGGACAACTGTTTGTAGTACAGTGCAACAAGCTTTACGTCTCTTTTGTGCTCTCATGTGAGGGCATCTGCAAGCTGCATAGTGACACTTCAGGTTTCCAGCACTTTTTTGAGGCTGGGGAACCCTTGTACCTCAAGATGTCAACTTTTTTCAAGATGTCAACTTTGTGTGCACTTGTGCCTTTGTTTTGTATGGTGCAAGTACCATTTAGCATTTACACAGAATGAATACATAGGTAGCATTACTCACTCTTCCGAAGCCTTTGTATGTAAGTTGAAGAAGGTCAGATTTATTTTCTTTTTGGTCTGGTGCTGCTCTTCTTGTATTGTTATTAATTAAAGATTGCAAATAACAGATATAGGCAAAAGTTTAACTGGATGAGCCATTTGGCATTGACCCAGGCACAGCTGTGACACTCAGAAAGTGATGCCATCCTCTGAATTTTATGCACTTCCTGCCCTTGTTAAGCATTAATCTTTTTTGCTGGAGTGTTTAGTGCAGCTCCAGTTCTCTCTGCTCCCTGCATTATAATTTTATGAGTGCATACCTGTCTTCTGTTTCCTCAGTGTGCAAGATTAAGCAAAAAAGCAACAAATTTACAACAATAATTAATAGCCTCTGGATTAACCACTAACTTTGGATGAAGGAATAGCATACTGCCAACCATGAAGTGATTCAATACCTCGTCAGAGGTATTAAGCGAAATATAAATGCAGTGACAACACAATACAACCCGATATTGAAATTAAAATGTAGCATGTCTGATTTTTAAAGAACAGTAGGTGGTGCTGCTGACAAAGGTTTCTGGGCACTTGGTCTGCTTTATTTCAAATATTCACTTTGCCAAGAATTTACAATGTAGAGGCAGAGCAGAATTTGGGCCTAATTTATCACTCTATTGCATTGTCCTTGTGTCACACACCTGGTGTCACAAGGGCAACATAATACATAAGTCAGATTTACCAAACAATGCAAGGCCACCTTGCATGGCCCTATGTGGCTTGGTAAATATGGAGTTACGCAAACTAGTTCAAGTTGCTGCCTTGCATTACTCTGAGCTGGGAAGGCTTTTCATGGGTGGAGCGTGGGTGTTCCCACGCATCCAGCCATGGATTTTGGCTCATTCCCAGAGTTACCAAGACTGATAAACCTGGGAATGCTTCAAAAAGCCAAACCTTAACAGGGGATGCACAGCGGGGGGAAATATCCATTGTTTGTGCTGCAACACCTCTATGGATTGGTTTTGTGCAGGAAGGTAATAAACCTGCCTGCGATGCAGGCATCCTTGCACCCCATGGCACAAGGGTGCCTATGTTGAAGCTTTGCAGTAGATTGTGCACCAGCACAGGCAGAGAGCAAGACTGTGCCATATATTGGTAAATACGGTGCATTGTGTTGCTTTGCATGAAATATTGATAAATCTGGCCCAATCTGCACATTTTGTCCCAGAACATGTTTTTCTGTATGATCCTTTTAAAAAGAACATAAAATGTGGAAAAAGATCCCACATACTCAGTGATAATTATATGCATTTTAGTATTTTGCCATAGTAATTCCTTGCTTATTTGTTGTTCTGAGAAGAAATGTTGTGTCAAAATCAATCTGCCAGAAAAGTGAAATTGAGAATGTTCCTTCAGATCTTACTGCAATGGAGTGTGGACACATTGGCCTGGATTTATCAAGGGTTTGCCTTGCCCTTGCATCACGCACTGTGACACAAGGCAACGTAAGCCCTTACATTAGGTTTACTATGCCACACTGAGCCACCTTGCGTGGCATAGTAAATCTGGAGTAACGCAAGCAAGCCCAAGTCGCTGCCCTGCATTACTCTGTCTTGGGAAGGTGTTCCAGGGGTAGAGTGTGGGTGTTCCCATGCATCCACCCATGGATTTTGGTGCATTCCCAGATAAGACTGCTAAACCTGGGAATGCGTCAAAATGCTACACCTTCCCAGGTGAGGCATAACATGGACAAATATGTTTAATTCTCCTCGTTATTTCCTCTTTCTACTGCATTCTGCAGCACACATAGAAAGAGGATAAAGCCTCTGGTTTTTGTGCTGGAATGTGTCCCTCCTTTTTGTGTTTTGTTTCCTCCCAGGGAGCACTGCCCAATTACTGGTATCTTTACACTTTGGTGTTTATCTGTTTGTTTTGGAGATCCATTTCTTTCTATGTTTCCTGCTTGTGTTTGTCTGTGTCTGCACCCGTCCCCACCTCGCCACACGTCTGCCCTTACACACGGCCCACCCCCATCATGCGTAAGTTGCTTACCCCCCTAATTGCTTGTTTAAGTAATGTTCAGGAATTTGAACATAGAAGGGGCCGAAACGTGCTGCTGGAGCTGCATGATGCCACCTGCCGCAGGGTGCTCCGGTGAGGTGTGGTATGCTAGGCTCGCACTGCTGCTTCGCGATTGCCCCAAATGCTGAAATCTTGAAGTTTTCCATCTGTAGTTGCTCTGGACTCCCTGTCGTCCCCAAATATTACGAGATTCGGGCTCTGCTCGTCATGTTCCTGAAAGTATAATGCAAAGAAACGCAACCTCTACGCTTAGTGGCGAGAGTTGCTCATTGGGCTGGCTGTTAGAGCTGATAAGCGGAAGAGTAACTACACCATCTGATAAAGTGACGCACTGTGAGAAAGAGCTCTGGTTTTTCCTTCTTCCAGAGGTCTGCGCGATTCAAGTTAAGCGCATAGCGATTGCAGCACAGATGAGCCTGAACGATTGATGTGCACCTCCTCACAAAGTGCTGGTTCCGCCCCCTGCTCCCCGATCTCAAAAAATGTACAGTTTTCAACGTTTCTCACCCTTTTTGTTATTAACCCACTATACTTCACATGTTAACACTTGGGAACAATAGACAGACCTGGAAAAAAAAACACTCTGAAGAAGTTAACTCTCTGCTTCAGCCGATTGTCCTCGCGTGCATGCAAGTTTTTGCATCTGCTTACCTCAAAGGAATCCGGTATTTTCTGCCATGAAATCCTAACACACAAGCTACTACGCATATCCATTGGTGCCGGAAGTTACGTTGCACGCAGGCCTGCCAAGTGTCACGCATCAGGAGTGACGCTAACGCATTTCAGTGTGGTGTTCCTGCATCACCGCACTGAAATGCATTGTCACGCATTTTGCCACTGACCGGGCTGCCAACGCCAGCCTGCCTGGTGCTAGCGCGCGCGCCGGCGCCTCTGCACCTGTGTGCCGTGTGCCAGGCCCGGGCTGCATCAGACTTCACTTGCGGCTGCCAGCAGGCTTAGTAACAGTAGCCTACTGAGGATTGACACAGTGACGGATTTTCTTTAGTTCTACAGGATGTGACGTCACGTCCTCCTACTGCAGCCACAGTTAAAAGTTTGGTAGGCTGCCTGACTAGTTTGCGTGACAGCGCTGCTCACACGACGCACCGCGGCGGTAAATTAAAATTAATAATGACCCAACCACCCCACGGACCGCGGGGGCTGCTGCAGCCCACTGCACAGCTCCGCTCTGAGCTGCGCCTGCTGCTGAGCCTGAGTGAGTCTGGAGCAGGGCCGGACTGGCCGTAGCGGGCACCGGGCGTTTCCCCGGTGGGCCGCTAGGGTGGGGGCCGGTTTTGGGCCCCTGGGGGGCCGTTTTTGTTACCGCGGGTCGGCAATATCGGCCCCCTGTAACAAAATCGGCCGAAACCGGCGCTCGGAAACTGCTCGGCTGCACCACCGCCTCACCCCAGGGGGGGCCGGCCAAGCAGTTTGCCAGGGCCGGTTTCGGTTGCCAGTCCGGCCCTGGTCTGGAGGGTGGGGGCACGTTTGCCATTGCCAAGGGAGTCGAGTGAGAAGTTGTGGACGGACTCTTAGGAGGCGGGCGGTCGGCCCATAAACCGAAATTCCGTGCTCTCCTCACAAGTAAGTGTTAGAAAAGCTGAGTGTCAAATTGTCTTTTTGACGCTTTTTGACGCTTGCAGAGTAAATGGAGTGTATTAAACAGCACGTCCTTGCATCTTGACAGTTTATGGATGCAAGAAACTATTTATTGAAGTTTCCAGAGTGCATTTTTAACTGTCTGCACTGAGAGAGAGAGCTGTTGTTATGTGTTTAAATTATATCCGCTGCTCCATATGGGCAGCTGCCTGTTTCCCAATTCCTAACTCTGCAACAGCTCATACTTCACGCTGGTTTCCATCTTCCAGCTGGAGTTTTCGGTGCTACGTCTTAAAATAAAATAGCATTAGTAATAAAAATGTAAACCATAGAGCCTTCTTCTGTCAAAGCGCTGTTAGAATAAATTTTGGAAAGTTGTGCCAACTCACATGCTGCCTTCCATGCCGGTAGCACTGCGCCACGGTTCTTTCAAAAGGCAAAGGCCGGCAGGCGAGGCTTGCAGAAATGGTCTCAGCTCAGTATGGCTGCGGGAGCACGACTGCCTGCACCACCCCTCTGAAGAGCTTAGGTCAGAGTGGTGAACCTGCTATCATTGCAAATGACGTCTGCACAGTGAGTCCGGCACTGCATTCAGCACTAAACAGGCAAGGCTCGAGCACGTGACAGCAAGGAGTCTACTACTGTTGCAGCTTAGAGGCATTACAGCTGAGGTCCGTGTTGTTCATGTTGGGGCCTCACATCCTTCTGTTGTGGGCCGGGTCCCACGTGGGACAGAGAGGCCTGGAGTACACACTGATGCTCTGCATCCTCACTTGACTGATTGCCAGCAGCAAGGAGGATCCAGGGGGCCCAGAGTGGGTGAAGGCTGCTATGGCATCAGTGTTTTTCTGTAGTTAAGCTAACTTACTATGGCTGCTATTACTAAATAACATTAATGCTTCAATCATTCTGAGCTGCCTGCGCCCCCTTGCCTGTAGTGTACTGAGTCCGAGAACTGTGCAGTCACGCAGCATGACTCTGCTCTACTCAATTTTCAGCTGCCTGCCTTTAGCGCACTTTAGTTCAGTGACTTCTTTGTTTCTTGTTGCTCAAATGGGTGTAATTTATGATATTATTTATGTTTACCTCGTCAAAATTGCTTGATGTTATCGTGAGAAAGTGTCACTCGTAGTCCTAAAAATTTCACTCATAATTACACTGAAATTATGAAAATGGCAATCTGAAACCTTGGCAGCTATGCACGCCGGGCAAACGTTTGTATGATGTCCTCGAAGAAGTCGAAGTGACACGGAACTTAGGGGCATATTACCAAGGATTTGCGATAATTATCGCAAAGCGCACTGAGCGCTGTTTTTTTTATCGCCGGCTATCGCTGGATTTCATCGCGGAGATAACGCGTTATTATCAACGCTTATCTCCAAGGCGATAAAATATCCAGCGATAGCGGCAAAACCCAGCAATAGCGCGAGAAATCCAGCGATAAATTCACTGCGCTAATAAAAAGCTTGCTAATAGGCAGGTGAGGACTTAACCTTACAATCCACCTCTCATTGACAAGATGGTTAAGTCAAGTTTTTATCAGGTGTTAAATTCCAGCGATAATCGCGGTTAGCGCAACTTTTTTTATCGCTTCGCGGGCATTGATAATTGGGGGAAGTTGTGTTTGCGACTGTTTGCAGTTGCTTTTAGTTTGGAACGCCTACTTTGCATGTCATTAGCGATAATTATCGCTGACATGCAAAGCGCCAACAAAACGGCCGCTATCGCCATTAAGCTGTCGCTAACAGCTGTTAGCGACAGCTTGCTAATAGGGCGATACTTTATCGGCAAAAAGTGCCGCTAAAGTGGCGATACTGCCCTTGATAATATGCCCCTTTGTTTTAGAATCTTTACATTTTCAGGGTGCTTGAAGAGTGGTACGTGTTGTCCAAGAGCTGCAGCAGTGGAAAGGCATCACCACCAAGCAAGCCGGAATGCAAAATCCCAGCACGTATCAAAAAACAATTGCGGGGCAATGTTGGTTTTCCTGTTTCTAGGGGTGCATTTGTGTAGAAATTCAGCTGGCTTCATGTTGGCTATGAGCAAAAGGCCCGACTTGAGGGAACGTGCTTTGGTTAATAAAAAAACATTTGAAACCAACTAAAACAAAATGAAAAAACTTAGCTAAGAGACCTCAGTGGCTGAATTGAATATTTATTATTTAAAATGTGTGCTCTCCTTTCCTATTTAGATTAATTACTGACCGCTGGCACAATTAAATGTCTAAGAACTGTTTTCCCTTAATAATCATGCATTTCAATGGCTAATGAATGGGTGTGCATACTCTTGCAAAAATCTTTTCTGTGATCAAAGAGATTGCTTTATTGATTGGGTAGTTCCGATAGAGGCATGCATCATAGTGGGCTGAAAATCCCTTTATGTCTTGCGGGTCACGCGGTGCTGACAAACATGGCAATGATACCTTTTTAGTTCAAGCACAAGCTGCAGCACAGACTATCCCTCAATGGCAACGTTGCTAAATTTAACAACAATGCTGCCATACAGACCAAAACCCCCTATCCAGGGCTTTAAGACAGAGAATTTGGCCCCAGTGGCGTAATACAGGCCCCCGCAGGGGGGGGGCGAGCTCCAGGAAGGCCCCCTCAGCACAGTACCCTGGCCTGAGCGCTCCTGAGTGAGTCCGGAGGGAGGGCCATCCCTGTACTTTGCAGGGGGGGGGGGTCAAATTTCGTTACACCACTGTTTGGTCCCCTTCAGGCTCTGGGTTCATGTTCTTAAGTTTAACAGATAAAACACTGATCAGTGTCTCAACAAATGACTGTAAAAACCCCTAAGGTAGTGAGTGATGCAGGGCCGATTTCATTTCATGGGTACTTCATTCTGCATAACCTAAGTGTGTTTGCTTTTTCCAGATATTTTAAGGTTTTTTTCATCAACATATAGAGCGTTCTGTTCAATGAAACATGTGGGTGTCCAGGTGAGTACAGGTTGAGTGTGGTTGTTTATGACAGGGTACAATTTAGGGTGCTAAAGCAGAGGCTGAAGTAAGTGCAAGTCTCTCATAGTGGAGGTCAGTGGGGTCATAAAGGTGTTCACACTACATGCACATCCAATCCTTGGCTTCTGTCCAGAGGGAATAGTGTGAGAAGGAGGGAAGTGTATAACAGAGTGAGAAAAGAAGGTGGTGCCACTGTATGACACTCCACTCTATGCCACTCTACTCCGGTAATCTTTGCCACTCCACAAAAGTTTACTTCACTCTATAACATTCCACTCTCCTACACTGCTATGCTCTATGCCACTCCACTCTATGCCACTGCACTCTAACAGTCTACTCCACTCTGACCCACACTACAGAAAAACACTCTACTGCACTCTACACAACATCCTTAATGCAACTCCACTCTGTTCTACAACACTGCACAGCACTCTATGCCACTCCATAACACTCTACTCTGACACTGTACTACACTCAACTCTATGCACTTCCACAATATGACACTCTACTCCCTCCATGAGACTCCACAACACTAAACACCACCCCATAACACTCCATACCACTCCACTCTACTCAACACCACGCAACTCCATAACACTACACTCTACTCCATTTTCCGGCACCCCACTCCATGCCCCTTTACCCTACTAACTTTAAGACATACTAAACAGCAGCTACACTAATGCACAACATGGCTAAAACATATTAGCAAATCAAAAGGTGAGACCTATTGGCAATGCCAATGCTTGTTAAAAAACCTTTTTAAGTATCCTCGCGATATATGATAACACCCAATAAAAGGTAATTTAAGTGCATTTTCTACAAAACACCTTTTCACATACGCCACATTGGCTTCCCACAAAACTCTTTTTTCTGCTCTGTTTGAAAATTGCTTTTGCTCTTTACTGTTTTTATACCATGTGTACTACCAAACACCACTCAGCACTCCAGTGCTTCATTCAGAGTGTCCACACATTTGCTGGGCCATTTTATCTTGTGTGCCCAATTTTTGGGGTATTTAGCTAATCTGCATTTAAACATGTAAATAAAATTATAGCTACAGCCTTGTAAAAGCCCCGGTACCACTGCAAAGGGGGGAAAACACATGATGGCCTTTTATTGTATAAATACCAAACAGACTATTTCAAATAATGTCAAAATAGCAACCTTATAATGGACCAAATGCACAAACCAATTTTGCGGGCGCAAATGCATTTGATTTGTAAAATAGGATCAAGTGTGACTTCTAAATAGGGTTTTCCTTTGTACAAATACATTTCTACCCAACCCTCAAAAGGGATTCAGATCATGTGCAACTGCACAAAAGGTGGTTCCTATGTACAAATAAACATTTACCAACTCCTAGAAAGGGATTGCGAATGGATAACAAATTGCAATTGGGAAGGCGCATAGGTGTCCCTTCCGAATTGCTATTATATATGTAAATGCTTCACATCTGGAATGAATTCCTGGTAGGCCCCCCCACACCTAGGGGCGGGGGGCTCTTAGTGGCATTTCGTTCGGGAAGCCAACCAAAACTTCCGGTCTGGAGGGAAAAGTGGGAGGGGGCGTCGCCAGGAGACACGAGAGGTCACGAAGGGCGTCACTAAGGTGCGCCGGCGACCCTCCCAAGAGAAGTGTTAAAAGCAGGGGACACGAGGGGGAAGCCCTCTTTGTCCTCTCACCACGGTGCCCTGCGGATCGGAGCCGCAAGCAAGTTGGAGATCGGAGTTGCTGTTTGCCGTTTGCCGATCGTAGTACTAAGGTGAGGGGGCCATCACAGCGAAGGGGGGGGCCATGGCGACTGCATGCGGTCGGCAGTATGTTAATTTAAAGCGCTCGTACCCTAGGTAGGAGCGGAGGCCGTTTGTTTAAAGGGAGCGGCTTGGCGCGCCGAGGGTTGGGACCGGGAGCATCGGCCCAAGATGTGCATGAGGATAATTTAAAAGTGCTCGAACGGATTGTGAGCACAATTTGGCTCCGCTTTTGGGGACGCGGTGAAGAGAGTCACGGGCCAAGCGCCTTTCCATTAAAGAATTAAAGCACGGGCTAGACGGGCAGATGGAGCCCGAGTGCAGCGTTGCGGGTGGGCCAAGCGAAGTCTAAGGATTAAAGGGCGGGCTAGAGGGGCGGATGGAGCCCGAGTTTAACGTGCGCGCGCATCGGTGAGCAGGCGCGTTATTTGTAACTTATGCAAGGCAATGTCGGGCGTGTGAAATTGGGTCACTTTCCTCTTGTTACTGGAGGGAGTTAAACACGGGCATTTTGAAAACTCACAAGGGCTTTACTGAATTGTGTCCTTTGCATGAAGCTAAGCCAAGGGCTTAAGGGGACGATGGACATGTGCATGAGGGTATGGGGCCTACCCGGCATGGCATGAGCTGGGGGAGGTGCAATGGGCTGCCACAACAAACCAGGGCGCTCGGCTAGTGAGTAGGCTGAGCGCCCCGGGAGAGGGGGGCATTACGCATGGCGCTGCATGAATCAGAGCGCGACAACCCCCGGGGAACTTGACTAGTGAGTAGGTTGAGTATCCCTGATGGGGGGGGTTTGTTTTCATGCATGGACGGTCCGCCAGGGGAAGTGGGCAATCTAGGACGCATGGGGGCACTGGGTAGTGAGTATTCCCAGTGCCCCAGCCATGAAGGCTGCAAGGCGAGCATGTGGAAACAAAGGGTTGGGGGCGCGAGTCACAAGGCCCGTCAAGAGGGCAAAGGGAAAGAAGCAGTGGCCTTGGTTTAACTCTTTTTTGCTTTATCTAGTGGGCAGGATGCCAAAAAAGAGGGCGCGGGGAGCCAAGGAGGCCCCCGCTACATTGGAGGAATTTCAATCGCTGTCGGTGTTGTGGGAGGTCGCAAAGAAAGGCGGCATTGATTGGGCACTGCAGACGTTAACTCAAGGGGCCGGAGCGAGTCCACAGCAGGAGGTCCCGTTGTCCAAAAGCACAAGGCGGACGCCCGAACGTTTCAAGGACACGCAACAAGAAAAGGCCAAACGGGTCGCTGAAGCGCGGGCAAGCACCTCAGGTGAGGCGGTGGCAGCGGGCCAGCCCCTGTTGAACACAGGCTGCGCAGAAGAGTCAGTTGAATGTAGAGTCGCTTCCGGTAGGGGGACTTCAACAGAGACCGGCTCCCCTCATAGTATCACCGCCAATAATGGCAACTACAGCGCACGCCGCGGCAGCACAGGGGGAGATGGCGGCGGCAACAATACCTACCGCACAGGCTCCCGCTCCAGTAGTAGCGCATCAAGGCAGCGGGGTGGCACAAGTTTGGGTCCAGTCGGGCGGGGTAGCACAATCTCCCATGGTGATCGCTGCGACATCACAGGGCCCGACCAATAATACAGAATTGCCAGGGTCAGGGTCAATCCCAATAGCGCCGCCGGTACTCCCGGGAGCGGTGGTATCAGTGCAAACCCCTCTGACACAGAGCCAGGTGATATATGGTTCCGCGTCGCTCGCAGTAGCCCCATCAGCAGGTATTACATGGCATGTGCCGGCAGAAACCAAGGAAAAGATTTTCAGGGGAGAATTCATAGATGTATTTGATGTTATCAATGCGGGCGTGGTACCTGGGAAGAACAGGGCAGGCAGAGAGGAGAATTTAAGCAAAAAAGTTTGGGTAGAATGGTCAATCAAGAATTGGGTTACTGGTTTCGCTATCTACGCAGCAATCATGGTAGAGCGGTTCCCAGCGCTGGCGGCCCAGCTGATAAGCTACATGTCAATGATTCACGGGGCAGCGTCAGAATTCCAGGGCATGGCCTGGCTGCAATACGACAACAAATTTAGACAAATGAAGGCAGTAGTGGCATGGGATCAGAGGGAGATCAACATATGGCACGCTGAATTTTACTCATCAGTGCCGGTTAGCAAGACCACTCATTCCTTTCGGGGGGACAAAGGGGCAGGTGATAAGAAACAAGCTTGTTGGCAGTTTAACAAGAATTAATGCAGTAGGGGATCTGCATGCAAGTTCAGGCATATATGCTCCTTCTGTGGAATGCAAGGCCATCTAGAGAACAAGTGTTACAAAAAAGTTGGGAAACCTAAGGAACAGCATGCCCCTGCCCACGCACAGGCCAGGGGCCGCCCTGCCCAGTCATCTTAAGAGTTTGCCCACACCCATACGCCTGCATGTCCTGGCCCACTTGCTCAGTAGATATGAGAAGGGGCAAGAGGCCCAGCTATTATATCAAGGTTTTAAATTTGGCTTTCATATCCCATCTAGTGCTCCGCCTTCTACGGTCCCCCCACGCAATCAGCGCTCAGTGTTGCAGAATCCAGATTTGGCGAGGGAAAAAATCATGAAGGAGGTAGCACTGGGGAGGGTGGCGGGGCCTTTTCAGCATCCTCCAAGGCAAGACCTGGTGTGTTCACCATTGGGCTTGGTGCCAAAGAAGGAGGCGGGAAAATACCACCTGATTCATAACCTATCAAGTCCACCGGGTCTGTCGGTTAATGACAGGTTGGACCCAGAACTATGTGCAGTGCGTTACACCACTTTTGACACCGCTATTCAGAAGCTACAGAGTCTAGGGGAGGGCGCCCTGATGGCCAAATCAGATGTGGAAGCTGCTTTTCGCCTCCTGCCAGTGCACCCAGAAGACACTAGGTTGCTAGGTTTTACATTTGAGGGGCAGTTCTTCATGGACCTATGTATGCCAATGGGATGTTCCATCGCATGCGCAGTGTTTGAAACTTTCAGTCGTTTCTTGGAATGGGCAGTGCAGGACCTAGTGGAGTCACGTGATGTGGTGCATTATCTAGATGATTTCCTTTTTCTGGGTCCACCGGGCTTGCCAGCTTGCGGGAAGACTCTGCTGGGCTTCCAGTGGTTGGCGGAAGCATTGGGGGTACCCTTGACGGGGGAAAAAACTGAAGGCCCGACAACTCGCTTAACCTTCCTGGGCATAGAAATTGACACCGTGGAGGAGTATGCAGACTCCGCAGGAGAAAGTAAGAGTATTTGAAGCATCCATAGATGAATGTCTAGCGGCACGCAAGGTCACTTTGCACCAGTTATAGGTCTTGGTGGGTCAGCTGAACTTTGCGTTCCGGGTGATACCCATGGGTAGGGCCTTTTCCTGTAACATCGCCATGGCAATGTCCGGCTTAAGGGCAAAACACCCCCACACTATGCTATCTGCGGAGGTTAAAGACGACTTGGGCACATGGAAGGAATTCCTGACGGGGTTCAATGGCTCCGTGATTTGGCAGCAACCAATGCAAGCGAACGCAGAATTAGAGCTTTACACAGATGCAGCTGGCAGCGTAGGGTTCGGGGCAGTCTTAGGATCAAGATGGTGCATGAAACATTGGCCGGCAGACTGGGTCAAAACTGGATTGACTCGCAATATCACATTCTTAGAATTATTTCCCATCATTGTGGCATTACATCTCTGGGGCTCCTTCCTTGAAAATAAGCGCATAGTTTTTTGGTCTGACAGTATGTCGGCAGTAATGGCGGTGAACAATCAGAGGGCAAAATGTCAGTGGGTGCTCCGCTTGCTTAAAGAACTGGTGCGGGGTTGCCTGCAGCGCAATGTGTACTTTATTGCCAAACATGTGCCAGGGGTGGACAACACAGTAGCTGGCGCCCTGTCTCGTTTTAAGTTAACAGAATTCAGAGCCCGATGGCCCCAAGCGGACAATCAGATGACGTTTTTCCCGGAAAAGCTATGGAAGCTTGGTGCCCCATTGCCCCCGACCTGATAGCGGCTTCTATCGCGCCCAAGACTAAGAGTATGTATGAGAGGGCATGGCAGGTGTACCTAGCAGTCCTAAGGGGAGCCGGGATGGCAGAGCAATTTACCCCGCAGGGGGTACTCCTTTTCATGGTACAGCAGAGAGAGAATGGGAAATCACTGTCCCTGGTTAAGAGGCAGTTGTCGGCAATTGCCTTCTTTGCGGGTCTGGAAGGGGTGGGGGACCCTACCAAAGATCCTAGAGTAAGGCGGGCAGTGAAGGGTTGGGAACGGTTGGCCCGGGGGCGAAAGATAGCAGGAGACCTATAGACGCCAGGAGACTCAAGTATTCTGGAGGTATTACCGCAAGTATGCATGTCCCCTTACGAGACACAGCTGCTGTGACTAGTGTACTCTTTGGCATTCTTTGGGGCGTTCCGAATATCTAAGCTCATATCGGCTTCAAAGGCGGATGGGGAAGGGGGAATCAGATGGGCTGATGTGCTAATTTCAGAGGTCATGCTGCAAGTTAAAGTGAGGAGGTCAAAAACAGATCCTTTAGGGAAAGGAGTCTGGGTCCAATTGAGAGCAGTACATGGGACGGTTTATTGCCCCGTGACACTGATGCAGAACTTCATTCAAGTACGGCCTAGGGAGGGAGATGGTAGGCTGCTATTGCATGTGGACGGAACACCCCTTACAAGATTTCAGTTCACGCGCTTTTGCAAGCGCTCCCTGGTATTGTTGGGGGAGGAGACGGCCCACTTCACGTCTCATTCATTTCGGATTGGGGCTGCCACGACAGCAGCCGCATTAGGCCTCCCCACGGAAACCATCAAGAGGGTAGGCAGATGGAAGTCATCCTGTTTTGAACGGTACGTGAGACCGCAGCTAGCTTAAGATAGCGGCTGGGGGACAGGGGCCCATAGGGTGTCTCTCGCCTAATGAAGCCTTCTTTTCTTTTCTTTCAATTTCTTTAATTTTCATACAGAGGTCTCGAGGCAGCGGATGCAGGTATGCTGGTGAGGCCATTCTTTTATACGCAGAGCAGGGCATTTTTCGGAAATTCCAGGGAGGAAAGAGCGCAGAGGGTAAAAGGAATCGATCACCACTGGATAGGGGCTGGAGGGCAACGGTTAAAGGATGTCATAGCCCATCTATGGAATGCACTAGATAATGGCATGCCCATCCCAGATGTGCTGGTAATTCACTCAGGGGGAAACAACATGATCCCGGCGGGCCGGAGGGGGGTGAAAGATGCACTCTTTTTTACACTCTCAAGGGTGAGAAAGGCCCTCCCGGACACCACGATTTTCTGGTCAGAGATGATTCCACGTCAGGTTTGGGCTAATAAAGCACCAGCAATTGCAGTAAACAGGTCGGTGAAGAAATTGAATCAGGCGGTGGCAAAACTTTTGAGAGGTTCACCCATACGTTCCATCAGGCATAACCTGATACAGGCATCAAAATCAGAATTGTATTTGGCGGATGAAGTGCATCTGTCCGAGGCAGGGTTGGAATTGTTCATCCAAACCATTTTGGGGGCCATGGCCTTAGATCAGGACGGTCAAGCAGCGTTTGGGGGGAGGGCGAGAGCGCCAGCAAGCTCCTCGCCCTGTGGCGGGGTCCAGGGCAAGAGAAATGGCGGGGACTCCTGATTGGCGGGGACTGTCTGATCCTGGAACAAACAGGGCGGGCAGTCAATGGGGGCTCCGGGCTGGCGGGAGAGGGAGCTGACCTGCTGGTGGTCCTGGACTCTCTGGCCCTACCCGAGATGCCGGCGCTTGTTGTAAGCAACTTGGAGAGAGCTGGCGTGCAAGAAAGGCGCCAAGCAGTGCCCTGGTGGCCGCGTCTAGGGGATAGACGACGGGTAGTTATCCCAAAGGGGAGCTGTAAAGAATAGGTTGTGGCCTGCTGGCGCAACACGCATCAAGTGTGGCTCTGGAGATCCAGAAATGTAAATACAATATCAACCTATGGCTTAAATGTATACTTCGCAAGCCTATTGCTTTTATCAATGTGTGTTGGTTTGGATTTTAATAAAAAGATGGTCAAGAGTTGACAGTGCATCAACAAATAAAGATTGCGTTTATCTGAAGTTTAATAAAGACTACGCAGTGAAGACCAACTACTTGCCTGGTTTGTTTTGTGGGGGAAGAGAATAAGTGGGGTACTATGGGTCTATGGATGGCAGGGGTGAATCGTACGTGATATGCCCACTATGGTAGGCCCCCCCACACCTAGGGGCAGGGGGCCCTTAGTGGCATTTCGTTCGGGAAGCCAACCAAAACTTCCGGTTTGGAGGGAAAAGTGGGAGGGGGCGTCGCCAGGAGACACAAGAGGTCACGAAGGGCGTCACTAAGGTGCGCCGGCGACCCTCCCAAGAGAAGTGTTAAAAGCAGGGGACACGAGGGGAAGCCCTCTTTGTCCTCTCACCACGGTGCCCTGTGGATCAGAGCCGCAAGCAAGTTGCCCACCCACCCATCCCTTAGATTTGAGGAGAGTTGGCGGAGTGGCGGGGTCCCGGGCAAGAGAAATGGCAGGGACTCCTGATTGGCGGGGACTATCTGATCCTGGAACGAACAGGGCGGGCAGTCAATGGGGGCTCCGGGCTGGCGGGAGAGGGGGCTGACCTGCTGGTGGTCCTGGACTCTCCGGCCCTACCCGAGATGCCGGCGCTTGTTGTAAGCAACTTGGAGAGAGCTGGCGCGCAAGAAAGGTGCCAAGCAATGCCCTGGTGGCCGCGTCTAGGGGATAGACAATGGGTAGTTATCCCAAAGGGGAGCTGTAAAGAATTGGTTGCGGCCTGCTGGCGCAACATGCATCAAGTGTGGCTCTAGAGATCCAGAAATGTAAATACAATATCAACCTATGGCTTAAATGTATACTTCGCAAGCCTATTGCTTTTATCAATGTGTGTTGGTTTGGATTTTAATAAAAAGATGGTGAAGAGTTGACAGTGCATCAACAAATAAAGATTGCGTTTATCTGAAGTTTAATAAAGACTACGCAGTGAAGACCAACTACTTGCCTGGTTTGTTTTGTGGGGGAAGAGAATAAGTGGGGTACTATGGGTCTATAGATGGCAGGGGCGAATCGCACGTGATATGCCCACTATGTCACAAACCGCTGAAAAGTTACTAACTCCCAAGTTGGGGTGTTAAGTCATCTGCAAAAGGAAAGAGTTCCTCTTTGGACCCCTTCCGCTCTTTGAATTGTGAAAAACATTTTGGGGGGATTATGACAACTTTAAAAAAAAAAAATTGTTAAAGCTGCAACATTTCCTTAAAAGAAGAAGAGGAGCTTTAAAAAAGTTTTTTTTGTTTGGAAACAATCAGAGGCATGGAGATCTACTGACAGTTGCAGGCCACCATCCCCGTGAATGTACCCAATTGGACTGAGTCACACTTTGTTACCCACCTGCAGAATTCTATTTAGGTAGTTTGGATTGTGACACAGTCTAATTTGGAAATTTAATACTGACCTACTAGCACAGAGGTTGGTTTGCAAAATTCCTCACTTGTTGCAAAAACTCTGGTTGCAAAAACACTGGTCACAAATATGCAATAGTACATATGGACCTTAGTTACTTTGTTTTATAATTTGTTGACTCTACCAGACAAAATAATGAAAACAATGAATCTTACAGAAACCCCCACCTGCATGTGGCTACGCTAAAGCAATTTTTAGATAGATTCGGCACACACAGCGGCATGATTTCAAACTGTGCAATTTATAAAAACGATGTGGTAGAGTAGCGGCCACTAGACAACAAAAACTTCCATCATGCCTGTGCAAAAAGCTCTTCAAATACATGCCCACACTCCCTACATACACCAAGTCTAGGGACTGGCCATTAGGAGCTCTGGTGCCTCAGCACAGATCACAATGTCTGTTTATGCGCCTAGAGTGTGTAGTGTCAATTCATTTAACCTGATAGTTCTCCCAGTTAAGGCATTCTTTGAGACATCAGAACAGAAAGAGGCAAACCTTGCTCCCTGTTTCAGAGCTGTGTAGTCTAAAATTTAGAAATACATTTATCAAAATGTGCGTTTAGTACACTGGCTAAGAAGTCTATCTATGTATTTGGTATTTGTGTAGCTCGCACCTAGACAGTGGCAGTGTACAGTAGAAAAGTAGGCAAACAAGTCAGGCAGCATTCCTTTAAATTGTGCCACCGGCAAATCACATGAAGTACTGAAAGATTAACAGATATGTGCACATTTCCTGCTCATTGCAAGATCAAACATATGTCGACAAGGGACTCTACTGCGACGTTAAAACATTTAAAATTCACAAAGCACTTTCATGGACAAGGACCAGACAGAGTAAAAACACGATGCCACATTGCAAAACAAGGCGCACAGCATGACTTCAAAATAATGTAAATACATGAAAAAAGGGTCTCACATAAGACAAACATCCAAACATGAAAACATGTATCTGCCTTTGAAGGAAATTCGCCTCAATGAAAAAGAAAACGTATGGCAAAATGTCAACAAGCTGAACACTTCAAACGTCAAATCACAGTGTGGTATTAGAAAAACGAAATACTACTGCCCACACAAGAAAGCCGATAGGAACAAGGAATCAGTTTTCACACTCGAAATGTATGCTATCTGAATGCTGACCTACTTTGTGATGAGAAACTAAGAAATGGCAAAGGAAGGCTGATAGAAAGTCCCTTTCTGTATGCATCTGTATGTACACCTTATCATTAAATCACGAGTCTGACCACAGCTACAATAGTCTCTAAGCCAGACCTACAAATCACTCAGGAGAATCAACTTAAGAGTACACTGAGGCTCAGTAGATGGTGATACACAGTCCTCCAGGGGTTGCTTTGGAGACAGCAGCCCCTTGTCTCTTCAGCACCCTCTTCTTACTCTCTCCTGAATGCACCTCCTCGCATCTCCTTCACTTCATCACCACCAAACACACAACACACACTTACCTGTAAGCACGGTATTTTTTTTTTATTTCACCTTGTCAATATTTAGACAACTGTGTACCTCCTTCACACACATTTGCACACAATCACAATTGGAATTGGAATACGTGACTGTTGGAGATTACCATCTTTTGCGTGTCATTCCCCCAGATTCTTGCCTTATCTGTTTTTATTGGCCCTAGAACTCTACTAACCAGAGGTAAAGTGCTTGTGCTCTCTCTTTAAACTTGATGAAATTGGTATCTGCCTGATTGGAACCTTTAACTTAACTATAAATCCCTAGTATACGGTTCAAAGTAGACTCAGGGCCTGTAAGTTAAATGTCACCCGTGGGCTGCAGCACTCATTGTGCCACCCACAGTGACACAGCAAACCAGACCCCAGGCCTGCCATTGTAGCCTGGCAGTGCAGTTTAATATTTGAACTGTAATAATTGGACTACCAGATAAACACCGTCTCCTCGGCCTGCTTCAACACACTCCGCCTGCTCCGAAAGACCTTCAGATGGATCCCCACTGAATCCAGGAAGACAGTCACCCATGCCCTCATCAGCATCAGATGACTATGGCAATGCATTCTATGCCGGCATCACCCAGAAACTCCTTGGAAAACTCCAGAATGTCCAGAACGCCGCAGCAAGACTAATCCTCAAATCCCCCGTCGCAGCCACATCACTCAACATCTCCACAACCTCCACTGGCTTCCAGTTGACAGAATAATAACCTTCAAACTCCTCATCCATACAAGGCCCTTCACAATGCCGGACCGGCATACCTGAATCACCGCCTCTCATTCCACGTAACCAACAGACACCTCCACTCTGCTCAGCTTTCCCTGGCTATCGTTCCATGAATCCGCAAGACCAGAACCGGAGGAATGTCTTTCTCCAAGCCATGGAACACCCTGCCCATCCACCTCAGGAAATCACCCTCGCTAACGCAATTCAGGAAGGACCTCAAGACCTGGCTCTTTGGATGATCTGCTGCTCCCTGCCCCCCCACAGCGCCTTGAGACCCTCACGGGTGCGTAGCCGCGCTCTACAAACCCTTATTGTTTGATTGATTGATTGATTGGAACTGTTACAATAAACTTTTTTGGCAGGCCTAAACCTTCTTTTTAAATATTAATATGTCACCCCTAATGTTGGCCTTACTGCTCATAAGGCATGGTGAATGGAATTTAAAAAGTGGGACATGTAAAAGTTTATTGATTCACATGTCCTTACAGTGAAAATATCTAAAAGTTATTTTCACTATAGCAAGACTGGTTGCTTCCATAGGAAACCACTGGACCCCATTATTAGACCTTGTAATCACAGATTTGCGTTGGTAGCAGCTAGAAAAATAGTTCAAGGACTCTTTTTGATAGTTAAACAAAATCCCATTTAATGGTAAAGTCAGATTTTGTCTATTAGGCAGAAGTAGGGGTGGGTATAAAGTCTGCTCTGTCGGCAGAGTTTGCAGAGTTTTGCCCATCGGAGTTCCACTTGGAACGCGGAATTCCGGCAAAACTCCCCCAACCAATGCGTTTTTTCTGATGGGTGGCTCGGCGACCATGAGCAAGAATTTACCTCCCCTAGCACAATTCTGGGCATTAGATCACCTCCTGGTGAGATTTCTCAACACGGGCGCTCGCGGCAGGTCGTGACCATTCACGTTGAGGAAGCTGCCGCTCAAGTAGATAATCTACTCGAGCAGCAGAAAAAAACAGTGCCCTCAGAAAAAAACAGTGCCCTCTGGTGCTGTTCGCGCTGATTTAACAGAGTGAAACAAACTCCCGGCCCAAAAAATCAGCGCAAGCAGCACAACGTGCCGAATTCCACCAGCTCACAGAACTCCACGGAATCTCGCACAGTTTTTATGTAACACTGCGGAATTCAGAGGAGTGAAACTCCTCAAGGTCCACCCACCCACGGGCAAAAGTCACTTTAAAAAACTTGCCACATTGCTGCTTAGCACACTGGCTAAACTGTCTATGTACGTGCTATCTGTATAGCGCGTACTTAACAAAAAGGCAGTGTCTGGAAGAAAAAGAATTAAAAGAGCCAGGCTAGAGCTTCTATAGGCCTTTCTATAAGTATTCCAACTGGTACCTGGCAAATGATGGCTCCCCTGTGGTGAGGTGTGAACCGCTTCCAGAACTGGGACAAAGGGACTTGGATGTGGGGTCGTGTTGTTCTTCCTTTCGCAGGATGGCCTGGGACTGTGACCAGCCCCTTGATTAACTCCTAAGAGACCTCCTTTGTCACACACCTGCTGTCCAACACCAGTATCTATCTATCTATGCACATATCCATCTATCTATCTATCTATCTATCTATCTATCTATATATATATATACATACATACATATATATATATAAATGCAACTCATTAAAGAATAAACGGAGATTTACAAACGAGTGATTCGTACCCCTGTGTCCGTGTCTAATGGAGACTGGAGCTGGAGTTTATATATATATATATATATATACAATCCAAACAGAGTTCCTAATGGGAATCCTGGTCCGTTGTCAAGTGGTGCGCAGAGCCGGTGGAACAAAACCGGACAAAATGTCACACCACGAAGTCCAATAAGGCGCACACTCAGGAGAAATCAGCTAGTGCAGATTTATTGCTCAGTCGTTACGCATTTCGACAGTAAAACTGTCTTGATCACACACAGACTGACTTGTGAGAATGCATTACATAGGAGTGTGTAAACACAAACAAAGGACTCATGTACAATGGTGCTGTCATGATGGTGCGAATCAGTGGCCATCTTGGAACATGTGAATACATATACAAACATCATGAAGTTATATAGAAATGTCTTAACATTCTGGCAAAATTCAACTCATCTGTAAAGTTCCAGCGAACATCATACTCAATTAATGGCAAACATAAAGTGTGCGCATATATACAGCCCTAGTGGGTACCTGTGCAATTATATATTCAAGCTTCCAATAGTGGTTGAAACTCAGCTGTCTGGAGACAGAAAGAAGGTGGCCATCTTGGAATGTATACGGTTGCATGGGAATGACATGACTAACCATGAACACCACCTCCAAGAATACCAATGAAGTATTGTAGCCAGACGGTACCTGGCCAGTCAGGTGGTACCAGACTAAAGAATGCGTCATGCAAAAAGGAGGTATATACGCGCATCGCATGATCAAGATTATCTCCCATAGTGGCTCTACAATTCAACAAAGTGCAGCGCCAGCGGGGCATGAACTAGCAATCTAGAAGGCAAATTACACACAGTCCCTCGAGATGCTGGTAAGAGTCAGGAAACATATGTCATATCGATATATGCGCCAGGTGGCTTAACACAAGTCTCCACACCGGTTCTGTTAACACACAATAATAAAATAGTAAGTGAATACAAAATTGAAATGCGATGGACAAACAGAAAAGATAGGAAAGATTCTTATCTTGACAAAGTGCACACCCGAGCCCGGGGAAGAAAAGGGTAGGGAACACGTGTAGAAGTGTCCATCTGCAGTACGGTGGGTCCCTTCCTTTCCTCCTGTGAGAAAACAAATGAAACATAATCATTAAACATGCATGTGTTGGAAAACATACAAAGTGCACTTTCAAAACCAAATGCAAACTGTACGAAGTACAGAAAAGAAAGAAACGGAAGAGACACAGAACAGCTTAATGCAAAGGCTATCTGGCATATTGATCATCATGCAGATGTGTGGCTAGTTCTTTGTCCAGGTTGTGTCCCCCCCGGGAACTTGGTTTCGAGCTCTAATATCCATTTGGATTCTCTCTTACGTAGCTTCAGCACCCTATTGCCACCCCTGGGTCCCATGTGTACCTGTTCAATGGCAAAGTTACATAATAAGGAGTTGTTGGACAGATGGTACTCCTGGAAGTGCCTGGCTATTGGATAGTGTGTGTCCCTATTGGTGATCGCCCGCAGATGTTCCAATAACCTCTTCACAGTAAGGGTGGTGCTACCTACATACCTCATCTTACACGGGCACTCCAGAACATAGATGACATAGTTGGAGAAGCATGTGAGGAACTGTGTGATATTTCTATTTTTGTTGGTGCCAGGTATGGTAAACTCCTTAACTAGGTAACTGTTGTGGCAGGCCTTACAATGGCCGCAAGGGAAAAAGCCCTTAAGATTGTGGGCCCCATGTTTGTGTGTTTCAGTTATATCTCCTTGTACCATGATGTCTTTTAGGCTACGACCTCTCCTATATGTGAGCCTAGGTCTGTCATTGATGGTATATCCCACCATAGGATCACTCTTAAGGATGTCCCAACTTTGGGCCAGGATCTTTTGCATGTTTTGAGATTTCTTGTTGTAGGTGAGGATAACCTTGGTGTCTGTGGTGTCAGATTCCCTGGTTTGTACATCCAGTGTTTGTTCTCTACTTACTGTACCCATTTTGGATATAACCCAATTAAGAACCCATTCAGGATAGCCCCGGGCTCTAAATCTGGAGATCATGGTCTCCTGTTCCGTCATATATGCTTTATCCATGCTACAGTTTCTTCTTGCCCTCAGCAGCTCCCCATACGTCATGACAGCACCATTGTACATGAGTCCTTCGTTTGTGTTTACAAACTCCTATGTAATGCATTCTCACAAGTCAGTCTGTGTGTGACCAAGACAGTTTTACTGTCGAAACGCGTAACGACTGAGCAATAAATCTGCACTAGCTGATTTCTCCTGAGTGTGCATATTATTGGACTTCGTGGTGTGATATATATATATATATATATATATATATATATATATATATATATATATATATATATATATATATATAAACAGCAACCCACATTACTAGACAAACAATTGCGGAAATATTGGCCTTGGACCCTTTGATGATATAGCCACCATGTGGAGACATGCTAAAATGACAAGCAGTCCATGTGATGCAGAAACACTAAGCTTATTTGATGTGTAGGTAAGCCACAGGCGTATTCATCACCCACTATAAAGTGTGACGTGGAGCGCCCTGCACCACTGTCATGCCATGATATTCTTTTACTACTACACTCATACTAATAACCATTAATTGTACTTCAGGCAAAGGCATGATCTCAAAGTCCACTAAATATAGTGTGGTAGAGTGTGGTAAACGAATGTGTGCAACTGGTCTAGTAGACTCTGTCAAATGAGCAAGACCACCACTCCTTCCAACTCTCCTTCCATTCTTCACCATTGCAATAATGCTGTGCTTCAAAGAAGAAATTTAAGAATGGAAAAAACTCTTTGGTATATCTATCCCCAAGATACAGCTTCTTATAACAACAGACGGATGCTGCATCTCTCCACCAATATTCTTTAAGCCCCTTTAATCTTCACATTTCTCAGGCTATAGATAAATGTAATGTAAATGTCCAGTATTTGTAAAGCGCAAACAATTACCGGAAGGTGTCAAGGCGCTGGGGGCCGTTGGGAAGATTAAGCGAGCTATTGCCCAGAGTCACATGGTGCTGGGCTGATCTGCCACTGGGGATCGAACCGTGAACCTCCGGGTTCCGGAGTCAGTTGCCCTGGCCGCTGCGCCACACCTCTTCCACATAAAAGGGTTCAGCATTGTGGTGATGATAGCATACATCACTGTCACCACTTTGTCCTTCTCAAGAGAGTAGCTGGAGGGGGGTCTGATGAAGATAGAATAGAATGGTCCCATAGAACAAGGTGACAATGATGAGGTGAGAAGAGCAGGTGTTGAAGGCCTTGCGTCTTCCCTCACTTGAAAGGATGCTTAAGATCATAGTGATGATGAACCTGTATGAGATCACTATTGAGAGAATCGAGACCATGGTTATGGGACAAGCCTCTGCAAGTATCAGCCGCTCCTTGAGAGAGGGGCCCGAGCAGGAGAGTTTCAGCAGAGGTGGGATGCCACAGAGAAGGCTTTGGACCAGATTGGATCCACAAAACGAGAGCCTGGTAATCTTCAAGCTGTGTAGCAAATAATTTAGGAGTTCAACTTCCCATGAACCAGCCACCAATTGGCTATAGGCCTTCTTCTCCATCACCATGAAGTAACACAGTGGATTGCAGAGGGCAACATATCGGGCATAGGCCATTACACCAAGAAGAAGACTGTCAGCACCTACCTTTGCAACAAAGAAGTAAAGCTGTGTGAGGCAAGAAATGATCTTACTCTCTGAGATGATATTGACCAGGTGCTGGGGCACTGTAACTGTTGTTAAGCAGATGTCCACCAGTGACAGGTTCCCAAAGAAGTAATACATGGATGTGTGAAGCTGTGGGTTGGCTGCAACAGTCACCATGATCGCACAGTTGCTAACCACCCCAAACAAGTAAATTGCAAGGAACAGTGCGAAGAGGGCAGTCTCCACTTAGGGTTGTCTGACAGACCCGGGAGGACAACATACATCACACATGTCTGGGTCTCAATTTCCATTTTTTTTATCATCAATTTCCTGCAGGTGGAAAAATTAAATGGTATTTTAAAGAATAACGAGCAACCACTAGTGACAGAGAGGAAATGTATGCTGGGGAGGACAGCGCTGCTTTTGCAGATATGTAACCAAGAGAATGATTTAGTAAATCAGCAGGTTCCAAATCAAGCATCATATGCTGTTTTAATGAGAGAGCATCCGGTCTGTTCTGCTACACTTGCACACAAACAGTTTTCAAATGTGAATTAGTGATCAATTATATATTTACACAGAGAAACAATTGAAAGTTGCGTTTCACCTACAGTGATTCAGTCGTAGCCTCTGTGTGTGTCTGCACTGTCCTAAGGTGCTTGACTATTTCATTTTTTTACATGTTCAGAAATGATTTACAGATGAATGTGAGGAGCAATGTTAGCACATTTAGCAATGATGAAAAACCTAGTATGGAGGATATTTATTTTATTTCATCCTTGTTTTATTTTGACCGCTATAGTGCAGGCACACTCAAGGGATCTGTGGCACTGATAGTATGTAGTGATGATTTAGCCTGTGTGTATGAGATTATGGTGTTACATGGAATGCTGATGTCTGTGTGATGGGGAACCTCAAGGTTCATTACATCTGGAGGACAATGGAGCCCTAACAGGATCCATCAGGCTGTGGTTGTAACCTACGGCCTGAAATGAGGTAAAGAACTTACTTCCTACCTGAATATATACATGCAGGCAAATGCACACCCTGGCCAGCTGTGTGAAGTCCTCTTAAGATATCTGCTTTGTTACAGTGACGCTAGTAAAACAATTTTGTTAAAAAAAAAGTGGTGCTTCATAAGTTACTCCATAAGTTGCTTTATTCACAAATGTGCGAACACTGGTCAACACGTGTTTTCCAATGTACATCTCTTCCTCAGGGCATCATATACCTAACATGTTCCATCTCTAAATCCAGAGGCCAGATTAACTTAACTTTCACGCAATGCAGCCCGGGAATCAGCTGTATTGCATTGCATGAAAAGGGATAGAGCAGAATTGCACCATATTCCCTAAGGTATGGGGACACTTCTGCTCTCCCCTTACACTGGCGCACTGAAGGCAGCCTAGCGCTAACACAGGCACCCTTGTGTCATGCAGCAAGGGGACCTGAGTTGTGATCATGATAGTTTTTGTGCAGGAAGTTATTCATTCCTGCACAAACCTATTATTAGAGGTGTGTTCCTTTTTTCTATGTGTGCTGCAGAATGCAGCACACATGCTACGAGGAATTAATAAGGAGAAATACAGATATTTTTCCTCGTTACTCCAAGTTTGAGCAGGTCCACCATTTGGGAGCAAACCAAGTTTTACTGATTTTAGTAAATCTGTGTTTGCATCAAAATACATGGGTGGATGTACAGGACTGCCCATGCTCCATTCATGTAGCTCCTCCCGGATGCAAGGTAACGCAAGACAGCGCAATGCAATGGCATCCTGAATGTTCCTTAAGCATTTGGTTTGTCTTGCATCGTCTTGTGTGATGCAAGGTCAATGCAAGTGTTTTGTAAATCTGGCCCCAAGTGGCATGGCATAGTGCCCCAATACATGACCAAACACCAAACCCTACCTCAATGGCTCCCGAAACGTGATGCCTCACCAGGAGCAGGGTAGTTTCCTGCTCAGCATTCTTCACTATCTGATTTCTACATTCACACAAACAGGATGCAGCAGTCCCCAATATTCCACATAAAACTAACATTCCAGGCTGAGTACTGCAGATATGGTGATGGGAGAAGAACAATTAGAATCCAACAAATCTCACTCCTTTACAACAGCCACACAATTGAGATATATATCTGCACATTTAAACTCGTACTTTCTTGGGATGAGAATGTACCTGATTAGTGTATCGTTGTATTCCCTGAGTGTCAGACTGTATGCCTGCTATTCTGGTTCTTAATTGTGGGCCTAATCTAGAGTGTTCACACAGGCATTAAACTGTCCCTTGACATGAGTGAGGTTCTAGACTTGTCCTGTGACCTGAAGTGTGCCCTCTTTTTACTAACAATCTTGTGGTTGTCATGGTTTTACCTTGTAGACTGGTGGTGGAAGCATACTATGTATTGTCAATCCATGGTTGTTACCAGACCTTTTGTTCTGTGTCTGTGGAGTGGAGATCTCCTGGCCCACTCATATAAAGTTCTGCATCTATGCAGTAACCCAGATCCTAGCACTACCATCCCAAATGTATGTTGTGCATGACCTTTTTCTGTGCACAGGACAGGTGAGAATGTTTTCCCAGACAGTAGAAGGGTATTGCTGATGTTCCTTAAGCTGGATGGAGGAGACCAAGGCAGTGAAATGGGGACAAAGCAGATAAGGGTCCTTTAGATATTCAATTAGGTCATTTGCTGAGAGGAGCTGCTGATTAGTGTTTCTGTAGCATGGCCACTTGTCACTTTCTAGGTGGCACCGGTGAAGGGGGACTGCATTCTCTGTTGTTCAAGGTGAGAGGGATCCCTTAGGTGATGCCTGCCTTTTTCCTTTCCCTTAATCACCATTCAGCATGGCAGAGATCTGTGAGTCCTAGGAATGGCAAGCACAGTCTCTCCAGAATCATGGTTC
Organism: Calotriton arnoldi; assembly: GCA_963921515.1. NCBI lineage: Eukaryota > Metazoa > Chordata > Amphibia > Caudata > Salamandridae > Calotriton > Calotriton arnoldi. Next base: position 671,021 of record CAWUFW010004356.1, read on the forward strand.
CAAGCAGGAATTGCAGATCGGTTGCTGACCTTGGCGCTGTGCAAGAACGACGACTACAGTGGACTTTATAGCCGCAACCAAGAACTGTACTCAAGGCAGACTTTGAAGCTGTGACCAAAACTTGTGTCCATGACGGACTTTGCTACCATGACCAAGAATTACACTTGAGACCGTATTTATCATGAGTCTGTGTTTCCCTTGTGCCAGGCAAGGGTGATGCAAAAGCTTGAATGATATTTATCAAGCCACGCAAGGCCACCTTGCATGACCTTGCGTGGCTTGGTAAATGTGGAATAATGCAAGGCAGCGCAAGTCACTGCCTTGTGTTACTCTGCCCCAGGGAGGCATCACATGGGTGGAGTGTGGGTGTTTCCCATTCATCTACCCATGTATTTTGGTGCATTTTCAGATTTACCATTAGTGGTTGACCTGGGAATGTGCCAAAATGCTACGCCTTCCAAGGGGAGGCATATCAAGGAGAAATATGTTTATTTCTCCAAATGTATTCCTCTTTCTATGTGTGCTGCATTTTGGAGCACACATAGAAATAGGAAAATGCCACTGAGGATTGTATTTATGCAGAAAGGTGTCCCTTCCTGCATAAAAACAATCCTGTCTACAACACAGGCTCCCTTGCACCATAGTGCAAGGGTGCCTACATTGGCAATAGGCAGCAGTTTGTACGCAGGAATGTGTCATATAATGTTAAATAAGGCACATTCCTGCCCTCTCCCTTTCATGCAGGGCAGCACAGCATGGTGGCTAGCTGTGTTGTGTTGCGTTTAAATTTAATAAATATGCCCCTTGGTGTTCGCTGCTGCTGCATTCCAAAAGTGTGCTTCTTGGCCGCCATAGTGACACTGTGATCCCCATCCACATATTGGTTCACCTGCTACACATAGCTATGCAACTCAGAAACAAGTTCAATGTCTGCTGTGTGCTGCATCAATGCCCACTTCCTGTGTTTGCTGAAGCAATTCAGATGGTGGCTCCTGCTACCTAATCCTGACATTGCCTGCCCAAATGTAAGGATGGTTCTGCAACAAAAACATCTCCTTCAAAAGCAGGAGTGAGTGGAGACGTGCTCCCAGTTTCCCACCAGCCGAAAAGAGGACACAGACACATGCATTATGGTGAAGCTGTAACAAGGGTACTGCACTGAACAGACCATAATCATTACTGAAGTATAGTAATCTGCACCTGAGCCTTGATCTGTGCCTACAGACACTCCAGCCTTATGGGGACAAGAGGAGAGTCAGACACATCAACATAGTGATGCATCGTTTACCCAGAAATTATCACCAACCCAGGGTCCGGGTCACTCCGGTGGGGCCCATAACACCGAAGTACACACACCCTGTCACACACACCCCCCAGACCCTTGCTAATAATCCTACAATGGGTTGCATGAATTATTTCCTATCACGGGATACCTTTAAGCACAGATTTTTACACCAACATTTGTTTTCATCACCTAATTTTACTAACTAATCTATGCATCAATGTACCCCGCCAATTAGGTCGATGGACCAATTAGTTGAGCAAGTTGATGGTGATTGTCAAGACCAGCTTAACCTCACTACAACAATACATTGATTTGCATAATTAATTGACTCTAAAAGAATCACAAACACCTGAAATCATTTAAAAGATTTTATATAATTAATTTGCATAAAGAAAATTATCATTTATTCTCTCACTATTAATTCTCACTGAGCATTGCCATTTATTCAGGAAATAAATCAAAAACTTTTTAATAAAAGTCATGAAGAGAAAATGTAAGTTTGCATTCATTTCATTATTCTTAAAAATGGTTAAAAATCAATTCTTGGTCATGTAATTGATAGAGGGTTCCCAAAATGAAAGATCAGTGAACCATAATTAAAAACATGCATTTAATTCTAAAGATTTCCTACACTAAAAACCTTCCTAACCAACACTAAACCCCAACTTTCTTAATAACCCTGGCCTCCTAGACGCATCTCTCACCCAGGCTAGTGTCCCGCAACGATCTCGAACCTACAGGGGTCATCAGTGCGCATTCTGGCATGGTTTCAAGCTCCCAGCATCTCTGCAAACAGCTTCTCTGACAGACAGCATCTCTCCAACCAGCTTCTCTCTAAAAACCCCCAATTTTGGTCTGATATTTATACTGTGTTTGCTGGCTCTCTACCCACAAATGTTTCAACTCTTGCCGTTTCCCTTGCTCTGATTGGTCATGAAAATGCATTTCTTAGCTCTCAGGATGTCCGTGAATGACAATGTATTTCTCTGCTTCCAGGATGTCCGTGAATAACTTTGTATTTCTCTGCTCCCAGGATGTCCGTGAATAACTTTGTTTGACAAGCTGATAGATACAAATTCAATTGTCCCATAGTTCATTAGCAGGCATTCAAATGTTCATTGGCAGGGATTCAACTGTTTATTTTCAGCTGTTTCCACGTGGTCATTCTTTGGCAGGTATTCGACTGTTCTCGTGCTATCATTCTGGCTCTCAGCCACTCGCCGGCATTCATACAAATGGCCTCGAACATAGTCAGCTGGAGTTGCAAAGTTCAGTGGAGCACAAAGCATGCGCGAGGTTCTTCCAGCCAGATGATGCAAGCATTCTCTACTGCGCAGAACCGGGAAAAACGAAGCCATCTTGAAACTAGCCACCAGCCAAAACTACGATAAACACAAAGAAAATGTGAATACACAGAAAATAAGTGTTTTCTGTCCCCCTCCCACCAGTACTAATATTTATCCCCTAAAACTGTTATCTAGCGGAAAAGCATCACACTGCAAGCCATTAAAATAAAGCAAAAGCAGCATGTAATGCACAATGTACACTACAGCATAGACATGCACTATTACACTACTTAAATGCGCAAAATAAATAAAACATGCGTTTTACACCATTAATTAATATGTTAATCAAACCTGTTAATGCAGAGCATTTCCCACATGTAATGTGTGTGTTTGGTTAATACACAGCAATCAAAATTAATATATTACTTTGTTATGGGGTGATTGGTCTGAACGGGGTACGCACAAAATCTTCTGTACTTCGCTCCATCAATCCCCCTTTGATGATTTCATCATCACCAAATCCCAAACCACCCATTCATCCCACTAAATTTTATTTGATCAGACACTTCTTCTCAATAATTTTGTTAGTTCAGCAAATTTCTTTCTCATTTCCCTTGTTCTCGACAAAAATGTTATCTTTAGTTCTAAATCTGAAACTTACTTATCCTTGCGAAGTGCAGTTCTATCTACTTGTGCAACTTATTTGTACATTGTTAACAGCATCCTTAGTAAAATGGTACAACATAAACACATCTTACACCTAAAGCAAACATTTTATATCTATTTTTAGGACTGTTCATATCTGCTATGGTATCTAAGTTATCCTATAAATAAAATCTACCAAATATGTACCGTATGTACAAAGTGTGTTTCCACACTTGAATGACTTTCTGTCCTTTGCCCCTTCTTTTATTTTAACTACTTGGAAATGGTTCATGAAAAATCGTCTTCATCTTGTGTGCTAAAACCCAGAAGTGTTTTCTATAACACTGTTAGGGTGGCCTCAAGTCGTTTTCTTTGTCCTGCTCACTGTCGTTGTCACTGTCCCTTTCCTTTCTAAAATCTACTTCTTCTATCTTTTGTAAGACTACGTAAGTCCACTCAGGTGGTCTATCCAATTTCTCCTGTTCTAACTTGTTTGTTATTTCAGAGATCTGGTCTTCAAGAGCTTTTGTTCCTTTTCTCACTATCTTATACTTGAGTCTCTTTACTCCGTTGGGCCACATGTGTGAATCATCCTTATCCATAGGTTCACAGTCTTTGTTCAGAATTTCCTGTTCTTGCCTCTGCTCTTGACTTTGTTCTTGTCCTAGTTCTGTAGTACTGTCTAAATCGTTGTCAGGTGAAAAATCGTTGAGTCTTACACCTTGCTGTACACTCGCAGAGTCTGTTGATCTAGTCTCACTAGTTTCACAGTCTGCTTCTCTTCTGTTAACAGCTTCTGGTTGCTCAGCACCTGATTCAGAACTTGTATTCGAAATCTGCAGTCTACTTCTCAGTGGCCTTTGTTGTGGATCAGGTACATATGCTTGTCTCATGGCTCGTCCCATTAGTATCTTGTAAGGATTTAAACAGGTCCTTCTGTCAGGTGTACTTCTCATGGTTATTATAACTAGGGGCAAAGCATCCGGCCATTTCAAGTCAGTGGAATCACACATTTCTACTAATTTGACTTTCATTGTGCCATTCACCTGCTCACCAACTCCAGAAGCTTCTGGACAATAGGCACAATGCAGTTTCTGTTTAGTGCTCAGTATTTCACAGATCAGACTGATAACTTCGTTGTCGAAATGAGTTTCCCTATCTGTGTGTGCCTGTCCATGATACATGCGTGCAAAATGGGCAAACATACCATTGGGCATAACAGCTCTTTCATCTTGGTAGACCCAAACATCATCCTCTTCTTTTGTGTGCAACATTCTTTTACCCACGTTTCCTTTTCCCCATCGCTTGCCTGAACCTGCAACTGCCTCACTTCTTTCCATGTTTCTACTGTGTTAGTAAGCATGAGATATTGGGAAAAAGTGTCTTCCTTCGCCCGTGCCTGATTCAAAGAACAATCCTGTTTTGTGCAATATTTTGCCAATTCATCTGCAAACAAATTCCCTCTGGTAATGTAGTCAGTTTCACATTTGTGAGCAGCAGGAAATGCTAATGATCCCTTATTAGCTATTTGTTTTTTCTTCTTTCTCCACCTGCTTCTCCATTTTTCAACATCCCTCCTTTTTCTCAGCAATATCAGCAATTCTTTAATTTTAGCTCTTCTTCCAGTAGTGTTTAACTTTTCTATGCCTTTTCCTCTGAAATCTAATCTATATTGTTTCTGCAAATCCCTATATTTAGAGATATCCACTCCTGTTTTTGGTCTGTTTATGCTTACCGTTCCAAAATTTAATTCCTCCATGTCTACCTTTAATTCTGCAATATCTATCTGTTGGCGTTCTGCATCTTTTCTATAGCCACTTCTTTCCCTCTCTCCCAACTCCTCACTTGTCAGACTCAAAGAGACTTCGTTTAATCTTTCTTTAGGTTTCGTTCCCTGCAACCATCCAGTCAGTTTTTCAGTCAGTATCTGAGTTCCAACCGTGTAAGTCGGAGCTTTTGTCAGATCTTTCGGTGTATCCAATCGGGACACACTAAGCTGTTTATTCCTGACACTTTCAGAGAATAACTCTCTTCTAGGATCTGGTCTTGCCTCATTTAACGGTATGGTCAGTGAATGTTCTTTCTCTACCTCACTTTTGCAAACAGAAATTTCAGAATCTATATTCACCGGGACTGTTAAAGTTTACATATTCATAGGCAGTTCTTTCAATCTTTCAGACAATTCTCGTGTCCTGACTGCTAACTCATTTTTTTCTTCTTCATAATTTGACCTATTTATCACTTGTGTTTCTTGCCAAATAATCGTACTGCTCATTGGAAGGAGTTCTGCCTTCGTTACTGTACTATTAATTTGAACAGGTTCTTGTCTATTTATTGCACTACTCCCTATGGGGACTGGAACAGTTTGGAAAACTTTTGTAGTTTCTGCTGGCGGTGCCTTTGGCACCACTGTCGCAAACTCCCCTTGATATGGAGGTGGTCTGTTATCCAGAATGTCATCCAGCAACTCATCTTTAGTATCACTGTACCTACAGCCTGAAATTTCAATATGCTTCTTTTCCCTTTCTTTTTACCTCCTGTAGATCCTCCCATACTCCTGACAGGAAACAAATCATTGGGTACATCCACCTGTTGCCTTCCACATATTTTGTCCTCAATATTCTCATCCCGATATTTATCCAAACCAAAATCATAACCTCTTCCTGATCTGTGTCGTTCTTTCTCATTCACCTCATTTTCCCAATCCATTAATGCTTCAAATTGCGTAGGTCTAACTTTAGGCTCAAGTTTCCCCATTGTTTCTCTCAAATGCCGCAAAACCTTTATGTTAAAAGAACCTTTTGGAGGAAATGCAAGCGCACCATCACCTTTCGTATATAGCACCCAATTCTCTACAAACACGCAAGTGTGATAGCCATGCTTCATTATCATGTGAAATACAGGCGTTCCCGGGGCAGGGAATAGTTTCCACTCCTGTTTTACTGCAGGCTTGTCTTTCACAAACAATCTTTTTACCTTTCCAAACAGCGAAACTTTCTTCTTCTCTTTACCAATATTATACATTTTTCACTTAACTTTTTGTCTTGGCATTCAGCTAGAAACGTCAGTGCAACACAAACTCTCTACCAATCAGCTTCCTCTGCGCGGTTTCCTTTCCAACCAATACCACTGTGGAAACACACTTGTAAGCAAATCAGAAAGCTCTACGTCACTTTCGCATCCACCTATCTCAGCGCGACTCTCACTAACGCACCAATCCGGAGCGTCTACGTCACTCTGGTGATTCTCTAATCCCAGCACGTCTCACACTAATGCACCAATCAGTGAAAGCTTCGTCATTCTACAGCTGACCAATCTCAGCACGGTCTTTCTGAAGTCAGCCTTTCCCACTACTCCTGCTCTTGCCGACCCCTCCTTTACAAAATTTTATGGCAAACTTTTCTCAACAATTCTTTGTTAGTTACAACATTAAAACATTTCCATTGTCTGATTCGCTAAACAAAAGTGACAGCTTTGTCCATTTACACAAGAATTCTGTATTTCCAGTAGGCAGCGCTTACCTCTACCCTACCACAGAATTATTAACTTTCGCCAATAAAGTAGCACTTCCCTCTACCTTACCCTTCTTTCAAGCAAACAGTAAACCCGTTTCTCTGGGGATAAGACACATGTGGAGACTATGCTCCTGAGAATTAAGGCCAGAGTTTCACAAGAAAACGTGATTTGCTATCCCAGTTACACACCTTTCGTACAGAAAATCCCTAACATAACACAACCTGTGTTATTACCAAAAATGAATTCAGACCATGTACCAAATTCCATGTGACTTCTCTTGCCACACGTGTTCCACTTCCTACATCCCAGAAGCGTGTAGACTCACATATAACATAACGTGACTCAACATAAAGTGTTAGTCATAAACTTATCAATAATCAATAATCACCAAACTTGTCAATAATAACCATCATTCTGCTACCATTTAATTGATGCAGCGTTTACCCAGAAATTATCACCAACCCAGGGTCCGGGTCACTCCGGTGGGGCCCATAACACCGAAGTACACACACCCTGTCACACACACCCCCAGACCCTTGCTAATAATCCTACAATGGGTTGCATGAATTATTTCCTATCACGGGATACCTTTAAGCACAGATTTTTACACCAACATTTGTTTTCATCACCTAATTTTACTAACTAATCTATGCATCAATGTACCCCGCCAATTAGGTCGATGGACCAATTAGTTGAGCAAGTTGATGGTGATTGTCAAGACCAGCTTAACCTCACTACAACAATACATTGATTTGCATAATTAATTGACTCTAAAAGAATCACAAACACCTGAAATCATTTAAAAGATTTTATATAATTAATTTGCATAAAGAAAATTATCATTTATTCTCTCACTATTAATTCTCACTGAGCATTGCCATTTATTCAGGAAATAAATCAAGAAACTGTTTAATAAAAGTCATGAAGAGAAAATGTAAGTTTGCATTCATTTCATTATTCTTAAAAATGGTTAAAAATCAATTCTTGGTCATGTAACTGATAGAGGGTTCCCAAAATGAAAGATCAGTGAACCATAATTAAAAACATGCATTTAATTCTAAAGATTTCCTACACTAAAAACCTTCCTAACCAACACTAAACCCCAACTTTCTTAATAACCCTGGCCTCCTAGACGCATCTCTCACCCAGGCTAGTGTCCCGCAACGATCTCGAACCTACAGGGGTCATCAGTGCGCATTCTGGCATGGTTTCAAGCTCCCAGCATCTCTGCAAACAGCTTCTCTGACAGACAGCATCTCTCCAACCAGCTTCTCTCTAAAAACCCCCAATTTTGGTCTGATATTTATACTGTGTTTGCTGGCTCTCTACCCACAAATGTTTCAACTCTTGCCGTTTCCCTTGCTCTGATTGGTCATAAAAATGCATTTCTTAGCTCTCAGGATGTCCGTGAATGACAATGTATTTCTCTGCTTCCAGGATGTCCGTGAATAACTTTGTATTTCTCTGCTCCCAGGATGTCCGTGAATAACTTTGTTTGACAAGCTGATAGATACAAATTCAATTGTCCCATAGTTCATTAGCAGGCATTCAAATGTTCATTGGCAGGGATTCAACTGTTTATTTTCAGCTGTTTCCACGTGGTCATTCTTTGGCAGGTATTCGACTGTTCTCGTGCTATCATCTGGCTCTCAGCCACTCGCCGGCATTCATACAAATGGCCTCGAACATAGTCAGCTGGAGTTGCAAAGTTCAGTGGAGCACAAAGCATGCGCGAGGTTCTTCCAGCCAGATGATGCAAGCATTCTCTACTGCGCAGAACCGGGAAAAACGAAGCCATCTTGAAACTAGCCACCAGCCAAAACTACGATAAACACAAAGAAAATGTGAATACACAGAAAATAAGTGTTTTCTGTCCCCCTCCCACCAGTACTAATATTTATCCCCTAAAACTGTTATCTAGCGGAAAAGCATCACACTGCAAGCCATTAAAATAAAGCAAAAGCAGCATGTAATGCACAATGTACACTACAGCATAGACATGCACTATTACACTACTTAAATGCGCAAAATAAATAAAACATGCGTTTACACCATTAATTAATATGTTAATCAAACCTGTTAATGCAGAGCATTTCCCACATGTAATGTGTGTGTTTGGTTAATACACAGCAATCAAAATTAATATATTACTTTGTTATGGGGTGATTGGTCTGAACGGGGTACGCACAAAATCTTCTGTACTTCGCTCCATCAATAGCATGTATTACTTGCTTAAAGTAGGAGAGGTTTTGTCGTGGGAGCCAATCAAGGTAGATGGGTATATAAATGAGGTACATTTATGGTTCCCTGCATTTAGTCATGCCAAACATTAATATTGTGAATATTGCTTTCATGTATTTAATACCAAATGCAGATTTAAGTAATGTTCTAGTCTTCTCAGATGGAAGCCAAAATAGTGAGTGTTTAGTGTATCTTTCCCAAGCCAAAATGGCATCCACATAGTGAGATTCACATTCCGTACGAGAACAAACAGGAACTGGAGTATGGCAGGCACCTTTGAACTTTAGTATACCAAGCCACTTACCCTGGAGAATCTTGCTTCCCAGTGCCTGTTTCTGGCTGCTTACATCTCACCCAGTTTGTGGTTGATTTGTATTACAATCATTTTGGAACATCTTCTTTGTGGAATCAGCTGACTTTCTTCAGTGGAACAGATTATTGTTGGAGTGCCACCACCTGTGTTATACAATAAACATCTGTTATTCAGCGCCAAGAGACCTACTAGGGAACGTTCGCTTTACAAATACACATGTTATGTTATGTTATGTTATTGACTGATTCTATGGAACTAAAAGTATGCTTTCTTCTGCAGAGTGAAAATCTCTCATTTTCTTTCAGGACAACAATGTATTTGATTTGGTATAAACTGCATTTGCTATGACTCAAGGTAATTAATGGAGCCCAAGGTAGGAATTTTACATCCACATAAAGTGGCCGCAAATTGCGCACCAACTTTTTTGCAAATCAAAAAAAATATTTTTGTGAACCGATCTATGTACTAAAAGGTCAGTTCACAAACTTCTGAATCGCATTGGGTCACAATGAGACCTGTCACCAATATTCATGACTTAAGTCGCAAATTGCATTTCACTACCTTGCATCCCATTACATGGATAATGTCCTGTTCAGGTCAACAAACTATCTTGTCTGTGATCGCAGTTTAAATAATGTATTCAAGTTTCTCATGCAACCACTGAAGTTACATCAGATGTGTCTTATCTGACCAAATACTATTAGCAGTTCCTGAACGTTTTTCTTGAAATGCAAAAAAAAGTACGGCAATTTATGACTCGATGTTTACTACCCCAGAATCTAATGTGGCAATTATCTTATTTAACTGGGGATGCCATGCCTTGGTCCTTACAGTTAGTCTCTCTAACAGACCTTTATGCATGATATGGAATAATTTTAGGCAGAGCTTCAGTGAATCGTTGAAAGTACTTTCCATGGATAGCTGGAATTAAAACAGAGTAAAAAAGATTTGCATGAGTCAAGAAGGAAGGACACCTAGGTAAAGGGAAGGGGTCAACGATAGCCCAAGGGGATCATACTATTGTTGTTACCAATATTGTTGAAAAAAACATTGTGTCAAAAATATTGTTTACCACAATATTGTTCTCCTTTACTTATAATGGTAAGTGTAAAAATATCATAAAAAAATATTGTTGACACTAATATTTTATTTTATTTTTTATTTATTTATTTGAGTTTTATATAGCGCTGGGTAGACCCGGAGGTATCAGAGCGCTTTACATAAGGATCCACAAAGTTACAAAATTATATCAGTTACAAGTTACATCAGTTCCAAGATAACATTTCCAGAGCGTCGGAAGACGAAGTAAATGGAGCTTAGAAGGGAAAGGGGGTGGGGTATAGGATGGAGATAGGATGGATGGAGAGACGAAGGAGAGTCTGCCCAAAGTCCGGTTGGGTAGGTGACGGCCGAGGGGGAAGTCCACAGCCCATCTCCTCTATAGCTATCAAGTAGCTCCACCGGGCATCAGTCAAGCGGCTAGGTCTCAATGAGAAAACAGAGAGCAAAGAGGAGGAATAAATGGAGCATAAAGGAGAAAGTGGGTGGAGTAAAGGGGTAGGGGGAAGAGTACGACGGAGAGACGAAGTAAGGTCTGCCCAATGTCCGGCTGGGTAGGTGAGGGCCAAAGGGGTAGTCCACAGCCCATCTCCTCTATAGCTATCATGTAGCTCCACCGGGCATCGGCCAAAATGCTAGGTCTCCACGGTCAGAGGTAGGTTCACAGATTCGGTATCCTGAAGGGTAGGACGGATGGGGGATGAGTTTGAGGTCTGGTCGAAGTCCGGTTTATTCTCAGAGGAGTAGCACGACGTGGTAGGGAACACAGTGGCAGCCATTTTGGGGTCAGGCAAGGGATCAACAGGTAGTAACAGGGAGGGCTCAAAAACTTGCTAGCCAAAAGATCATGGAGGTCCCCATGCCCTTCACCACAGACCTGGCCTTGGGGAGCATCCACCGAAGAACCAAAAGTATGCAGCAGCAGCTCAGCGCGTGGAACACGGACATGCTTGAAACATGCAAATTAGATGGGATCCATCGCTACCTCAAGATCGAATGTGGGTATGAAGCACTCCGGGCCCCCTCTGTGCAGAGTCCGACGATCAGGCACAATGAGTCAACGGGCGCCACTTCCAACACAGCAACCGGGATGACCGGGGCAGCAGCGCGCCTTCTACCAGTCACGGCCAGCGAACTCCGCTTCCGAGGGTCCCCACTGCCTCCCAGGGCTATCCTTAGAAATTCTTTTAGGGCCTTATAAGTGAATGCCTGCTGATTAAGTCTTCCTGAGCACTTGCATTTGGTGACTGGCAGGGGTGAGGTGTAGTACTGCAATTTTCACTGCTGAGCGCTGTCAGTGCTTGTTGGTCTATGGGGAAGGCACAGAGCCCCTTCTTCTTTAAATCCCTCCTGCTGCGCTGAGGTATTGGACGTCGCTGGGGCACCTAGTGCAAAGCCCCCCTCATTTATTCGGTCTTCTGCTGAGTACCCAACCGTGTGACTCACTCACTCTGCACCATCATCTTACTGTCCCCGTAGTGGAATTACAGGGTCCCCAGCTGCTCACTCGTCGTAATGTGCCCCAGGAGGTAGAGTCTTGATCTTCCGCGCTGCTAATTTCTTTGCCCGGGGACTGAAAGCGGGACATGCAGCAGTGTCTAATTTAGCCCTCCACTGCTTATGGGGGGGTGCACGTCTTCTCACCTCTCTTTGCGCCCGTACCCGATGTCCGCCCCCCCTTCTAGCTTCACTCCAGGGCGTCCAGTCGAGTCCGTGTTTTTTCCCTCGCGGCAGCTTCCACCTCGCGTGCGCTCGCAACCTCTCACTCTGGGTCTCCGCGCTCGTCGGGCGGCCGTCAATGGCGATTGCGATGTCGATGCCGGCTGCCTCCCAAGGGGGGGGGTCCACACAGAGCCGCACGTCACGTACCTTGGGCTAATTTGAGTCGTGGTGCTGGGCAGCCCCCACTCAGCAGCCCGAGCCTCCGCCAGCGATGTCTCCCGCAGCACCCCGGCAGTGGTCGCCCAAAACTATAAAAAAAAATCGATTTGTTAATGTAAATAGAGTTTATAGTACTAAATGATAAATATTGTAATATATTTATTTGATATCTCATAAAATAAATACATGTAACTAATATTTAATACCATATATAAATATAAACTTATATAAACAAATAAACACACATATGTGATTTTGTTTATATACATTTTTTACATTTATTACTCTAAAAACACACACACCCACACACAAACACAAATATACAATAAAAGGAAAAACATTTAAACAATTCAATAATAATAAATATATTAATTAATTTAGGCAATAACTAAAATATTAAAAACTATAAACCCCCAAAACAGATTTACAAAAAATACTCTAAACATTAAAATACAAAACAATTAATGCTATAAAATCTACTTAACCAATATTATGAAAACAATTGGAGCCTAAGAATATTAAATATACTATTCCTACTCTTTTATATGCAACAGTAGATCAAGTGTTGGACTTTGGAGGGGTTAGATTTACTTTTCCTACTCCAGTCACTGCAATTGTAGGGAAAATGTTGGACTTCGGGGAGTTAGATTTATTATTCCTAATCCAGTTAGTGCAACAGTAGAGAAATTGTTTGACTTCGGATGGGTTCAATTTGCTATTCCCACTCTAGTCTAAGCAACAGTAGTGAAAGGGTTCGACCTCACAGGAGTTACATTTACTATTTCTACTCCAAACAGACCAACAATAGGGGAAAGTGCTAGATTTCAGAGGGGTAAAATGTATTATTCCAACTCCAAACAGCGCAACGGTAGTGAAAGGCCTGGACCTCAGAGAGGTAAAATTTACTAATCTCACTGAAGTTTGTGCAACAGCAAGGAAAGTGTTGGATTTCTGAGGAGGTAAATTTACTATTCCCACTCCAAACAGTAAAAAAGAAGGGAAAGGGTTGGAGTGTTGCACTAAGGAGGGGTAAAATTTGCTCATTTGAGAAGTGTTGCTTAACACCATATGAGGCAGGGTTGGGCTGGGCTGATTTCAAGTTGTATTATCGGCTTCCCAGATGGTTCCCATAAATGACTGGCTATGTGCCGATAGGGACGACCACGCCATTAGGCTGGAACTCAACCTCATTAATTTCCATGGAATACTCAGCCTACTTTATAGTAGAACCCCCTTCTCACTCCCAAGCCCCCATTTCATGACTCCCCATCCTGTTGGCATGCCAGGTTAATACACATCAAATGGCACACCAAAAATAACAGCAGCAACATAGATGTGGCAGGGCACATGACATGGCTGTCTGAAACAGCAAAACTCCTTGGGTTTGGTCGCTGAGATTTAATAGGTATTTCCACTCTCAGGGGTGTCTGGAGGGGCAGCCACATTATGTCCTTCCAGGAGTCAGCCACAGAGTGCAGACTCCATTCTTCCATTATATTGGTATCTGCAGCACGCTCTGAAAACCTACAGGGACAGGCTTCCTGCAATCCCCAAATTCAGCTCCGTAGAGTGTAAAATAATATTAGATATCCTGGGAAAGGGAGGCATTTCTAGACTATACAACTCTTGGGTAACTCACGCACACAACCCCTTGTTAGGGCTCAGGGCAAAGTGGGAGGCGGACCAGTGAGCCCTTGAGGACAATGAGTGGGCTGAGGTGGAAATGGCACCCAGGCTGCTGGTGATCTCCATGCTATTTCACCACATTCAGGCCAAATAGTTCTATAAAATCTATTATTCCCCCTCTCATCTATGGCAGATGGGGCGTGTCGATAGCCCCACTTGCCCCCGTTGAGACACCTCACCTGGCCCTTTCTATCACACAGTGTGGGACTGCCCAGATATTTGTAGTTATTGGCAAGCTGTAAACAGAGCCTTGGGCAGTGGTTTAGACAGTAATCTTGAACTTAACCCTAACATACCTCTTGTTGGGCATCATGGAGAACTTGGGGGGACCTTGAAGTGCAGAGCCCTAGTTGCTATGGGCTGTCTGGTGGCAAAGAACTTTACCATTGCTGATACCCTCACGGGTGATAAGCCGCACTAAACTTTTTACCACATGATTGATTGATTAAAATAGAGATACAGTGTGCCACTGCTGAGATTCTCGTGCCCTCTCAATCACTGAGTTGACCAATGGGATGAACCACTGCGCCACACTCGAGAAACTGATTTTCCAAGCCCGAGGGGCGCACAAGAAATATGTAAAGATATGGGACCCCTGGATTCAGGCCAATGCCGCCCTGGGATGAGCCCAGGTCATCTGAGATGAGTAATGATTGTGAGATGCCGAATTGTACTATTATGAGTAGAAAGATCGATTGTTTCGGTGCTTGGGAAGGTTGTGCACTGGCTTATGGCACATGTTTTCGCACTGTTTTACTTCAATGCAATAACAACAATAAACAGTGCTCTAAAAAAGAAATGACAGTCCTCAAATCACTTTTCAGAGCTCAGGGTTATGTTGACATTTACCAAAATCTTGGCCTTCGGTCTCATTATGTATGACAGCATCAGAAACTCCCAATTGCAATATTGGGCACAGTTACCCGTTACATATTTGTTATATTACATGCTTGTTTGAGGTAGTTAGCTTGAAAAGGCTGTTTTCTTCAAAGTGCAACTAACAATGATCATGGATTAAGGTTTAGGTTGTATTCCCTGTAACCGGAAACACATGACATTGATCTGAGTGGTGCCATTCTTAGAACAGTGATCACTTTCCCTGTGACTAATCCATATCTTGAACCTAGTCTGTAGATTGTGAATGACAGAGCAGTCAAATAATGACGTTTCCTCCAGTAAAACAGATTCACAAATAATCTAACAGAATATGGTTCAAAATCCCTTAGCAAGCTTTAGATTCAAATGTTCAAGTTTATTTCCAAGAATGACTTATGAAACAAATGCATCCCTACATCTCTATCTTCGAGCCAATCTCCACAATAAACAGGTATTCCAAGGTTCAGAATCCTGGAAGCCAGTATCCAGATTGCTTAGCGGGATGACTTGGACCATGTAGAAGATTATACTGAAATGGCATCTTTGTTCTGTGACCAGGTCCAGCCTATTTCCTTTGAGTAAACTAGATACAAGGACCTTCAAAGTATGACTCTTGTGCACCTGATGAATTCCAAAAGGTGAGCTACAAATCATGATGGATCCACTAAGACACCAAAGAGGAGATGGGCAACTTGTGCAAAGTGTGGATGAAATCGATTAAACAAATAAGTATTGAGTTATTGAGTTATTCCTTGTTCCATTTATGGAGTTCATTTACATTAAGGGATCCTCAGATGGCCTGCTATGTATGGATGCTAATGATTACAGGAGTGAAAGGGCTGCCTTGAAGTGGATGCCAGCATAATGTAAACACTTCACAGTTGAGCTCATTAGGCTGGAGTTGGGCTGCTGTCCTTTCAGATACCTGCCTTGCATGCAAGCTTGTTTTTAGATCTGGATAGAAAGGGCTTAATCTATCTCACAAGTGTTGTACTATCAATACTGAGAGCTGGATAAAAAATGAGGCCCGCTTTAAAATAAAATTCGTGAGACCCCATGGCAGATTGGTTATTTTATATGTCAGTCAATGTTTTATCATTAAGTGAAGCAATGAGGCAACAGGTGAATGGCGTTCATTTGTCATTCGGCCGTTACTTCATTGTAGCACTTGGCGTTCCTCTTTACCAACATGCTGCCATTTCATTGGAAGAGCAGTTGTGTGGGACTACAGATGGGCAAGGACTAGATACCTAAGCAGTCCATTTCCTACAGGGCTACTATCCCCACAACAGCCTGTATGATTACTGATGTGTGCTCCCCTGCCAGAATATGTGTTTATCTATTGGTGGTTGTAATTAGTTAAATAAGTTAGTTCAATCTCTAAAGTCACCTGGGGCTGTATTACAGAAAGTGCCCCGGGGTGCAAAGGCGTTATTGCCCGCATTGATTGCCCCTGGGTCACTTGGGTATTAAAGAAGGGGTCGCAGACGCTTGTGCTGCCCCATCTGTAATACAGATAGTGCTGGTGCACATGTAGTGCCAACGCTATTGAGAGAGGACATTCCTTCTTTTGCATGGAGGCATGGCCCCATACAAATGAGGCAATTTATTTGCCTCTGCTCCCACTCTGTATTACCACAAAAATGTGGTGACATGTCACTGCGCAGCCTCAGGTCAGCCCTCTCATGGGGTGAAAGGGGGTCCCATGGCCCCCTCAGGCATCATCCTACAGGTGGGTGTAGTCACTCACTGCACCCACCTGGAAGGAGAACTCTAATAACTTTTGAAAATGCAGGCAGGTGGCCGCCTGCACAGAGACATACAGAGCAGCTTTTAAATAGCTGATCCTTATTTCACTTGTTGTGCTGTCCCCAAGGAAGCACAAGTTTGCGGCTGCCCTGAGGCTAACACGTTTTTCATAATAGGGTGCACTTTCCCTGTTTACACACTGGTGCACCTGCTTAAGGGTGAGTCTTGGCAAAAACAGGGAACTTGCTCCCTTTTGGTAATATGTTCCTTGGTGTTTGTCCTCAACCTTGGAATCATATTAACCATCCTTACATTAAATCCATGCACAGAGGTGTTTTGGGCTCAGCTCCTCACAGTCATTGGCTGGTATTAGTTTAATCCATCAGATTCATCCATTGCTCATTCATCATAATGATTCATCAGTGCAGCAGGGCTCACGAGGAGATGTGGAGGTGGGAGGCAAAATAGGTTGGAAAAAGAATGCTTTAGCACTACAAAGAAATCTATGTATGAGATTTACTATCTCACTGGAACTGATGATCTAAAGGTAATGGACTGGATGAATCTGATGAAGAATATTTTGAGTGTCTGGCTGCTCTGCATCAGACTTCTATTTTACATATGTGACATCATGTTCCACTGCATGACTGAAAGCTGAGAGAGATACATTAGTTTGCACATATAACAAAGTTTCTTAAAGTTGAAGTGGGTTCGCCCCATGAGACTTCTGATCTGAGCAAATAGTTATCAGAACCTTTCAAAATCACTTGAGTTGAAAATTATGCTCTTCAGTGTAGAGCCTCTTCAAGAACCAACACAACCTGGTTAGAAATACCTGACAAACAGTCAGCACTGAGGCACTGAGGCACTGAGGCATTCCACTTAGAAACCAGACTGAAGTTTATCACAGTGACTAGGAGTGGGTGTAGATTCTTCACAAAGAGGTCATTGTTAGTCACTCCACCAATAACCCTATTTAGCAAGCATTGGAAGAGCTAAGAAGTCTGTCTTTGATGGGTTGCTTTCAGGGGCTGAAGCTATCAGTACTGCAGATGGTTCAGGGGACAAAGGCCCTTAGGCCTGGTGGTCACTTTACACCCCGATTAGAGTAGTTTTTACTGCCAAACTAGGAATGGGCCGAGGGCTTTTTTTTGTTCCATTTGGGCCCATGTCAGCTTTGATGCGCCACTGGTTGATGCATGCCAGCATTTGGTGATGCCTGTATTTCCAGGTGTTAGCGTTAGTCGTTGCCAATGCTTGTTTGTTGCTGCTAGAGGATGGTTGAGTGACAGCTGGATACATTGCAGGCCGAAGTCTGGGTCAGGGCCTCCACAAAGTCAAGGGGGCATTACACACCATTAAAATCAGTGAAATTTTAAATCTGGCCTTTACCTTTATTTGTCAGTACAATTGTATGAGGCTGGGGTGGTTTGGGGACCATTCCCTCTCATTATGTGTTTTTTTTCATATTTCTGTTATTTTGGAACCACAAGTGCTATGTATCTGCGCAGAAGATGTCTTGGGAGTTGCCACCAGATATTTGCTCGAATTTTGTAAATGCATTTCTAGAGGAGCTAAGAGGCTCTAAGTAGTTGGAAGCTTAGGGTGACCCCGGATGTTATTATTAATGCCTGGAATGTTCCTGTTACGGGTATTAGTGCTAGGTAAAACATTCAAGTGAAAACAGCAATGGGCGAAAATATGTTTTTTCCTCAAATGTAGAGGGAAATCAGGGTTGCTCCTCGGGTGAAAAAAATGTTAGACATAACACATCCTTCTGGCAAGGAAGATCGCTTCACAAACCCCTCAGGAACACTGCAGGGTCTTGGCAACATAATGACCTTAACAGCAGTGGCATTAAGTAAGCATGTTGCCCGGTCCCTAAGAGTCCTATTGAAAAGAAAAAAAATCCCCTGTAGAAGAGCATGTGTACCCCGCCTGCCCACTGCAAAGCCAGCCTGCACACGGAGTTCTCATTTTTTCACTGTGAGAGCTGTGATCTCCCCACACCCACACAGTTCATAGTTTTTTACTGCAAGATTTGACAACTCTGTGGCCTAGATTAACAAAACTTTCACACAATGCAGTGCAGCACCCAAAGTTGCTGTGCTACATTGTGTGAGAGGGAGAATGAAGAAAAGTGCTGTATCCACAGATATATAGCTCTATCCTGCCCTCTCTCTAACGCTGGTGCACAAATTGGCTGCCGAATGCCACGCACACACCTTTGTGACAGTGCAATTTTGTCTGCATGAGTCGAACATAGATTTGTACTCGAAGGGTGCCCTTTCAGTACGAAATACTTAGCTTAAACTAACTTTAAAACTTTTCCCATTTTGGATGGGTGATGTACAGTGCAGCACAAATGCGAAGTGAGATCTTTTAGGAGAATTAAAGCATTTCTCCTTTTGGACTCCTGCTTCAAAGTTGCGTTATATTTTGGAGCAAAACCCTGTCTACTATTATTAGTAAAGCAATCACAAGGAGATTATGGACGGAGTGCTGAAACTTTTCAGACACTCACCCCCAGTCCCAGATCTGGGTTGAAGCCCTCATCATTCTTTAGCTCACTTCACCATCCAGTTCAGACACAGCTATATGCAAATCAGTCTTGACCCTGTGCCTCATGGGAACAGTCCAGCCCGAACTGCCGAGCCATGTCTTCCCTGGACCCGAAACAAGCATCCTGAGACCGGTTTCGGAGTAACACCCTGTAGTATTTTGAAGAATCAGGCTCCAAACTTCAATATCATTTGATATGAGTTTATTCTTAACAGAAGATCCCATCCAGCCAGGTTACACCAGTTACAACTGCCACTAGCCTTGCTTTAATCTTAATCACTATGACATATAAACATTCCAACCTGTGATGTAGGAGAACCATAGGGGCATAGGGAAGAGAAGACAGGTAAGAGACATCATAGAGAGGAGACTAGAGGATATCACACATCTCCCTTCTTCACAAACTAAGAATCACAATATAAAGCCCTAAAGCCCAAAATAAGATGTACTAAACAAGGTGAATATAATGTAAATAACCCAAAACATAATATCAACAAGCCATACATATTGGAAATAAAGAACTATACACATACAGAATGAATAAAACAAAACATAAATAATCATACATATTCTTTGAGGTAAGTTGGACGTCTAATCGATCTAGAAGACCGTCGTGAATTCACCAAATTATGGCAATTTTGCGAACCTGAAGAAGAGAAGTTGGTTACATCAGAATTGCGCTCACCAATCATGTCACTCATTAAATCAGGTTTACTCTTCACCATCACCACTCTATTGAGATTCCAAACACGATGGTCTTGTGTCTTTACCGCATTGTTAAAGAGCTTGATGACAACCATAGGTTCAAGGTATTTTGAACTCGAGTTACCAATCAGACCAGGTCGTTTGATTGCTACCAAATCACCTACATTCACCTTTAATTTCTTGACAGATTTTTTCTTATCAAAATAACTCTTCCTTAGCAAAGCTTTCTGTTTCTCTCTCAATTGTAATTCCTCACTATTATGCACACGTTCCCTACCCTTGGAACAACAATAATTGTTGACCCAAGAAGGCTCAAGGTGAGTGTTGGGTATTCTACCACGAAATAGCAAGAAAGGTGTCTTTCCAGTAGTGGAATGAGGTGTCAATCTGTATTCCTCTACTTTTTTAGTCACTTCCTCTCTCCACTCCAGGGACAAAGACTTTGCCAAAGTAACAGTCTCCTTCAAGACTCTGTTAAACCTCTCCACCATCCCATTAGCCTCGGGATGATAGAGAGAACATTTTTTATGAACAATTCCACAAGACGACAGAAATTGTTCAATTTCTTTAGAAATTAACTGGACTCCATTGTCTGTTAACATTGTCTTAGGAAACCCTTCTCTAGAAAACAGTCTTTTCAAACATTTGATAACAGATCCTGACTCAACATTGGACAAAAAAAACACTTCAGGCCAACGGGAATACATGTCTATAACCACCAAAAGAAATACTTGAGAACCATTACCATGAACAGGTCCCAAAATGTCTAATGCAATGTCATCCCAAGGACAATTGGGAAGAGTCCTCAAGATCATGGGTTGTACCCTAGGTGATTTGGATTTGTCACTTATGCTACAAGGGACACACTCACGTATCTCTCTCTCAATCAATTTATCCACACCTGGCCACCAGTATGATAAACGTAACCTTTCTTTAGTTTTGGTGATCCCAGGATGAGTGACATGAGCCATTTGTATCAAATCTTTCCTGAGACTCACAGGGGGAACTAATCTGGTACCGCGAAACAACATGTTTTTATCAACAGACAATTCATGTCTTACACACCAAAAAGGTTTAGATGCTTCAGAACCCATTTTAACATTTGACCAATTACCTTGTAACAACGACATCAACTCTTTGAGAGCCACATCAAGTTCAACTTCTTCAGACCACTTTTGTTCACTTATATGACTAAGCTCTAGTGCACACACCCAATCGCTCTCCGAATCCATATCATCATCTTCAACATTCTCACAAGAGACAAGACGAGAAAGAACATCAGCAATTCTATTGTCAACACC
Source organism: Calotriton arnoldi (assembly GCA_963921515.1). NCBI lineage: Eukaryota > Metazoa > Chordata > Amphibia > Caudata > Salamandridae > Calotriton > Calotriton arnoldi. The sequence continues at coordinate 692,126 of CAWUFW010004356.1, forward strand.
CGGAATGTACTTGAGAGAAAAAGAATATTCTTGAAGTCCTATAATCCACTTGGTTATGCGACTAGAGATAAAATCCAGCCCTTTCTTTTCAAAAATCTCAACTAAGGGTTTATGGTCAGTACTGATCTCAAAGTCCACACCCCACAAAAATCTCCTAAGTTTTTTCACTGCCCAAAACAGTGCAAGAGATTCACGCACTACTACAGAATAACGAGATTCAGGATCCCTCAGACTTCGAGAAAGGAACATGATAGTTTTCAAGACCTTGTTGTTGCAAAACGGCCCCCAAACCCTTACCACTGGCATCCGTGGTAAGGATCGGCTTAAGCCTAGTGTCAAAACTTTGTAAGAAAGGAGCATTACACAAGCACTCCTTAACATGAGTGAATTCCTCTTGACACTTATTTGACCAAACAAAATCAACACCCTTTCTTAAAAGAGATCTCATGTTGGAGGTCAAATCAGCAAATCCTTTAACAAATTTCGCATAATATTCAATCATGCCAAGAAAACTCATAAGCTCTTCTTTAGAGGAAGGAGAACACATGTTTTGGATGGTGGTCACTAAATCTTCCTTTGGCTTAACTCCATTCCCAGAAATATAGTGACCCATATAATTCAAAGAATCTGCTCTAAACTTGCATTTCTCTATTTTAATAGTCAAGTTACAATCACATAATCTTGAAAGAACAGCCCTCAGACGTACATCATGTTCTTCTGTGTCGTTACCAAAAACAAGAATATTATCCTGGTAAATACAAACTCCAGGCAGATCCTTAAGGACATTTTCCATAGAACGCTGAAAAACAGATGAGGCTGAGACTAAGCCAAAGGGCATCTTAATAAATCTAAAGGTGCCAAATGGCGTGATAAAAGCAGTGAGGTCTCTGCAGGTTTGTTCTAACTCTATTTGATGGTACGCTGAAGTTAAGTCAATACTACTAAATATTTTCGCACCACCCAACAAAACAAGTAATTCACTAATGTTGGGAAGTGGATATCTGTCCACAACAACATTTTTATTCAATTGGCGTAAGTCAATGCATAGACGCAAATCCCCATTGGATTTACGAGCAGCGACTACCGGAGCTAGCCATTCCGTGCCCTCAACCTCTTCTATAATGCCACTCTCCTTAAGCTTAATTATCTCCTTTTCCATATCACTTCTAACAGATAATGGTACACTCCTGACTTTACAAGCAACAGGGATAGAGTTATTTTTAAGTTTAATTTTGTGCTGATATCCCTTCAAGCACCTTTTCTAAAAACTTTTGGAAACTCTTCTTTTAAACCATTGATAGACTCACCATCATCAAACTTCCTCACAGTGCATACCACTTCTTTCAAACGAATCGGGGGATTTGAATTTGGATCAAGATACACTCCTAAATCACCCTGGTGTATCCAACTAATTATACTGTCACCTTTCTTTGCGACATAAATTTTCCTTGAAATCATTCTGCCTTTGTATTCAATCAGCCCTAAAAATAACCATGTAACTTAATTGGCTCCCTCCATAAGCCAAAGGAGTAATGTCAGGTTTATGTAAGCTAACTTTGTGTTTTAGCATATTGCTAAAGAATCCATTAGAAATGATAGTGAGTTTTGCACCGAATCGAATAAAACACGTGTACACTCTCCTTCAACCAAAATTTCATCAAGGGGTCAAGACTTTTTACAAGGCACACTTTTGATTACTGAAACAATCTGACCACATTCAAAATCATCAGGACTGGCATCAGCACCTTCATCTTCATACACCTCAATTTTTTTAACTCTAGAGTCCAGTCTACTTTTACACACTGAGGGAAAGTGACCTTTCTTCTTGCATTTACTATAGACATGACTCAGAGCAGGACATCTTTTATCATTTGCAAGGTGCCCAACCCTATCACACCTATAACATTTAAAAAATAATGATGTATTGCTGGATTTCCCTTGTTTATTACAGACTTCTCTTTCACTTTAAACTTAGAGTCGGGGTTCCTTTCATTAACAATCTGAACTTTAACGTCTTTTGAACTATCTCTTTTGATGATAGCTACACACTTTAAAGAATGTTACATTCTTTTTGCCACAGCAACAACCTCATCAAGTGTGGGTTCATCACGTAACCACAATTCTTCTCTTACTTTATCCATATTACACCCTAGCATGAATTGATCACGGATGTGTACATCAGTTAGACCCTCAAACTTGCAAGAAGAGGCTAGTTTTCTTAAATCAGTCAAATAACCTTCCACAGTTTCCTCCTCTTTCTGCATCCTTTTTCCAAAATGATATCTTTCAAGAATTGTACTTATTTTAGGAAGATAATGCTTATCTAGCTTAGTAATGGACACTTCATAATCATTTAAACCCTCTGCTTCAGAGGCTGGCAATTCAGGCAGATGATCGAAAACATCTTGCCCCTCAGAACCTAAGCAATGAAGAAGCAAAGAAGTCTTTCTTTCAGCACTCAATGAAGCTCCGCAAACTCTTGCATATCTTTCAAAAACTTTTTTCCATTTCTTCCATTTAATCGGAGGCTCACCGGGATGTGATCCTGCCGACTACGCCAGTGTAGTATTTTGAAGAATCAGGCTCCAAACTTCAATATCATTTGATATGAGTTTATTCTTAACAGAAGATCCCATCCAGCCAGGTTACACCAGTTACAACTGCCACCAGCCTTGCTTTAATCTTAATCACTATGACATATAAACATTCCAACCTGTGATGTAGGAGAACCATAGAAAAGGGCATAGGGAAGAGAAGACAGGTAAGAGACATCATAGAGAGGATACTAGAGGATATCACACACCCCTCATCAGCCAGGCTAGCTTAAATCCAGTGGCAAAGTGAGCAAGTGACGCACGTCTGTGCATACCCTGCCAACTTAGGGCAAATAAAGCAATCACAAGGAGATGTTGGACGGAGTGCTGAAACTTTTCAGACACTCACCCCCAGTCACAGATCTGGGTTGAATCCATCATCATTCTTTAGCTCACTTTGCCACCCTAGTTTAGACACAGCTATATGCAAATAAGTCTTGACCCTGTGCCTCATGGGAACAGTCCAGCCCGAAATGCCAAGCCATGTCTTTCCTGGACCGGAAAGAGGCATCCTGGGACCAGTTTCAGAGTAACACCCCTCATCAGCCAGGCTAGCTTAAACTTAAATCCAGTGGCAAAGTGAGCAAGGGACCCATGTCTGGGCATACCCTGCCAACTTAGGGCGAACAAAGCAATCACAAGGAGATGATGGATGGAGTGCTGAAACTTTTCAGACACTCATCCCCAGACACAGATCTGGGTTGAACCCATCATCATTCTTTAGCTCACTTCGCCACCTCAGTTCAGACACAGCTATATGGAAATCAGTCTTGACCCTGTGCCTCATGGGAACAGTCCAGCCAAACTGCCAAACCATGTCTTCCCTGGACCGGAAACAAGCATCCTGGGACTGGTTTCGGAGTAACACCCTCATCAGCCAGGCTAGCTTAAACCAGTGGCAAAGTGAGCAAGGGACCCACGTCTGGGCATATGGCTGGGTTCAAACTGGAATGGCACGGTGAGCAAAAAAATGATGGATTTAGGCCCAGATCTCTGTACTGTGGTGAATGTATGACATTGCTCTGCATTCTGTTCATCAATTGTTGTTTTTGCATACTGTTATTAGTAGACAGGATTTTTGCATTAAAAACTATGGGTGGCTGCATGGGAAGGCCCATGTACCACCCATGGAATGCCCTCTTGATACAGAGTAACACAAAGTAGTGCTTCACACTGCTTTGCTTTACTTTGAGGGAACTTTCCAGTGCAAAACAAGTTTTGCATGGGAAAGTATGCAAAAAAGAAACATTTTGCACAGGTTTGCATCACTTTTGTGCAACATGTTTGTTAACCTGGGCCCCAGTGCAGTCATCACATTTTCCATGCAGTTTGCTGTCATTTTAACAGGCATATGTGGATTGTGTAGAAACTAAAAATGTACCCTATTATTTTCATCCTCTTACTGCATAATACAAAATTATTGTCCCCTCCTGTGGGTTCAATAAGGTTAAATGGCTTAGGAGGGTGGGAGTGGTTTTCTATTTTTTCACAAATTTTTAAGATTTCTTTTTCCTCAGTATACTGTGAGTGAGGTTAGATTCTTCAGAGTGGGTCTGGCTCCAAATTTGGGCCTGATTACGATGTCGGTCGTAAAGGCTCCGAACGGCATTCAGATTTTCCTAAACCGTGTCGGAACCTATGTTTCCGACTGAGTCGGAAACATTTCCGACTGACCGATTATGATGGAAAGGTAACCATTCGGCCATTCTGAATCGGTTCCGACAGGCATTCGAAAACTCCGAGGCGGTCGAAGTCGAATCGTACAGCTTTATGGACCGCGTTTCCGACCAATGAATTACGATGTCGGGTTCGGACAGCCTTTCCGACTCGGACCGTCCAACACGAAAAGGCTGCCGGAAACTGACTTTTGGGCCCCCTAGCAGGCCTCCCTTAATCCCGAGGCCTTCGGTTGAGGGCTGTAAGAAAGTGCCCTCTTTTTGCATGGTTCCCCCACTTTTTGCTAAACTGCTGATGTACTTTGACTGAGTGTGCCCTGGGCTCCTGCCAAATAGATACCCGGGCCTATGTTCTTTCCCTAAACTGCATTAAAGACAAAACCCAATTGCCACTCTTTGCCCACAGGGCAGTCCCTTGTAAATAGTACCATAGGTACCAAGGGCACTGTGGCCAGGGAAGGCCCCGCAGGGCTGCAGCACTTATTGTGCCACCCTTAGAAGCCCTGTACCTTTACACACACACTGCCTTTGCAGGCTGCGTATTTTGGTGCAGAACAAAGTGAAGAGTCGACATGGCACACATCCCTGTGTGCCATGCCTACAGCCCACTACCCTGGCATAGGTCAGCCACCCCTCTAGCTGGGTGCACTATACCAGTGTGAGGGTACAGGTGCATGAGCCCTGTACCCTTAAGGTGTCTAAGCCAATTCTTAGACATTTTGAGTGCAGTAATGTCATTAAGAGTATATGGTGCTGAGAGTTTGTCGTAACGAACGCCACAGTACCATAATGGCTTTACTGAAAACTGGAAGTTTGGTATCAAACTTCTCAGCACAATAAACCCACACTGATGCCAGTGTGGGATTTAATGAAAAATGCACACAGAGGGCTTCTAAGAGATGCCCCCTGAAAAACTACCTAACACTAGTGTCCAGGCTGAGTGGCTGCTCGCCAGCTGCCACCACCAGACATGTTTCTGGACCCCTGGGTCGAGAGTCTGCTGATCTCGGGGTCTGAAACAATGCACATCCTGGGACAAGATGCCAATCCTCCTCCCCCAGGATGGACAGTATCCACGAAGGGGAAGCTTCAAAGGCTTGCCACCTTTGTGTGCTTCCTCAGGCCCTTTGCTGCTTCCAGCAACTGGCCCCCACCGGTTCTGACCCCCACTTTGGGCAGGAGAATCGGCAAGAAAACCAAGGGAGGTGTGCCTACCTTTGCCAACCCCACTCCTCAGGTGGGGGAGGCGAGGTGAAGCACAACTCTCAGTCCCCGCCATCTTGCAGATGGGGGGACACAGCCAACCAGAGTGAGGCATATGCCCCCCTCCCACTGGAGGGTGGCATAATAGGGGGTGTACCCACCCCAAGGAAGGGACCCATTGGTCCCAACCTTTACTTACCTGTAACACCCCTAAATCTAGTATTTAGGGGCACCCCTGAACCTTGTCTCCTCAGACAAGAATTGACTAAGAAGAAAAGAAGAAGAAGGACCGAAGAAGCTGTGCTAAAGCTAAGAAGAGGAGGACGCCCATTGACTTGGCCCTAGCCCCACTGGCCTGTCCTCACCTCGAACCTGCAGAAGCGAAACTCTGGTGTGTCCTGCAGCCAGCAACCTCAAGAACCCCGAGGACCTGCCCTGCCTTCCACAAAAAAGACTCTGTCTCCCGTGAGCACTGGATTTGCTCAGCAACAGACTCTGGCTCCGGCCAAATCCGTGAGTCTGCACCACTCTGCACTCGATGCCCACAGCCCGAGTTTGAGTGGCCCAACACCACGAGGAGGTCTCCCCGGAGATCCCGACCTGAGATCTGGTGATCTCTGACCTGCCTCGAATCTCCCAGTGACACCTGCAGCCTCTTTCTGGAGGGTCCCTCGACGGCGACCGGAGCTGGTAAGGAAAACCCGACGCCTAAAGACACCCCTGCACCCGAAGTCCCACGGCCTTGGGTGGCCCAACTGATGGTGTCCCAGCATCCCCAGGCATCCCAAATTTCCTCTCCAACTGGTGGTAACGTCCAGAAGATCTTCGTCCCCAAGCCTGCAGTCTTTGTTGAAACCGGAGAATCCCCATTGAAATCAACAGGGCACCCGATGCCAAATCAGCACCCTGCACCCAGCTGCCCCTGCGCTGCTGCGGGTGTACTTTGGTTGCTAACTCGGATCTCCCTTTGCCCTGAGCCTAACACCAGGAGCTTTGCTCCCACAACCCTGTGGCCTGCTCGTAAGCAGCCACCAACCAGAGGCCCCCTATCCCCCATTGGATAACATTGGGCCTCAGCACTCTGCACCCAGCCGCCCTAGTGCCACTGAGTGTGCTTTGAGAGTGCATCCTTGACCCTGGGGGAACCCTTGTTCTAACCCCAGAAACTAAACCCCAAAGACCGAGTACTTACCTGGTAACCGATAACTTCATTTCTCTTCATAGGAATACATTAACTGTTTTTCTCTGAAAAATGTTTTAAGTGTGGAGTTGATTTGCATGGAAACCTGAAAAACATCAACTGTGCAAAACTGATTTTACTTACCTTTTCCCTAGGAAATGTCTCTGTGTGATATCTAGGCATATCACACTGAGTAGAAAAAGTAATCTAAAAAGTAACTGAAAAGTAATCTGTACAGTAATTTCAAATCCTTGACTTACCTGTATTTCAAACAACTGCATTTGAACCTGCATTCAATTGTAAACACTGCATAATATTTTGCAAAGCATTTATTTCACTTACCTGTGCCAGGCTTGGCTTGGTTCTAGAAATAAAATAACTTAATAATATTTTTATATAAAAATAAAATCGGTCTGAGTTCAGTCTTTGAGTGTTTGACATCATTTGCTGATTGAGTGTGTACAACAAATGCTTAACACTACCCTCTGATAAAGCCTTACTGCTCGCCCACACTACCACAGATAGAGAGTAAGGTGCTATTTACTTTTACCTCTTCCTACCTTTGGGGTTCCACTGGACTCTGTGCACACTTTACCTTTTTTTGGTATAGTATATACAGAGCCAGCTTTCTACATTGGTGGATCAGTGGTGGGATATACAACTTTGCACTTGTTGGTCTAACTTGGTTACCACCTGATCACATGACAGAACTGTTAAATTGTCTTTAGAATTCTGATTTTTTTGAATTGACAGCATTTTTCCAAATTACTAAAAGTCTTGTTAGGGCCTTGGTTAAAGTTCCTTTAGAATTTTAGAAAAATAAAAGTCCACTTTAGTTAGGGATAAGAGGGGTTAGAAGTTTTTTTAACAATGTCTCTTAACAAGAACCCAGATGTTAGTGAAGATAACCACAATTGCATGGAGAACCATGTTGAGGAGCTCAACCTCACCCCTTATCTCCACTTAGAATTTAGGGAGTTAAGGTCTCTATGTAAGCTTAAAAATATAATCATGGGTTCCCATCCCTCCAAAAAAAACCTCCAGGAGCTGTTGGCAGGGTATGCTAAGGACCATCCTTCTGAGAATGGTGAAGACTTCTCAGATGAAGAAGTAGAGGGAGGAGATGAGGCTAATAACCAACCTCCCCCACTTCATAGGGAGAGAAGGGCCCAAGTGCCCTTGACTCCAAGAGTAAACCTCTCAGCACCTAGAGCCCACACAGGTGGGTCAGGTGTTACTGAGGACATTGAGGACAGCCTCAATGAGCATGACAACCTTTTAGCAAGGTTGACCAAAAGATTGGATCTAGAGACCAGACTCCTGGCTCTAGAGAAAGAGAGAGCAGAGGTTGGCTTAGCTCCCATCAATGGTGGCAGCAATGTACTAAATAAGGATAAAGAGCAATCTTATGAACCTAAAATCCCCAAAGGGGAACTGTTCACTGGTAACTGCGGGGACAGACTCCTGACCCTTGCAGGGGCAGATTCTGGGTCTTTTGACCTCATGAAGAGGACTCTGATTGAGGGCTTTGGACTCACAACTGAGGAATACAGAATTATATTTAGGGGGGCTCACTAAACCCAAAATCAAACCTGGATTGACTTTGATGACTACTCAGTCAAGACACGAGATGGTTGGTTAACTGGAAATAATGTGCATGATTTCAATGGAATTTACACAATTTGTTTATGAAAGAACATATGTTAAGTAATTACACTAATGAAAAGTTACATCAGCATTTGGTAGATCTAGGTCTAATTTCTCCCCAAGAATTGGGAAAGAAGACAGACCACTGGGTCAAGACAAGGGTGACAAAAACAGCCACTGGGGGTGACCAAAAGAAAGGGGTTACAAAACCTCCTCAGGGGAAAGGGGGGTGAGAACTCCCAAGATAAAAAGCCTGAGTCCTGGAAAGGGGCCCCAAAAACCTGCATCGGGGGGTGGGTCCCAAAACTCTTCCCAGTTCAATAATAGGTACAGGGGAAAGAACTTTGATCCCATAAAGGCCTGGTGTAACAACTGTAAGAAGTTGGGACACTTAACTGGAGATGCTACTTGTCCTAACAAAAAGCCCCCTAGCCCTCTTACAGCTACTCCTGGTGTAGTCAGTCTCCAGATGGGATCAACATGATGCCCAGAGCAAATCAGGTTGCACACTAAAGCTGTTCTAGTCACAAAGGGTGAAGTTGAGTTTGCCACCTTAGCTACTTAAAGAAGTATTTGCAATACCCCGGGATCAATGGGACTAGAATAGAAGCCCCGAGAGATACAGGTGCCAGTGTTACTATGGTGAGAGATACACTGGTTTCCCCAGAGCAATACCTGATTGGGAAAACGTACCCAGTCACCAATGCTGCCAGTGTTACCACTAACCATGCCATGGCTATGGTGACATTAGACTGGGGGGAGGGGGGGTTTACTGCCTAAATAGGTAGTGGTCTCTCCAAAAGTTCCATTTGCCTGTATGCTTGGTAATGACCTGGAAACCTCAGCATGGGCTGAGGTAGAATAAAAAACCCATGCAGCAATGCTGGACATCCCTGAGGTGGTGTGTGTAAAGACTAGAGCACAGAGCCGAAACAAGAACAAGAAGTGTTGGAGCCTGAAAGAATGGCCCAACCTTCCAAGTGGAAAGGTAAGAAGACTGGGAAACCAGCTTCTGTACAGCAAAAGGATCAGGACCCCTCTCCTCAGGGAGAGGACTTGGAAACCCCAGAGGGAACCGAGCCTATGGAACTTGACCCTTACAAGGTTGAGCTCTTAGGCCCAGGGGGACCCTCTAGGGAAGAGCTGTGCCTTGGACAGCAGGACTGTCCAACTCTTGAAAGCCGGAGGCAACCAGCTGCTGCACAGGAAAAGGGAGATGTCAGTGGTACCCACAGAGTATATTCGGAGGAGGGACTACTGTAAACTGAGGCCAGAGACCCCCACCCTGGAGCCACTAGGAGAGTGGTAGTGCCTCAGATGTACAGGGAGTTCTTACTAACTTTAGCTCATGACATCCCCCTAGCTGGACATCTGGGCCAAACTAAAACCTGGGAAAGGCTGGTTAGCCACTTTTACTGGCCCCAGATGTCTCAGAAAGTAAAGGAGTTTGTCAGCTCCTGTGTCACCTGTCAAGCCAGTGGCAAAACAGGTGGAGACCCAAAGGCCTCCTTGATTCCACTAACTGGGGTTGGGGTTCCCTTTGAAAGGGTAGGTGTTGACATAGTGGGTCCACTTGAACCTCCCACAGCATCAGGATACTAGTGGTAGTGGATCATGCCACTAGGTATCCTGAGGCAATTCCCCTTAGGACTTCTACAGCTCCTGCAGTAGCCAAGGCCCTGATTGGTGTCTTCACCAGGGTAGGGTTTCCTAAGGAGATTCAGACAGAGGGTCAAACTTCATGTCTGCTTACCTAAAACATATTTGGAAAGAGTGTGGAGTGCAGTACAAGTTTTCTACACCCTATCACCCACAAACCAATGGTCTTGTTGAGAGGTTTAACAAGACATTGAAAGGCATGATTATGGGTCTCCCTGAAAAACTAAAAAGGAGATGGGATGTCCTCTTACCATGCTTGCTTTTCGCCTACAGAGAGGTGCCTCAGAAGGGCGTAGGGTTTTCCCCCTTTGAACTTCTGTTTGGCCATCCTGTTCGGGGACCACTCTGTCTTGTAAAAGAGGGTTGGGAGAAGCCTCTCCAAGAACCCAAACAACATATTGTGGACTTTGTACTAGGCCTAAGATCCAGAATGGCAGAGGTCATGGAAAAAGCTTCCAAAAATCTTGAGGCCAGCCAGGAGCTCCAGAAGCACAGGTATGACCAAAAAGCTGCACTGGTAGAATTTCAACCAGGGCAAAAATTGTGGGTTTTGGAGCCAGTGGCACCATGGGCTCTCCAGGACAAATGGAGTGGCCCTTACCCCATCTTAGAGAAGAAAAGAGAGGTCACCTACTTGGTGGTCCTGAGCACAAGCAGGACACCCAAAAGGGTGATCCATGTGAACCGCCTTAAGCTTTTTCATGACAGGGCTGACATCACCATGCTGATGGTGACTGATGAGGATCAGGAGACAGAGAGTGAACCTCTCCCTGACCTCCTCTCATTCAGCCCCAAAGATGGGTCAGTGGATGGAGTTGTCTTTTAAGACACCTTCACTGCCCAACAGCAGACTGACTGCAAGCAAGTCTTGCAGCAGTATGCTAAGCTCTTTTCCTTGACCCCTGGTCAGACAAACAGGTGTACCCATGATGTGGACACTGGTGACAGTGTACCTGTCAAGAACAAAATCTATCGACAGTCTGATCAAGACAACGAAAGCATCAGAGCTGAAGTCAGCAAGATGCTGGAGCTAGGGGTTATTGAACTCTCTGAGAGCCCCTGGGCCAGTCCAGTGGTTCTAGTCCCCAAACCTCATCCCCAGGGTGGAAAGAGAGAAATGAGGTTCTGTGTGGACTATAGAGGGCTCAACTCTGTCACCAAGACAGATGCTCACCCTATCCCAAATGCAGATGAGTTGATAGATAAATTGGGTGCAGCCACATTTCTAAGTACATTTCACTTAACTGCAGGGTACTGCCAGATTGGCATGGCACCAGGAGTAAAAGAAAAGACAGCATTCTCCACACCTGATGGGCATTATCAGTTCACTGTTATGCCTTTTGATTTAAAGAATGCCCCTGCCACCTAAACTTTTGAGGTGGTCCATCTCCCTTCAGGGAATGGACTTTATAGTAGAACACAGACCTGGGACTGCCCATGGCAATGTAGATGGACTTTCCAGGTTCTTCCACTTAGACAATGAAGATACTCTAGGGAAAGGTTAGTCTCGTCCTCTTTCGTTTTTTGGGGGGGGGAGGTTGTGTAAGAAAGTGCCCTCTTTTTGCATTGTTGCCCCCACCTTTTGCTAAACTGCTGATGTACTTTGACTGAGTGTGCCCTGGGCTCCTGCCAAACAGGTACCCAGGGCCTATGTTCTTTCCCTAAACTGCATTGAAGACAAAACCCAATTGGCACTCTTTGGCCACAGGGCAGCTCTTTGTAAATGGTACCACAGGTACCAAGGGCACTGTGACCAGGGAAGGCCCCTAAGGGGTGCAGCACTTATTGTGCCACCCTTAGAGGCCCTGTACCTCTGCAAACACACACTGCTTTTGCAGGCTGCGTGTTTTGGTGCAGAACAAAGTGAAGAGTCAACATGGCACGCATCCCTGTGTGCCATGCCTACAACCCACTACCATGGCATTGGTCAGCCACCCCTCTAGCTGGGTGCACTATACCAGTGGTGAGGGTACAGGTGCATGAGCCCTGTACCGCTACAGTGTTTAAGCCAATTCTTAGACATTGTAAGTGCAGTAATGCCATTAAGAGTATATGGTGCTGGGAGTTTGTCATTACAAACTCCATAGTACCATAATGGCTTTACTGAAAACTGGGAAGTTTGGTATCAAACTTCTCAGCACATTAAACCCACACTGATGCCAGTGTGGGATTGTTGCAGAGTCATCCTGTGCCCTGGGCACCCCCCAACTTTTTGCTGAATGGTACTGGTGGTAACTGATTCTGACTGACCCTGGGCTTTGCCTAACCAGGCCCAGGGCCAGTGCTATGCTGAAAACACTTAGAATACAGTGAAAACACCTACATACACTAGGGTACACTATGGGTTGGGGTACCCCTGTGATTAGCATGACCTACCCTATAAGCTCCTAGTACATAATAGGGCAGGGGGATTGAAACTACCTATCAGTCCCTAGTATATAGTAGAGCATGGCAGTTTAGAGGCCAGCAGCCTTTTCTGCACTTGCATGTGTGCACTGCTGAAGCCTGAGGTCAGTTTAAAAGCAGCCCTGGGTTCCATGACTGCTTTTAAAAAGTAAATTGTGCCCAAACTCGACTTTGGTGTTTGGAGCACTTAAAATGGATAACCTACAATGCTTTGGCATATTAGGAACCCCCAGGGTCTCCCCTAGGTGTCCCAGGGGTGGGGAGGTCAGGTATTTATGAGGTAGACCCTTATAAAATTAGTTTTATATGCCCTGGGTTAAATGTAATCTCACATTTCACTCCCCACATTGTGATAAAGTGCTGCCCAAATTCGACTTTGATGCTAGGAGCACTGTGGAGGGAGGATCTGCAATATTTCTACAGATTCAGAACCCCTAAAATGTTCCCTAGGTGTTCCATGGGGTGCGGGTTCTGTAGATATAGACGGAGTACTTATAAAATATGTTTTTATAAGGCCTGGTGCTGGAAAAATGGCCCAAGTCATTTTCCCCATTGCAAATCCCATGCCACATAGGTTAACAAGGCAAGAAGTTATTAACTAATAACTCCTGACAGGAGAATGCTAGAACTTCCATTCTAAGACTTCCCAGAATGGTAGTGAAAAATCCAACATGATATTGTTGAATTTCTCCTAAAATGTACAGACAAGAAGTTATAAGACTTTCTTGTTTGAAGTCCAGATTCAGCCTTCCAGTGGTCTGTCCTGATTGGTCAGAGTTAAGTGGATTAGCCAGTCTGCCTTGAAGAGGGGGGAGTAGTCGTAAACCATGGTCTTCAGAGAGAAGAGGCCTCAGTGTCATTTACAACTCTTAACTTTTCACCTCAGCCAGAGCTAAGCTTATGGAAGGAATGCACAGATGCAAGGGGGAGAGTCTATGGAAAGTAGCCATCCTAGGGGTGTGTTTAGCCAGCTCTTACCTCCCTGCTGGAAAATCAGCCATTATGAATTTGGAGGATTTGGTGCACTCTGGGACAAAATAATGCCACACTCTACAGGATGTGGTCATATCCTTGGGGAGTTGCCCTGCTCCCATTGGTCAAGAGTGACCTCCTGCTTGACCAATGAACTTGGTATACGTATCTGAGAGGGGCAGAGTCTCTCAGATCTGCTGCTTGAAACTTAAGAAAGCAAGACGTTGCCATGCTGAGAAGTTGGGGTGCAAATTCTAAGCCCTGCCCTCTGAAGACTGCACCAGCTGAAACTACAGCCCTGTGGATTACCTTGCTGTAAAATAACTAAAGAGTGGACTCCCTGCAAGCTACAGGTTAACAGAGCTCACCTGGAACATCACCACCAAGGATCCTCAACCTGGAGAACTACCAGTGGATTTGTAAGGGTTTTGTCCAAGTGGATTGTGGGAACTGAAGTCCTCAACTTTCAAGGACCATCTTGGAGCTTCCAGACCCTTGGAGTGAGTTTGAGACACTTTGGGACCCCTTGGGGAACTTCAGGAAGAAGTTCCAGGAGTTTGGAGAACTTTGGAGCAACTTTGGAAAAAAGCTCCATAGGGGGACCGACTCAACCTGGTCAGCCAAGCCGCCTGCCTTCAACCGCGAGCCGGCCAAGCCTTCCAGGTTCGTCCCGCTAAAAACTCCGTAGGTCCGACTTCCAGAGTTTTACCGGGAGTAGAAGAAATCCGAGGCCGGCGAACCCTCACCGAATCCAGCCTGGTGAAGAGCATCGAGGGACCCCACGAGAAAAAGCTCCAGAAAAGTTACTAAGTCCGAAGGTAAAAACTGTGACCTGGACCTACCACGAGTGGTAGCCGCTCAGGGCTCCATCGCGGTCGGCCTGAAACTTTGACTTTGAGCCGGTCTATCGCGACCAGATATCCCAATATGGTGGTATATGTTTCTAAGTGCTATAAAGTGATAAATCTTTAAAAATTCATATCTCCGGTTCCCTACATTGGATGTTTGTCGTTTTGGTGTCATTTTAAAGATAAAAATATTTCCTATTTTTATAAATTGGTGTTGGATTTTTATTATGTGTTGTGTTTTAATTATTCACTGAATTGGTGTTTTTAAATGCTTTACGTACCTGTCTTTGAAGTTAAGCCTGCCTGCTCGCAGCCAAGCTACCAAGGGTTGAGCATGGGAATAATTTTCTAAGACCTATGCTGAGTCCTATCATGTGTTAGTGGCCTTATTGCCAGTGGCAGACCTACATTTGCCCCTACCAATAATACACTTTCAAACATTTGGTGCTCAGCGGTGCGGATGAGGACTTGTGTTTAAAAGTACACCTTTTAGTAAAGTGAATTAAGATTATAAAAATCCTCTAAATTGCCTTAGAACAAAACTTTTGAGTTTGATTTTTGGAATTTGGGCTAAACTGTTTTTAATCCATTGTTTTGATTTTTCCAAATTGTTCTAAGTCTGTTGTGCCTAGTTGTTGTGACCCAAAACTAGGGAACCATGGAGCTGGACCTGGCTAAACTGTCCCAGTTCAGGATGGCTGATCTTAGTACAGTGTAGGCTTAGGGGGCTGCCTGCTTCCAACAAGATTAGGAAGGCAGGGTTGCTTAAGTCCCTACAGGCCTGGGCTGGGGTAGCTGAGGAGAATCAAGGGGGGATGGAGGGTGTTACCCCCAACCTCACCCAAGAGGAGGGTGAGGATGGTACCTCTTCCATTATCTCTAATGTTAGCCCTATGATTCCAGATGGGGGGAGTGGGGAAGGGTCCCTTACTCAGGAACCACCACGGCCCCTTGCAGAGAGACAGCTTGAGGCTCAATTAGCTTTGATTGCCTTGGAGAAGGAAAAATTGGAATTGGCTAAAAAGAGATGGGAGAGGGAGGAGGCGTTCAAAAGAAATGGTGGCAGTGAAAATGATGAAGATTGTGAAATGTCCAGGGGTGGTGCATTTGATCCTAAACTTCCCAAGGGTATAGTGCCCAAGTACACAGAGGGGGATGACATTGACAGGTGGCTAGCAGCTTTTGAGAGGGCCCTTAGAATGAGTAGGGTCCACTCTAGGTATTGGGGTGCACTCCTGTGGGAGTTGATTCCAGTAGCTGGGAGGGATAGGCTCCTGACCCTGAAGGGAGAGGATGCAGAATCATACCAGCAGATGAAGGCATGCTTAGTCAAGAGATTTGGTCTGACTCCAGAGCAGTACAGGGTGAAGTTTAGAGGCACCCAGAAATTGAGTTCAAAGTCTTGGGTAGACTTTGTGGACGTTTCAGTGAAGGCACTGGAAGGCTGGATCGTTGGTAACACTGTTGACACATATGAGGGATTGTATAATTTGTTTTTGAAAGAACACATTTTGACTCATTGTGCAGAAGAGAAGTTACGCCAGTATCTAGTGGACTCTAAGCTGACAGACCCCAGAGAGCTGGGAGAAGCAGCTGATGAGTGGGTGACAACCCGGGTTTCCATTCAGCACCAGGGGGGTGACCAGAAGAAAGGACAGGACCCTCCCCAGGCGAAAACCCAGGGAAAAGAAGGTCAAAACCAGAATGAGTCCTCCAAAGACCCACAAAAACCTGCCCAAGGTGGGGGGGCCCGAGCCAACCCAAATTCAAAGGGAGGTGGAATCAGGGAAAGAATGGTAGGTTTTTTGATCCCTCCAAAGTGGGTAAGTGCTTTGACTGTCACCAGCCAGGGCACAAACAGGGAGATGCTGTCTGCGCCAAGAAGCTCCCCCCTAAGGGGCCATCCACAGGGATTGCCAGTGTAAGTGTAGGGGTGGTGAGTGGTGCCCCAGAGAGGGGTAGTCAGGTGGTGGAAGCAACCTTAGTGTCCCTGGGTGGGGTGAATATTGCAACCCTTGCTGCCTTACCTCCAAACATGGACAAGTACAGGCAGAGGCCTAAAGTGAATGGGACTGAGGTTGAGGCTATCAGAGACACTGGGGCTAGTGTAACTATGGTCCTGGATGAGCTGGTGCCTCCAGGAAGGTTGCTACCTGGTGAGTTTCACCAGGTGACCTATGCAGACAGCACTACTAAACTCCATCCTATGGCTGTGGTGGATTTGGAATGGGGAGGTGTGACAGGTCCTATGAAGATAGCTGTGTCTAAGGTGCTCCCGGTCCAGTGTTTACTGGGCAATGACCTTGAAGCCTCTGTGTGGTCAGAGGTGGAAAGAGGACTCCATATGAAAATATTGGAGCTCCCTGAGTGGGTATGTGCTGTGACTAGGTCACAGACTAGCCAGAAGGGAGGGGCTGGACACTTGGACCCTGGAACAAAGGGCCAAGCATCCAAGGACAAGGGGACTGGGCCTGGTGAGCCAGCCCAGGGAACTCCAGAGGTGCAGGGAGAATCTAACCCTGATGGGGAGGATCTGGCCTCTGAGGGAGGGACTCCATCCCTGCCAGAGCTGCCAGATTTGGCAGAGGTGACAGGAGCAGGTGGACCCTCCAGAGAGGAGTTCAGTACGGGACAGAGAGACTGTCCCACCCTTGAGAGCTTGAGGCGGATTGCCTCTAAGCAAGAGGAGGGGGATGACAGTGGGTTTCACAAACTCTACTGGGAAGATGGACTGCTTTATACTGAGGCCAGAAACCTCAAGGAGGGGGCCACCAGGAGGTTTGGTGGTGTCCCAGAAGTACAGAGAGTTCATCCTGACTTTGGGTCATGATATCCCCTTGGCAGGACATTTGGGACTGACAAAGACATGGAACCGGTTGGCGAACCATTTCTACTGGCCCCATATGTCTGAAAAGGTAAAGGAGTTTTGCAGCTCCTGTGTCACCTGTCAGGCCAGTGGCAAGGCAGGGGGCAAGACAAAGGCTCCCCTAATACCACTGCCAGTGGTTGGGGTTCCTTTTGAAAGGGTGGGGATGGACATTGTTGGTCCCCTGGTCCCACCTACTGCATCAGAGAATAGGTATATCTTAGTGGTAGTGGACCATGCCACTAGGTACCCTGAAGCAATCCCTCTTAGAACCATATATGCTCCTGCAGTGGCTAGAGCACTGCTTGGTGTGTTCACCAGAGTCGGTTTTCCAAAAGAGGTGGTATCAGATAGGGGCACGAACTTCCTGTCCAGCTATCTGACTGCTATGTGGGATGAGTGTGGTGTCAACTACAAGTTCACCACCCCCTATCACCCACAAGCAAATGGTCTTGTTGAGAGATTCAACAAAACCCTGAAAGGCATGATAAATGGGTTGTCAGAGATACTCAGGAGGAGATGGGATGTTCTCCTCCCATGCTTACTGTTTGCCTACAGGGAGGTGCCACAAAAAGGGGTTGGTTTCAGTCCCTTTGAAGTTGTTGTTTGGACACCCTGTGAGGGGGCCATTGAGCCTGCTGAGAGAGTCTTTAGAGAAGCCTCTTAAAGAAGCAAAGGACAATGTGCTTGACTATGTGCTAGGCCTGAGATCTAGAATGGCAGAGTACATGTACAAGGCAAACAGGAAACTGGAGGCCAGCCAGGAGCTCATGAAGCACTGGTATGATCAAAAGGCTACTATGCCTGAGTATACTCCAGGACAATTGGTGTGGGTGTTGGAGCCTGTGGCTCCCAGGGCCCTCCATGACAAGTGGAGTGGGCCCTATCCAATCTTGGAAAATAAGGGTGAGGTTACCTATTTGGTTGACCTTGGCACCCCCAGGAACCCTCATAGGGTCCTGCATGTGAATAGATTGAAACCCCACGATGACAGGGCAGACATGACCATGTTACTGGTCACTGATGAGGGTGTGGAGGAGGAAACTGAGCCTGTGCCCGACCTCCTCTCCACTAATGTGCAAGATGGGTCAGTGGAGGGAGTTGTGCTCTCTGCCAAGTTGACAGACCAGCAGCACAGATACTGTAAGCAAGTGCTGGAGCAGTTTGCTGGCCTGTTCTCTTTGACCCCAGGCATCACTGAGTGGTGTGTGCACCACATTGACACTGGTGACAGCTTACCTCTCAAAAATAAATTGTACAGGTTGTCTGACCATGTCAGAGCCAGCATTAAAGCTGAGGTTGCTAAGATGCTGGAATTGGGGGTAATTGAACCGTCTGAGAGTCCATGGGCCAGTCCAGTGGTGCTGATACCTAAACCTAATCCTCAGGGGGGACCCAAGGAGTTAAGGTTCTGTGTGGACTACAGAGGATTAAATGCAGTCACAAAGACTGACGCTCACCCTATACCTAGAGCTGATGAGCTCATTTGCTAAGTACCTGAGTACTTTTGATTTGACTTCAGGTTACTGGCATATTGCCCTCACTGATGGAGCAAAGGAGAGGTCAGCATTTTCCACCCCCGAGGGACATTATCAGTTCAAGGTAATGCCCTTTGGCTTAAAGAATGCACCTGCCACATTCCAAAGGTTGGTGAACAGGGTCTTGTCTCGGTTGGAACAGTTCAGTGCAGCTTACCTGGATGATATAGCTGTATACAGTTCTACCTGGGGGGATCACTTAAGCCACCTAAGGGAAGTGCTTCAGGCCATGCAGCAGGCAGGCCTGACTATTAAGGCAAGTAAGTGCCAAATAGGGAAGAGTTCTGTGGTGTACCTGGGCCACCTGGTAGGTGGGGGCAATGTAGAGCCTCTCCAAGCTAAAATCCAAACTATTTTGGATTGGCCAGCTCCTGTTACCCAGACTCAGGTCAGGGCATTCCTTGGACTGAGAGGGTACTATAGAAGGTTTGTTCAAAATTATGGGACCATTGTGGGGCCCCTAACAGAACTCACTTCTAAAAAGAGGCCCAAGAAGGTGGATTGGACCCCAGAGTGTCAGAAGGCTTTTGACACTCTGAAAGCTGCTATGTGTTCAGCACCAGTGCTGCTGGCCCCTGACTACACAAAATAATTTGTGGTTCAGACAGATGCTTCAGAGCAAGGAATTGGGGCAGTGTTGTCACAGCTAAATGAAGAGGCTTCTTCCCAGGGAGCAGAGGTGGAGTGCCATTGAGAGAGAGGCTTTTGCTGTGGTTTGGTCCCTGAAAAAGTTGAGACCATATTTGTTTGGGACTCACTTTCGTGTTCAAACTGACCACAGGCCTCTCAGATGGCTCATGCAGATGAGAGGGGAGAACCCTAAGCTGTTAAGGTGGTCCATTTCCCTACAGGGAATGGACTTTACAGTGGAACACAGACCTGGGGTTGCCCATGCAAATGCAGATGGACTTTCCAGGTTTTTCCACTTAGCTGATGAGGACTACCAGGGTGTAGGTTAGTAACCCATCACCTTTCGTTTGGGGGGAGGCTATGTTGCAAAGTCATCCTGTGCCCTGGGCACCCCCCAACTTTTTGCTGAATGGTACTGGTGGTAACTGACTCTGACTGACCCTGGGCTTTGCCTAACCAGGCCCAGGGTCAGTGCTATGCTGAAAATACTTAGAATACAGTGAAAACACCTACATACACTAGGGTACACTATGGGTTGGGGTACCCCTGTGATTGGCATGACCTACCCTATAAGCCCCTAGTACATAATAGGGCAGGGGGATTGAAAATACCTATCAGTCCCTAGTATATAGTAGGGCATGGCAGTTTAGAGGCCAGCAGCCTTTTCTGCACTTGCATGTGTGCACTGCTGAAGTTTGAGGTCAGTTTAAAAGCAGCCCTGGGTTCCATGACTGCTTTTAAAAAGTAATTTGTGCCCAAACTCGACTTTGGTGTTTGGGGCACTTAAGAATGGATAACCTACAATGTTTTGGCATATTAGGAACCCCCAGGGTCTCCCCTAGGTGTCCCAGGGGTGGGGGTCAGGTATTTATGAGGTAGACCCTTATAAAATGAGTTTTATATGCCCTGGGTTAAGTGAAATTTCACATTTCACTCCCCACATTGTGATAAAGTGCTGCCCACATTCGACTTTGATGCTAGGAGCACTGTGGAGGGAGGATCTGCAATATTTCTACAGATTCAGAACCCCTAAAATGTCCCCTAGGTGTTCCATGGGGTGGGGGTTCTGTAGATATAGGCGGAGTACTTATAAAATATGTTTTTATAAGGCCTGGTGCTGGAAAAATGGCCCAAGTCATTTTTCCCATTGCAAATTCCATGCCACATAGGTTAACATAGCAAGAAGTTATTAACTAATAACTCCTGACAGGCGAGTGCTAGAACTTCCATTCAAAGACTTCCCAGAATGGTAGTGATAAATCCAACAATATGATGTTGTTGAATTTCTCCTAAAATGTACAGACAAGAAGTTATAAGACTTTCTTGTTTGAAAGTCCATATTCAGCCTTCCAGTGGTCTGTCCTGATTGGTCAGAGTTAAGTGGATTAGCCAGGCTGCCTTGAAGAGGTGATAAAGAGCCCCTGGGGTTAACCAGCTCTGCTGGGAGGGCAGTGTGCTGCTACACAGGAATGCCAGAGCAGAGGGAAGGAGTCGTAAACCATGGTCTTCAGAGAGAAGAGGAGGCCTCAGTGTCATTTACAACTCTAAACTTTTCACCTTAGCCAGAGCTAGGCTTATGGAAGGAATGCACAGATGCAAGGGGGAGAGTCTATGGAAAGTAGCCATCCTAGGGGTGTGTTTAGCCAGCTCTTACCTCCCTGCTGGAAAATCAGCCATTATGAATTTGGAGGATTTGGTGCACTCTGGGACAAAATAATGCCATACTCTACAGGATGTGGTCATATCCTTGGGGAGTTGCCCTGCTCCCATTGGTCAGGAGTGACCTCCTGCTTGACCCAGAGAACTTGGAATAAGTATCTGAGAGGGGCAGAATCTCTCAGATCTGCTGCTTGAAACTTAAGAAAGCAAGACACTGCCATGCTGAGAAGTTGGGGTGCAAATTCTAAGGCCTGCCCTCTGAAGACTGCACCAGCTGAAACTACAGCCCTGTGGATTACCTTGCTGTAAAAGAACTAAAGAGTGGACTCCTTGCAAGCTACAGGTTAACAGAGCTCACCTGGAACATCACCACCAAGGATCCTCAACCTGGAGAACTACCAGTGGATTTGTAAGGGTTTTGTCCAAGTGGATTGTGGGAACTGAAGTCCTCAACTTTCAAGGACCATCTTGGAGCTTCCAGACCCTTGGAGTGAGTTTGAGACACTTTGGGACCCCTTGGGGAACTTCAGGAAGAAGTTCCAGGAGTTTGGAGAACTTTGGAAAAAAGCTCCATAGGGGGACCGACTCAACCTGGTCAGCCAAGCCGCCTGCCTTCAACCGCGAGCCGGCCAAGCCTTCCAGGTGCTTCCCGCTAAAAGCTCCGTAGGTCCGACTTCCAGAGTTTGACTGGGAGTAGAAGAAATCCGAGGCCGGCGAACCCTCACCGAATCCGGCCTGGTGAAGAGCATCGAGGGACCCCACGAGAAAAAGCTCCAGAAAAGTTTCTAAGTCCAAAGGTAAAAACTGTGACCGGGACCTACCGCGAGTGGTAGCCGCTCAGGGCTCCATCGTGGTCGGCCTGAAACTTTGACTTTGAGCCGGTCTATCGCGACCAGATATCCCAATATGGTGCTATATGTTTCTAAGTGCTATAAAGTGATAAATCTTTAAAAATTCATATCTCCGGTTCCCTACATTGGATTTTTGTCGTTTTGGTGTCATTGTAAAGATAAAAATATTTCCTATTTTTCTAAATTGGTGTTCGATTTTTATTATCTGTTGTGTCTTAATTATTTACTGAATTGGTGTTTTTAAATGCTTTACATACCTGTCTTTGAAGTTAAGCCTGCCTGCTCGCAGCCAAGCTACCAAGGGTTGAGCATGGGAATAATTTTCTAAGGCCTATGCTGAGTCCTATCATGTGTTAGTGGCCTTATTGCCAGTGGCAGATCTACATTTGCCCCTACCAATAATACACTTTCAAACATTTGGTGCTCAGCGGTGCGGATGAAGACTTGTGTTTAAAAGTACACCTTTTAGTAAAGTGAATTAAGCTTATAACAATCCTCTAAATTGCCTTAGAACAAAACTTTTGAGTTTGATTTTTGGAATTTGGACTAAACTGTTTTTAATCCATTGTTTTGATTTTTCCAAATTGTTCTAAGTCTGTTGTGCCTAGTTGTTGTGACCCAAAACTAGGGAACCATGGAGCTGGACCTGGCTAAACTGTCCCAGTTCAGGATGGCTGATCTTAGGGTACAGTGTAGGCTTAGGGGGCTGCCTGCTTCCAACAAGATTAGGAAGGCAGGGTTGCTTAAGTCCCTACAGGCCTGGGCTGGGGTAGCTGAGGAGATTCAAGGGGGGATGGAGGGTGTTCCCCCCAACCTCACCCAAGAGGAGGGTGAGGATGGTGCCTCTTCCATTATCTCTAATGTTAGCCCTATGATTCCAGATGGGGGGAGTGGGGAAGGGTCCCTACATTGCATTTTTGTCGTTTTGGTGTCATTTTAAAGATAAAAATATTTCCTATTTTTATAAATTGGTGTCTGATTTTTATTATGTGTTGTGTCTGAATTATTTACTGAATTGGTGTTTTTAAATGCTTTACATACCTGTCTTTGAAGTTAAGCCTGCCTGCTCACAGCCAAGCTACCAAGGGTTGAGCATGGGAATAATTTTCTAAGACCTATGCTGAGTCCAATCATGTGTTAGTGGCCTTATTGCCAGTGGCAGACCTACATTTGCCCCTACCAATAATCCACTTTCCAACTGGGATTTAATGAAAAATGCACACAGAGGGCATCTTAGAGATCCCCCCTGAAGAATGACCTAACACTAGTGCTCGCCAGCTGCCACCACCAGACAACTTTCTGGACCCCTGGACCCTTGGGTTGAGAGCCTGCTGCTCTCAGGGGTCTGAAACAATGCACATCCTTGGACGAGATGCCAAGTCTCCTCCCCCAGGATGGGCAGGGTCCACAAAGGGGTGGCTTCAAAGGCTTGCCGCCTTTGTGAGCTTCTCCAGGCCCTTTGCTGCTTCCAGCAACTGGCCCCCACTGGTTCTGACCCCCACTTTGGGCGGGAGAATCGTCGGGAAAACCAAGTGAGGAAGGGAGGTGTGCCCACCTTTGCCAACCCCACCCCTCAGGTGGGGGAGGCGAGGTGAAGCACAACTCTCAGTCCCCGCCATCTTGCTGATGGGGGGACCCAGCCAACCAGAGTGAGGCATACGCCCCCCTCCCACTGGAGGGTGGTATAATAGGGGGTGTACCATCCCCAAGGAAGGGACCCATTGGACCCAACCTTTACTTACCTGTAACGCCCCTAAAGCTAGTATTTAGGGGCACCCCTGAATCTTGCCTCCTCAGACAAGAATCGACTAAGAAAAGAAGAAGAAGGACTGAAGAAGCAGTGCCAAAGCTAAGAAGAGGAGGACGCCCACTGACTTGGCCCCAGTCCTACCGGCCTGTCCCCACCTCGAACCTGCAGAAGCGAAACTCTGGTGTGTCCTGCAGCCAGCAACCTCAAGAACCCAGAGGATCTGCCCTGCCTTCCACAGAAAAGACTCTGTCTCCTGTGAGCACCGGATTTTCTCACCAACAGACTCTGGCTCCGGCCACATCTTCGAGTCTGCACCACTCTGCACCTGACGCCCACGGCCCGAGTTCAAGTGGCCCATCACCACAAGGAGGTCTCCCCAGTGATCCTGACCCGAGATCTGGTGATCTCTGACCTGCTTCGAATCTCTCAGCGACGCCTGCAGCCTCTTTCTGGAGGGTCCCCCCGACCGCAACCACAGCTGATAAGGAAAACCCAACGCCTATAGACACCCCTGGACCCGAAGTCTCACAGCCTTGGGAGGCCCAAACAACGGTATCACAGCACCCCTAGGCATCCCAACTTACCTCTCAAACCGGTGGTCACCTCCAGAAGATCTTCGTCCCCGAGCCTGCAGTCTTTGTTGAAACCGGAGAATCCCCTTTGAAATCAACAGGGCACCCGACCCTAGAACAGCACCCAGCACCCAGCCGCCCCTTTGCCGCTGCGGGTGTACTTTGGGTGCTAACTCGGATCCCCCTTTGCCCTGAGCCTGACACCAGGAGCTTTGCTCCCACAACCCTGTGGCCTGCTCGTAATCAGCCTCCAACCGGAGGTCCCCTGTCCCCCATTGGATAACATTGGGCCTCAGCACTCTGCACCCGGCCGCCCTAGTGCCGCTGAGGGTGCTTTGAGAGTGCATCTTTGACCCTGGGCGAACCCTTGTTCTAACGCCAGAAACTCAACCCCAAAGACCGAGCACTTACCTGGTAACCGATAACTTCATTTCTCTCCATAGGAATACATTGACTGCTTTTCTCTGAAAAATGTTCTGTGTGGAGTTGATTTGCATGGAAAACTGAACAACTACGACTGTGCAAAACTTTTTTACTTACCTTTTCCCTAGGAAATGTCCCAGTGTGATATCTAGGCATATCATACTGAGTAGAAAAAGTAATCTAAAAAGTAACTGAAAAGTAATCTGCACAGTAATTTCGAATCCTTGACTTACCTGTATTTCAAACAACTGCATTTGAACCTGCATAATTGTAAACACTGCATAATATTTTCTAAAGCATTTATTTCAAACAATTATTCAAGCATTATTTATACAAACAAAATTGGTCTGAGTTCAGTCTTTGAGTGTGACATCATTTGCTGATTGAGTGTGTACACCAAATGCTTAACACTACCCTCTGATAAAGCCTTACTGCTCGCCCACACTACCACACATAGAGAGTAAGGTGCTATCTACTTTTACCTCTGCCTACCTTTGGGGTTCCAATGGACTCTGTGCACACTATACCTCATTTTGGTATAGTATATACAGAGCCAGCTTTCTACAAGGGCCGTGGGTGCACACATGTGTTTATAAATATATTTCCCTTGTTTAGGCAGATTTTCCCAGTGGCAGGGAACATACACTGGAATATACACAATGGTTCTCTGGGCTACAAGTGTCCTAGGCACCTGGCTGAAGCTTGAGAAGCAAACAGACATGTCATGCCTTCTGAGAGCACTGGTGCTACAAGCTTCATGTGTATTCCTTACCTGTGAAGTGTTTAACACTGATGTGGATAGTGCATACCTACTCAGGCATAACAAGTCCACCACAAACTACTGAACACAAGTCTGAACTCCGAATTGATGTCTACAAGACATTGATAATCTGTTTAAAAGGAAAATTCCTGAATGTGTCTGGAGTTAAATGGGAAATCTCCCTTTAAATCACAATCGAAAGCCTACTTGCTCTAATGTGATAATGCTGGTATATAATACACATTGTTTGTTTTATGTTATATGTGTGCTACTTATGTTTGTTTTGTAATAACATGTTGTAATTCTTTATTCTGTCTTTTGTTTTATGCTTGACCATTGAAGCTATGCTCAGCATGATGTTATGGTATGCATTCTGAATAATAAATACAAACAGACAAGAGGGGTTGGTTTATCAGGGATTGTCTCTGATTCTAAAACAATGGATACTATACTTATGAAGCATTTGTTTATTGAAAATCATCACTATATGCTTTTTGCATTACTTTTAGTTCTGCTTTCCAGTAGGCTTGGTCAGTATTCCAATTATGCCTGAGTAGGTTAATTTTGTGTTACTCTGTGATGCGGAATTACCAATAATTACGAGATTACTCCTGCCCGTGTAACTATGAATATTCAGAGGGGAAAAGTCTTACCACAAGAGCACATAAAGCAAAAGCTATTCATGTTCTGCTGCATTTAGTATTGTTTCTTAGTGCAAAATGCATCCTCAGGGCCATTTTGGATGTGATGTTGCATTTTGTGCTTAGAAAACTAGAGCTAAATGCGGGTAGTAAGTTTGGGGAGGATCCTACACCAGGAGCACATTTATTGAACGCCCGCTCACACTCGCTATTTGTGTCCTGATGCTAACTCTATTTCTAAGCGCAAAATGCATCCTCTCATCCATTTTCAAAAAGTATTAAACGCAGATTTACTCTTTGTGCACAACTCATACATAATCTCGCAGAATTATTAGGTAATTCCTCATCATTACGCTACACAAAACATTTCACCCACCCCTCCTTTTGACATAGTAATGAGTAAAAAAAACTGTTGCATCCCTAGGATAACTATCCTTCGTTTTCATGGCTGATTAAAGCTCTACACCAAGGTTCTCCAATGAGTGGCTCATAATCTACTGACAGCTCTGTAGCTAACTGTGAGTAGCTCTCCTGTGTGCAGCATGGTCTACTCATATAGATGTGTTAGCATGGCTGTATTTATATATGTATACAGAAATTGAAAAGTGTGTGTATGAGAAGAAATGTGTGCATTTTCAGAGCTCATAAGCTAAGTTTGTGAAAAAATGGTTGAATTTCCAAAAAATCTTAAAGGCAAAGAATACTTGTTTGCTAAATCATGTGGGATTGGGTAGACTTATTACTCATATAATTGCCTTGGTGCCAGAGACTTTGCAACTATAGCTGTTATGCAGTGCCCATATAGAGGCATTCTGAAATTGATAAAGGTTTTTTTTACATTATTACAGGCAACCATACCTGATGCACTGATCTGATTGTTGCTTTCAATATTGCATAGGATGACCGCTAATGTAATCCTGTCTGGTGTGGTTTATATTACACCACTAATATTTGTAGCACCAGAGGATTTCCATTGAACATAAGTAGCTTTTATTACAGAAAAGGTTGGAAACCCCCACTCTGCCCTTGCATACTTAGTTCCAAGTTAAGATATAATGTATGATGCAAACAATATGATGTAGATAACAAACACTATTCAGACCAATAGAAGCTTAAAACAAGGATGTGTATTGGCACCCCTTTTTTCAGATTCTGCTAGGTATTTCACTAAGTAATATTGGATATTGTGCTCCGAAGCTTGGGAGTAAGTGTTCGCAATCATTACTTTAGACACATATCCGGTTATTAGACACAGCAGTGGACTTAATTAGCTACTTTACACAAGTATGGCAGGTGAATAGCATCCAGATTTACTTGAACAAAGAAAATCATCTCTTGTCGGAATAAACAAAAATTAAGCTCCCACTTGGGCAAGTGGAAATACAAACAAGTGGGTGGGCATAAGGGGGTAAAACTGCGATGGTGTAGGGGTAGAGCAGATAGGTGGCAACAAAGTGCACCAGTGCTATTTAAGGACAAAATCAAGCTGTCGATGCGTTGCAACCAGTAACTAAGGCAACACTTCTATGTGCTTTTTCGTATGGAGATGTTGCCCTACAGAGCAAGCACAGCTCTTATTATCTTTCCAAAACCAGAAGCACAGTTATTCTTAAGTCATATGTTACTCACAAAACTTATGATGGTTTCTCAACAGCATAGCTGCCATAACCATGGGCAGGGTGGACTGGGACAGCAAATAGACTTGGGCACCCAAATAAAAATGGCCCCCATTAGTGAATTAGAAAGCTAAAAAACTGGCCCACGTTTGCAAATCGGGCAGTTTTGAACTTGTAAAGACACACTGTATAAGAGTTTTGTAATGTAAGTAAGAGAGCATGGATTTGAGCTTACTGCAGGCAAAGTTTGTTTTAATATCAGGGAAATCAACAGTAAACACCGACACAATGGACTATAAAACAGGTACACAAACAGCCTAAAACTTGGCCCACTCACTGACCTGTCAGAGGAGCCCGTTGAGCACTGCCTGGCTATAGGCCAGTCCGACCCTCATCATAGGTTTCATCAATTTACTGGAGTACGCAAGCTTTCGACCAATAAAAGTGTACAGAATAGTTTGTTTTTTAATATAAAAGAAACATGAATATTTTCATCTGTGTTTACTACAGGGCTTCTCCAACGAGTATCTCATGAGCTACTGGTAGCTCTCCAGCTACCTGTGAGTAGCTCTCCTGTGTGTAGCCCAGCCTACTAAACTAGAAGCTTTTGTTTGGTTGAATTAATATATGTATACCAAAATTGATGTGTTTAATTGATATGAAAATGTGTGTATTTTCAGAAACCATAATTTCCAAAATCTATTTAAATCTGATATTTGAGTGATAAATCATGCAGCCTTGAGAGACTTATTACTAATATTGGTGCCAGGGGGCATTGCATCTGTGGCTGGTATGTATTGCCCTTTTAGAGGCATGCCAAATTGACTAATCCTTTTTAGGTCTCGCCTGGCGTTGCAGCGCGCATGCGTTGCTCGCTCTGCGAGGGCTTCTTGGAATCAATACGGTTTCAGAAGTCGTGTCTCTGCTCCGCCTGTAATTTTCATTGGTGTACGTCATTGATTATGCTGAAGGTTGTGTGCTGATTGTACCGGAGGCTTTTTATTCCCTCCTGGTTGCCACACTGTCCTCTTTAGGCCCCGCCCACCCGGACTGGATCGTTTACTTGCGGCTTCACACGCTCTCCTTTAAAAGTCCGTAAGCACTCTTTTATTTTCATTTTGAGCGCGGTCCGCTTTGGCTGCGCTTGTTTCTTTAAGGCGCCGCTTTCAGTGCAGGACACGCTGATTTCAATGGCCGCAGCGCTCCGCTCACCCGACATCTCCTATCCGGCGCACCAATATTGACACAGGCAGTCTCCCATTTAAATTTTTTAAACAGCGTGGTACGCCGCGCTTTATCTTTAACAATAGCCCTCGTCTTCCAAGCGTGTCTCTAAGAGCCAGGAATGCAGGCTCTAAATATGTCTCGCTTTAAGCCTGCACAGTAGCCGCTGCCCTTCTTTTTTCCAAGAGCCCGAACGAGCCATTGTTATGAGGCTTTTAGAGATGTCACTGGATTGTTGACTTCACCACCTGGCTGGCCCTTTAACACGCTTCCGGGTGACAGCTAAATGGCCTCGATATTATGATTTAAATGCTGGAAATATGGAAGAGATTAGGGGACCAGGCGCTGACAGGCTATGTCAAATTAAAGCGGGTGCACGTGGAGCGGGCTTACATTTGTTCTTTATTTCCTTGTGTTTTCACTTTCATTTTCTTTGTTCCGTGCTCTATTGCTATCTTATTCTTGCTCCCCTCGTAACTGATCATTTTGATTCTGTTTTCCTTTCTTTTCCAATCAATCTTTTCTTTTGTTTTTCTTCCCTTCCCCCACCCCCCACCCCACTCAGTTTTCAGCTTTATCGCTCTTTGTTTGGGACCTTGTTTGTTCAGTAGATATTGCTTAATTCACGCGCACAATATTACTTGGGTTACTTTAGGTCTGCAAAGTTCACTCGCTGGCCCAGAGGGACTGGGGTTAAGATGAGGCATTCCAGAGTGAACTTTATGTACCTCACACAGCAACACAGCAGCGCACTTTCCCTTTTCTCGCCCCGCGATCCCTTCAGTACATCGAGCCGGAAGGAAGGGACTTCCCTTCCCTGCTCTGACTCAGGGGCGGCTCATCGGAATTGAGTCAGTCCCGTACTCCAGCCCAGGCAAGGCCAATGCTCTGCCCCGGGCCTGTGAGAGGGACCAGTGGGAGGAAGATGGGGTAGGCGGAAATGTGTGACTGGGGGAGGGGGTAAGTAGGTGGAAGAGAGATCGAGGTGCACGTGAATAACCGAGGCGAAGGGAGAGGGGGTGGAGAAGTAAAAGAGAGGCCATATGGAGAACCTGAGTCACCAATGGCTTTTGACAGGAGTCAGAACATCGCCACACTAGGCTCCCAGGAGTGCAGAAATGTATACAATTTACGCATGGGAACATTCTGCATGCACGAATAAATGCAAGTGTGCATTTGCACAGTAAACGTTATTCTCTTTGGGGAAAATGTGGCCTGTCCCTACACCTCTGATTATTATGAGAGGTGTTACCCCCTCATTCTCATTATGGAAACGCACTTAGCCCTGTTCTTGAAAGGAGTAAACGTGCCTATGTTTTTCTGGTGGAACTCTTATCTGTGAGCAGTCCGTGAATTCCCACAAACTTACACGTTTATACGGGCACACCTACATTTGCTGTTAGACCCACACCGAAACACACAAAAACCACCTCTTCCACTAAAATGTTCAATACAGAAACTCCACCATAATGTTTTCTACTCCACAAATAAACAGTAGCATCCCTTCTCGGTGAACTAGAAACCCTTCCTCCCTTCTACCATCACTAAACTCTACAAAATGGCAGATTGTAAAATCGCCTCTCTTCTCTGCAGTCGATGCTACAAACACTTTTCTAGCGAATCCCTTCCCCCAAACACTGTTTCTGAGCACAGCGGCCCCTCCCCACACCTGTGTGGAGGCAGCAGTGGGGTTTTGTTACAAGTGGTAGCAATGCAATAGGTCTCGAATTTACGCGAGTTTGAGCTATTGGCATTGTAAATGACAATGCCTTTTATTTATGTTTTGGTTTTTAAAACATAAATAAAGGCATTGTCATTTACAATGCCAATAGCTCAAAACTTGTGTAAATGCGAGACCTATTGCATTGCAAATGCTTGTTTACAGTACTGCTGGCAAACCTGCACTGAGAGCTCAATGGTAACTTTGCATAGGGTTGTCTCTAATGTAATCTTGTCTGATGTGTACAGGACTAATATTTCATTGAACATAAGTAGCTCTTGTTAGTTAAAATGTTGAAGATCCCTGGTTTACTTCATTTGCTGACTAAGGGTTTTGTTTTATTTATTAAGTTTTATTTGTTAAAAAACTGTATATTATACACATAAAACGTTTAGGACATCTAGTGGCATATTCCAGAAGTTATTTACTAGTGGAGGAAACAGGATGGGGGTGATGTGATCATATTTCTTCAACCCCTGGATGAGACCACATCACATCTTCACACTACAATTACTGAATCGCACTCACTGTGTCTTGTGGGGAACAAAAATACCACAGTATGGCTGGTGGTCACCCCCACATCACCTCCTCTGAGCATGCTTTGTGGTTGCAATAGCTGGTATGACAACAACAGCAGCCCATTTAACGGTCTGCTGCAGCTGTGCCTCTGCATTCACTCAGCAGCACAAAAGCAGCCTGGATGAGGGCCAGGGACTGACGGCCTCACCGCATGCACCTCAAAACACTGAAGCACTGACAGAAAGGTTCAAAGAGCCTGAAGAGGAAGACTGATGGACAGAGCAAAGCGGCTGACTCCAAGGTCAATTTAAAAAGTCTATTTAAGGGTGGCAATGTTTTAAGTGGAATAGACTGAAATGCATCACTTTTGCATTTCTTGACTTGTGAAGATTGTGCACATAATATAACTTCACCTTGGGAGAAAGGGCACTTGTGAAGGAATTTTTTACTAAAACAAATTTGCTGAGTTTTTCTTCAGCAAAAACTTACTATTCAGATTTTTTTTACTTCACAAACTTTTGAAAAAATAATGTAAAAATGTATTGTTAGGAAACTTTACACACAATTACGTGATTTGGCTCTGCCTGTGCATCTGTCCGTTAATCTCGAGTGCAATATTATGTGCCTGGGGCATCTTATTGTTTAGAGATTTGTTGGTTAATTCTAGAACTAAGGGCTTCCAATTTTATGTGCTAATAATGTTTGTGGAGGAGGTGACCTTCTTTTTGATAAAATCACCTGTTATTTTTATATGACTTAAGTCTAATGATTTGTTTTTAGGGAAAATACACACTTAATATCAAATATGATCGATTGATGAGGCTCTAAAGTACATGAATGCACCATACGCTTTGACAACGTGTCTTCAAATTTTGCATTTTTTATAAGACTATTTTAGATATTGTATAAAATTGTATTGTCTATACCGTTTTTTTGTAAGGCCTTGTTAAGCTGTGATAAAAAAATCGTAAAAATGAAATAAATACACTTGAATTAGAAGTGTTCTGCCCTTGTTACCACCTGAATCCTCTCTGCTAGGCCCCGGTTGCCTGTCCTTTCATTCAGCCAACCATCACCAACCTCTTGCCTCTGACACTACTGCTGGAACTAGATTTTGAGAATTTGAAAATGTTCCACAAATCTAAAAGAATGATTTATCATGTCTGTTTAGTCCTCTGACTTGGCCTCTACTTTGTGACAAGAACTTAGGGGCACATGCATCAAGGTAGGCTTTTGCGATTCCTTAATTAAGGAATTGCAAAAGCCTATGCATGTAGGAATCGCTAAAAAAATTGCGATTCCTAAACATTCCTTAATTGCGACTCACAAATTGCGAATTGCAATTAATGAATGCCTTCCCATCCATTCCTATGGGCCTACAGGCCCATAGGGATGAATGGGAAATGCATGCACAATTTGCGAGTACCCAATAGGTACTCGCAAATTGCGCATGCAATTTCAAGGGTGCAAGGGTGCCAAAGGGACACCGTGTTGCACCCCTGAAATAGCAATGTGAACACATGTTGCGCACAACATGCCCCAAGGGCATGTGTGTGTGCAACATGGCACTTTGAAAAATGCACTTCAGTGCATTTTTCAAAGTTTTTGCAAATTACCATCAAGTTCAAATTGATGGTAATTTGCGACCCCTATTTGCGAAATCGCTATTTGCGATTTCATCATGCATTGCATTCAGGGAATCGCAATTTGCGACTCCCTAAATGCAATCGCAATTAAGTAATTGCTATTTTTGCGATTTCTCAAATTGCGATTTTTGCATTTGGGATGATGCATCCCAAATGCAAAAATACCGGTCGCAAAGGGGCAGATTCTGCGAATCTGCCTGTTTGCGACCGGTTTTTCGCTTGATGCATGGGGCCCTAAGTTCTTCCAAAAGGAGCCTATTTATTAATACATATAATAATCACTTGTTATTTAGTGCTTGCTGCAGTAGATTTTGCTATTTCCTGGTGAGAATTGGTGTCAATCATTCTGTACTAAGAGACTGAATCAGTGACATTTGAATAACAAAATCAAATGCTGTCAAGCTTAGAGTGCCTCAAAACTGCAAAAAACTGGATAACGTGCAATTCGCTGTGTTTTCCTGGAGAGTAGCTGATTGTCACTGAGCACCTGTACAACACCACTGACACTCTATGTCTGACCATCACAAATGGTCAGGCTCTTGCAGACTTTTCAGGCTTTGGATTGGTTAAAATGCTATTCGTGCAGGTGTAGAAAAGGAGCAAAGCCTCTTGAAATTTTACAGCAGGTAGAGTGTGGTATGTGTAGATATACAAATAAGACCCAGCTATCTCCCTAAGTGCAGGAAATGAGCCACTGTTTATTAATTTGTATACAACCACTTCAGATGACCCAGAGATACCTTAAGAACTCACATTATTCCCCATCTTTAAGCAAAAGGCAGTCTGTTATGTTACCTAGAAACCCATCTGGGGCCATTCACCCAAGCATCAATGTCTCTGGGAAGTACTCCCGTAGCCCTACTTTACATACTCATAAATGTCTTTGTAAATTGGCCCCAGGGCCGACTTAAGCGCTGGTGGTGCCCAGTGCAGCAATTTGTTTGGTTCCCTCCCATGACCTCCTTATTCACGGATTCCCTCACTACCACCCTCCTCAGTGCCCCTCATCTCTGCATAGCCCCTCTCTCACATATGTTTAATTGCTTTTAAAACGATGTTTGGGGTTGGCTTTACTAATAAGAATGTAATTCTACCCAATTTCAGCCTTTTCATCAACATTAGGAATAGATAACGAAAGACTGGGGAAAAAACATAACGTCCTGAGCTATATTCAGGGTCACTAGAATTATGCAATTGCGCAGTCGCTGTGATTTTTTGCATCATTATAGATTTGCCACATAATCCTTTATCTGCTGCATAATCTGTGAATTTTGGCGAAAAATACATTTGTTTCTGGCTTCAACGGTTCGAAACTTACAAAGAACGCAGTGACGTGTTGCTGCACAGTGGAAGGCCCTTTGCAAAGGTTGACTGGTCACCTTTCTGTAGCTTATTGATTTATTTAGGTGTTAAACTGGTACTAATGAGGTGCGACTAATGCCCAGATAGTGTTTACAACTTTAACAAGCATTGGAAATGCAATAGGTCTCGCATTTCCTTGAGTTAGAGCTATTGGCGTAAATGACAACGTCTTTTACCTATGTGTTATGGAGTGTATGTATGTGGTGTATAGTGGAATTATGTGGTTTGATTGGAATTATGTGGCATGGTGTGCAGTGGAAATATGTGAATAGTAATTATGTGGTATTGAGTTACTTGAATTTTGTGGAGTGGGATTGTGTGTTATGGAGTGTAATTATGTGGAAGTGCATTTTCTGTTGTGGAGTGATATGTAGTGGAGTTTAGTTATGTGGTGTGCTGTTAATGTTTGTGCCATGATGTGGAATTTTGTGGTGTGCTGTGTAATTGTGTTGTTGAGTTGCATTATGTGGTTTGGTGTTGAAGTATGTGGTGTAGATTGGAAATGTGTGGAGTTGAATTGTGTGGCATGGAACTGTGTGGATAGCATTGCCTTTCTGGTGACTAAAAGAACAAGCTTATAGTCTATTAAACATGAGAGGTGCTTGTACAGCGCACATCCGGAACACAAGTATTGGATAAAGAAGGTAAAGGAGGCTCTGTGAAATAAAATGTTTGCCTAGGATCACACAATTCGGACAAGTAGAGAAGCAGGTATTGATTTTTTTTCTCTCTCTTTACATCAAAGTTGAATATTTTGTCTTTTATTATTGGCGCATGACAAGAAAATCCAACACAGATATGGCAGACCCACCTCAGGGCCGGCAGACCCGACTCAAGGCCCCCATACCAATCTACCAAGCCAAGAATGCATTTATTTGGGGGGAGGGGGGTCACACTCCAAACACCCCCCTTGGTACCCCCCTGATTTTATGTATTTGTTTCAAAGCCCTGCATGAACTCGACCAACCTTTAATTAAGCAGCTCTTTATTTGGTAGTCCCCTCACCAAACACCTGTACATTCATCTTTTGCTTGCCTCCTTTAAGTTCCCAAGTTCAAGAAAGCATGTCAAAGGTGCAAATATTTTGCCTACCAGGTTGTGATCGAGTGGAACCCCATCCCCTACCATCTGAGATGTGAAACCCGTTTGATCTACTTTAGGAAATAGCTAAAAACATGGCTGCTTTTCCAGTAATTGCTCAATGCTTTCTTAGTTTGTGAGATCTTCCACATGCACCAGTAGCATAGCAAGGATGCCATGTTTCATGGTCCAACTAAGGAAAAAGGCCCCTTCGCCTGCTGTTGGGGGTAGTGAAATACAGCAATTATCAGGGTTCAATGGGCCCCGGTGCCACTGCACTTGCTGCACCGATGGTTGCTACACCCCTGACTGGCGCAAGCATAATTTTGGGTAATTGCTGCACAAGTTTAAGAGATAAACAACAGAAGGACATGGACGACTTGTACTGCGAAGACAGAGGTAAGTGTGGAGGGCAGGGTGGGAAAGAAAGTGGACAGCTTTGTATTTAATGGGCTGCAGGAGAAAGAAAAGGAAATGTACAGTGCAAACGAAAATGTGTGCCCTCCTCCTCCCGTGGACTATCGTGTTAAAGGACCAATCCGCTGGCTTAATTCTGGTGTGGATAGAGTACTCGCGTGCAGCTTTTGGAGCGTTCCATGAGGATTTCATGGAAGCTTCATGGATATCAAATGTCGGAAATCTAATCTACTCCAAACGGGGAGACCGCGCCAGACGTTCCACACTATTCGCGTTTTGTAGACCGTCTGGTACCCGAGAGTAACCTATAGATGTACATATTTCGATAAAAGGTACTAAGACCTGGGGTGTCTTGTGACTCATTCACGGCACTTACAAAACAAGAAAAATGAAAAATACTTTTGATGGAGACTTGAAAAGCTCTTTATAAGAAAGTGTTCTTCATTTGCTAAAAATGTGCTATGCATCTCCAGAGCGAGATGGGTGGCAGTGTCGGCTTGTTGAGCACAGTGCGCTCCGCAGGCGCCGGAGTGGCCAGAAAAGAACAGATTACAATGGACTTTGCCCTTCTAGAACAGAAGGCCCCGTTCAGAAAGCCACAGAAAGCTGGCATTGTCAGAGCCACCCTGCCTGGCAAGTGAGGGGCCAGGAAGTGCTTCTGAGGGGGAAGTTGGTCGCTCGCAACAATGTCAGTTTATTTAATAAAATCACAAAGCTTCCCCTCTGCAGTCATGGTTGGGAGGCTAGGCTAGGCGCCTGCGCGCCTGGCTGGGGGTTACAGAGCCTTTCGGTGGCGGGCACCGGTTTGAACTGGGCCATGGTCTGCATGATCAAAGGCAAACTGAGGACTTGTTGGGTCGCCCATGCTGCTCTCTTAGATTGTTTAAATCGCATACAATTATGTGCGACATCATAATTGGCCACGCTCAACAGAGGGGCCAAGAAGTGGATGAGCACAGAATCCGAAAGATTCAAGTAAATCCAATGATACTCAGCGTGGGGAAGGTTGCTAAGCCAAGAGTGACTATTTTCCAGGTCCCACTGCACAAGCTGAGTGACTGTACACACCACCGACCATGGATGCCCCCACAACATATAGAATGTAAACATCTCACTATAGATAGGTGCACGCTGAGGTCGAGACAGTGCCCTGCATGGAAAGAGTCACGCCAGAAGTCCAGTTCTGACCCATGGGGAGGGGGAGAGAGGTAAATAATAACTGACTGAAGTCGGAGCAGAACGCCTTCACGGAGAGGGACTTGTTCACACACAAAGCGTGTTGGTGGGCCCAGGAGAGCAAATGGAACAATTAATGCCACACAAGCCTGGACCACTGACAGCAGCGGAGCAGAAACATACCTCTTTCAGCAGGGCTCAGGAGTGAGGTGCATTTCCATCAGCCATCCCAGGATTACAGAAATTTACCCACCTTGGTGACACCAAGGTAAAACATGCGGAACAGGAGGTAAAAGCGGGTCTGAGTTTATTTTTTGCATCGCGCTTTCAGTTTGAGTGAAAGCGCGATGCAAAAAATAAACACGCGCCGCCATTAACAAAGCCCCTGTCCCGGCTGCGCACGTCGTGCAGACATCTGTTTTGCATTATCGGGCACAATAATGCAAAACAGATGCCGCTGCTGCGCGTGGTGCGTGCGCAACACAGAGGAGGGGGGGCGAGGGAGCCTGTCGTCCGTGCCACGCGCGCTGATGCGCGTGCTAGACACAGACGGGAATGGGCGGAGCAAAGGCGGGACATGCGCCCGCCTTTGCCCAATTGCGTGCTGTCTTTCTTAAAAAGACGCACGCAAAGCCCAATAGCCGGGGGAAAAACGAATCGCACACGCACGAGCGTGTGCGATTCCTAGGTCAGTTTTTAAACCCCATTCAAGAGGTCTCGCGCTGCGTGAGCAGGGTTGCGCACTGCAACGCTAGGCGCGAGACCTAAAAATGACAATACAATGAAGTAATACTATCACAAAATGTGTCACATTAGACCGCATGATTTGCCTTATCTTGCCACATAGTTCTTTGATGACAGTTCATTAATCACTGTGCTATATTAGGATTGAAATTTATGAACTGTAAATAAGAAAAGGGATGACTGTGATAAAAGCAGTAATCACTGAGCTATACACATAAAATACAGTTCTGTGATCTGTATAGTACATGTTCTTTCTCTGTTACTGTATAATGAGTCAAACTGCCACTAGAAAAAAAGTCATCTCTTTCTCTAGCAGGAACATTAATCACCAGAGTTATCTTGACATTTTTATTGTTTCCTGAAATCTGCTGGGCACACAGAAAACACTTCAGTAGGTGCTTGTTAACCCATAAGGTATTTCTAAACATAGCACCCCCCAAGAGCAGCGACAGGTGCGACTACACCTGTCGCACTGCCCTAAAGCCAGCCCTGATTGGCCCTGTCGACGGAGATGTAGACAAGTGTGAACTTTTTTTTTCCATTTTGCTGAAAGAGTCCTCAATAAAAACAGAAGCCACAACAATTAAAATATTCATTTAAGGTTAGCCATACTTTCGGCAGCACGAAAAGCAGCAGGGCCAGCTTACCTCACACGGGCACACGAGAGTTCTTAGCAGGTGCACAATCATCCTTTACACACACAAAGCACACTGCACGAACAGAATTTCAACCTCACTCACACATGCAGAAACAACACCAACACAGACAGCGGCAATGTATTATTTGGTTAAAGTTACATCAAAGGAGGGGTGCAGAGAGAGACACACAAACACATACACACAATCAGGCACACAGCAGACAACATCAGAGTGAGCTTCCCCTCACACTGAAGCTACGCAGTAAACCCAGTGGGATAGCAAGCTTCCTCACACACTGCACATACTCAGGCAGTGCAAGCTTCCTCTACGCTGGGGAGGGTCAACATGAGCAGCAGCAGTGCAAACTACACTCTCACACAGAACATATGCACTAAAGGCAGCAAAGCACACTGCAATGCAGGAGTCCAATCTAAAATACACTTAAAATGTGCACCACCGGTAGGGGGCTATGCAAACCCCTCTTACGCATATGAAACAGGTTGAGATTGGATAAGCATGTGAAGCTTCTCTAATAAAAACTGGTGCAGCACAGCCACCAGCTCTGAAATCTTCCCTCACACGTGCACCATGTGCCTCAGCAGTCCAAGCATCCATTACACGCACATCAGGAAATGGCAGTGCAAACGTCTCCCAGAGGGAAGGGGTGTAGTACTGACTGCAGCAGTGCAATCTACATACAGGAAAGGTACAGCACCCTACAGGCAGCGGCAGCTGCAGGGCAAGCTGCTCTTACATAAACACACGTAGAACATGTCAGGAGGGCTGCAAACTTTCTTTACATTCAGACCTGGTAGAGCACTGTGGAAGTATCACAAGCTTCTTTTACATACAAAACAGGAGGGCATGACGTTATTTGTGCAAGATCCTCCCAAAAAAAGAACTGGTGCAGTAAACTCAGGAGTAGTGCAAGCTTCCCTTTGGCCCACAGGAAAGTTATAGCACACTACGAACAGTAGTTCACGCTCACTTTACATAAAGAGCAGAAACAGCATGACTACTGCAGTGCAAGCTTTCTTTGCTTAGAGAACAGATAAAGCATGGTGGCTGCAGTGTAAGCTTCCCTTATATATAGAGCAGATAGAGCATGGAGGCTGCAGTGTAAGCTTCCCTTATATATAGAACAGATAAAGCATGGTGGTTGCAGTGTAAGCTTCCCTTATATGTAGAGCAGATAGAGCATGGAGGCTGCAGTGTAAGCTTCCCTTATATGTAGAGCAGATAGAGCATGGTGGCTGCAGTGTAAGCTTCCCTTTTATGTAGAGCAGATAGTGCATGGTGGCTGCAGTGTAAGCTTCCCTTATATGTAGAGCAGATAGAGCATGGTGGCTGCAGTGTAAGCTTCCCTTATATATAGAGCAGATAGAGCATGGTGGCTGCAGTGTAAGCTTCCCTTATATATAGAGCAGATAGAGCATGGTGGCTGCAGTGTAAGCTTGCCTTATATATAGAGCAGATAGAGCATGGTGGCTGCAGTGTAAGCTTCCCTTATATATAGAGCAGATAGAGCATGGTGGCTGCAGTGTAAGCTTCCCTTATATATAGAGCAGATAGAGCATGGTGGCTGCAGTGTAAGCTTCCCTTATATATAGAGCAGATAGAGCATGGTGGTTGCAGTGTAAGCTTCCCTTATATATAGAGCAGATAGAGCACGGTGGTTGCAGTGTAAGCTTCCCTTATATATAGAGCAGATAGAGCATGGAGGCTGCAGTGTAAGCTTCCCTTATATATAGAGCAGATAGTGCATGGTGGCTGCAGTGTACGTTTCCCTTATATATAGAGCAGACAGAGCACGGCAGCTGCAGTGAATCTTCCCTTACATATAGAACAGATAGAGCATGGATGCTGCAGTGTAAGGTTCCCTTATATATAGAGCAGATAGAGCATGGTGGTTGCAGTGTAAGCTTCACTTTTATATAGAGCAGATAGAGCATGGTGGTTGCAGTGTAAGCTTCCCTTATATATAGAGCAGATAGAGCATGGTGGCTGCAGTGTAAGCTTCCCTTTTATATAGAGCAGAGAGAGCATGGTGGCTGCAGTGTATGTTTCCCTTATATATAGAGCAGACAGAGCACGGCAGCTGCAGTGAATCTTCCCTTACATATAGAACAGTTAGAGCATGGTGGCTGCAGTGTAAGCTTCCCTTATATATAGAGCAGATAGAGCATGGTGGCTGCAGTGTAAGCTTCCCTTATATATAGAGCAGATAGAGCATGGTGGCTGCAGTGTAAGCGTCCCTTTTATATAGAGCAGATAGTGCATGGTGGCTGCAGTGTAAGCTTCCCTTATATATAGAGCAGATAGTGCATGGTGGCTGCAGTGTACGTTTCCCTTATATATAGAGCAGACAGAGCACGGCAGCTGCAGTGAATCTTCCCTTACATATAGAACAGATAGAGCATGGAGGCTGCAGTGTAAACTTCCCTTATATATAGAGCAGATAGAGCATGGTGGCTGCAGTGTAAGCTTCACTTTTATATAGAGCAGATAGAGCATGGTGGTTGCAGTGTAAGCTTCACTTTTATATAGAGCAGATAGAGCACGGTGGTTGCAGTGTAAGCTTCCCTTATATATAGAGCAGATAGAGCATGGTGGCTGCAGTGTAAGCTTCCCTTTTATATAGAGAAGATAGAGCATGGTGGCTGCAGTGTACGTTTCCCTTATATATAGAGCAGACAGAGCACGGCAGTTGCAGTGAATCTTCCCTTACATATAGAACAGATAGAGCATGGAGGCTGCAGTGTAAGCTTCCCTTATATATAGAGCAGATAGAGCATGGTGGTTGCAGTGTAAGCTTCCTTTTATATAGAGCATGGTGGTTGCAGTGTAAGCTTCCCTATATATAGAGCATGGTGGCTGCAGTGTAAGCTTTCCTTATATATAGAGCAGATAGTGCATGGTGGCTGCAGTGTAAGCTTCCCTATATATAGAGCAGATAGAGCATGGTGGCTGCAGTGTAAGCTTTCCTTATATATAGAGCAGATAGAGCATGGTGGTTGCAGTGTAAGCTTCCCTTATATATAGAGCAGATAGAGCATGGTGGTTCAGTGTAAGCTTCCTTTATATATAGAGCAGACAGAGCATGGCAGCTGCAGTGAATCTTCCCTTACATATAGAACAGTTAGAGCATGGTGGTTGCAGTGTAAGCTTCCCTTTTATACAGAGCAGATAGAGCATGGATGCTGCAGTGTAAGCTTCCCTTATATATAGAGCAGATAGAGCATGGTGGTTGCAGTGTAAGCTTCCCTTTTATATAGAGCAGATAGTGCATGGTGGCAGCAGTGTAAGCTTCCCTTATATATAGAGCAGATAGAGCATGGTGGCTGCAGTGTAAGCTTCCCTTATATATCGAGCAGACAGAGCACGGCAGCTGCAGTGAATCTTCCCTTACATATAGAACAGATAGAGCATGGAGGCTGCAGTGTAAGCTTCCCTTATATATAGAGCAGATAAAGCATGGTGGCTGCAGTGAAAGCTTCCCTTATATACAGAGCACGGCAGCTGCAGTGAATCTTCCCTTACATATAGAACAGTTAGAGCATGGAGGCTGCAATGTAAGCTTCCCTTATATATTGAGCAGATAAAGCATGGTGGCTGCAGTAAAAGCTTCCCTTATATACAGAGCACGGCAGCTGCAGTGAATCTTCCCTTACATATAGAACAGTTAGAGCATGGAGGCTGCAATGTAAGCTTCCCTTATATATAGAGCAGATAAAGCATGGTGGCTGCAGTGAAAGCTTCCCTTATATATAGAGCAGATAGAGCATGGCGGCTGCAGTGTAGGTTTCCCTTTTATATAGAGCAGATAGAGCATGGTGGCTGCAGTGTACGTTTCCCTTATATATAGAGCAGACAGAGCACGGCAGTTGCAGTGAATCTTCCCTTACATATAGAACAGATAGAGCATGGAGGCTGCAGTGTAAGCTTCCCTTATATATAGAGCAGATAGAGCATGGTGGTTGCAGTGTAAGCTTCCCTTTTATATAGAGCATGGTGGTTGCAGTGTAAGCTTCCCTTATATATAGAGCAGATAGAGCATGGTGGCTGCAGTGTAAGCTTCCCTTATATATAGAGCAGATAGTGCATGGTGGCTGCAGTGTAAGCTTCCCTTATATATAGAGCAGATAGAGCATGGTGGCTGCAGTGTAAGCTTCCCTTATATATAGAGCAGATAGAGCATGGTGGTTGCAGTGTAAGCTTCCCTTATATATAGAGCAGATAGAGCATGGTGGTTGCAGTGTAAGCTTCCTTTATATATAGAGCAGACAGAGCACGGCAGCTGCAGTAAATCTTCCCTTACATATAGAACAGTTAGAGCATGGTGGTTGCAGTGTAAGCTTCCCTTTTATACAGAGCAGATAGAGCATGGATGCTGCAGTGTAAGCTTCCCTTATATATAGAGCAGATAGAGCATGGTGGTTGCAGTGTAAGCTTCCCTTTTATATAGAGCAGATAGTGCATGGTGGCTGCAGTGTAAGCTTCCTTATATATAGAGCAGATAGAGCATGGTGGCTGCAGTGTAAGCTTCCTTATATATCGAGCAGACAGAGCACGGCAGCTGCAGTGAATCTTCCCTTACATATAGAACAGATAGAGCATGGAGGCTGCAGTGTAAGCTTCCCTTATATATAGAGCAGATAAAGCATGGTGGCTGCAGTGAAAGCTTCCCTTATATACAGAGCACGGCAGCTGCAGTGAATCTTCCCTTACATATAGAACAGTTAGAGCATGGAGGCTGCAATGTAAGCTTCCCTTATATATAGAGCAGATAAAGCATGGTGGCTGCAGTAAAAGCTTCCCTTATATACAGAGCACGGCAGCTGCAGTGAATCTTCCCTTACATATAGAACAGTTAGAGCATGGAGGCTGCAATGTAAGCTTCCCTTATATATAGAGCAGATAAAGCATGGTGGCTGCAGTGAAAGCTTCCCTTATATATAGAGCAGATAGAGCATGGCGGCTGCAGTGTAGGTTTCCCTTATATATAGAGCAGATAGAGCATGGTGGTTGCAGTGTACGTTTCCCTTATATATAGTACAGACAGAGCACGGCAGCTACAGTGAATCTTCCCTTACATATAGAACAGTTAGAGCATGGAGGCTGCAATGTAAGCTTCCCTTATATATAGAGCAGATAAAGCATGGTGGCTGCAGTGAAAGCTTCCCTTATATATAGAGCAGATAGAGCATGGCGGCTGCAGTGTAGGTTTCCCTTATATATAGAGCAGATAGAGCATGGTGGTTGCAGTGTACGTTTCCCTTATATATAGTACAGACAGAGCACGGCAGCTACAGTGAATCTTCCCTTACATATAGAACAGATAGAGCATGGAGGCTGCAGCGGAAGATTCCTTTACATGTAGAACAGACAGAGAAGGGCAGCTGCAGTGCAAACTTTCCTTCCTCAGATAACAGTTAGAGCATGGAGGCTGCAGTGCTAGCTTTTTCCTTGGAGAACAGATAGAGCATGGAGGCTGCAGTGGAAGCTTCTCTTACATACAGAACAGAGAGAGCATGGCAGCATGGCAAAAGCTTCCTTTACATACAGAACAGCGAGAGCAAACAAACAATTGTGTAAAGCTCCCTTAAACAGAGAGCATGTACACAACTGACAGGGGCAGTAAAAGTTTTAATCACAACACAACTATTCCATAACACAGGAATCATCATTACGTAACAGATAAAGCACCTGGGGCTGTATTATGCAAAGTACCCTGGGAGCGCATGTGCACTCCAAGGGCACTTTGGTATTACAGAAGGGGCCGTAGATGCTTGTGCTGCCTCTTCTGTAATATTTAGAGTGCTGGAACACTTCTAGCACCAGCACTATCTCCAGAGGGCATCCCCTCATTTGCCAGGGGGCTTCTGCCCTTGCAAATGACGAAAGCTCTTTCTCTCTGCAGCCGCGCTGTTCCTGGACATGGGCACAAAGAAGCTATCAGGAGGTGCACTAACAGTGCACAACAAAAGGGTGGTGCATTGTCCGTGCGCCCTCTGAGGGCAGCCGTCTGTGGGGACACATGGGTCCCATGAACCGATCGCACACACCCCTGCAGGTGGATGCAGTCACTCACTGCACCCGCCTGCGGGGGGATCTCTGACCACTCACTAAAGTGCAGTCAGGTTCCACCTCCATAGTGAAACATGGAGTGGCTGATGAAAGCAGCCACCCTGTGTTTCCCTGCCACGAGGGCAGTCGGATTTTACTGCTATTCTGAGGGCAACGCATTGATTGT
Organism: Calotriton arnoldi; assembly: GCA_963921515.1. Lineage (NCBI taxonomy): Eukaryota > Metazoa > Chordata > Amphibia > Caudata > Salamandridae > Calotriton > Calotriton arnoldi. Next base: position 736,396 of record CAWUFW010004356.1, read on the forward strand.
AATCTGGCACACTGTTTATGTGTGCACTTGGTGCACCTGTTTGAAAGTATGCTGTGGCACAAGCATGAACAGTGCGCCCGACAAATGGTATGGCCCCAGGAAGCAGCATTGCATGACAGATATAGAACCACAAGGAGTTGGAAAATATTCCGCCCATCCAACATGGAAACGACATAAGTCCTGTGAACTACCCTTACTACGAGATAGTAGTGTAAACCAGAGACTAGACAGAATATTGATAATGCCAGGAAAAGGCAGGTGTGTTGGTGTGGAAGGGAAGGTACAGATTGCTGATCACCACTATCTGTGGAAGGAGTCATGGAGAGCAACTTGTGAAAGGAATTTGAGTAGGTGAAGTAGTACTCAAGCACTCATACATGCAATTCACTAATGCACGGTCAGACATATCCCCCTATGCCTGTTCTATACCTTATGTGCAGAATACTCCACTACAAGTGCAGAGAACTCTGAACAAGCACACTTACATTTTAGAATGAAAGGTAGGAGTGGCTGGAAAATGAGGAATCGGTACTGCAAAGTGGGAAGAGCAGAGGGAGACTAAAGAAGAGAAGAAGGAAGGGTCATGCAAAAACGTAAACACCCCCCAAAAAATCATAAGTCTGTTGAAATTCGCTAAAGCTATACCGAAGTCTTCTCCAGTAGTATTACAGAGCGAGCAGGCACCCATTATTTTCAAAGAGAGGGTGTTGGGGTGTTGCAGTACCAGTGGTTGACCAGTTGTAGTGCTAGACTTACTACAGCATTGTTTGAGTAGTAACTTACACTCGAAGGGGCACATTTACAAGCCCCTTGCGCCACTTTTGCGTCACTTTTAACATGGGAAAAGTGATGCAAAAGTGGCGCAAGGGGCTTGTAAATCTGCCCCGAAGTTTGGAGTGTAAACTTTCTCAAAATGGTTAGTTACCTGTGTGAATCAAGCACTACAAATCCCAGTCAAACAAAACACACACAGACGCACGCACGCACACACACACACGCACACACACACACTCACACACACACCAAATGTAGGTGATATGTGGCTATTTTGTAGCACACAAGTGGAAGAAGCCAGAGGTCAGGGTGTGAGTTCTATTCTTGTGCAACCAGTATTAATGCTTGTCAGGTGTTTGTTATTTCCTCAGGTGTTGCCTGTTTCCTTGTTCTTATCCATTAGTAGTTCTTCGTAGCGTTGGTGGAGAACTACGTTTTAGAAATGAACTAGTAAAATACACCAAGTTACTAGAAGTAATCTTGCGGTCATATTTTGACTTGTGCTGCTGCCCCATCAAGTAATGGGGTGGGAGAATATTCCTGCTACTGGGCGTAAATCTCCTCCACCTGAATTTGTTGATTTGGATTTAGAGGGAGAGCTGCATCCGGGCACAAGAGTAAATCTATATGTACAGAGGACTCTACACATAGATGCACCTCGGTGAATTGGGCTCAATAAATGTATATATCCAATGGGGTTCCCTAAAAGAATATGATACAGAGATGGGGCTCTTCAAAAAGGATATAGCTAAATTAAATTAAATGTATGGGAAAGACACAATGGTGATAATGGGTGACTTTAATCATATATTAAACTATGGAAAATTAGATCACTGGTTTGAGGAAATCATGAGCTCCTATAATATAGGGTCAGTAGAATTTCCCACGTGTTTATCCACTAAGCAGGATGAAGCATTAGGGAAGTTTCTGGGTTCTATGGGATTAATATGTCTTAACGGTAGGATGGACACAGATCGGCCAGCTACTCAGACTTTTAGAGTAGGCAATCAACAGTGCCCTATAGATTATATTTTTATTCAGGCCTGGAACTATGGAATGGTAAAAAGTTCCGGGTAATTAAGCGTAGGGACAGTGATCATAATGCTCTGTACTGTGAATATTTAAGGGGGCCAACAAGTCCTTGTGAAAGAGTGATTGCCCAAAATGTGGAATACCCAAAGCGCTTGACCACAAAATTGACAGAAGAATATGTTGAGAAATTGGTAAGCTTTCAACAAAATTTAAAGATGGATAGCGTAGAAGGCCACCAGGTAGCTTGGTATGTGGATAAAATAGCTCAGGCAGTGCAATGTCTTAGAGTGCACCTAAAAGACAAGAAACAGGTTACGGTAAGGCCTCAGTATAATATTGGAAGGCCCAGGTGGTTTAACCTAGCATGTCAGAATAAAAAAGGGCCATTCGGAAAATAGAGCGACGAGAGAGGGTATGTTATGATTATGGGAATTTAGAGATCCTGCTTAAGCTGAAGAAAGAATATAAATCACTAGTAAAGAAGCAAAAAGGGATTTTTAAAGAAAAATGTTGGGCAAACCTACTTGAGACAATAGAAAACAAAAATATAAAAGGGTTCTGGAGGTTGATACAGGATGCCGCAGGGAGGACCTCGGAAAATATGAGCTGTGTTGTGGAAGAGGCTGCATGGGTAAATTATTTAGGTGACTTATATAAAGCCAGTAGGATCCCGGTAATAAGTAAGGAAAACTAAGTTGGACAACATGTGTAGAAGCGCTAAAGCCAGCTTTTAATGTAGAGAAAGTAAAAGAAACAATCAAGAAACTGAATTTATCGCGTGCAGCAGGCCCCGACAATCTTCCCGCCATCCTAATTAAAACTCAAATAGATTGGTGGGCTGGTTTTCTATCTCATATGTTTGTTGCCATCTTAGATACAGGTTGTATCCCTAAGTCTTGGAGAGGGGCTATAATCAGACCCTTACATAAAAAGGGTGAAAGGAAGGATCCAAGGAATTATAGACTAATCAACTTATTGGACATTGGAGAAAAGGTATTCTCAAGAATAATCCTTGGTAGACTAAAGGAGTGGGTGGAGCAGCGGTCGATAGTTCCAATTGAGCAGGGAGGTTTTAAGGAAGGACACTCCACCGTCGATCACTGCTTTTCTCTGTGGGCTGTGGCGCGGAAGTCCATGGAGCAGCAGGGCAAGTTATACTGCTGCTTCGTGGACTTTCGCGCAGCCTTTGATCTGGTGGATAGGGAGTGTTTGTGGGAGGCCTTGAGAAATTATGAGGTCCCTGCAGATCTTTTGTTGGTAATTCAGGAGTTGCATAGCCAAAATTGGGCGCAGGTAATTAAAGACACTTCTGGTGGCCTAACACCTGCAATAGCGATAAATAACGGATTAAGGCAAGGCTGTGTCTTGGCTCCGCTTCTTTTTGCAATATTCCTAGCAGATTTGCCCCGTATTTTGGGGTCTGCCAGAGGCGCAAGCCCAAAGGTAAATGGAAGGCATTTGTCCTGTTTGCTGTATGCCGACGATTTAGTCATATTGGACCAAACCGAGGTGGGTCTACAAAGGAAGCTGAATAAATTCAGTGAATACTGTATGGCAAAACGACTTACAGTAAACATGGACAAAACAAAAATATTGTGCTTCTGGAAGAGAAATCTGAAGTTTAATTGGTTCCTGGGCCAAATAAAACTAGACATCGTAAATGAATATAAATATCTCGGGATATGGTTTACAAACTCTTTGAAGTGGGGTATGCACCTGGAGGCGCAGAAAGTAAAAGCACATTTAGCGGTATGTGGGCTGAAAAGATTTAATCACAGTTATGGTGATATGTCCCATAAACCTCTATTGACGGCCTATAAAGCAATGATTCCTCCGCAACTCCAATATGGCTCAGAAATTTTATGTATTGATGGTAAAAGCTCCTGGGATAAAGATGAAGGGAAATGCCTAAAATCTTTACTCTCTCCCAGCTCGGCAATGATCCAGGCAATTAGACTGGAACTTGGCCTGACTGCGTGGAACTTTCAGGTGCAACTAAGTTTACTTAGATTTTGGAATCGTTTGGGTCTTGGGGAGGTCACAAAGGTGTCTCAGTGGTGCATGAAAGAGATCCAATCTAGTGAGCGAAAGTGGGCTAAAGCCACAAGATGCAAACTTCAGACCATTTGTGATCACCTGAACGTGGAAATAGATCCGAAGACATTGCAAATCAATGTAACAAAGAGTGTGCTTAGAATGCAGGGTAAAGAATTGTCACGAGCAGTAGACAGAGTATTTGAGTATGAAAGACTCTGTAAAATTTATGAGTAACAGCTGGGAGAAAGATATAAGCTATCCCTACCTAGACACATTACCGAATCGTTGGTTAAGAATGGATGTATTAAGGATTAGAATCGGTATTAATCCGGCCGTAATAAATAGTGCAATAAAATCTGGCCTAATTCAACAAGATGGCAATTGTATGTGTAATATAGGGATGAAATGTAATATTTTACATATTTTATTGGACTGCCGGAAATTTTTATATTTACGTAAATTAATACTTCGTCCGATCTTTTAAAGTATGATGTTAGGCGCGTTCACAAGCATGGGAGCTTCTCGCTGATATGGAACATTTAGATATCACGATAGCCATTGGGAAATTTATGCAGGGTGTCTATAGGTTCCCTGGTCCAATAGAGGCTTAAGAGAAGCGAGGTGCCTTGCAATCTAAAATGAAATTAGTGGTTTTAAAATTGGTAGGAATTAAGTATTAAGTTTTAAGGATATTATGGGTTTTATTGCTTAAGAAAATGATTTTGTAATGTGTAGACTTTTTTAAATGATAATGTATGTGCTATGGTTTAAAGACAGATGGTTTAAATAAACTTTATTTTTGACTTGACGACTTGAATTGGGCTCAAAGATGATCATTTTATATCACTTGCTGCACAAAACTGACCCACAATACTTGCAGATCCGACTCAGCCTGGCTCCTGCAGATGCTGCGTCGATTTTCATTGGGCCCGGTAGATATCTCCGACCATCAGTGTAGTGCTTTGATGCCCTTCGGTTTGTGGTGGGAGATATGCAAGCTGGCACTGTTGTTATTTTGATGCTTCCCAGGGGCAGGTGACAGCAGCCAGTAACGACCTTCTCTGGCCCGGGGCGCGTGAACAACGCTCTCTCCCCCGCACGTGCTCCTCAGAGACACCGAACGCTCCTGCTGAGGAAACAGACTTTGCGGAAGTGGTCAGCCGGAGCCAGCCCAGGATTTCCCTCCAAATACGAAATGTTTTTATTTTTGTTTCATAAAACCCAGCCGACCCTGAAAGGGCGCCAAACAGTCACTGAAGCGTCACTGGAAGCAGGCTATTTGGACAACACCCCAAATGGCCATGTTTGTGCATCTAAACGGTCAACAAGTTCTGTGTAAAAATATCTCAGGAACAAAGACATTTATAATGTTTGGAAGCTAACCTTCAGAGCTATGCTACTGATAAAAAGGAGCACTGGCGAACAAAAAGATAAGGTGCAACCAGGGGCACGTCAGAGAGAGATGCCCTCGTACCAAGGCCCTTATTTATATGGGATTTGATGTAGGGCAGCGCAGCAAGTCAGCTTGTACCGCTGCCCTACGCCTTACCAAGCATTTTAAGAAAATAGGCCAAATGTCCTATTTCAAAAGATATTTTCCAAATTTTATGCATCAAATATGGCATGTTTAGAATGACTTCTGAAGGGAAGTTCAGGCAACAGATTGACTGCTGCAGCGAGGAGAGCCATTCCTCTGCAGCATTAATACAGTAAATACAGTTTTGTCAATAAGCTACATGCCTACAGATGTGTTTAACTAAAGTGCAGAGAAATGCGAATAAAACCTACATGTGCATCAGTTGTGAACATGGCAGAAAACGCTTACACATCTTATGTAAATTGTTCCATATGATAATGCATGCTCAAGCACTTCACAGTTCCATTTTGCTAACCGCATCTACATGAACTGCAGGTGATTACTGTAAAGCAGGTTCATTCTTTGTTATGGGGAGATGAGAGGTGAGTAGGAACAGTTTTCCTGATGTCTTAAGTACCACAGTAAATGCATTGTGATTGTTTTTCTTTGCCTGTTAAAGAAGATCAACAGGCTCAGAGCCTGTACTTGGCGTTTCAGTTTCACCAGGATGTTTTTTTTACCTACAATTATGTGTGTCTTTGTGTTATAATTCCGGTAAGAGTTTTCTCTCTCCAAGATAAAGCCAAGATTGCCTATCACTTCATTGGATCACTAATGACCCTGCATTTCCTCCTTTCAAGTCAATTTTTTGCTGAATACATATTAATAGGTGAATAACAGACATTTAGTTCAGTTTTAAAATCTAAAATATAGATTGCATCTTAGAAAATATAGTGAACAATAAGTTTCTTTTAAAGGAATATTTATTTATTAGGTTTTCTTTATTAAAATCTCAGCGAAATGATACATCTACCACATGTGGTTTCATACTCCGTTTTATCAACTTCTGCTTTACAGCAAAAATTTTATATAGACAGGATTAAAATCTGTTTACTAAATCCAGGATTACAGAAGAAGTTAAAATTGTTTCAGTTTGATTTTCCCTGATTTTTGTATTCATGCAAAGTATGTATGATGTGGTTGTTTTGTCCAAGTAAAGCATGTTATAGAAATGCTTTTCTTTATTTCTTTGTTTGGCGCGCTACATAGATTTGAAAATAGGAAGAATTTTTTGCTTGGGAATAAAAAGATGCTTCCTGCCTGTTTTAATATTGGATCATTTATCTCTCACTTTCTCCTTTCCTCACTTAGGATGATGAGTGCTGCAAATCCCAATGCATCGGTCCTGCAAAGTGTGCTTTACCTCCTGCTGGTATTTCCCTCCCAGGGTAAGTTCACCTACACATCTCAAGTGGATTCTTAGTCAATTTCACAGAAAGAATGCTCTAGACAATCAACATTTGAAATTTGAAATGGAATGGCCCCCAAGAAATATGGACCGCTATCACTGGCTTGGTCCATCACTAAATGTTAGCTGAAAAAAAATGCTGGGGCACAGATTTCATAAAATGTCACGCAACGCAGCAAGACAACTTGCTGCACTGCGCTGCATGCCAGGAATGCATCATATCTACTAAGATATTGTCCTTCCTGCTCTCTCCCTGCTCTGGCACACTGAGTGCTCCCTAGCGCCAACGCAGGCACTCTTGTGCCATGGTGCGAGGGTGCCTGCGCTACATGCAGGATTGGTAAACAATCCTCAGAGGCATTTTCCTCTTTCTATGTGTGTGCAGAATGCAGCGCATTAAGAAAGAGGAAATAACGAGGAGCAATAAACATATTTCTCCTTCTTATGTTTCACCTGGGAAGGTGAAGCATTTTGACGCATTCCCAGGTTTAGCAGTCTTATCTGGGAATGCGTCAAAAACCATGGATGGATGCATGGGAACGCCCACACTCCACCCAAGGAACGCCTTCGCAACGCAGAGTAATGCAAGGCAGCGACTTGCGCTGCCCTGTGTTACTCCAGATTCACTCAGCCATGCAGAGTCGTCGAAGGGGGCTTTGCGTGGCTTAGTAAATCTGACTGAAGGGCTTGCGTTGCCCTGCATCACCTTGCATGATACAAGGTCAACGCAAGCTCTTAGTAAATCTGAGCATGGTTCTTTCCCCAAAAGATATTACTAACTACCTTTATTTCAGAATTAGGAAGGCAGGGTTGCTCAAGGATGGTCAAAGAGGACCAAGTCTATGTCAGATTTGCAAGATAACCATTGACTATCTGAATTAGTTCCATTTAGATGCATTGTATGTAAATGATCTCAAGTTGGACATTATTAAAATCCGGACCTGGGCCTATGTAAAATACCTTTTATAAAATGATATATTGGTTTCGTTTTCTGTGATGTACTAGTGCAACTCAATCGATTGATACTTTTCATTTGCTGAATAATTGTTTTTTGAAAATTTTATTAAAAACACCCTTTGCACTTTTCCCTCAATCTTCACCTACTGTTAGTCGATACTCAGATGAGTGGAGTGACTGTCTCTAACTTAAATTTCTTACATGTACAACAGACTTTAAGAAAATAATCTGTATTAGTTAAAAAAAATCCAGTTTACATTGTTCGAAAGAGCAGACAAAGTTTAGCACTAGTTAGGTAATTTGACTTACAGGATCTTGGCATAAATAAAGACAGGAATGTCATGTTAATCCAAAGATTGCTTTCCTTTTTGATGTTCTTCAAGACCTCACTTCACATTTTGCACTGCTCATCAATACATATTTGATCTGTGGGCTGACATTATACTATCCTGCACTGACCTGGAGTTGCCTATACCTAGACCACTCTTACAAATATTTACTACTTCTTATGGAGAATGAAGTCTATGGGACCGATTTTCAAAAGTATTTGTGCATCGAAGCAGAAATAGCACAAACGTGTGAGTGCAAATCCACCCTGGCAACTCAAAAATCACGATTTTACTCCAATATGGCATAGTATAATTTTAAGTGTGAATCTATTCACATGAATCGGCTGTGGGCCATCAAGGATGGAGACATCTGAAAAATATGGGGTAAACATTTAGGGGTCGATTCCGATTCGGGCCGGAAATCTCTCCGACCGAGCCGGACCCGGAGAGATTTCCGACCGAATCGGCCCCGTGCAGTCCGACCGAACGAGTCCGATGCATTCGTATGCCACCGGACACGAGTCGGTCGGACTCCCATTGAACTCAATGGGAGCCGGTCGTACAACGCGTACGCGGGCTCCCATTGCCTCAATGGGTGCGAGGCGGACAAGGGCGCCCCTACAGCGAGTACGCCGCGGCGCGCTCGCGGCGTACACGCACAGGTAGGGGGGACCCATGGGTCCCCCTGTGTGCGCCTCGCGCGGTACGCGTACAGGGGGTCCGACACGGACCCCCAAAGTACGGCTCCGACAGCGAGTTCGAGTCGGACGGGCGCGAGTCGGTCGGAGCGGTCGAGGTGCGCATCGTACTTACCCGGCCGGAAAACGTCTCCATTGCGCGGTGGCGAATCGGGTCCGAGCGAGTCGGTCGGAGCGGTACGATCCGGGTACGCAGTCGGTCGGAGCGGTCGGGTCGCCCGGACGAGTCGGTCGGCGACTCGCATCGTACTCGCTCGGCCGGACCCGCGTACGATTCGGTCGGGAAAAAGGGCTCCGAATCGGATCCGGTAAAGCCGAATCCTATTCGGAGCCCTACCGGCCGAGATCGGAATCGGCCCCTTAATGCCTAATATATCACTGGGCAGGTTATTCAGTGCAAATGCACAGATGAATTACAATTATAAACCAGCAAATGTAGACTTGCTACTTGTCTGTAAACATAACTATTTATGCATAAGAGGATACATGGGAGGCGGTGCCAGTCGCAGATTTCCAGGACTACTCTTGAAATCTTTATGAGTTCCAAGTTAGACCTCACCTTAGGTTAAATCACTTTCACCTTTATTGGTGAACTGAACCCTATGACATTTGGCCCACCACCTCTCCAGAAATGGTGCTCACACTTGGTCACCTCCTGTTTGCCAACTTTTATGACTCGTTTACGAACTTGCCTCTCATCCCGAGGATTTTCAACTTTTCTACATAACTTCTATGAGAGTCCCTATCTCAAACTTCACTGAAGTCTCAGTAAATGAAATATATTGCTCTGTCTTGAGCAACCTATGAAGTCAAAGCGTGCACCTCTACTACACTGACTCCGCTGCATCAAAGTACCGCTACACAGACACCACTAACATCAACACTTCAGTCCACAACTAAGAGGCCGAATACGATGTCGGTCGTAAAGCCTCCGACCTTAGGTCGGAGGCTTTACGACCCACATCGTAGGTTTCACTTCTGACCGGCTCACTACGATACAGCCGGTCACAACTGAAACCGGCCAGTCATTCCGGCTGGATCGGCTAGTCGGAACCAGCCCGTAATCCATATGGATGGCGGTTTACGCCGCCCGGATTACTATGCATGGTTTCCGGCAGGGTTCCCATGCCGGCCTTTCCAACATGGAAACCCTGTTGGAAAACGTGTTTGGGGGCCCCTAGCAGTGGCCCCTTTCCCTTGTAGCCTCCGGTTGGGGGCAGAGGGGGCACCTATGGTGCCCCCCTGTTAATCCCTGCACCTTGTGGCAGGCACCTTGAGGTGCCTGCCACGGCGTGCAGGTATTAACACAATCTCGCATTTCCCAATGGGAGCATGTACTACGACCGGTTTACAACCGTAATACATGCTCCCATAGGGAAATGTGTGAATGGGACCGCACCATGTGCGGTCGCATCATAATTAGGCGGTCGGGACCGCCGACTGGAGGTCGGTCGGTCCCGTTTCCACCATGGTGTCGGTCGGAGAAAACTCCGACCGACATTGCAATAGGCCCCTAAGTCGACACTCCTCCACATTGACATACTAGTACTTAGACATAAGTACATCAACAGTTCATAAACATACCACTAAAAGCATACCACTAGATACACTCACCTTGTTGGGGGTTATGATGAGTGATACTGTTATGGTTAGGGTTGGAGATGGTGTTATAGTTAGGTTTGGAATAGGGTTAGAATGAGCTTGGGTTAGGCTAATTTATAATGAGGTTGAGTAGTAGGTCGAGGTAGTGAGGTCTGTGTTGCAATCAGATGAGTTAGTGGCAGCGGAGGAACCAACATACATTCAAAGAGAAAGTAGTCATCCTTATAAATCATCATTTCAGATGTGTCTTTCTACCAGTGGTGCAATTTCACCAAAATCATACGGGTTAGTGGAAATGACATCACATTCTATTTGACTCTAGTGACATAATAGAAAGTGACCTCACGTGACCTTTTACTAGGGGACATGCCATGCAATTATTTTCCAAAATTACTGTTGAAAATACGAGCATGCAGGGTGGTTATGACCAGGGTCAGACTGGCACAAAAAAAAGGCACAGGCACAAAAATAAAAGTGGCCTTCATTAGCGAATCAGCTTCGTTTTGAACTTGTAAAGGCATGCTGTCTAAGTGTTTTGCAAAGAATGGGAGACTGCGTTCATTAGTACTTGCTGTCAGTAATGTATGTGGTAAATATTAGTTAAATCAGCAGTGAAAAACAAACCCACAGGCCTTAAATCAGGCCCACTTACAGTCAAAATGCCGACCTACACACTGACCTGTCAGACCAGCCCTTCTGGCACTACCAGATTGCCCCATAGGCTTGTCCAAACCTCGCTATGAGGGTAAGTTTACATTAAAGGCAGACTTACTTTTAATAATTCAGAAGTGAAGTAGTGAAGTCATAGGGATACAGCAGTGGCAGAGGGCAGCGCCTCAATTACATCATTAGGGTACATTGCACAAATTGTAAAACGTGTTCCCTCCTCTCTCACCCCTTCCAGTAGACTGCAGCACAGCTCCCAGAGTGTTCCAGCCTCCGAGGGCCTCCTTTCAAGAAGGAAGCTTGGCAGTTTTGACATGCACGTTGCAGGAGAGGAAAATTCAGGACTATAACGTCCTTTGGTTCCAGACGAAGCCTGGCCTCCCACCAGCTAACGTTCTAAAGCACGGTATGGACGGCAGCATCTACCGACTCCGTGGCTTCATCGAGCGCTTCCAAGCTACCCACAGGCCAGACAACAACTCCCACCTACTTCAGATCGAGGGGGTTCAGACCGACGACAGCGCCATCTACTGGTGCATGGTAGAGTCAGGCAACTTCAGCAATGCAGCCTATGGAGAAGGAACCAGGCTCAGTGTGTTTGGGGGTAAGTCAATGCTAGAGCACTGGGCCGGCCTTAACATTTATCCTGCAATGAATCTGTTTTAGTTGCCAGAGAGGCAAAGGGGAGTTAATACCAATCAAAAAATTCAATTTACATTGTAGCCCATTTGGCCACACTTTAATGACCAAGAATCAATTTGTACGGTTAAGTAGGTTTTATTACAAATTAAGGGCCAAACTGATGTATATAAATCTCAAAAACATATTGTAAAGATACAAAATCACCACGGGTATGCCAAAGCGTTGAATGAAATTAAGTCTTAGTAGCATGAAGAATACAAGAAAATCAGTTCCGGCAATAAAAGATAAGAAATAGGATTTGATGATCCATGTACAGGTTTTGATCCTCCTGTCTATGCATGAATAAATCTAAAGTCGTCTAAAATAGTCCTAACCTAAAGTTAAGAAACACAGGAAACCTAGTTAAATCAAGGATAACAGGAAGGTGTAAGCATAGTGGAGACATCAGTAAAAGTTCTCCAAATCGATTACATTATTCAAAGCTACACAAAGAGAATCAAAGCAGAGAGGTCTGCACCCCTCAAAGTACAAGAAAATGTACCCTAAAGACTAACAGTCTGAACACCAATTAAACCCACAGAACATTCGAGAATCTCACGTCATCGACTCCAGTACTTTTCCACCTTCTCACGGTATAAATTGGCAACATCACTCGATTTTCCCATCCTACAGTTTAAACATCAGGACGACCTTGGATGTCTCCCTACTCCAGATACAACATAAATAGGAAGGAGTCTTCTCTTAGTTCGTTAGCGCCTCTCATTCTTGCCAAATGTTCTCCTCCCGAACCTCACTATCTCTAATACATAATATGCCTATCACAAACTAAGAGATCAGGTGAATGCACCTGCAAGAAAAGAACATTGCAGCATGAGCAAAACTTTCACATTGAAGGTTAATCATTAAAGACCAAAGGCTTACAGCCTTTGGTATAGCTAACTTAGTAATTCAGTCAATGTGCACCTTGAATACATGATTATATGTGCACATATAATTACAGAATAAATGCAAAACGTTAATAAATGAATACATGAGTACATAAGAAATACAGGGGCCTATTAGCAATAACCGGCGATATTTATCGCGAAGCGCAGTTAGCGCTAGGATAATTATCGCCGGCTATCGCAGGTTTCTATCGCGGAGATAGCGTGCTATCAGCAACGCTTATCTCCAAAGCGATAGAAACCCTGAGAACAGTGTGAATATCGCTTGAAAACAAGCGATATTCACACTGTGACCAGTGTTAGCTTGGCGATAGGGCGAGGGGATTTAGCCATGTAATCCACCTCCCATTGGATTACATGGCTAAGTCAGGTTTAGACCAGGCGTTAACAAACCAGCGCTAAACGTGTTTAGCACTGGTTCGTTAATCACCTCCCCTGCCTACGCTAATAGGCGATAGCGACCTTAGCGACTGTTACCAGTCGCTTTTAGGTTGGGAACGCCTACTTTGCATGCCATTAGCGATAAATATCGCTGGCATGCAAAGCGGCACCCAACCCGGTCGCTATCGCTTAGAAGCTGTCACTAACAGCAGTTAGCGACAGCTTGCTAATAGGGCGTTTGAATTATCGCCGCTTTAGCGGGAAAAAGTCCTGCTAAAGCGGCGATAGAGCCCTTGATAATATGCCCCACAATTTCAGTAAAAGCTTTATAACTCGAAATGCACAAGTTTAAGTGTGAAATAGAACTACAGTTTGTAACATTATAAGAGAAATATTAGAGCACACAACTATATGAATGACTCCTTTCTGCAGTAAATGCACTCTAGCAATGTGTTTGGTACTTCACTTTACATTAGTAAGGTTAAGGCACACAGGAGATATGTGTTGCTAATCCACTTAAGTGTTGCTCTTCTGTGACATATAGGGGTGGAGCTTGAATTGTGCGTCCCCCTCAACGAAGAATCATGTTTTTTCTTTTACTTTCTAACAGCATTTAGTAACAAGAAAACAATGCAGCAACATGATCATCAATGCTACTGTACGCATTTCAAGTTTCTAGAAACCTATTGATTGCATCCTCTGACAGCAATACCAGGCTAGCAGTTAATTTGATTCTTAAATACAGAGCGGGACTATGTGAAGAATAAATGTGCAAACCTTTTATTCTTCCTAGGCCAAGAAAATAATTCCAAAATTTGTCAAATCACATAGACACAGTGAACCATTAAGAGCAGTGGTTCCACTGTCTTTGCTTAAAAGGTTTGTTAGAAATATTACAGACCAAATTAAAATTCAAATGTAGAGCATGAAAGTATATGTCTAATGTCACTAAATATTATATTGGTTGTTCAGTCAAATGATCGATATCCGCTGAATTTCTCGAGTTTGACTATAAGACAACCCGGGCTTGAAGATTTACTGGGAAAGATGCCCATTGGGACTTGTTTCGAGAAGGGCCTACTTCTCTTCCCTACTTCTCATCTATCAACCTTGCTTCTCATCCTTACTTCTCATCCATAATCCCTACTTCTCATGCATCATACATCACCCTAATGCTCATCCTTACTTCTTATCATTCATCCCTACTTCTCACCCATCATCTCTAACTCTCATTATCATTCATCATCCCTATTTCTCATTCAGACTTGTCATGAATCATTCATTCCTGTTTCTCATTCATCATCCACCATCCCTACTTCTCACCCCTGCTTCTCATAACTCAACCCTCATCCATCGTCCCTGCTTCTCATTCCTCACCACTCAGTCATACCAACACACTTTCAATGTTGAGAAACTCTCCTTCACACTGATTGGTTGGCAACAGCCAATCACAGTTAATAGAGATGGCTGAATTCTATTGGTTAAGCCACTGAAAAAATAGCCTTTTCATTGCACATACAATTGGTGTTTGCTTCCGGTGAATTCAAGGCTGTACAGCATTTCATTTTATTTAGGTAAGTACTTTTCTGTTTACACAGGCCACTCCAGAAACCTCTGATGGTTTGGGGAAGACAATGGGCCTCCAGTTGGGCCATACATCATCACTTAGAGGCAGGGCTCTGCAGGTCATTGGAAAACTTTTCTGGTTTCAGTTTAATATGTAACAAAGAAAATGTTTAAAATCAATTCTTGGAGACAGGGCACCACAGTTCACTGTAAACCTTTTCTGATTTCACTTTTATTTGTAGTAAAGAAAATTGTTTAGTCTGAGTCTGCATTTAGTTCTGAGAGCTTCCTTTATTTCTTCTTACAGTTTACTGATTTCAAGCTTGGGCTTCAGTTGTGTAGTAAACCTGAGGAGCAAGACCTGGACAGAGTTGGTACATATAAAACTAAAACCAGAAAATGTTTGAATGAACTGTATAGTCCTCTCTACAAGTGTTGATTTATGACCCAACCTCAGGCCCCTTGTCTTTCCCAAACCATCAGAGCTTTCCACAGAGGCCTGTGTAAACAGAAAAGCACCAAAATTAATAAAATTAAATGCTGTACATCCTTGTATTCACTGGAAGCAAACACACAGTTGCATCACCCCTCCTCTGCCCTCAAGAAGCATGTGCAATGAGAAGGCCGTATTTTTCAGTGGCTAGACCAATAGAATGCAGCCTTCTTTCTTAACTCAGATTGGTTGTTGTCAACCAATCAATGTGAAGGTATTTTTTACAACATTGAACGTGTTATGGTATGACTGAGGGGTGAGAAGTAATGATGATGGATGAGAAGTAGAGATTATGGATGAGAAGTAGGGATGATGGATGAAAAGTAAGGATGATGGATGAAAAGTAAGGATGACGAATAATGGATGAGAAGTAGGGATAATGGATGATGCATAAGAAGTAGGGATGAGACATAGGGATAATAGATGAGAAGCAGGGACAATGGATGAGAAATAGGAATTATGGATGAGAAGTAGGAATGATGGATGAGAAGTAGGAATGAGAAGCAGGGGTGATGGAGGAGTAGGTATTATGGATGAGAAGCCTGGAAAAGAAGTAGCGATTATGGGTGAGAAGTAGGGATTATGGGTGAGAAGTAGGGATGAGAAGTATGAAAGATGGATGTCAAATAGGGATGGGAAATGGGGATGAGGAGTGAGGATGCCCTAAACTGGATTCTGGGGCTCGTCTTCGGTATTCCTTTGAGTTAGATGCAGAAGAAACTGGACATTGTTCACACTCAATAGTCATCCGAATGCAGTCCATGCGTAAGTGGCAGATCCTACCCATCAGCATGAGTAGATCACTGGAAATAATAGAACATAGGGCTGTTTCAGTACTGCAAGAACGATAAACCGATATGTTCTGGTTATCATCAATAACAGGGACACAAGGATCATGCCAGGGGTCGCAAGCTGAAGATCAGAGGTCGAACCTGCGACCCTTGATGACCCCTAAATGATGTCCATGTCACCCACCTCTAACTAAAATAGATTGTAGGGCCTGATGTTCATGTATTCCACTCGTCTTCTTGCTCGTGTGACTGCCTTACCTTGCATTTTCTTGAAGGAGAAGTTAATCACCTTGCAGCCTGACATTGTCATTTCACTTTTATTTCACAATCCTGGGCTTCAGTGCTTTTCACAGGGTCCTCTGCTGCTTCTGAAAATGTTAAAATAGTGCGCATGAGGTTTCTGTTACTGTTCCGGTCATGGACAATTTATTCTGGATGGGTTGGCTAGCCAGGTCACCAGGTGATTGTACACCTGTCTTGTTTCTTGCCCCAGCATGTTCCTTCTTTCCATTGTGGATTTGCTTTTCCTCCTGCCTAAGATTTGAGTGCACTCAAAAAGAGTGGGCCCAGCTTCATCTCCTCAACATGGCCTTCCAAATGTAGTACTGAGCTGCAGACCTGAAAACAAATACATGTGCTACTTTTTCAGTCTCCGGCCTGCCACTCCCCTCATGAGGCCCTAAAATGGTTGCCATTCACTCATACATTGTTTACGCCGCCCTGCCCCTTACAATTTAAATGAATGGAACTCATTTTAACTCTGCCCTGGGCCATAGAAATAAATGCCCCAATTGAAACCCTGTTCCTGCCATTGTTATCTAACATGCTCTCCACTGTGATATCACTGGTGTAGCTTGTGCCTCCAGAGCGAAGAAGACCTTGTCCATCCCAGTATATGCACACTACGTCACAATCATAGTCAAGAAAAAAAGCACAGATTCTGCTTAATACATCCGCGAGAAGCAAGTAGCTATTATGTTCCAGCTGCTTGGTGTTTTGTCTTCTCTGGTTGCCTCTCCCTTTAGGATGTTAGGGAGACAGACATCGTGCCCATTATTACCACCGCCAGTGTTTGTTACACAAGTAAACAGAAGGTATTAGTTGGTAGTAGTTAGTGCTGCAGGCCCACTAATAGCATTTAAAGGCCCTGGGCACACCTGGGGCACTTACCAGTAAATCAAAGATGCCAGTCATGGATAACCAATCATAATCACAATTTACACCAGAGAGCATATGCACTTTAGCACTGATCAGCAATGGTAAAGTGCCCAGAGTCCTAAATCAAACAAAAAAAGGTCAGAAAAAATAGGAGAAAGAAGACAAAATGTTTGGGGATAACCCTGCATAAAGGGCCAGGTACACCATAACTGCAAATATGTTTATATGTCTTGTGATACTATATACTCTAATATTGCACTGCAATAATAGATATGCATTGTATCTTATGGAGAAAGGGGCATGAGGGTCAGGTGCCATTGACCCATTCAGTAGTTAAGACTTCATATGAGCTGATGCTAAATCCACCTGTGATTGTGTCCTCAAAATTCAAATTTTGTGGCATATTATGAGTCAAATGTGGTCTTCTATAAGCATATTTCAATGATTGGCTGTAAGAAATTGGGTTACTGGTTGGGCGGGAGATTGAAACCCAGCTCAAGCAGCAACCACAATTCTCTGTAAGGGTGAAGTCACAAGCAAACTCTAAATTAACTTGTGCTCAACCCTCTGGTTCCTTGGCATAGAGCAGTCAGGCTTAACATCGAGGTAATGTGTAAAGTCTTTATGCAGCCATTCACACAGCCATAAAGTGAAACACAACACAAGAAAAGTCCCACACCAATTTAGAACAAGCATTGGCAAAGCAAATATGTTTCCCCTATGTGAAATCTATTAGCTTTGTCAATGTTTTTTCACATGTTGTACAGCAGCGCGAGATTTTTTAGGCAAAACCTAAAACATAGAATAACATTTAGTGAATATTTCAAGACCAAACAACTAAAATCCAATCAGTAGAACCGGAGATATGCAATTTTTAAGATTTAAGTGAATATAGTGCTAAAAAGCCCTAAGCGCCAACTGTGGTTATCTGATTGTGCCGGACAAGGACAAAGTCACAAGTTCAGGCCCTCTGTACAAAGACCCATAAATCCTGGTTGTGGAGCGTTGCAAGGTCCCACGTTGAGGATGTGTCATGCAGTCAAGGCGATGGGATGTCCTGGTGTGGAGATGTATCTCTCAGTGACGGTTCCAAGAAGCTGCAAGGCTGTGATTCGAGGTTCTGCACCATCATCGAGGATGCCATAGACAAGGGGGTTGCGATGCAAAATCCTGCATCGAAGATGTGTCACACACCGGCTGGTTTCAAAGGCGCTGTGGGAATTGTGATGTGGAGTTCCGCATCGTCATCGAGACTACCGTCCATGAAGAGCTTGCGATGCAATGCGAAGACCTGCATTGAGGATGCCTCGCACAGTGGTGGTTCTGATGAAGCTGTGGGCTGCGATGTAAAGTCCTTAATCGAAGTTGCACCGCACAGCAGTGAGCAATGGTGAGTTTTTGGAGGTTATACGTCATGCAGTGGCTTCAATACAGATTTTCTGGGCGGCGATGCATCACGCTGAGTCAGTTCTGCTGGGACCGTAGTGGGACTGACAGAGCACCTTTAGGCTCACTGCCAAGGGCCAACGGCCAGGGTGGTACTACTTGGGAGGTTGGGGCTAACAGCTGACAGAGTCCAGGTGCCTGGTTTCAAGATGGAGGAAGCCTGTTGTGTCCCTGAGGCTTCTAATCAGGAGGCCAGCCAACTATCTCTTTGAATCTCTCTGGTGGTCTTGGTTCAAGGTGCAGGCCCAGTCCTTTTCACTCAGGTAGCAGGGCAGCACAGCAGGGCAGCAGAGTGGCAGTACGTCTTGCAGCAAAGCAGCACAGCAGTCCTCCTTTTGAGTCTTCCATAGGATCAGATGTATACTAAAGAGTTGGGTCTGAGGGTCCATTATTTACACCTGCTGTCCACTTTGAAGTAGAGGAAGGTTCTGGAGGTTTCCACCCCCCTGACATGTCAGTCATCCTCTTCCTCCCTCCCCTGGTCTCAGTTTGTCTGGGGACACAAAAGACTTGTGTCAAACCCTTTGTGAGTGTGTTTAGGCAGAGCCTTTGCTATGTGCAAGTGTGGTAGGTGACAGCTCCTCCCCCTCTTTAAATCAGAATGGCCCATCTTCCCTTTGTCTCACTGCTTGGGAGCAATACACAAGGACGAACTGCCAGCTACACCTAGTTATGTGACCCAGGGACAGGCTGCAGGCACCAAATGGTTAAGGTGAGAAAATGGCAACTTTCTAAATGAGGCATTTTCAGAATTATGACTTAAAATCCAACTTTACCATTACAAAGGGCTTTTAATTACAAATCTTTAGACACCAAACTCGGATTGTCATCCTGATCCCAATTGAAAGTTATCACTTATTAAGTGTAATAAGTAAACCCAATGTTATTGTATGGGAGAGGTATGCATTGCAGTGGAGAAAAACAAATTTAAGAATTGTTCTCTACCAGGACACGTAAAACTTAAAAGTGCGTCTCCAACTTTTTAAATGCACTGCACCATGCCCTATGGGCTGTTCAAGGCCTCCCCTAGGGGTGACTCATGTGTGTTAAAAAGGAAGGTTTGGACCTGGCAAAGTTTTACTTTTGCCAGGTCGAAATGGCAGGTTAAATCTGTACTCACAGGCTGCAGTGGCAGGTCTGAGAGATGTTTAAAAGGTCTACGTAAGTGGGTGGTACAATAATTGTTGCATGCCCATTAGTAGTATTTTATAGGCCTGGGTGGTGAACTTTGCTCCGTTCGCGGAGTTTTCTGCACGCCGCACTCCGCGGAGCTCGCAGAGTGCAGAAAACTCCGCTTCGTGATGTGCAGCAGAGTTTTTTTCCTGCTCGCGATTGCGAACGGTAAGTTCGCGGGCGCGAGCTGCCGCTCGGGTAGAATTTCTACCCGAGCTGCAGGAATACCAGCACAAACTGCAGTTCGCACTGTACTCTGCCACTCACGGAACTTCGCTGAGTTTTTTGTAACTTCGCGGAGTTCCGCGTAGCAAAACTCCGCACAGGCCCTGGGTACATGTATTACCACTTTACTAGGGACTCACATGTAAAATAAATGTGGCAATTGGGTGTAAGCCAATTTTACCATGTTTAAAGGAGACCGCACAAGCACTTTAACACTGGTTAGCAGTGGCAAGGTGCACAAATCCTAAAAGCCAACAAAAATGTTTTTGGAAAACAGGAGGGTGAAGGCAAAAACTTTCGGGATGACCCTGCAGAGAGGGCCAAGTCCAACACGACCCCCTCCAGCCAAAAGCCAGGGAAGACTAATCAATACCTTGATGGACTTCCCTGCTTAGATGATAGAACATTGACAAAGGCCCTGTTATACAGGGGCACTTGTCAGTTCTACGCCTCTCTGAACTGAGTTGGATCCATCTGTCGACACTGTCCTGGGCCACTGGACTAACCCATGGAGAACCCTTCTCATCACTTGTGGACCCCATCTGTGAAGCATCCAACCGTAACTTGCTCACAGATGCATCCCAGTAGGCAGGCAGTACTACAATGCCCAACACATTTTTGTGGCCAATTCCACCCCTTAGATCAGCATTCTGCCCACAACCCAAGGATAATTCTGCCCATAAGGACATCAAGCAACAGCTGTCAGTGTCCAGAACCAGGCCTCAGGCCATCCAGGGTTTCCTGACCTCTGAGGTTTCTCAGAGTGAGTGGGAACAGGCCTGGGTGTTAGGCACCCTTCTTCCACTCTCCACCTTACCATTACAGTTGTAGTAGGTTGAGACTGGCCTCTCATCCCAGGGTCTTCATCCCACGGCTGAGCAGGGGTCAAGGGTGAGCCCTTACTCCCCTTGTCCCTGGGCCTTTGTACCCTCCATTTGAGAGTGGTACCACCAGAAATCTGAGCTGTCAGGGTGCCCTGGGCAGCAGTCCCTCCCAGCTATCCTGGCACCGGTCACAAGTCATTCCCCAGAATGAAGTCAATAAAATAGGCATCTGGGAACTACGTATGACCCTTCTCTGTGTCACATCCACATGCTACTCAAAGGATACCAGGGCCAGGGGCCAGAAAAAGCCCTGCCCCTGGTCCTGAGTTACCCTACACACCTGGCTGGTGTACTGCTCTGGGGAAACCAGCCTTTCCACTATCATGGTCTGGCTGTCCTCGGTGTCCCTCCAAGCATTGAAAGGGACCATATTCACCCTGACCTGGTGGAAGTGACTCCCACCCTCAGGGATCACAAGTCTACTCTCTGAGTCACCTCCCAACTATGGGTGTTTAGGGCATGGTCTACCTCCTGCCCCTGGGGAATACTCACCCCTGTAACAGCCCCACCAGTAGGTCATTTCTTAGGACAAACAGAGTCCCCCTGCTTGAGTCCTAGCTGGGAACAATTAAAGCAGTGGGGTAGGAAATGGGGCACCCTTGCCACCTATAACCTCCCTCCTTCGTCTCCAAAGGGGCATGGGAACCCTTTCCCCCACAGTGCAATGGGACTTGTATTGAGCATGTGCTCCCTCAAAATCAAATTCTGCAGCCCAACATAATCATTAGCTTTGCTGCCCCTAACCCAATAGTTTGGTGCCCTGCTGGAATAATCCAAGAAACCCACCCAAAACTGGTTTAGGAGTTTGTGGCTGTCTCTGAAACTCTGACGGCACTTCTCAGGGGTCAGCCCAGATCTTAGCAACAAGTATGGCATCATGCGGGAATACTTTATCTGGTCATCTACCTCAAGTGATGACATACGTTTCCACAGGCTAACACCCAGTACTCCTCTGGGACCTTGTGTACCCTCAGAGCTATCTCATAGGCAGAAACCACTTTTCTATATCATCTCCAAACACATAATTGGGCATAAGATCTTTAGGGATGCATACTTTCGTACCTCCCTTAAAAACTGCAGTATGCTGCTGCCATTGCTGCTGGATTCTGAGGCTTGTCTAGCTTTGAGCCAAAGCTCCTTCTGGGTTCTCGCATGCTCCAGCAGCATTTTATTTTCTGCCAAGACCCTCTCAGCCTTTGTTTCTTCTGCCTCCAGTCTCTTTAAGACCAATTGAAGCTTGAGCTCCCTTTCTGCCTTCCTGTCTTTCAGCTCCTTTAGAGACAGGCCCTTTAAAGCCCTCATACTGGGCTATCTGAAGGCCCAGCTTTGTGGTCATCCTTCCTGCATGCAGCTCCCTCTCCTTTCAGAGTTTCTGCAGCTCAGCCTTGCTGAGGCTGTCCACATTGAGCATCTCCATCTCATGGTATAAGACAAAGAGGTAAAGAACCTACATTTAGAAAAAGGAACAAAAAAACTTGACTTATCTGGGATTTTCAGTGTAACACAAAATCACTGTATGGCACTGCACAAGCACAAGTCCTAATCCTCACTGCTGAACACCAAGGTAAGAAATTGGGTTACTGGTTGGGAGGGTGAAATGCTACTAAAGGCAGCAACCACGATTCTCTGCTAGGGTGAAGTAACAAGACAGCGTAAAATTAGCCTGTGCTCAACTCTCTGGTATCTTGGCACAGAGCAGTCAGGCTTAACTTAGAGGCAATGTGTAAAGTGTTTATGCAGCAATTCATACAGTAATAAAATGAAACACAACACAAGAAAATTCCAACACAATTTAGAAAAATAGAGTAAAATGTAATAAATAATTCAAGACCAAAACCACAAAAATTCAATCAGCTCTTCGGAACTCCAGTTTTGAGGGCTTTGGCAAAGTAGAGAAAAGGCTCTAACGCAGAGGTCTTCAAACTTTTTGATGCCAAAACCACCTCCTAACAAAAATTTCTAGAACCTGGTACTCCACATCATCGACAACTATCGACAACCATAAGCGCCCCCAATTCCCACAGCCTATCATTTTTACAGTGGGGAAATAATATCAAACAGTGTTTAGCAAGCCAAAGGTCAGTGAGTGTGGGGGCATGGTCAAAGTTGTGGCAAAAAACAAGGGGCCTATTTATGAGGAATTGGCGTACAGCAGTGCCGTAAGTCTTCTTGCTGCGCTGCCTTACGCCAACGTAAAAGGGCAGGAATGCACCGTATTTTTGAAATATGGTGCATTCCTGTCCTTTCCCCCTGCGTTGGCGCACAAATTGCTTCCTAGAGTCAACATAGGCAGGATTGTTTTTGTGCAAGAAGGGGCACCTTCCTTCACAAAAACAATCCTGAGATGCGTTTTTCTCTTTCTATGTGTGCTACAGACTGCAGCACACACAGAATGGGGAAAAAGCTAGAAGAAATGAAAATATTTCTCCTCGTTACGCTGGCTTTCGGGAGGCGTAGGGTTTTGACGCTGCCCCATGTTTACATGATTTTGTAAATCTGGGGCAGCGTCAAAATCCATGTGTTTTGCATGGGAACACCCACCACAATGCCCATTGAATGCCTCCTTGACGCAGAGTAAGGCAGCACAGTGACTTGCGCTGCTTTGTCTTACTCCATATCTATGAGGCCATGCAAAGCCACGCAGGGTGACTTTGCGTCACCTCAGAGATATGATTGAGACGCTTGTGCAGATGGAGTTTAAAAAAAAGTGACGCTCCGGTGGTGCAAGCCTCTCATAAATAAGCCCCAAATATATTTTTTTGTTTTTTAGGTCTTTCACCATCAGGTAGCTACATATAACATAATGGGTAGCTTAAATGAAAAATGAATTTTAAAAAGTTGTCACTCAGTGGGAAATGCACTGTAGTACATTGTGAAACCTCTATTAGATAATGGTATGTGTGTAACCAGAAAGCCATAGAATTAAATTTGGGGGCATATTATCAAGAACGGCGGTAAAAATTATCGCCGGTTTAGCGGCAGAAAACTGGGGTTCATGTCCGACAGATTGAAGACCTCTGCTGTAACATGACAGCATGAGACCTGTCTCACAGAAAGGACTAAATCCACTGTAAGTCAGTGCCCCCCACGCCAATGTCCGCTAGTCTTGGCAAAATAATTTGATATGAGATAGTGTTAAACCCCACTGACAAGGACAAAAGGATTAAGGATACATTGTGGCCCTGGTCCAGATAGCTCTTGATGAATTCTGAGACCTCAACCAAAGCTGATGGAAACCAGATTGAGACAGATGTAACAGCTCATGGAGTTCCAAAAATGGTTTAGTTGAAGATACCCCAACTTCCCCAGCATTTTAGAAGCTGTGGATAACAATAAGATAGGTCTGACATTCTCCAGCTTTATGGGAACTGACATTTTTTTAACAGAGGGATCACAGTGGCCTGCTTCCTGACTTTGGGGACCTCTCCAGAAACCAGAGAATCTTTGAAGACATTATTTGAAGATAGGATTGATGATATCCACAACGGTGGCCAAAAAGCTGAGTGGACATGGATCAGATGGAGACCAGTCAGGCGATGAAGAATAGTCTGCCTGGATTCCTATATTGAAATCCTGCTAATGCAGGAAAGAGAAGCCAGCTCTACTCGAAACAGAAGGAAAAGGGAATGAGTTATAACACCTCCTTTGTGAGAGACTTTGCTGGATGGAGTCCACTTTCCCCTCAAAAAAGCTGCCAGCTTGTCACATAATTCTTAAGTTTAAAAAAAACTTTTCAAGCTCTTTGACTTAGAGCTCTTACAGTAGGGCATTTTAAATGTCCCAGTTCATAAATAAAAATCTCTCTTGCTGTAAAAACGTAAGGACTGATTCATAAAATCATTTAGGAGTATGTGAAATAGTGCTACAGAGATACCTTTGTACCTGCTCTTACATGTATTTATGAATAGAACCCAAATTTATCAACTCCCTATTAGAAAAAGTGCAAAGAGAGCACAATCTTTTCTGTTTGTGTTAACTGTATATGAATATTCTCAGAATATTCCCATTTTAGATCTTTTGGAGGCCAATTCACAAAGGCATGTCAGAATGAATATAGCAGTGCTACAAGAGTACTACTTTACATTCTCCCAAATAGCTTTGTAAAGAGGCCTTTTAGATCAAGTCAACCTCCAGGAACAATTTTATCTCTAGGTGACCTTTATTTTCATTCCTCAACATAAGCTTTCTTCCATATTCATGCATTTACTATACCACTTGTACATAGGGAGTCATAGAACCAAAAGCAGCCTTGAACTGTGGAGATTCTTCAAAGGAACAGTGATAGATGTGCAGGAAACCACAGAATAGTATGGATTTGCATGGTTTTTAACTGGGTTACTAATGTGACAGGGTCAGACATTTTGAATGTCAGACACTGAAAAGGTATGAATGTCAGACACTGGTAGTTGAAATATCTACACAGGAGATCTACAGATATTAAAATACTGAAGGCTTCAGTTTGTTATAGTACATCGAATGGTTAGAATAAATCATTTGTATTCTGTTTTTGTTTATTGCAGGCCAGACAGTGCTGCAACCTTCTGTGATACTACTCACAAGCGACAAGGACCCTTCTGCACCTATATTGTACATCCTGTGTGTCGTCAGCCACTTCTATCCAGGTGTCTTGGAAGTGACTTGGAAGATCAATGGCAGCGTAACCACGAGTGAAGCCACCGTGGTACCAGTCTTGGATGGAGATAGTTCCTACAGCCTAATCAGCCTTCTTGAACTGCCCAACCACATTTGGAAACACTCCCCGTCCATCTCCTGCGAAGTGCGGCATGACTCCTCCCACTCAGTTATCTCTAAACCTCTACAAGAATGCAGTGAGGTCTAAGAGGGACGCTAATGAGTGCATGTATGTGAACACTTGGTTTTTGGAGAGCTTTGAACTATGATCTTTTAGGCATGATGTCAATAATGATTCACACTAGTGTTTGCACTGATTCTTCAAAGAGGCATGAGTGTGAAGTGAATATGTCTTCCTCAGTAAAACTATAATTGTTGCTCTAATTAAAGGAGCTCTAGCACAGGCTCCTCCTGGGCAGATGCAGCAGCATCAGCAACTGATGTAACACGTAAAAGCATCACTTCAGCGTTGTGCTGACGCTTTACCATATAGTTTACCTTTCTCATGCAGTTGTTGAAAATACTCACCATTCTTTGCCTGGACTGTGAAATGGCCTAAGTTTTCATTTAATGAATTGGATGATAATGGAAAATCCTCTGACCTGTGGATTATTTACAGGCATCTGTTCCTTCACTCTGGTGTTAGTCTGGTGTATGAATTGCGCCACCAGATATTCTTGTATCCTTATAAATTACTCAATGAATCTGAGGGTTTCTGGTTCCACTGAGCCACAAATCAATATTCAAGTATCTGGAGTGCCCATAATAATCTAGGTGGTGCCTCATGGATGTCTGCCTTATTTCTGGTTACTTATAGACAGCTCTAGACCATACGGAAGAAATTGCTATTGTTTCATTGGCAAGCCATGAACAAATTTAAGAGCCCGAATCTTCTCTAAGACACATAAGTGGTGTTGTACTACATTTACTAGTAGAAGTCCTAAAGGCATGTGTTTAAAATCCGGGCCATGCCATGAGATGAATCTGTGTAAAATACATTGCTTGTGTTGATTCATTGCAATGCCAAAACACACTAATGACATTTACAATTATTTTAAATTGATGATAGTTTGACAATATAATAGTGCTTATTTTGAGGTTTTTTACTAGTGTGAATGCTACATGAAATTTTGGCAAGACATATTTGGCCGATGTACAAAACTATTTATCAGTATGGAAAGAGTACTACAAGAGTACTCTTCTGGATACTCTTACATGGCTTTGTGAAACAGCTCCAAAATATCCAACTCCCTATTAGTAAAATGCAAAGAGTGTACTGTACTTTCTATGTGTACTAGTTGTGCATGAATATTCCCTGAAAATTCTCTTAATATTCCCATTTTAGATAGTATGGGGCCAGGTCATTAAGCCGTGTAAGAGAACTACAAGAGTGCTGTTTTATGAACTCCAAAATACCTCTGTGACTAGACCCTGTTATGCTTAATGTTCATTGCTACAAATGTCATAGTACCATAATTATTCAAATTTAGTTTTATAAGTTTCCAACAATATATTGCTAATGTACGTGGATACAGCTGTTTTTGAAACAACATTTTCATGATCATACAAATAAAGCTCATTAAAGGTTTTATCCATTGAATTGTTTTAATTTCTGAATAAATTCATTTTAATATTGCTTATAGTAGCAGTGAAAGAGTAAGGGTTGATGTAGAAATTAGGTCTCTGGTTGGCAGTGGTATGCACCCTGTCCAAGTAGGAACCACAATTCTAGTCAGGGTAAGTCACAACACAACCTAAATTATCCTATGCTCACCCTCTGTTAGCTTGGCACAGAGCATGCAGGCTTAACTTTGAAGGCAATGTGTAAAGTATTTGTGCAATAACTTATATAGCAACACAGTAAACACACCACAAAAAGACTCCACAATGGTTTAAAAAAAAGAAAGTATGGCTTTATAAATAAAACAAGACCAAAGGACACAAATCAAATGCACAGAAGTTGAGTTATTGAATTTTGAAGACATAAATACATTAAAGCGCTTAGAAACAAGTAGAGCTAAAAAGTTTACTTTAGGTCGCTCTGGACCAGGGCAAAGTCAAAGTTCAGGCTGACCACGATGGAGCATCGACCGGCTACAGGACCCACTCTTGCCCCCGGTGAATAAAGTACCTTTCCTGTTTGCAAACAGCGAGATGCATCAATCTTCTGCATGCAATGAAAGTGATGCGTCAGTTCGGAAGACGAGTGCCGGAGTCAAGAGGCATCGAGCGATGCTCCAGTTTCTGCCACACAGTCGAGAGGATGCATCGATCTCACCAAGCTGCAGCAGTGGTGATACGCTGTCCGATGTGTCGATCTCTGGAGGCAACACGCTAGTTTCGAGGCGATGTGCTGATTCTACTCCCGCAACTGGGTCGATGCACCAGGTCTGCTACACGCAGATAGCAGATGCATCAAAATCCATGTTGTGAGTAAAAAGGCCACTTCCAGTGAGTCAGACAGAGGAGCAGCGGTGGAGACTGATTTCCCTGAGTCTCAAGCAACAGGAGTCAAGTGAACAAGCCCTTGGAGACCACTTTGGAAGAAAGCAGAGTCCAGCAGTCCTTCAGCAGAGTCAGAGAGCAGCAGACAACAGGGCAACAAACAGAAAAGCAGGTCTTGCAGATCAGCAGTCCAGTTGAGTCCTTTGAGCAGCTCAGCAGTTCT
The DNA here is from genome assembly GCA_963921515.1 of Calotriton arnoldi. Lineage (NCBI taxonomy): Eukaryota > Metazoa > Chordata > Amphibia > Caudata > Salamandridae > Calotriton > Calotriton arnoldi. Next base: position 764,319 of record CAWUFW010004356.1, read on the forward strand.
TTTGACAGAGGTTCAGGTGTAGGTCAAGAAGTCAATGGGGGAACCATCCCTGGTTCCACCAAGCTGCACAGCCATATCGCAGTATGAATCCAATGAATTAAATTCAACCATATTTTTAACTTCCTTTTCTCCGTGTTTTTGTCCAAATGTTTCTCATATTTTTTAGCTATTCCTTCAATTCGTTTTATCCATACCATTGTTTCTATGAAGATATTAAAACAAGCTCCAGGGCACAGGTTGGTTCCACATGTCATGATGTTTATTAAAAGAACCCAATGCATTTCGGGAAAACAAGATCCCTTCGTCAGGGGCATCTAAAACATAACATAAACAAAATGATATTTAACCCATCATTATTCTCATCATCATTATAATATGTATTTTACCAATCACCATACGTTTTTTGTTACTCCAAAATACATAGAAACATAAACAGTATATTCAACTATGCATTTACCCATATCTTGTTGTAGGAAAATTTCACTAGAAAATACCCGATTGAGCACCCATATCCGCTTACGCATTTAAGCTGTTATTCAGTATACTCTGTAGCCTGTTTTGCCTTTATCTATCTTACCCTCTATTCTTTTAGGCAATGTTACTTATTTCTTAAGTTAGCATTGACCCTCATTACATTCGCGCTTACCGTGACATGTGCTTTTGCCTCAGTAAAACCATTTCGAAAATGCCGATTCCATTAAAAAGTAATTCTACAATTGTAGCATGTTCCTGTTTTTCACAGCGTGCCGCGGCGCGAATAATACGTTTGGATGTGAGCTACACCTATCAGTGAAGGCCTGTTTTCACGTCTTCCCCGCCCTTCTTGATTGCCATCAGGTGATTAACTGACGTCTACCTTAAACTAAACAACAGGCTAGACCACTAGCGAAATCCTTCTCCATTATTTGTGCTTGAACAACTACATATCCCAGCATACATTATACCGAATCTCAAACAAGTGACTATCGCGGTCGTGCATTCTCGCTCGAGTGCTTCAATGCAAACAATATACATAATAACAGAATCACCCAAATCTCCAGTTCCCCTCATTGATTAAATCCAATCCAATTATGTTAAATAAAAACAATAAATCTCCACAACAGTTATTAATAAATAATCCTTGTTTGTTCTTTTTTTCATATTTTCTTAACTGCCTGTGAACTCCTTATGCTCGTGATGTTGTCACAACAGGGAACACAATTCCTATGCCAATCACCATCAGTTACTCTCTTTTATCTCCAGTTCTTTTCATTCTTTCTTATTTTTTATATATTTAAACCATGTTCATCATACTTTAAATCGTGGGTGCAATCTCAGCAAATTGAGACGAACAAAATTCATGCAATGAGATTAGGGGTGGTGAGATGCACACCATTCTTTTTTTCTTCTTTTTGACCAAGTTTAAACTGATTCCACTTTATCGGCGTGCAAACTTGCTCTGCGCTTCGCCTCTTGCGCTGCATTCAAAACAAATCAATGGGGGAACCATCCCTGGTTCCACCAAGCTGCACAGCCATATCGCAGTATGAATCCAATGAATTAAATTCAACCATATTTTTAACTTCCTTTTCTCCGTGTTTTTGTCCAAATGTTTCTCATATTTTTTAGCTATTCCTTCAATTCGTTTTATCCATACCATTGTTTCTATGAAGATATTAAAACAAGCTCCAGGGCACAGGTTGGTTCCACATGTCATGATGTTTATTAAAAGAACCCAATGCATTTCGGGAAAACAAGATCCCTTCGTCAGGGGCTTCTAAAACATAACATAAACAAAATGATATTTAACCCATCATTATTCTCATCATCATTATAATATGTATTTTACCAATCACCATACGTTTTTGTTACTCCAAAATACATAGAAACATAAACAGTATATTCAACTATGCATTTACCCATATCTTGTTGTAGAAGAATTTCACTAGAAAATACCCGATTGAGCACACATATCCGCTTACGCATTTAAGCTGTTATTCAGTATACTCTGTAGCCTGTTTTGCCTTTATCTATCTTACCCTCTATTCTTTTAGGCAATGTTACTTATTTCTTAAGTTAGCAGTGACCCTCATTACATTCGCGCTTACCGTGACATGTGCTTTTGCCTCAGTAAAACCATTTCGAAAATGCCGATTCCATTAAAAAGTAATTCTACAATTGTAGCATGTTCCTGTTTTTCACAGCGTGCCGCGGCGCGAATAATACGTTTGGATGTGAGCTACACCTATCAGTGAAGGCCTGTTTTCACGTCTTCCCCGCCCTTCTTGATTGCCATCAGGTGATTAACTGACGTCTACCTTAAACTAAACAACAGGCTAAACCACTAGCGAAATCCTTCTCCATTATTTGTGCTTGAACAACTACATATCCCAGCATACATTATACCGAATCTCAAACAAGTGACTATAGCGGTCGTGCATTCTCGCTCGAGTGCTTCAATGCAAACAATATACATAATAACAGAATCACCCAAATCTCCAGTTCCCTCATTGATTAAATCCAATCCAATTATGTTAAATAAAAACAATAAATCTCCACAACAGTTATTAATAAATAATCCTTGTTTGTTCTTTTTTTCCTATTTTCTTAACTGCCTGTGAACTCCTTATGCTCGTGATGTTGTCACAACAGGGAACACAATTCCTATGCCAATCACCATCAGTTACTCTCTTTTATCTCCAGTTCTTTTCATTCTTTCTTATTTTTTATATATTTAAACCATGTTCATCATACTTTAAATCGTGGGTGCAATCTCAGCAAATTGAGACGAACAAAATTCATGCAATGAGATTAGGGGTGGTGAGATGCACACCATTCTTTTTTTCTTCTTTTTGACCAAGTTTAAACTGATTCCACTTTATCGGCGTGCAAACTTGCTCTGCGCTTCGCCTCTTGCGCTGCATTCAAAACAAATCAATGGGGGAACCATCCCTGGTTCCACCAAGCTGCACAGCCATATCGCAGTATGAATCCAATGAATTAAATTCAACCATATTTTTAACTTCCTTTTCTCCGTGTTTTTGTCCAAATGTTTCTCATATTTTTTAGCTATTCCTTCAATTCGTTTTATCCATACCATTGTTTCTATGAAGATATTAAAACAAACTCCAGGGCACAGGTTGGTTCCACATGTCATGATGTTTATTAAAAGAACCCAATGCATTTCGGGAAAACAAGATCCCTTCGTCAGGGGCATCTAAAACATAACATAAACAAAATGATATTTAACCCATCATTATTCTCATCATCATTATAATATGTATTTTACCAATCACCATACGTTTTTTGTTACTCCAAAATACATAGAAACATAAACAGTATATTCAACTATGCATTTACCCATATCTTGTTGTAGAAGAATTTCACTAGAAAATACCCGATTGAGCACACATATCCGCTTACGCATTTAAGCTGTTATTCAGTATACTCTGTAGCCTGTTTTGCCTTTATCTATCTTACCCTCTATTCTTTTAGGCAATGTTACTTATTTCTTAAGTTAGCAGTGACCCTCATTACATTCGCGCTTACCGTGACATGTGCTTTTGCCTCAGTAAAACCATTTCGAAAATGCCGATTCCATTAAAAAGTAATTCTACAATTGTAGCATGTTCCTGTTTTTCACAGCGTGCCGCGGCGCGAATAATACGTTTGGATGTGAGCTACACCTATCAGTGAAGGCCTGTTTTCACGTCTTCCCCGCCCTTCTTGATTGCCATCAGGTGATTAACTGACGTCTACCTTAAACTAAACAACAGGCTAAACCACTAGCGAAATCCTTCTCCATTATTTGTGCTTGAACAACTACATATCCCAGCATACATTATACCGAATCTCAAACAAGTGACTATCGCGGTCGTGCATTCTCGCTCGAGTGCTTCAATGCAAACAATATACATAATAACAGAATCACCCAAATCTCCAGTTCCCTCATTGATTAAATCCAATCCAATTATGTTAAATAAAAACAATAAATCTCCACAACAGTTATTAATAAATAATCCTTGTTTGTTCTTTTTTTCCTATTTTCTTAACTGCCTGTGAACTCCTTATGCTCGTGATGTTGTCACAACAGGGAACACAATTCCTATGCCAATCACCATCAGTTACTCTCTTTTATCTCCAGTTCTTTTCATTCTTTCTTATTTTTTATATATTTAAACCATGTTCATCATACTTTAAATCGTGGGTGCAATCTCAGCAAATTGAGACGAACAAAATTCATGCAATGAGATTAGGGGTGGTGAGATGCACACCATTCTTTTTTCTTCTTTTTGACCAAGTTTAAACTGATTCCACTTTATCGGCGTGCAAACTTGCTCTGCGCTTCGCCTCTTGCGCTGCATTCAAAACAAATCAATGGGGGAACCATCCCTGGTTCCACCAAGCTGCACAGCCATATCGCAGTATGAATCCAATGAATTAAATTCAACCATATTTTTAACTTCCTTTTCTCCGTGTTTTTGTCCAAATGTTTCTCATATTTTTTAGCTATTCCTTCAATTTGTTTTATCCATACCATTGTTTCTATTAAAGCCCTGATAGACTCTATAGATACATATGCTAGCCACTCAGCCTATAAACTTAACCGCGATAAATCGGAAGTTAAACCTCTCAATATCTATAGCACAAAGGATATCCTAGGCAACTCGGGCCTAATGTGGCAACCCAACCAGATCAAATATCTGGGAATCGAGTTCTGTGCCACGACTCTGGAGACTCTTCACCATAACGAAAACAAAACACTTGAGCAGATCAAAACTCAACTAAATTCTTGGTCACCCAGATTCATAACCTGGTGGGGAAGAATTGAAACAATAAAAATGATGGTTTCCCCTCTGGTGAACTATTTAATTACAATGCTGCCGCTTGCTTTATCGGATGATTTCCATCATAAACTGAGAGTCATTCTCACGACCTTCTTATGGAAGGGAAAGAAGGCAAGAATTAGTATGAGAAAACTCCAACTTCCCAAATCTCTTGGAGGTGTCAATCTACCTGACTTTAAACGATATCAGGTGGCTTTTTCAGCAAAACAAGGGTCACACTGGCTTACGCCGTTATCAGAGTATACACCAGTATGGCTAGAAATGGAGAAATCTCTCCTCCTCAACACCCACCCCCTTACCCTCCTCACCACCAACCTTGCCCGATTAACGTGCTCTGGTACTATTATTTTCAAACAGACTAAATCCTCCCTGCTAAAGATAGACAGATTACTTGAGGTCAGGGTAAGGAACTCCAGTTTCGAATCTATATGGGACAATCGCACTTTGATGTACAGAGGTCACACCTTACACAACGACAACTGGATCAAGAAAGGAATTTTCTTTCTCCACCAGTTGTATGCAGACACACACCCGCTGACCTTTAAGGAACTACAAAATACATACCACCTTGAACCTATAGAATTCTACTATTTCCTGGAAGTAAAAACTGCCATATCCAAAACAAAAATTTCAATCTCACCGCCTTCCCTGCCAAAATATTTCTTAAGATTAAACTCCCTAGGCCATCAAGTTTCATGGATATATCGTCTACTAGGCCCCAAACATTCTACACTCAACGCGAAAACTATTTCCTTTTGGAATTCACACTGTACCTCCCGATTTCTGATTCTGACTGGACCTGGACGTGGAACTCGATATTTAAGAATAAAATTAGCCCGGTACTGTCCCAAACCAAGTTTTGGCTCCTCCACAGAGTATTTTGGACGCCCTCCCGCCTACACAAGCATATACTTCGAGATGATGATGTCTGTTGGAACTGTAAGAATGCAGTAGGTGACCTAGAGCACCTGCTACTGCTCTGCCCCTGCGTAACATCCTACTGGGACAGTATCTTCAAATTCATATCTAACCTCTTTCCCTTCGATGCTTGTAACGACCTGCCGTCACTTCTGTTCGCTCCCACAAAAACAGGCTTATTGAGTGAAAACGACAAAGCACTCCTTGACATCCTTATAATAACGGCTGTCAAAATCATCCTTACCAACTGGAAGGATACTAGTAAGGCGTCCTTTGACTGTTGGCGAAACTGGATCACCAATCTTCGAGGGGCGGACAATATTGTGCTCCAAAACTCCCCATGGAAAAACCCAGTTAGACATCTTTGGCTTTCTCTTGATATTTTCTTCGAATCATATAAACCACCGTGAGCCCCCGACTACTACTATCATTAAACAACCACTCACTGTGACTACCGGGGATGCAACCCTAACACTATCTCCTTTAAGACCCCCTTACCAACACATGAGCCCAGTAATGTAATAATGTAAAAAGGTACACAAGGGGAAAATAGAAATGCGAAACCGATCTTGGGATATTTATACTGGATTTAGACGGCACCTTTCTCACTACACTTTGGTTATGGAAAATTGTTTGCTGTGTATTGTATTGCGCTGAACAAGTATCTTTTTTTTTTTTTTGTACATTATCTTTTTGCTTTGTATTATCTTATTCTTTTGTACATTATATATATGTTCTCTTATATTTTCGCTTTTGTCAATGTATATTGGACAATCAATAAAAACTTATTGAACTTAAAAAAAAAAAAAAAAAAAAGAAGAAAAAAAGAATGGTGTGCATCTCACCACCCCTAATCTCATTGCATGAATTTTGTTTGTCTCAATTTGCTGAGATTGCACCCACGATTTAAAGTATGATGAACATGGTTTAAATATATAAAAAATAAGAAAGAATGAAAAGAACTGGAGATAAAAGAGAGTAACTGATGGTGATTGGCATAGGAATTGTGTTCCCTGTTGTGACAACATCACGAGCATAAGGAGTTCACAGGCAGTTAAGAAAATAGGAAAAAAAAGAACAAACAAGGATTATTTATTAATAACTGTTGTGGAGATTTATTGTTTTTATTTAACATAATTGGATTGGATTTAATCAATGAGGGGAACTGGAGATTTGGGTGATTCTGTTATTATGTATATTGTTTGCATTGAAGCACTCGAGCGAGAATGCACGACCGCGATAGTCACTTGTTTGAGATTCGGTATAATGTATGCTGGGATATGTAGTTGTTCAAGCACAAATAATGGAGAAGGATTTCGCTAGTGGTTTAGCCTGTTGTTTAGTTTAAGGTAGACGTCAGTTAATCACCTGATGGCAATCAAGAAGGGCGGGGAAGACGTGAAAACAGGCCTTCACTGATAGGTGTAGCTCACATCCAAACGTATTATTCGCGCTCGCGGCACGCTGTGAAAAACAGGAACATGCTACAATTGTAGAATTACTTTTTAATGGAATCGGCATTTTCGAAATGGTTTTACTGAGGCAAAAGCACATGTCACGGTAAGCGCGAATGTAATGAGGGTCACTGCTAACTTAAGAAATAAGTAACATTGCCTAAAAGAATAGAGGGTAAGATAGATAAAGGCAAAACAGGCTACAGAGTATACTGAATAACAGCTTAAATGCGTAAGCGGATATGGGTGCTCAATCGGGTATTTTCTAGTGAAATTTTTCTACAACAAGATATGGGTAAATGCATAGTTGAATATACTGTTTATGTTTCTATGTATTTTGGAGTAACAAAAAACGTATGGTGATTGGTAAAATACATATTATAATGATGATGAGAATAATGATGGGTTAAATATCATTTTGTTTATGTTATGTTTTAGATGCCCCTGACTGAAGGGATCTTGTTTTCCCGAAATGCATTGGGTTCTTTTAATAAACATCATGACATGTGGAACCAACCTGTGCCCTGGAGTTTGTTTTAATATCTTCATAGAAACAATGGTATGGATAAAACGAATTGAAGGAATAGCTAAAAAATATGAGAAACATTTGGACAAAAACACGGAGAAAAGGAAGTTAAAAATATGGTTGAATTTAATTCATTGGATTCATACTGCGATATGGCTGTGCAGCTTGGTGGAACCAGGGATGGTTCCCCCATTGATTTGTTTTGAATGCAGCGCAAGAGGCGAGCGCAGAGCAAGTTTGCACGCCGATAAAGTGGAATCAGTTTAAATTTGGTCAAAAAGAAGAAAAAAAGAATGGTGTGCATCTCACCACCCCTAATCTCATTGCGTAGGTCAAGAAGTGCCTGATTTGATGGGTCCGAGACCTAGTGCTTATACCCAAATGTGCCTTTGAAGTGGGGGAAACTTTAATAAATGGTTTTGAAGTTTACAAGTATCCCTTTCAATGCAGTCTGGTCTGCCAGGCTATCTGTGGGGGGTAATTAGTCCTTGATGTGGGGTCAAGCCACTACTCTTTGAAGTGTAAGTGTGAGCCCCTTCCTCCCTCCCTGCCCAGGAAGGGTCATCAGAATGCAGATGTATGTAGATGGGCACTCAGACACACCTAGCCTTCCTGTGTTTGTGGTTGTCCGGGGGTATGCTCAAAGTGTAACTGTCACCCAGCCCAGACGTGTATTGGAGACAGGCTAAAAGGCACACAGAGCAGTGAGAGCAGAGAAGCAGAGAAATATCCACTTTCTAAAAGTTTTGTCAGGTAAAAGTGCCTGCAAGGGATTTTATTTCAAATTAGTGAAACATTTTAACATTATTTATCAGTGCCCAGACTAATGGCCTCAAATATATGATTTTTCTAAATCAATGTATATAATCAAATGTGAATGAATCAAACAAATAAATCAGCAATGGGTGTATACTTTTTTGTAAAAATGTATAATCTAATAATTTCATTCAAAGGGTATTAAACAATATTCACATTTACATAAGTGACAGAGATTGACAATCTTCCAAATAAAATGTCTACTGGTCACTTATGTGAATAACCCATTTTAAAAGCCTATTTACAAATAGAATTTATTATTTAACATTCATTAAAAAATTCCAATATAAAAATTGGTTCACAGAAAATGGGTTAGACTGGTCGACGTTTCAGTCTTGTCGTGTATTTCATCTATTAGACCATCTTCAGGACAAAATGATTCTTATGTGGACTGAAGACCCCTTGGAGACTAGCTCAACGTAAGACCTTAAAGTAATTAGTCCAAGTAGATAATAATGCAGCAAACATTTTTTTGCCATCAATATGGCATGAGTAACTGGCGTAGATTCAAATCAAAGTCATAGAGAAACAGCTCCTGCTTCATCTCTCTTTGCCGGGACGTCGCACTCAGACGGTGCCATTCGGACATGAAAACGCAATAATAGATTTGCCAAATTTCTGAATGCAGAATTTCTCTATGACTTTGATTTGAAACTCATGGCATATCGATGGCAAAAACTTTTTCGATGCATTATTAACTACTTGGACTAATTACTTTCAGGTCCTACATTGAACTAGTCTTAAAGGGGTCTTCAGTCCACATAAGAATTTTTTTGTCCTGAAGATGAATATTTTGTTAACCAAGCCCTCAAGGGTATATCGGGTTGCCCAAACAAAATAATACACTTTCTAAAAGTAGCATTTCTAAAATAGCAATGTTAAATCTGACTTTTCCAGTAAAAAGGATTTATCATTACCATTCCAAAGATATGAAAGATGATGAAGCTACACCTTTCTAGTCAGACATTACAGCTTGAGGGCATTTTAAGGAATTCCCAATGTTGGCCTATGAGAGAAGTAGGCCTCAAAGCAGTGAAAAACGAATTTAGCTCTTTGTCACTACCAGGACATGGAAAACAAAAAACTATATGTCCTACCTTTACCTTACACAGCACCTTGCCCTATGGGTTACCTAGGGCCTAGCTTAGGGGTGACTTATGCTTAATAAAAAGGAAGTTTAAGGCTTGGCATGTAGTTTTAAATGGCAAGTCAAAGTGGAAGTGAACTGTACACTCATGCCCTGCAATAGCAGGCCTGAGTCATGGTTAAGGGGCTGATTATGTGGTTGTCACAATCAATGTTGCAGGCCCACTATTAGCATTTAACTTACAGGCCCCGGTTACATGTAGTTCCCTTTACTAGGTACTTAAATATATTATACATCCCAATTAGCGATGAAGCAATATTACCATATTTGAGGGAGAGAGCGCAAGCACTTTAGCACTGATTAGCAGTGATAAAGTGTGCAGAGTCCTAAAACCAGTACAGAAAAATAGAGGGAGTCAGGCAAAAGGTTGGGGGAAGACCACCCCAAGACTGTCAGGTCTAACAGTTGAGGACAGTCTTTGATCTAGCATTGGGCACATCATGGGAGGAAGTAATGCTGGAAAACCCCTTTAGAACAACCCATTGAATGAAGTACTAGTAATGGTCAGAAGAATGGAATTCCACATTTTGGGGCACTTCCTGAGAAGGATTGCTTAAGTACTTTTAGAGTTTTAAAAGATGCTGTTTCAACAAAAAGGGTTTCAGGTGTCTAAATGTCACATTTGTGAACTCACTTAGTAAACATGATGGATGGAAATACTTCAATTAAATTTAAACAAGTGGTGCATATGAGGCATAGGACAGGCAATTTATCCACATGCATCTCTGTCATGGAGCAATATGATACAAGAACAGTCCAAACAGTGTAAAATCTAAAACAGAAAACAAGTCAGAAATGATGCATAAAAACAACCACAATATGCCTTCTTATTGTAAATGAAAAATCACATGAAGCCAATAGCCTCACTTCAGGGAGAACTGTGTGAAGAACCTCAGGGAATAAGCACTGAGGAGCAATTTTCTGAAGCAACTCATTCTTCCATCTCCTGAGAAAATGGTTGCCCCCTAATAGAAATTACTTTCTTGGGAAAAGATGTGGCTGTTGCTACAATTTAATATCCTTAGGTGGGAGTAGGGGAATTGTTGTTGCAGAGTCTCTACTACTATATAGACGCCAGCCTAGGTACATGCATCTGTTGTACATGTAGTAAACACCAGATAAGAGGCTAAAACAAAGCTGACGTGTATCGACCAGACAGGATAGAATTATGCATTACAGAGATCCCACTCTTTCAGTTGGAAGGTGAGCCTGGTCAATCACTAAGCCATTTCTTGTTTTCATCTCAAGGCTGGTCATCATCAAATACATTTGAATAAATGTCCTTAGTGTGTTGGCTTTTGCTGAAGACCTGGATGAAAAATATGTGCATCCTCCAAGCTTAGAGGGCATAGTCTTGCAGGGAAAGAAATTAGCAGAAAAAATCAAACAGGAGTAGGTACTTTCAAAAAGGTCCTATACCAGCATATTATAGGGTAACAATGCTGAATTCTTTGCAATGTTGGGACACTTCAGGATTGTGGGTGACAATGTTCTGCACATTGCTCAAGAGAAACAATTATATGTGTCTTGATGCAGGTGTTCGTTGTGTAGGCAAACTCTTTAAACATGTAGTGAGTATTGAAGTAAGAGTCAGTAACCAGTTTTAGTGCTTGCAAGATAAGAACGATCTCTGTTTGCTGCACTGATGTAAATTGAACTGCAGCTACGAGGCCCAACTTTTGTATGGAGTTTGTGAAAACTTCTATTGTAGATTGAAATAAACTCTCTTACAATGAAATTGTAATTCTAATGGTAATATTTAGCAATCATGTTGCAACTATTTTTGGGGTGTTTCATGTTTCTGTTTTGTTTTCTGAATGATCTTGAAAGTTCCTGTTGACCTGCTGGAGCTTTTAGCTTTGTTTCTCGTAATGCCTATGAAGTGTTATGGTGTAAGTCTTTGTAGATCAGAGATGCATGTCTCTGGATCTGGAAGAGCTTTAACAGGAGATGGTTTAAGATGAAGATTGAAGTGCAGTCTTTGGAGGGAGATTAATTGGACATTAATACTATAAGTTCAGGGTGGCTCGAAGTGTGAGTGTAAATGAACATATGGGTTACTCTATTATAAACGTGACTGATATCCCGTCAGCTTAATTACAAGTGCATTCTATTGTAGGCTTTTGCAGTAAGGTGGACGGCATATCCACAACGTTTGTGATGGAGTAACCTGTCTGCCTAACTCCAACTCAGGCTCTTAATCATTTGGTATTTGGAGATAAGTGAATCTGGCTGATAAGAGATTGGTTTTATGTAATTTCCTCATTAATAGGTAAATGATTGTCATTTAACATTTGGTAGTAAGGTATTTACCTATTGCATATTGTTTGACTGTTTTGGTGATAGACCAATATTGAGAGACGATTATATTTATTTTCATCTTGGATTTTAAGATAGAACATTATTGATCCAAGTGACAGTCTTATTGCATTTGGCAGGTAGGAAGTGGGGATGTGTGTTTTTTCTCCGGGTATTCGGGCCTGCTTTTTAATCATATTTACAATGTGATTCTACATAGAATCACTAGCCCACCTGTGTGCGAATTTCTTCTTTATAGTTGCTCACACTTTTTAGCAGTAATAATACCTCAGGAGATTGCTTCTTTCAAAATATATAAAGTCCTTGCTTCTTTCAAAATATATATGTATAAAGTCCTTGATTGCAGTTTTTGATTCTTAGCAATGACAAGGTGCATGGTTTGCCAGTTTTGAGCATGTGGTTGGAACAGTCTTAAGAGAGATGTTTGACTTTAGAATAATAGTGCTGGAAGCTTTAAAATGAATGTGCTCTTATCCCAGTGGAGGTAGAAGCCATTTATGACATGTGGTTCATGGAATCCAGTAGTGTATTCTTTCTTGGTGGGTCACAAGTAATGCTGAATTTCATTGATACAGCTGATGCATTGTGAAGCCCAGCCTCAACTTTGAAAAATAGGTTGTTTTGAGGTAGGAATTTGTTTTGCTTTGTAGATTTTGTGTTACCCAATCCATTGTCCCGCTTCACAGTCTAATAGATATACAGTAGTATATCCCAGCAGTAGGAGCCAGACAATCACAGCATATGAGCAATAACTGAACAAAGGCACAAATGCAGAGGAGGTTACTTGTAATGGTATCCCTGAGCTCAGTATGAGTTTTATGCACATCCCTTAAGTTGAAGAGAATCTCTAGGAAATAATGGAAGTTGAAAAAAACTGCTTTGAATGAAGTAGTCTGTTAGCCTGGATAGTTTTTTGTTGGTGGATATGGGATAGGAAGATCCTTTTCTGTTTTTTCTGTTTTTATTTGTTTGGGCAATTATTCTGTCTCAATGACTAGTCCACTACTGAAAGGATTGACATTATCTTTGTTGCTGGTTGATGTGCTTGTGGTGTCTTGCAGGCTTGACATTTATCCAGAATATCTTAACATTTCAAGACCACAACAGTGTGCATTCTGCCATGTTTTTGCTGAGTTCGGTTGTGTGTCTAGTATACTCTGTATCGGCTGCTGAATAACCTTGAATAGTGACTCTGACAATTTCATGTCAGCCTTGTGGAGGTTATGTTGCTTTCTTTCCTTTGTTAAAGTAAGTTAATCAATGCCTGCTTTTAGATCCAGGACGTTTTAAAACCATTGCCAGAAAAAGTGAAAACATCATATACTGCAGCTGCAAGTTGTGGTATTCAATCAGGGAATTGTAAGCGCGCTACTCACCCATGAGGATCTCAAGGCGCTGAGCTGGTATTGAGGTTCTAGTAAAGGCTAGGTTGATTGGAGTGAATGATTGCTTGTATTTGTTGGAATAGTTGAAGTCAGTTTATCTGTGTGCCACTCAGGTGCCATATGGGTCAGTGTAAGAATTCACCACAATGATTAGCATAGTGAGGATGCAAGAAATCAGTCATTCAATTCTCTGTTTATAGGAGACCGTCTTTGATATCATTCTGTAGGTTAGATGTATTTTGTTGATCAGGAATGGGGTTTTGGTGTTCCAGGATTTAGGGCCTCATTTATTGGGATTTCTTGTTGGGTAGCACAGCAAGTCACCTTGCTGCACGCCCTACATCAAAGGGAAAGGGCAGGAATGCACCGCATTTATCTAATACGCTGCATTCTTGTCCTTTCCCCCAGCGTTGGCACTGTTTCAGCAGCTTAGCGGCAATGCAGCCACCCTTGTAACATGGTGCAAGGGTGCCTGTGTTGTCAGCAGGATAGTTTATGTGCAGGAAGGGGCACCTTCCTGCATAAAATCAATCCTGGGAGGATTTTTCATCCTTCGATCTGTGCTGCAGAATGCAGCACACATGGAAAGAGGAAAAAAACGAGGAAAAATAAAGTTATTTCTCCTCATTGTGCCTCCCCTGGGGAGGCATAAGGTTTTGGCGCATCCCCAGGTTTACATGGTTTTGTAGATCTGGGGAAGCATCAAAATTAATGGGTGTTGTGTGGAAACACCCACCGTAACGCCCATGGAATGCCTCGCTAATGCAGAGTTAGGCAATGCAGTGATTTGCACTGCCTTGCCTTACACCATATCGATGAGGCCATTCAAAGGCATGCAAAGTGGCTTTGTGTGTCCTCATAAATATGATTCTGTGATTTGCGCCATCGTAGGATCACAAAAAGTGACTCTATGGCGGCGCAAGGGGCTCATAAATATGCCCCTTAGTCTCTCAGGTTGCTTGACCATAAAAAACAGAGCCACTGGCCAGGATATGATGATCTTATTACATGCATTTGTTGAAACAGTGCATTGCAAAAGTGTGGCCAATGGACCTTCATTTTTTTTCATTTGGTGTTTTCTTCTAAAAGACAATCATCAACTAAACAAACCAGAGGATACATGCCATGTTAGAGATAAGGCACAACTTCATACGTTGACACTAGTTTAGAAAGTTGCGCACCAATGTTGTGAACTGGTACCATAAGTCGATATAACGGAAAAGAAGGGCATATGTGAAAGACTACACTACAAAAAACAGTACTGTGAAAGCCATTAAAGCCATAATTGTGTTGAAGATGTCTGTAAAGTAGAAAAAGATATGGGAATTGAAAAAGAAGCTTGTAGAAAACAATAACTGAGATCCTAGGTATAGCTTCACCTTTCAGGTGTGTATGCTTTTGCAACATGCACATCCTTTTTGTTTCTGCTAAAAACACTAAAGAAAATCCTGCCCTTTATTCCTTATGATCTCAGGAAAACAGTTATCATTTCCCCGGTTTTTTCTGAGTCTGGAATATAGCAATGCCCTCTATTTGTGCTTGCAGCAAGGGATGTCAAAAAAGATGCATAGGATACAGAATGCAGCAGCTTGTCTGCTTAATAATGTAAAGAAGTTTGGCTCTGTCTTGAAAACTTCGAGGAATTACATTGGATCCTGGTTAAAAAGAGGGTCGCCTTCAAAGCGTTTTGTACAGCTCACAAAGCTCTTAATCTGTCTGGCCCTGAATAACTCAAAAGAAGATTCTCGTGGTACTTATCAAACAGCTATTTACGATCTGCAGTCTCCAAAAAAGTCCCTTGAGGTGGTAGAGGTTTTGTTTGCCTCATCTCCAAGTTCTGGAATCATATTCTGGAGCATTTCAGATGCCAATCCAGCTTGCAGATTTTAGAAAACAGTTGAAAACCTGGCTTTTTTCTCTTCCACTCTAGTTTTTGATCACAGTTGTTGCAGAAGACTTGACAGTAGAGGCCTAATGCCAAGACGCCTTCGGGCATATGCCACGCTTACAAAAATAAATTAAATCAAATGGACGCATATTTTCCTGGAGATTGTGATTTATTTTCACCATTGCATGGGAGATCCTACGTCATAGTCATAGTCATATATAGCTTTATTCGGTGTCATAAATAAAATCCATAAAAGCAGGTGTACAAAGAGAAAACATGCATTCATTTCATTTTGTTTCTTCTTTTAAAAAAATCCAATTATGTACAGTGTAAACATAGACTCAAATTGTTAAAAACATGTAATTGCCAATCTGTCGTTAAATGTTTCTTTAAGAAACATTCCCAAAGTTTTTTGAAATACAGTAGCATGCTATTTTTATATTAATTTCCAAGTTACTCTTGCTCCCATGGGTCAAATTACCTATATCCATAGTATATATATTCTGCTTGCGTAGAAAACAGCCCATAAAAATGATGTCATTCCACAGCAAATCTCTAACGTTGGCAGCGATTGTAAAAACAAATATGCAGGACGGCATTGTGTGAAGGACAATTGTCTAATCATCAGAAAGACATACCTCTTCCTATATTGAGTATAAAATTTACAGAAGAGGACCACATGCATTGTATTCTGGGGCATCCTATCATCACAAGGGCAGTTTATCAGTTTTGTAGACCACTCATTCATGGTGGGAAAGGTAATTAATTGGTGAAATATGTCCAGTCTTAAACGTGTAAGAACAAACCTGTGGCGTGCATTTAAAACAGTTTTAAGATAAGGCTGCATATTAAGAGTAGATAAAATCAGTTTTTTTTTTTTCCAGAACGCTAGGTTTAGGGAGTTCTGTAGTCAATTTGAGGGTTTCCAAATGAGTCATAGCTTCCCTTTTCAACGTTTTTCTGCTGATAGTACCTAGCAATTCCGGTTTCTCAAAATACTCAGGATGGACAATGTCACAGAAAAACCGCTGAATGTACGCCAACCATGCGATGCGTGAGTAAAACGTTGATTTAAGACAGTCACCAGTTATTGCTCGATTAAGATCTGTGTGTTCTGAGGTCCAAATATAATGCCACAGCAAAATTGGTTCAAGCTTAATTATGTCTGCAAAAAAGGGGGCGCAAAGTTCGGTGTGGGCTACATATACTGAAGTACTTTTGGGGATTGCTAAAAGGTATCTAAAGAATGTCGATTCTCAAAGATTTAATGTATAGAGAATTGTGATTTAATTAAAGACAAGGAGGCTAGCATTATGCATTACCTTTTATTCACCAACTTCTGAGCAGCACTTTAAAAGCTACTAACATCACAGAATGAAGTCATAAAACAATAGAACATTCAACCGGAACATAACCCTTCAACATTCTAGCCTCTTCCTCTTTTGTTTCTCTTCTTCTTTCTCATAAGTTCAATACGCCATCTTTCCCCCATTCCTTCAATGACTCTTCTGCTGAATATCTAGAATAGAAAAATAACTTATTAAGTCATAAATCTTTAAAACAAAATCCTTAAAGTAACAGACTAATAGAAAACAACACAGCCTTCTCCTTAAAATATTTTCTTTTTTAAACCAAATCACAATTTTCCTCACCCACCAACGGGTAGGGAGAGAGGGATAATGGCAGCCTCCTTGTCTTTAATTAAATCACGATTCTCTATACATTACATTTTTGAGAATCGACATTTAATGACAAGACAGGAGGCTAGCATTATGCATGTTTAAAGTCTTTTAGAACTTTCTCACATGCATGCTCTACTGGTCTAAAATAAAAATCCCTAAAAACCTTCTCATTAGACCAATCCGCAGCCTTCAAAATTTCACTCAAACTTCCTCCAGATGTGTATACCTTAGAAGCCATAGCACCACGAATTGAATGCACTTTGAACCTATCCAAATTAACACTATACTCACGCATAGTATCCTTGACCCATCTAATAATACTAGCAGATGAACCGCTTTATGTGGTTTTGCAAAAGAAATCAACAACTGATCTACACCTGCACCTCTAAACTCACTTACTCTGCACTCATATTCCCATAAACATCTATCCACACATAACTTAGGATGCTCATCGAATCTTGGATAAAAAATTCTCTCAGACATAGGGGCCGATTCCGATCTCGGCCGGTAGTGCTCCGAATCGGATTCGGATTCACCGGATCCGATTCGGAGCCCTGTTTACCGACCGAATCGTACGCGGGTCCGGCCGAGCGAGTACGATGCAAGCACCCGCTAAATCGCCGACCGACTCGAACGCGGCTTCAACACGCTCCGACCGACTCGCATGGACATGACTCGCACCGCGCTATGGAGACGTTTCCCGGCCGGGTAAGTACGATGCGCGCCGCGAGCAGTCCGATCGACTCGCGCCATCTGGCTCGAAAAAGCTGTCGGAGCCGGACTTTGGGGTCCGCGTCGGACCCCCTGTACGCGTAGGCGCGCGAGTCGCACACAGGGGGGACCCATGGGTCCCCCCTACCTGTGCATGTACGCCGCGATGCGCATGGACGTGTACACGCTGTAGGGCGCGCCTTGACCGCCTCGCACCCATTGAGTCAATGGGAGCCCGCGTACGCGTTGTACGACAGGCTCCCATTGACTTCAATGGGAGTCCGACCGACTCGAGTCCGATAGCATGCGTGCGCATCGTACTCGCTCGGTCGGACTGCTAGGGTCCGATTCGGTCGGAATTCTCTCCGGGTCCGGCTCGGTCGGGAGATTTCCGGCCGGAATCGGAATCGGCCCCATAGTCTTAGTTCTGCTTTTAATTTCAAAGAACACCCCCTCTGGGTGAAAAAATCTCCATGAAAGATCTAAGGCTTTCACATCTGAAACCCTTCTAAAAGAAACCATACATAATAATGTAGCTAACTTCCAACTCAAATGTTTCAAACTCAAAAACATATTACTCTGCCAACCTTCAAAAAGTTTCCAAATCAAACATACATCCCATAGAAAACTACACCTAGAACCTGGAGGTTTCTTTAAACGAATCCCTTTCATAATCCTACAAACCAATTGACCTTTACCAACAGAAATTCCATCTACCAAACAATGACCAGCTGCAATAGCTGACCTGTAACAGTTCACAGTTCTATAACTTAAACCTTTCCTGAAAAGAATTGCCCAAAAATTTGCTATCATAACCTCATCCGCTTCCACAGAATCCAAACCCCTTTACATGTACCAGCAGACCCACACTTTCCATGCTCCAGTGTACCTCTTCCTTGTTCCTGGTGCCCAAGATTCATATAACAACTCTGAAGCCTCCTCTGATAATTCAGCAAATCTATCTGATTTCCTGAAATGCTCCAAACTAGAAGGTTGAGCACCCCTGACTCCACTAACGGATGTTCCCTTCCATCTACATCCATCAAAAGTCCCTTCTCTGCTAGAATTAAAAAAGGATCTTCCACAGCCAATTCCATTACTGAAGGATACCATGCTTGAGTTATCCAGAAAGGTGTTACTAAAACCAGACTGCAAGTCTGTCTTCTCACTTGTGCCAGGACTCTCGGAATCATCGAAAAAGGTGGAAGCGCATAGCCTATCAAACCCTTCCAATCTAGACTGAATGCGTCCACACAAACTGCTCCTGGATCTGGTCTCCAACTCACATAATTCTCCAACTGATTTGTTATCCTTGATGCAAATAAATGTATCTCTAAAGGACCCAACATTATCTGTATCCTCTTGAAAAACAGCGGATTCAGTTTCCAGTCACTGTAATCCCTCAAAAAACATGAGTTCCCGTCCGCTACCAAGATCTCTTTCCCTGGCAAATACTGAGCTGTTTCACATATTTTGTGTTCCATGCAAAACCTCCAAAAATCCTTCACCAGATCCGCTAACTTCTTTGACCTGCTTCCGCCTAACTTGTTTATGTAAGTCACAGACAAAATGTTGTCCATCTTCAACAAGACTGTCCTTTTCTGAATTCTCTGAAACTGTGAATTGCCAAAACACCTGCTTTCAGTTCCAAACAATTTATATGATCGTCCCTTTCTTCCATATTCCAACGTCCTCCTGTTTCCTGACTTTCTAGTCTCGCTCCCCATCCTAAGCTGCTTGCATCTGTCTCTATCACATAATCTGGTGTTGTACCAAAAATTGCCCTGCCATTCCATACTTCTAAATTTTCTAACCACCAAATGAATTCTTCCTTTGCTTCCTCATTCAATTTCACCTTGTCTCCATACCATAATCCTTTGTTCAAACTTGCACCTTTCACTCTCTGCGAAGCTCTGTAATCAATCAAACAATCAATCATGTCACTTATAAAGCGCACTACATACCCGCGAGGGTCTCAAGGCGCTGGGGGAAGAGGGGGGTGGTGCTGCTACTGATCGAAGAGCCAGGTCTTGAGGAGTCTTCTGAAGGCCAGTAGGTCTTGGGTCTGTCGGAGGTTGGTGGGGAGGGTGTTCCAGGTCTAGGCGGCGAGGTGGGAGAAGGATCTGCCGCCGGCGGTCGTTTTCCGGATGCGGGGGACTGTGGCGAGGGCGAGGCTGGTCGAGCGGAGCTGGCGGGTGGGGGTGTAGAAGCTGAGTCGTCTGTTGAGGTAGGCTGGTCCGGAGTTGTGGAGTGCTTTGTGTGCGTGGGTGAGGAGCTTGAAGGTTATCCTCTTGTTGACAGGGAGCCAGTGCAGGTCTCTCAGGTGGGGTGTGATGTGGCTGCATCGGGGGATGTCGAGGATAAGACGTGCAGAGGCGTTCTGGATGCGTTGCAGCCGTCTCAGGAGCTTAGCCGTCGTTCCTGCGTAGAGGGCGTTTCCGTAGTCCAGCCTGCTGGTGACGAGGGCCTGGGTGACTGTTTTTCTTGTTTCGGTGGGGATCCACTTGAAGATCCTGCGGAGCATTCGGAGGATGTTGAAGCAGGATGAGGAAACGGCGTTGACCTGCTTAGTCATGGAGAGGGTGGGGTCGAGGATGACCCCTAGGTTGCGTACGTGGTCGGTGGGTGGCGGGCTGTTCCCAGTGATGTTGGCCACCAGGAGTCGTCCCAGGCTGAAGGGTTGGAACCAAGGATGAGGACCTCCGTCTTGTCCGAGTTCAGCTTCAGGCGGCTGGTCCTCATCCATTCGGCGACGGCCTTCATTCCTTCGTGGAGGTGGGCTTTGGCGGTGTGAGGGTCTTTGGTGAGGGAGAGGATCAGCTGGGTGTCGTCGGCGTAGGAGATGATGTTGAGGTTAGTGCTGTCGGGCGACGTGGGCGAGGGGTGCCATGTAGATGTTGAACAGCGTTGGGCTGAGGGAGGAGCCTTGGGGTACGCCGCAGATGATCTTGGTGGCCTTGGATCGGAAGGGGGCGAGGCGGACGCTTTGTGTTCTGCCGGAAAGGAAGGATGTGGTCCAGTCCAGGGCCTTCTCTTGGATCCCGGCGTCGTGAAGGCGTGTTCGTAGTGTGTGGTGGCAGACCGTGTCGAAGGCGGCTGATAGGTCCAGGAGGATGAGGGCTGCTGTTTCTCCGTTGTCTAGCAGGGTCCTGATGTCATCGGTGGCGGCGATGAGGGCGGTTTCGGTGCTGTTGTTGCTGCGGAAGCCGGACTGGGAAGGGTCCAGGATGTTGTTCTCCTCGAGGTAGCGGGTCAGTTGTTTGTTGACGATTTTCTCGGTGACCTTCGCGGGGAACGGGAGCAGAGAGATGGGTCGGAAGTTCTTGAGGTCCTTGGGGTCTGCCTTGGGTTTCTTGAGTAAGGCGGTGATCTCGGCGTGCTTCCAGCTTTCCGGGAAGGTTGCTGTCTCGAAGGAGATGTTGATTATTTTCCGGAGATGGGGCGCGATGGCTGTACTGGCTTTGTTGAAGATGTGGTGAGGGCACGGGTCTAGCGGTGAACCGGAGTGGATGGTGTTCATGATCTCGCTGGTGTCCTCGTCGTTGATGTTGGTCCAGGAGAGCAGGCGGTTGGTGGTTGTGGGGGCAGTGGTCTCGGTGGTTGCCGGGGCGGTCGTGGTGTTGAAGCTGTCGTGGATGTCGGCGATTTTGC
The DNA here is from genome assembly GCA_963921515.1 of Calotriton arnoldi. Lineage (NCBI taxonomy): Eukaryota > Metazoa > Chordata > Amphibia > Caudata > Salamandridae > Calotriton > Calotriton arnoldi. The sequence goes on from CAWUFW010004356.1 coordinate 785,642, forward strand.
GGGGGAAGAAGGTGGCCAGTGAGTCGCACAGGTCTCGCGACGGCTGGATGTCGTTGGTGTTGGAGCTGGGGTTGGAGAGTTCCTTCACGATGTTGAAGAGCTCTTTGCTGTTGTGTGCGTTGTTGTCTAGGCGGTCTTTGAGTGAGGCCCTTTTGGCGGATCTGATGAGGTGATGGTGACTGCGGGTGGCGCTCTTGTGGGCGGCGTAGCTGTCCGCTGTCCGTTCGTGGAGCCAGATCTTCTCCAGTTTTCGGCATGTTTGTTTGGAGGCCTGGAGGTCTTCGGTGAACCAGGTGGCTTTCTTGCTGGTGTGGCTGTTGGGCGGATTCTTGAGCGGGGCGAGGGTGTTGGCGCAGTCGTCGATCCACTGTCTGAGGTTGCGGGCGGCGGTGTCGGGGTCGGAGGGTTCGGCGGGTGGGCTCAGGGCGAGGGTTGTGGTTAGCTGGTCTTCCGTGACTCTGCTCCAACAGTGGCGAGGCATTTGTTCGGTGCGGTGGTGCGTGGTGGGCTTCCTGTAGGTGAAGTGGATGCAGTGGTGGTCAGTCCAGTGGGGTTCGGAGGTGTGGTTGAAGGAGACGTGTGGGCTTGCGGAAAAGATGGAGTCGAGCGTGTGGCCGGCGGCGTGGGTGGGTGTAGTCACGAGCTGTCTGAGTCCGAGGGTGGCGAGGTTGTCGATCAGGGTGGTGGAGTTGGTGTCCTTGTTGTTCTCGAGGTGGAAGTTCAGGTCCCCGAGGAGGATGTAGTCCGTGGAGGCGATGGCGTGTGTGCTGGACGAAGTCAGCGATGGAATCGCTGAACTGTGGTCGGGGTCCGGGGGTCTGTAGATGAGGGTTCCTCTGAGGGTGGTGTTGGGATCGGTGTGGATCTGGAAGTGCATGTGTTTGGCGGTGCTGAGGGTGTCGTCGGTGTTGGTTGAGACTCTGAGGGTGTTCCTGTGGATGATGGCGATGCCTCCTCCGACTCCGTTGGTGCGGTCCCTGCGGGTGATCTTGTATCCGTCCGGGATGGCAATGGCGATGTCGGGGGCTGAAGCGGGATTCAGCCAGGTCTCCGTCAGGAATGCGACGTCTGGGGAGGTTGAGTCGAGAAGGTCCCAGAGTTCGATGGCGTGTTTGCGGGCAGAGCGGGTGTTGAGGAGGATGCATCTGAGGTAGTTGGGTTCTTTCCTGGGCGGTGGTTTGGCGGGGCGGGTGCTGGCGAAGCTGCAGTTCCGGCAGGTGAAGGGCCCTTGGGTGTGCTTCGGGGTGGCCTGGTAGCAGGCGTGATCTTTTCCGGGGTTGAGTGCGTGGAGGGTGCTGGCGTCGTATCGGCGTCTGTTGATGTGGCGGGCGCGGGGGATGCCCGGACCAGGGGGTCTGGCGCTGGGCGCGGTCACGGCGCGGACGGTCGCAGACGGGCTTGCCTTAGGCGCGCCCGCTGCGCACGTCTGCTGCGCGGCCGCACAGCGGCCGCCATAAATGGGGAGGTGGGAGGGAGGAGCAGGGAATGGGGCAGCGAATGGGCAGTGAGGGGGCGGGGCCGCAGGGGCAGCGGCGGGAAACAGGCACAGAAGGGAAAGCGAGCACAATCAGGGCATCAAGGGGGCACAGAAAGGGAAAAAAAACGAGCACAATCAGGGGCAGCAAGGGGGCACAGAAAGGAAAAAACTAGCACAATGAGGGGCAGCAAGGGGGCACAGAAAGGAAAAACTAGCACAATGAGGGGCAGCAAGGGGGCACAGAAAGGAAAAACGAGCACAATCAGGGGCAGCAAGGGGGGCACAGAAAGGAAAAACGAGCACAATCAGGGGCAGCAAGGGGGCACAGAAAGGAAAAACAAGCACAATCAGGGGCAGCAAGGGGGCACAGAAAGGAAAAAACGAGCACAATCAGGGGCAGCAAGGGGGCACAGAAAGGAAAAAAACAAGCACAATCAGGGGCAGCAAGGGGGCACAGAAAGGAAACAAGCATTTGCAATGCAATAGGTCTCGCATTTGCGGGAGTTTAAGCTTTTGGCAGTGTAAATGACAATGCCTTTTATTTAGGCTTTAAAAACCAACACATAAATAAAAGGCATTGTCATTTACAATGTCAATAGCTCAAACTCTTGCAAATGCGAGACCTATTGCATTGCACATGCTTGTTTTAATTGTAAATGTGTTAGATGTAGAATGCAGTGGTGCACTAACATCCCAAGACAGGCGATACTTTTTCCCCCACACACGCATAAAATAAATCAATCTATGATGTTTGGGCAACTAGGTTGCTGTCAACCGGTGTACGGAGGAATGAAGGGGCAGAGTGGGGAGAGAGCAAAGGGGGTGAAGGCTGTGTGAGGAGGAGAGTGGGGACAGGTATGTGGGGTGCCCTTGTAAAAGAAGAGAGCGAAAAGGCCGTATAGCGGGGTGTGGGAGATTGCTCTGTAGGGGTGAAGTGAGGGGGCGTTTATTGTGTGTAGACAGAAAAATGTGGGTGCCTGGGGGTGAAGGGGCTGGCAGCGTGTGGGGGGAGAACGGAGAAGAGTGTTTGGAGGAGTAAAGGGGCCGGCTGACGGCATGGAAAGGAGGAAGGCGAGGGGTGATGGTTGTGTGTGGATGAGAGGGGGTACGTGCTTGGGTCAAGGGGGAGGGTACAGGCTGTATGTGGGTGCAAAGACGGAACTTGTATAGGGGGAGAAACTGTGTGGGGAGGCAGCGATGTGAGTGGGAGAGAGGGCCCTGGTTGTGAGCAGGAGAAAAGGTGCGTGCTCGCCGTCCAGAGGGATGGGCGTGCACATGGGTGTAAGAGCAAGGCTCAGTGGCGTAAATGGAAACGGATAGCCGCCGCAGCCTGAGTGCGCACGGACTCCTGCAGGCTTTCACCCAGAGTTTCGCACGAAAAATGAACAGGTATGATTCAATAGGCCCGGTAAATCCTGTTAACAGCCTCTTCGGAATGGAGTGGCCGCTCGTTATATATATATATTCGAGTTCGAGATCAAAAGAAGAGTATGGGCAGCAAGGGGGGCACAGAAAGGAAAAAACGAGCACAATCAGGGGCAGCAAGGGGGCACAGAAAGGAAAAACGAGCACAATCAGGGGCAGCAGCAGGGCACACAGACGGAGCTGTGTGGTGGGGGAGCGACCTACTAGTCAAGGTCAGGGGTAATGCAATGGTCCTGGAAATATTGTCTGAATCGTTGAAGATAAAAGTCCCAAAACTCTTGCTAACTGTCTTAGACTTACTTTTTGTTTCTTTGACAATAATTTCACTTCTCTTTTTATTAAAATTATCTTTTTCTCTGGTAACACCAACTGTTTTCTTATCGTGTTCACCACAAAACCTAAAAACTCCATTTTCTGTGCTGGCACTGCAATAGATTTCTCCAAATTTAAGACAAAACCTAAATCCTTCAACAGATTCTGCACTAAGAGGCTGTGCTCCAATAAACTTTTTTCCTCTCCATTCATTATCAGTATGTTGTCCAGATAAATCAACTTCCAGACCCCTCTTTCTCTCAGGAAACCCACAACCGGTCTCATAACCTTTGAAAAACACCTAGGGGCCGAAGATAGTCCAAAGTGGAGGCATACAAACTGGTAAAGCTGACCCTTCCACCTGAACTGAAGGTATTTCTGACTTTCCTCTGCCATAGCTATTGAAAAATACGCATCCTTTAAGTCTATTTTCACCATCCAATTGTTGTCCTTCAAAATATCTCTTAACAGATGGACTCCTTCCATCTTGAAATGATTGTAAACTACATATTGATTTAATTCCCTCAGATTTATGACAGGCCTCCATTCTTTCTCTTTCTTTTCTACTACAAAAGGGTTACTTACAAACCCTTTCCTCCCCTCTGAAACTCTTATTATTGCCTGTTTTTTTTTAACATTTCTCTCACTTCTTCCTCTATAATAGTTTGAACTTCCCTTTGGAAAAATATTTCCTTTGGTTCTCTCTCCTGCTTGGGAACTGTAACAAAATATATCACATAACCTTTTATTGTCTCTAAAACCCAGGAGTCTCCCATTATTTCTTTCCATTTCTCTAGAAACATTCTCAGTCTTTCTCCTGAATATTTTTGGGTGAAACCAAAAATATTTTTCATACTCACCTTGACCTGATTGTCCTCCAGATTGATAACCTGCTCTTCCCCGAGCAGCTCTGTTCCTTCCTCCTTGTCCTCTTTGTGGATAGAACCTATTCTGATATGAGTTTACTCTGAAACTACCTCTTCCTTGTGAACTTCCTCTTCCTTGATAAAATGGGCTTCTTAAAAATGGATGGCCGAAAGACTGACCCCTCCTTCCGGCCCGCCATATCAATTTCCACTTCCGAATACTCTTCTCATTGACGCAAGTGCCTTATCTAGAGAAGTAAATGTTTGCACATGTTTCCCTAAGGATTTTACCAGCCAATCTCCGAAAAGGAATCCTTTTGACTCTTCACTGCTTTCCTTTCTGGCAAAATCCCCTAATTTAGGGCTTATTCTGAATAAGACTGCCTTTCGTCTCTCAGCTATCAGGCTTGCATTTGCATTTCCAATGAAACATACCGCCCTTTGACTCCAACCTCTTAGGAGCTCTAAATCAATATCAGGACCATTTAGGTATGACTCTTCCACCATGTCAAAAATTCTGACCACAGGACCTAGTATATCTACAAGTTTATCTTCGCATTGCTTAAGCGATCTTTCTAACCCTTTTCTTGGGTCACAACCTAACTTAAATAGATAAGTTATTAGTTCCGGGTCCAGGTTCGGAGTCATGGTCTCTTTTACATTAATTACAGGCCGGGAGCACTCTTCTTTCATGAGATTTCTCTCATTTCTCTCTAAAGGTCTCCGAATCCAAAATGTAATATAGTCTGAAACATGCTCCATTGGCCACCATTCCGAACTTCTTGGATGTCTAATCAAAGCTGGGTTAAATAATTTTTGCCCAGGTGGATCTTTCATCTCTTTCTTAGATTGAGCATTAGTGCCAATAAACTCTGAAAATTCATCTCTATCCTCATCATAATCATGGTCCAATACGTACTCATCTAAGTCATCATCATCCTTATTATCTCGCCATATGGGTTTTCCACCTCTTTCCTTTGTAGGGTCAACCTGACTTTCATTCATGCCGCTCTGGACACCTCCCAAAGCCACTCCTTTCTTTTTATTATTTACCTTCTTAATATCTTCACTTGAGATATTCTCTACATTGTTGCTATGTTTTTGTTTTTTGAAACATTTTCCACCTGGACCTCTATTTTGAGTATCCTCTTCCTCAGATAATGTCCAGAATTCTTCCTCATCTAAATTATCTGCCTTCCTTTTCCCTTCCTTAACTATTCTTTCTACTGTTGCCTGTACCTTATTTCCTATTTCTTGCTCTATTAGTCTCCTAATAATCTCCTCCTGTACCTCCTTGCTACTAACCTCTGCTCCCTCACTCATGTTAATAAAGTTTGTTAAAACAAAACAATTTGTCTCTCTTAATTCACTCAAAAAACCCTTTCTTTTTCTTTTTTTTTCTTTTCAAAACATCTATATCATAACCTACATCAAGGACTCCTCTCAAAATCCTTCCAAAGTTTTTTTTTTTTTTAACTTCTTTAGCTCCTAAACGTCACCTTTTCTTTAAATCTACTCCTCGTTTTCACCGATTGGCAAACTGACAAAAGTCAACTGACTTCTGTTTGCCGATCGGTTCCCCATTCCTAAGCTACCCTAGCGTAGTTTCCCTCAGACGTCATGCGTCTTTGAAACAAGCTCGCTTTCTTAAGAAACGGATGCGTCTGAACTAACGTAGTACAAACGCGTACAATCTCCCATTGAAACTAGCCTCAATGTTACAAGACTGCGTGATCGACACTAAGGGGTCGATTCCGATCCCGGTCGGAGGCGCACCTAACACCATTCGCCCGGGAAAAAAGCCAGTTGAATGCCTGTTTCCCGACCGATTCGCACATACGTCCGAACGAGCAAGTACGATGCGCATAACTGCCCAGATCCCGACCCAGTCGCACTCACCCAATACAGCTCCTGTTCTCCGACCGAGGCGGATCCGGAAACGCAGAATCGAGTCGCACGGAGGCCAAAATGCAGCCCTGTCCGGACGGACTAGTACGATGCGCCTTCCGTACGCGCCGAACCCGTCGCTACGCACGGCACGTCAAAGCATCCGGGAGAGGCGCACATAAGCTCCGATTCGCGCCACAAGACGATCCACGGCTACGAGACGAACACGCCAGCGACGAGGACGAGGCGAAGCAAAGAGAAAGACGAACGAGACGAACCAACCATGAATCCCATCGCGCAGATCCTACCAATACTCCACATCTATTACCGGAACTGGTAAGGACGCGTACGGCGCAGAAGGTAAGTCAGACACCCACCACACAAACAAACCACACGTACCCGACATATCACACACACACATAGGGATGCAGAAATTACTTACACCAGCAACAGCAGCACCATAGGGGCGGGATGGCTATCACCAATGCCACATATACACATAGGGGCCTGGATGCCAACCACTAACACCACCCCTACCCATGGGGGGCTGGATGCCTACCACTACTACCACCCCTACCCATGGGGGGCTGGATGCCTGACACTACTACCACCCCTACCCAGGGGGTGCTAGATGCCTACCACTACTACCACCCCTACCCAGGAGGGCTGGATGCCTACCACTACTACCACCCCCACTCAGGGGGTGCTAGATGCCTACCCCTACCACCACCCCTACCCAGGGGGTGCTAGATGCCTGTCACTACTACCACCCCTACCCAAGGGGGGCTGGATGCCTTGCACTACTACCACCCCTACCCAGGGGGTGCTAGATGCCTACCACTACTACCATCCCTACCCATGGGGGGCTGGATGCCTGTCACCACTACCACCCCTACCCAGGGGGTGCTAGATGCCTACCACTACTACCACCCCTACCCATGGGGGGCTGGATGCCTACCACTACTACCACTCCCACTCAGGGGGTGCTAGATGCCTACCCCTACCACCACCCCTACCCAGGGGGTGCTAGATGCCTGTCACTACTACCACCCCTACCCATGGGGGGCTGGATGCCTACCACTACTACCACCCCTACCCATGGGGGGCTGGATGCCTGTCACTCCTACCACCCCTACCCATGGGGTGCTAGATGCCTACCACTTCTACCACCCCTACCCATGGGGGGCTGGATACCTACCACTACTACCACCCCCACTCAGGGGGTGCTAGATGCCTACCCCTACCACCACCCCTACCCAGGGGGTGCTAGATGCCTGTCACTACTACCACCCCTACACATGGGGGGATGGATGCCTACCACTACTACCACCCCTACCCATGGGGGCTGGATGCCTGTCACTACTACCACCCCTACCCAGGGGGTGCTAGATGCCTACCACTACTACCACCCCCACTCAGGGGTGCTAGATGCCTACCACTACTACCACCCCTACCCAGGGGGTGCTAGATGCCTACCACTACTACCACCCCTACCCATGGGGGCTGGATGCCTACCACTACTACCACCCCTACCCATGGGGGGCTGGATGCCTGTCACTACTACCACCCCTACCCAGGGGGTGCTAGATGCCTACCATTACTACCACCCCTACCCATGGGGGGCAGGATGCCTGTCACTATTACCACCCCTACCCAGGAGGGGCTGGATGCCTACCACCACTACCACCCCCACTCAGGGGGGGCTGGATGCCTACCACTACTACCACCCCCACTCAGGGGGTGCTAGATGCCTACCACTACTACCACCCCTACCCATGGGGGCGGGATGCCTGTCACCATTACCACCCCTACACAGGGGGGGCTGGATGCCTACCACTACTACCACCCCTACCCAGGGGGGGCAGGATGCCTGTCACCATTACCACCCCTACCCATGGGGGGCTGGATGCCTACCACCAACAACACCCCCACTCATAGGATGGGTAATGCATGACACAACCAGCACACACCAACATAAGGAATGCAAGAAAAAGACATCCCCCCAACACCATGACAAGCGTGTGTAGACTGTGTCAAATGCCTACAACACTGAACATGACTTTGAACATACACTGTGACCCCCTATCACATGTAACACACATAAATGTGTGTGGCCCCCACAATGCAAGCAGACCATGACCACTGTGGCAATGGGGTCCAACCCTCATCATCACAGTGACCAAAAGGTAAGTGTGGGGTCCATAGCTGAAGCACATTTTGAACATTGTGGCAATGGGGTCTAAACCCCCATCATCACAGTGACCAAAATGTAAGTGTGGGGCCCATAGCTGAAGCACATCTTGAACATTGTGGCAATGGGGTCCAAACCCCCATCATCACAGTGACCAAAATGTAAGTGTGGGGTCCATAGCTGAAGCACATTTTGAACATTGTGGCAATGGGCTCTAAACCCCCATCATCACAGTGACCAAAATGTAAGTGTGGGGCCCATAGCTGAAGCACATCTTGAACATTGTGGCAATGGGGTCCAAACCGCCATCATCACAGTGACCAAAATGTAAGTGTGGGGCCCATAGCTGAAGCACATCTTGAACATTGTGGCAATGGGGTCCAAACCCCCATCATCACAGTGACCAAAATGTAAGTGTGGGGTCCATAGCTGAAGCACATTCTGAACATTGTGGCAATGGGGTCTAAACCCCCATCAGCACAGTGACCAAAAGGTAAGTGTGGGGTCCATAGCTGAAGCACATTTTGAACATTGTGGCAATGGGGTCTAAACCCCCATCATCACAGTGACCAAAATGTAAGTGTGGGGCCCATAGCTGAAGCACATCTTGAACATTGTGGCAATGGGGTCCAAACCCCCATCATCACAGTGACCAAAATGTAAGTGTTGACATTGAAAAAGCTGCAACTGCCAAACTGCATGGATGATTCCTGGTCACAGAACAACAAACACATCAGTGGCAAAGTAGTGCTTGTGTCCCATAGCAACATATATTGGGGGAGGCACACAGTGCAGTGCAAATAAGACATACCTTTGGCCATGTGCAGACAAACATCACCCATGGGGGCTGACACTGTCAACATTCATCAATGACACAATGACAGAAGTGACCATCATAATGCAGACCCACATATTTGCACCAATGGGCACACAAATGTAGATACCCTGTGGAGACTGTAGATGTGAGGTGAACAGATACCATACCATGGCAGCAATGGGACACACAAACAATGATCATTGTGCTGACTGATGACCTAGGAGTCCCAGGGACAGCAGGTGAAACCCACCAAACAACATACAGCCAATGGCACACTAAAGATATGCCAATGCAGTGGTGCAGATGCACAAACACAAACAGGCAGACCCACACTGCACATCAAACACAACAGGTGAGGGGGGGGGCAGTGTCCCCAGGCAACCACACAACACATGATGAGGCCTGAATACCAATTACACAGATGCGCATACAGTGCCACACAAAAGTAACTCATGGATCCAAATCCCCTATGTGGGCAATCAGGCATTGTTAGATGAGAGGGAGCATAAATCACACATGTCACACAAGCATGTAGGAACAGCAACTGACACAGCAAGACACAGACACACCACAGCACTACCCCCAGGGTCCCCACAATGTGGAGACCCTGGGCTGCATGACAATCCCACTGTGATGACAAAGCTAGATGTCGTTCACACTGTGAACCACAGTCATGTGTCCTGAGCAACAAACTACCATCACACCTACACAAGCACAAATCAATCAGCACGGCCAGAAAGCCAAGGCCAACATGGAGGCAGGGGTCTAGCTGGGCAACAAATCTCATCTGCACACACTCAACACCACACACCTCGACCTCCAACAATGTGCAGCAGTGAAGCTCACATGCACTGGTGACATTGCACATGCACCCATGACAATCCCATGGGTGGTGGTGGGAACCAAGGTGCAGAAACACATCCCACATGGCCACTCAACAAGACTCCTGAATGTCTGACACACTGCACACTACGCTGTACATGGACATGACGGCAATACCACACCAACCAATGGGATCCCAGCCACAGTCCCACACCAATGAAGAAGCCAAGGTCACCCACAAAGAACACACATAGACAACTACCAACATTGCAGCCCTGACCCTGAGGAGTGCCAGCAGTCACACACACAATGTGTCACAATCACTGAAAGCTAACACAAACTGGAAATTACATGACAGGTGTAACCAACAAGTGCCAAGGGGAATCCTGACTGTGTCCCATCTGCGTCTGCCCACAAACTCAGCCCTGACAGCAAACACACCTATGGGTGACACCCTGATGACCAGTAATGTGCCATGCACCCCACATCACAGAGAACCCAGGGAGAAGACTTTGGGGGAACATAGGTCAACTCAGCAAGCATCACAAACAGGAACATCACTAGGGATCCCAGCATGCACAGCAAAATGGAAGTGAACACACAGACATGCTCACACAACACACACCTTGGGCGCAGGCAATGTCACAGGATTACACACTGCCATGAGGGGACTCCACTCCTGTGTGAGGAAAGCTGTGCCATATGTTGCCTCAGTAGGGCTCCATCATGTCAGCAGAACACTTGGTCACACAGTCAACAATTAGCACCAAATGAAGGCTCCCGTCACAACAGCCTGGTCATGGGAGTGTCAACGAAATCATCAACACAGATCCAACACACATGTATAGCAAGTTGCACTGACAACACAGATGAGTCCTTCCCCATTGATGCCCAAACCTGCATGTCCAGTGGAGATGGCCACACGGTCAGGGAAGTAGACTAATTGAACAATGGCAAGCACAACAGATGTGCAGGGGTGGAAGCCACAGATGTGACATTGCTAATGTAAGTAGGAAATCCCATTGCCAAATATTGAAAACATGACACCCTCATATGCTGCTAAGGATGACATGGATACACTACAGGATAGGACACATTGCCCGTGGACCACATGGGTTCCTGCACAGTAACACTTCATTTTCATGAGACCAAAAATCACCATCACTGCAGCAAGGGCATGGTTAGCATCATCAACATTATGTACATCAGAAGCAAAACCACTACAGAACAGAAAGTTGCTTTATTCAGCATATGTGGGTTCAAAAGTTGAAGTCCAGTAAAAAAGAAACAAAGGCCAATGGCCAGTCCATTCTGAAAGTCAAAACAGGGTGACAGTGGCAGATGTCACCCTACGCATGCCTGCACTGCTAAACACCAGGGACAATCCCCTCGGAGGGGCATAAAGGGGGGCAGGCCAGGCACCGCAGGGACAGGATCAGGGCTCACCAGAAGGAGGCAGGGAAGGGGTGGTGGGTGCTGGAGAGCCACTGACAACTGCAGTGGAGGTGGCTGACATGGTGTGTGCCGGCACAACTGGGGGGCATGACTCAGATGGTGTGGGTGCCGGCACGACTGCAGTGGGCCGTGCAGATGGAGTGGACAGGTTCCCCACTGCAGTGCCCAAGTCAGACCGGGTGGTAGTGGACTCCACTGCAGTGCCTACCTCCAGGGGAGGAGAATGGGGATCAGGTAAGGTGGGCAGGACAGAGGGGGAGGACACTGTCTCCACACCAGTGGCACAGACATGCGCAGCGGGGGGTGTGGTGCCGGAAGAGCAAGTGGCAGGGGGAGAAGGCCGGATCATTTTAGGGATGGTGTATCTGTGGGTGGGGGAACCTGGGGCAGGGTGTGATGGGGGCACCTGGGGAGTGGGGGCCTGAGGGATGGAGGAAGGAGACTTGGTGCCTGAGCTGCAGGGCGGCGGCGGGGTCTTGCTCTTCCGGTTCTGGGGGGACTTGCGGATGGGGGCGTCAGTCGGTCTGCGCCTGGGGGAGGGTGTCCGGGGGCGAGGGGCACTCCCCTCCGTGTGGGTGGGCTTCCTCTTCCCCCTGAATGCTGTATCAGCTGGATCGGAGGGGAAGAGGCCGAGGTCACTGAGGAAGACCCGCTGTGTCTTTGGGGTTGCAGGTGAGGCAAGGGAAGGGCCTTGGAGGGAGAGGTAACTGAGGACTGCGCAGTGCTCGTGGATGCGTGTGTGTGTGCCTGGGCCCCATCCCCTGTGAGTGTGGTTTCATTCCCCTGACTGTGCGTGCGTGTGTGTCTTGATTTTGGCGTTTGTGTCTGTGTGCTGCTTGTGTCTGTGCTGGTGTGTGCCTGTGCCGGTGTGTGTGTGCTTGGGACAGGTAAGGTGCTGGGGAGTGTGGATGGGGCAGAGGCAGGAGGGGTGAGGGACTGTCGGAGGAGGGACACTGCTGCCGTCAGGGAGGAGTCCATGGACCTATTGCCCCTCTGTAGGGCAGACATGCCCGATGAGATGCCCTCCATGAACGACACCAGCTGAGTCAACAGAGTGCTGTGTGCATGGAGGACACTCAGCATCGCTGTCTGCCCTACATGGAGCTGGCGAAGGAGGTACACAGACTCCTCACTCAGGGCAGCAGGGGACACAGGGGCAGGGGGTGCGGTGCCTGGCCCGAAGGAGACACGCTCCCGAACATGGGAGCCTCCACGGACCTCGGGAATGGGAGCCGATGGGAGGGCGGTGGTGGTGGTGGCGGGGACAGCAACACTAGCTGCGGTGTGGTGGCTGCTGACACCCGCCTCCACAAGGGAGTCATCCTCCAAGCTGCTGTGGTCCTCAGCTGAGGTGGATGCTGCTGAGGACTCCTCGGTGTGGCTCCCCTCGCCCTCCATGCCACTGGGTCCCTCCGACCACTCCTCGGCTGCTGACCCAGTCTGGCTCTGCGGCTCCTCCTGGTCCGTGGAGCTGTCCCCTCCTGTGGCCGTGGATGTATCTGCAAACAATAGGGAAACAGACAGACATCAGTCACCTGCACCGAACGCACACACCACAGTAAGTACAGCACATTACAGAGCAAGCCCTGGCATCCTTAGTTGAACATTGCCAAAAGTGCCCAAACAGAATAGGAGAAGCCAATTGTCAGTCTGATGGTCAACCATGGCACTCACATCCCTCCTGGCCTTGCACCCATCTGTCTGGTGTCTGTTGGATGGCAATACCCCAGTGTGGACACATGCACCACCTACACAGTAGTTGGACAGTGCAGAGAACACGGTGAAGCATGTGAACATGCACACATCACAACTCTTGCCACTGAGTCAGTACAGGTGTCCGGATGAAAGGGATGCCCAGAGTCAAATATGAAATGCATGTGATGCATACCAGCGACAGACACCATGATGCACCCATGTCCTGATAGTCATTGCCACAATGGTGTGCATGTAGCACATGTCACTCCCCTGTAGGATCACTCATAGTAAGTTTCATGCCATGGCACAGGCATGCCTGCTAAGTCATACATCCGTGTCTCCAGTCACATGGGCAGGGCAGCCAGACAACAACAGTCTGCACTGTGTCACAATAGTAGGTCATGGGGAATGCAAGTACTGGAGCTGAACAAGTGCACATGTACATCCCCCACACACAACATCATCTGAACCCTTATCTGTCCACGTCATACCAATTGGACATATGGGAGACCTGTAACACAACCCTCTGAACCTGAGCACCTCACAATCTGCTGTGAATGGGAAACAGCTGCCTGAACTTCACATTCGCATACCCCAGTCTGCACGGTCAGGTGATCAAACACCTATGTGTCACACAAGTATCGTCTCCTATGGTCACATCTCCGGTGGCATGCTGAGCCCCAACCGAGAAACACTCCAGCAGTCCTGACAACGAAGCCACAGCACACTGACACAGAAGCAGACACCTGAGGGGACATATCACTGAGCACAACGTGTCAGCTGATACACGGGAGTGGGAGTACAGAGTGTATTGTATGGCCTGGAGTAGGCATGACTGTCCTGCCCCACGTGAATGAGGGATGAGCCCTGGACAGTAGGCAGGTGGCTAAGTATGTGTGACACACGTAATATACACACTCCTGGGGCCCAAACATTTTTCCCACCCGCAGCATGGGTGTGTGCCAGATACCCCAGGCACATGTGGTGGATCAGCTCAGCAATTGGACCACATATCAAAGTAACACGCAGATTACATGTCAGAACACAGGCATTGTGTAAGCAATGGACCCACCCATGATGCCCACCACAGAGTTAGGGGAACAAATGCTGTCCCCCACCTTGAGCTAAGCAAAATTCAAGGACACAGTACCCAAGTGACACAATTCCCTGACTGTAAGGGCCACACCTGGGTATCAGATGAGGAGTGGGCAGTGCACAATTGGACCACATAACTGATGTACTGTGGAAGTTTAACCAGGCCAGAGGAGGGCACATAGCATGGCAGACAAAGTTCACAATGCAGTCATGGATTCACCCCCTCCTTGCTGCTGTCTGGCCTTCAGCTTCCCATCCAGATCAGGGAAGACCACTGCCAGGATCCTGAGCATGTGGGGGGTCAGGGTCCGGTGTCCGCCCCTCCTGCGAGGAGGCGACAGCTTCAGCTGGACCCGTGTGATCCTCCGGGTCCAGCCCCGAAGGTCCTGCCACCTCTTCTGGCAGTTGCGGATCCGGCGCTTGTAGTCCCCCACGGATCTCACTGCCCGGACGATGGTCAGCCATATCTGCTGCTTCTGGTGGGCATCAACCTGTGAGGATGACAAAGTGAGAATGCCATTACTACACATTCAACATATCCGTGCATTACACAGTTGGATATACATGTCTCAATCACAGGGGCACATCATGTACACAGGCAGTGCAACGATGGCTATGGACAGTTTGCCAGCAGTTACTACATGGTATCATTGCCTGGGAAGTAAAACCTTGTTTAAATGCACTGTCACTGCACTATACCTGTTCAGTGCATGTAACTACACACTATGGGGGGTGACAACTACTCAGTGAGCCTGCTAGCCAGTGGCGTGCAGACTGTAAGTCTTGCTAGTCAGACAACATGCACATTTAGTAAGGCAGTGGACAGCACACTCACCTGCTCCCCTGCTTTCCCATACAGCTTGCTGTACTGTGGAAGGAGGCTGTCCAGCAGGGCCTGGTTCTCCTCAGTGCTGAATGCTGGGGCTCTCTCCACAGTACGTGCCATTGCAGGATCCAGAGGGTGCAGAAACAGCAGCAGTGGTGGTGGCAGATGTCGTCCTGGAGCATGTAGTGCAGGCAAGTGAGCTCTCAGGGGAACAGCCAGCATTATATGTGTGCTGCAGAGGCAGATACTGTCCCATGTGTCCGAAGTGATAGGTCCAAGTCGTTTGCATCTTCTGAATCTGGCCAATCCATGGAATTGCACCACTTACACACGCCCACAGCATCCTTCAAAAGTTCAACTTCATGACACCCATGAATTTGCAACATTGTTGTGGGTGACCAACTGAATTTACAGCATCAGACTCGTTCAAGATTTGAAAACGCGTCCGTTGCCAGGCCAGGCCATAGCCAATGTGTGCGCACCGATCGGTCCATTGCTGTACAACGCGTACCCGCTCACATTGAATGCAATGGCCAATGTGTGCGCACCGATCGGTCCATTGCTGTCCAACGCGTATTGCGAATACAACGCGTACCCGCTCACATTGAATGCAATGGCCAATGTGTGCGCACCGATCGGTCCATTGCTGTCCAACGCGTATTGTGAATACAACGCGTACCCGATCACATTGAATACAATGGCCAATGCGTGCGCACCAATCGGTCCATTGCTGTCCAACGCGTATTGCGAATACAACGCGTACCCGCTCACATTGAATGCAATGGCCAATGCGTGCGCACCGATCGGTCCATTGCTGTACAACGCGTACCCGCTCACATTGAATGCAATGGCCAATGCGTGCGCACCGATCGGTCCATTGCTGTCCAACGCGTATTGCGAATACAACGCGTACCCGCTCACATTGAATGCAATGGCCAATGTGTGCGCACCGATCGGTCCATTGCTGTCCAACGCGTATTGCGAATACAACGCGTACCGGCTCACATTGAATGCAATGGCAATGCGTGCGCACCGATCGGTCCATTGCTGTCCAACGCGTATTGCGAATACAACGCGTACCCGCTCACATTGAATGCAATGGCCAATGCGTGCGCACCGATCGGTCCATTGCTGTACAACGTGTCCCTGTACAAGTCACTGGCATATGTCACCATGCCTGTCACAGGTGAACATATGCCAGCCACATATACTTCCCAGGGAGTGAGGGGCACACCTACAACACCACAGCCTGTCCACACTGTATCCTAAGGCATGTAAGGCTGCATTACCTATTCCGTGTATGGGGGTGAACATGTTGTTCTGTGGGTGTCACTTGGGGGCAGCCACTCCTAGGCTGTGCACGTGTTCATGGGGACAGAATCCTTGGTGTGTTGTGCACATGACCACTGTGATGTGCAACTGTTCATTTCTGAGCATGTGGCATGGTCACATTTCACGGTGGTGTATGTGTATGTCATGTCACATACCCCCTGAGTCCCATGTGGGACGGTATGTACGTCCCAGGGTGACCCATTGCCACAATAGTGATGGTCCTCCACAGTCTGTGTGCATGTTATGTTTACAATGTCTCTGATTCCATGTGCACAATGGGAGACAGTCTCCACATCCACGTTGTTTGTGCATGGACTTTGATGTTGTGCGTGTGTGTGTCACAGACGTCCATGTCTGTCCTGCCGAGGCAACAGGGACCACTACCTGTGGGGGTCATGGTTGTTCTGCTGTGGTGTATTCATGATGCACCATGTCATGCCAGTGTCCATGTGGCAATACAGGGTCCCTGGGAATCTACCTGTGGATGAGCTGTGATGCCTGGGGCACATCTGTCCTCACATGTCACTGTGGGGTGTGTTTGGAACGTGGCAGCAGTAGATGGGAACTGTGACACGGCCTCATGATATCCCATGGCACAACCTGGGACTTGTTGATGCCACTTGTTGAACTGTGATGTTAGATGTTGGCCATGTAGGTGCCATACATGTCCTTACGGAACTGCACACATCATGTACTTGTGTCTCATAATGATGTATCATGTGATATTGAGTATGGTCAATGCCACATATGTGGGGTGACTGACAATCTTTCTTTCTTCACCTATGCACTGCAGGGCACCAGCTGTCCATAGACCATTCCCTGACCTTGCATCCATGGTGGAACGGGACTGCATCCGACGGTACCGCTTCACCAGGCCGCTGATTGAGGAATTGGCGGTGCGCTTGGCCCCACATTTGCAACCTGGCCGGACATACCCCACAGCGCTGACCCCCAAGGTGAAGGTGATGGCAGCCCTACACTTCTTTGCCACCGGTACCTTTCAACACACTGTGGCGTCTGCTGGTGGGATGTCACAGACCATGTTCAGCCGTGTGCTACGCGATGTTTTGGAGGCTATGTTGAGATACCTGAACCAGTACATCTATTTCCCTAGACCTCAACAACTCACTGACGTGAAGAGTGACTTCTATGCCCTGGGGAGGATGCTGCATGTCATTGGCTCCATTGATGGGACACATGTGGCTTTGATACCACCACAGGCACATGAGCAGGCATACAGGAACCGCAAACATTACCATTCGGTCAATGCACTGGTGGTATGTCTTGCAGATATGAGCATCTCACACGTGTGTGCCCGTTTCCCCGGTTCTGCACATGATGCCTACGTGATGAGGAGTAGTCGCATCCCGAGGATGATGTCCCAGATGCGGAACCAGCGTGCCTGGCTTGTCGGTGTGTACTGACTTTGTACCATTGTGTGTGTTCTGCAATGTAGTATTCCACCCTCTTTTCCAACTCAGCTAATGTGCAATTGTCCGTATGTAGGTGACTCCGGATACCCCAACATGCCGTGGTTGCTGACGCCCCTCAGGAACCCTGTGACACCAGCCCAGATGCGCTACAATGAGGCACATGGTCGGACCAGGAGAGTGATTGAGCGGACATTTGGTCTCCTGAAGAGCCGCTTCCGCTGCCTGGACAAGACAGGAGGGGCCCTCCCATATGCCCCAGCAAAGGTGTGCAAGATTGTCATCGTCTGCTGCATGCTACACAACCTGGCTGTGCGGAAGGAGTTGCCTCTCATCCTGGATGACGATGACCAACATCTGCCACCTGTGGAGGATCCTGGCCTGGACCACGATGCCAGTGATGATGATGATGATGAGGGTGATGTCCGCACACAGCTCATCACCAACTTCTTCAGCTGAATGTGAGTATCCGGAGATGTCATGTCAATGATGTGAGTTTGCATGATATGTGTTGGTGGTGCTCTGGTGCTGTTTGAGTGTGTCCATGTGCTACATGACTGTATGCGTGTAGCGATGTGTCCTTACAGGTAGTCTGTACTCCCCAACAGTGTTGACATGCTAACTTGGTTCTGGGTGGGTATCTTGTGACATGTATTGGGCATGAGTATTGCAGTTCTGTCCTGTTCTTCAGTGCTTTTGACTGTGTGTAATTTCTGTCCTTCACAGGGTACTTTCAGAGTTGTTTGGTCTACTGTGATCCACCGACACCGTGATTAAACTTCCAGGGTGGTAGCTGTCGTTTCCCTACAGGTGTTGTGCGCCACACCCATGGACTTCCTTCCTTCTACACTTGTTGACTGTGTGCCCACTGCCAGGTGGGATTACCTTGCATCTGTAGTGGTTACAACATGTTGCAAATGTGTAATAAACCTGTGCTTCACTTTGTGATGTGCGTTGTCTGTGGTCACACATCTGACTGACATTTGCTTACTGCACCAGTGGGCTAGTTAACAAAGACTGTGAATAGATGTTGTGTCTGTGCATTGCACCGTATTTCCTGGCAACATCAGTGTAGGCGATGAGTCAGATGGCCTTGGTGTGTATATGTTGTGTAGCCCTGGTGGTGTGTCTCCCTCATATGTGTCACGTCGCCATGACTCACATGCCTGTGTTGTACTTGCTGTAGCAGTTAGCATGCACAGTGTAATTTCGCAGGTCATCATCTCCATGACAGAAACCACGTTGGAATCACAACAGAGGCAGGTATGGTGTTATTAGTGTGTTTATTGTCATACATGTGTGAGTATAGTGCACAGGATGGTGGGTGCTGTACATTGTGATTGTAATCCAAAGTTCCTAGATGATTTGGAAGTCCTGGTAGCAGATATGTCCTGAGTAAAGTCCACAGTCATCTGATACATTGTTCCAACTTGTACTCCCCATGTCATGTGGGGGAGTTGTGTTGCATTCAACAGGGTGAACAGTTTGCACACAAAGGTGATTCTCCAGAACAGGTGTTGGCTTCCTGGGGGTTGTGCATGGCCATCGGCCTCTCAGTTGCCCTTCCTCGGACGACCCCTCTTCTTTGGGGGGGACCCTCAAGTGCAGGCTGCTGCGGTGCAGGGGACTCTCCGCCAGAGTCATCCTCCCTCCCTGTGGCAGTTGCAGTTGTTTCAGCACCAGATGTTGTGGGCACACAGGGAGGTGTTGACATGTTGCTGCTCATCTGTCGGAGGCATTGTAATATGTCCCTATGCACCGCCGTCATTTCTTGCAGTGTGTCCCACTTGGACTCCATGCGGGACATGTGGGAGTCCAAGCGGGCATGATGGGCAGCCTGCTGCTGTCGTATGTCCCTGAGGATCCCCACTACCTGGCTGAGCTCTCCGGTGCTGGTCTGGTACGCATCGGCTATGCGTACCAGTTGTGGGTCATCATGCAGTCCAGACCCCTCTGCAAGCAGCGACCTATGTCTGCCACCCCTCCCACCACCCCTGGCGACACGTGCAGGACCTGAGGTGGCACGCACAGGTGACCCTGGGCCCCCTTAGGGGTTGTTGGTGGTGTTGGTGTCCATAGCCCCACGTTGGGCCAGGGTCCGTGTGCTGGTGGTGGTGGTGCTCCTTGGTCTGTCCGTGTCGGCAGGGGTGGTTTGTGTGTTGGCAGTTGTTGGAGGGGTGGGTGCAGGGGGTGCAGCTGGTGGTCCTGCTGGTGCTGCATGATGACTCACACCGGAGGTGCCAGGTAGGTCTTCGCCATCTGAGGAGGGCAGGGGCTGTTCCACACCAGTGAGCTCAGTGTCCCCCGGAGCCTGGGACCGGGACTTCTCAGCGTCTGCTGCTATGTCCCCATCATCACCTGTTTTTGGGAGACACACACAATGTATGTTATGTTTCTGCAGGCATCAATGGTTCACACACCTGACAGTTGTGACTGTAGCTCTGGATGCGGGCCTGTACATTGCATTGTCCTAAGTTGTCACAGTCAGAGGTTGATATTGGTGTAGCACATTGTCCTGCATACTTTGAGCATTTCAATATGAATGTTGGGGTGTGTACATGGCCTGCATTGGTTGTATTTGGTGGACATCCGGCCCTCCTTCTCCCCCAGCCCAGTTATCCCACCATGAAGCATGCCACCCTTGCAGTGGGTTCAGGTTGACTCTCAGGATGTCAGTCAGTGGTGTCCTGCTGTTGGTTGGTGCACAGTTCCCAGCAGGGCCTTGTGCTCCCCACAACGGAGCACCATTGTCAGACATCTTTGAAGTGGCTTTTCACTGCCTGTGATGTGCGCATGGTTCAGGGTGGTGTTGATGGGACAGTTGTGAGGGTGACCAATATCTGTGACTGCCACTCCCATCATGCTATTGCCTCCACCGCCCTTCCCAGCATGCCCATACTTCCTTCCTTTTGAGTGGACTTCACTGTGTGTGAGTGTGACAGCAATGGCAAGATGGCTGACAGTGGTGTCCTGCTGTTGGTCGGTGTCCAGTTCCCAGCATGGCCATGTGCTCCCCACAACTGAGCACCAGTGTCAGACATCTTTGAAGTGGCTTTTCACTCCCTGTGAGGTGTGCATGCTTGAGTGTGAGCTTGCTGGGCCATGTGGGTGGGGGATGTTGGGCTGTGACTACCACTCCCATCATGCTATTGCCTCCACCCCCCTTCCCAGCATGCCCATGCTTCCTTCCTTTTGACTCTGCTTCCCTGTGGGGTTGTGTGCCTGTGCTGACAAGATGGCTGACAGTGTTATCCTGGGGTTAGTTTGGCTACACGTCCCATGTGTGTCCCTGTGCTTCACACAGCATGACCCAGGGTTGTGTGGAGTTTGTGTTAGGGGTGTGTGTGAGTAGAGCTGCTGGTAACTATGGTCAGTGCTGTCAGTCCTCCTTCCCACCCAGCCAGATATCCCACCATGGAACGTGCTTCCATTGCAGGGAGTGCAAGTTTGCTCTCAGGATGTCAGTCAGTGGTGTCCTGCTGTTTGTTGGTGCACAGTTGCCAGCAGGGCCTTGTGCTCCCCACAGCAGTAGCCAGTGTCAGCCATCTTGTCAGTTGTTTTCCACTCCCTGTGATGTGAGCATGGTTCATGGTGGTGTTGATGGGCGCATTGTGAGGGTGGGCAATATCTGTGACTACAACTCCCATGATGTTATTGGCTACACTGATGTGCCCAGTATACACAGGATTCCTTCCTTTCAGTGGGCTTCCCTGTGAGGTGGTGTTGTAGTGGTGGCTACATATCTGGCTGTGTTTGTTAGTTATATTTGTGCCACTGCCTAGCTGTATTTGTAGTTGTGTTTGCACATGTGATGACACAGTTACATATCACTATGAGATGGCATGTGTTGTGTTTATCTGACTGACATACACATCTTGGGATGATTATGTTTTGGTTGGTGTGTATTTGCTAAGGGTGCATGGTTTGACTATCCCCTTGACAGTGATGTGTGTGTATTGTCGCACAATATTGTGTACATTTGTTGTGTACTCACCAGGCTCTGGGATGTTTTCTAGTCCATATACGCTCACTGGTGGTAGGATGGCCCGCACCTTCTCCTCCCAGGGCCTGAGGTATACTGGTTTGGCAGGAGGGCCACTGCTGGTGTGTTGGCTCAAGAGGTAGTCCTTCTTCAGTAGGTCCCTGACCCTCCTGCGCACGTCATACCACCTGTTCTGGATGTCTTCCTTTGTGCGCAAACATGGTGATTGTGCGTTCACCCTGTCGACGATCCTCTCCCACATCTTGGTTTTCTGCTACATGGGGGTCTGTTGGACCAGTGTACCAAACATCTGTGGCTCTACCCTGAGGATCTCATCTACCAGGACTTCCAATTCACTATCTAGGAACTTTGGATTCTTCTTTGGGGGCATGGTGATGGGTGGTGGTGGTGAGTGATGTGTGTGGGGGTGTGCAAGTGAGGGTGTGTGAGTGTGTGTTTTGCTGGGTGTATGTGAGGGTGCTATTTTTTGAGGTGCTGATGGTGTGTGGCTTGTGTGATGGATGAGCTGTGAGTGTGTGTGTGGTTGCTGTCTGTTGGTGTTGAGTGCTGGCAGGTCATTTGAATTTGCAAAGGATCATGGTAGGGATTTGTGTCCTTTATATGGGTGGAGTTGTGGGTGTGTCTATGTTCCCTGTTCCCCCCAGTATTTATTGGCTTGGTAATTGCTTGTTTGGCCTTTTTTTTGTGTTTTCCCTTTGTTCTTTTTGTGCATGTGGGAGACGTTCTTCTGACCGAGTCGGACCCTGCAGTTGTCTCGTGCGAGCTTCTCCGATTTGTTCACGCTGTGTTTGTGCTGTTTTCTGTGCTGCGTACGCGTCGGTTGCGGTGTATTGGGTTGCTTCGGCTCGCTGTTTTGTATGCGTGTCGGTCGTACGGCTTGAGCTCCGTGCGACTCGGTCGTGTTTTCCACGCGTTGCATCGTACTTGGCGGGTCGGAGTTCGCGGGTACGTTTCGTTCGGGATCCTTCCTGGTGCGTGTCGGTCGGTTCGATTCGCGTGCTTTTCCGGCCGGATAGCTGTTTTCCGCGCGGTTCGGTCGTTCGTATTGTGTTCCGTACGAGTCGGTCGGATTTTGCACGCATTTCATCGTACTTTGCGGGTCGGGCTGCACCGGTACGTGTCGGTTGGAATAAATTCCGGCTCCGAGTCGGTCGGTACGTTTTCCGGCCCGAATCAGAATCGGCCCCTAAGACAGAATACAGTGCAATCGCGTGAACACAGTCTTGTGTCTCCTCACACATCACCTTGAAACACTCGAGGCTGCACATGCCGGCATTTTAAATATAAACTGTAAAAAATTAAACCTCTCTTTTTAACTTTTTAAACTTACTTTCAAATCACTAATGTTATAAATACATATAAAGCTATTTTTTTCGATCAAAGCAAAAACTCCTAAATTCCCTTATATTTTAAAACTAACCTATCATAAAAAACACCCGAAAATTGGGTTAATTTAACAAAAAAACCTAATCAACTAAAACACTTCATCACAAAAGCACTCTATGAGAATCATCCTTAAAATTATATATATGCAAAAAAATATAATATTAATTAAGAATAAATCAATCACCATTAAAGTATACTTATCTGCTCAGAAGCAGCAAACAAAAGAGGAAGAGGCTAGAATGTTGAAGGGTTATGTTCTGGTTGAATGTTCTATTGTTTTATGACTTCATTCTGGGATGTTAGTAGCTTTTAAAGTGCTGCTCAGAAGTTGGTGAATAAAAGGTAATGCATAATGCTAGCCTCCTGCCTTGTCATTAAATTCATTTTCTATTAAGGCATTTCGCTTTGTATATCTTCATCATCATCTCGGGCGGATTTGATCCTACTTACTAAGTATATGTGGGTTCCATCATTTCTTCCATCATTTCTCTTATCTTGTGCTGTTATTGGAATTAGTAAGGATGTGGATTTTTGAGGAACACTTGATTAACCAGCTTTTCCTGATGATGGCCACATCTGATTACAGACACATGAGGCTGAAAAATAGACAATCTTAAAAAAACTAACTTATTCTGAGAAATTCACTTGATCTCTTTAATATAGAATTAATTATAGAACAGTGTGATCCTTGTATATGTTTAATCAGTGTCCTTTTTTATTGTCTCACTTTGAATCACTTGTCACTGTGATGTCTGCACTCTTTGTTCATACTTCACCACAGTCCCTAACAATATTTGATATGTTTGAATATGGGTCAAAATAGCGTTTTGTGTTTTACACTAGACCAATATTTAAATGATGAAATTAATTTAAAAAAGGACATTTAGGCTGTACAGATGATCCACTTCTTTGGTGGGCCACTGTCTAGATGTATTTCCACCAGCAATAACTTTGAACCTTTCTTCCCATATGAAACATTGTTTCTCAGAGCTTGTGGACCACACCAGGTGCTGGCCAAGAGCATTTAACTGAGTGAGCCATTTTCAACATCAAAATGCAACACATTGTTAGTCAACACACACTCAATAATGAAAATGAGCATGGTGCATGTAGATGTGCCCAGTCTGGTGTGAAGAAAACATTTAAAAACTTCTACTCACAGTTAAATATTAAACCTACTTTAACAAACAGGGAAAAACTGAAGATGTTTCTTTGCATTTTGTACGTGTTGTGGCTACTCTGTCTGGTACATATTTTCTATGTATTCAACCACTCATTGATAGTGAAGAATACCTATACATTTGGATAGAAGACAAATATAAAGATGTAATAGAAGAGCCGTTGATTCAATCTTTTATCTTTCCAGAGAAAAACATGAATAACAGCGAGTAACGAGAGAGACCATTTATTTCCAAACCACTATTTAACTATTGGATATTTAGTTCTGGCTTGAAGTAGCTTTAGCTGTCTCATAGGAGCATATATTATCTATGTTATCTACACAGAGGCAAGGGGGAAAGGTTGGCCCCTGTGCTTTTGGCTATTGTAATTGTCATTCACTTACTGATCAGCCCACCTTCATCGGCCATTCAACATTTGGGTTACTGTAACTCAGAGGTCTTCAAACTTTTGTAGGCTGAGCCCCCCGCAGCTGAATTTTTTTAAATGTGGGGCCCCCCCACAATCCTGACAGAATTTTCTGGAATCTCGTACACCACATTAATTGACCGCCACCCACATATCCCGGGCCATATCCGGCAAATAATGTCCAACACAATAAGTGCGTTTAGTTAACTGCAGGTTTATGAGTGGGTGTGGTTAAATGACAGAGGCTTATTACACAGCTCAAAACTCAATTTTCCAGCCGGTACATTAGTCACCAGACACTGGTGAACCACACCTGAATATAAGTGATGGCGCTTTTATTGTTGCCTAAAAACTGCTGGATATACAAGGAACTTTGCAGTGTCAGCCCCCCAGTAACAAAACCGCCCCCACCTTTCCAGCCTCCCAGGGAAACGCCTGATACCCGGTGCGGCCAGTCCGGCCTTGATACCACCCTCTAATGGTGCCCCTCATCTTCGCTTAGACCGCCCCTTATGCGTATTTGATTTCTTTTATAGTGCTACTCGTCCCAAGTATGTACGGCAGGGTGTCGGAGTGCTTTACATCACACACATATTATATAAAGACAATGACTCATATAAATGTGAGTCAATGTACTTAAGATAATTGGGGCTACAAGGTGTAATCAATCATTCTTTCAGCCATCATTCAGTCTTTCACCATTCATTCCACCATGTCCTTCCATCTGTGTGCCCATCCATAGCCACACATATTCAACCATTTGCAAACCTATCCATTATATATCCTTCAAATCATCATTTCACTCATCCATCCCTCCATCCACCCTTTCACTCATCCATCTCTCCATCCACCCTTTCACCCTATCCATCCGTACACTCGTCCATCCAGCCACTTACCCTTTCACCCATCCAGCCATTCTTTCACTTACTCATCCATCCACCCAGTCACTCACCCTTCCACCCATTCACCCTTTTAGTCATCCATCCTCCCTTTCTCTCTCCATCCCCCTTTCTCTCAGCCATCCATCCTTCCATCCACCCACCCATCTACTCATCCACTCATCAATCCATCCATTGACCCTATCACTCATCCATCCTTTCTCTGATCCATCCTTTCTCTGATCCATCCTTTCTCTGATCCATCCACCCTTTCACTCCTTCACTCATCTACACCCTTTTGGCCATCTACCCACCCTTTCATTCACTCATCCATCCTTATATCCACCCTTTCATTCATCCGTCCATCCACCCTTTCACTTATCAATCCATCCATCCATCCATCCATCATTTCACTCATCCATCCACCCATTCACTCATCCATCCACCCTTCCACCCATACATCCATCTATTTACCTTTTCTCTCATCCATCCTCCCACTCACCCATCCTTTCTCTCATTATCCATCCATTCACCCTTTCACTAATCCACTCAGCCATCCACCCATCCCTTCACTTACTCACTCACCCACCCACCTTTTCACATTAATTATGAGCTTTCGTCTGCTGGTCTGAGGGCTTAGTTTTCTCTGGGACTAAAAACTTTCGGGTGTTTTTTCAAACACCTGCAGGATACTTGCACCAGCCTTTGCCTCACGTACCTCCCAAGAGCACTTGTTGAAGTAGTGCTTCGACTGTCCTGAGGTCACTGTAAACAATTGCCTGAAAGTACTAAACTGCCACAAAAGTAGTGATGACACAGAACATCCTTTTGGAAACACCTTGTCCCCATGTTCCAGCCCTTCACCTACTCCTGCTCAGTGAACCAGAACAAGGTAAAGGTGGAATGTAAGCAGCAGCTTCACTGTAGCCCCCCAACGCAACGCAGGTTCATGTATTTCACTGTTCAGTTTTGATGGGAGATGTACTCATTCATTCACTGAGTGATTGTGCTTTAGGCCATGATAGGTTGTCAGTCAGCCTGTATGGACACTTTATTCTTTTGACCACCACCTTAAGGGGTGAAACGATTAACTCACTCAACACGCAGACATCAAAATGTCCTTCAGCAGACCTTTGGCCATTTCCTTCCCCATTTTCTTTATAACTATATCCTGCTCATCCTTAGTTTTCCGCCCCAATGCTTTCATGAATGCACTTTGGAAGTTAGGTAAACTCCAATGCTCACCATTCCTATCCATAAAAGGCAAAAGTGCCCTACCTACATTATACACTCAGACTAAGCAGCTTAACTTCACCAAGCCAGGGGCGTAACAAAGGCCCCTGCTACTCCTGCGGCGCAAGGGGCCCCTCATCTATTCAGGTGGCGCCCCATTCAGCCCAAGACCAATAAGCATATGTGAAACTCTGGGGCCCCTCCACACATTCTGCAGGGGGGGCATCTTTTGTGTTATGCCACTTCACCAAGCACTTAGAAACGGGGACAGAGAGTCATTACAGCTGCAGTGGGAGGCAGGGAGTCTCCTCTGCCATGAAACGGAACACGAAGGAACAGGTGGACTGTCTGTTCGTTTGCTTTCGGTTTCATAGCAGAGGAGACTCCCTGCCTCCCACTGCAGCTGAAGCATTTCAGCTCTAGCAATTAACCCATTCCCGGGACGGTTAGCTCTTCCCAGAAGGGGGTAAAGTTTCCCTTGAAATTAAAAAAGCATGGGCATGTCGTGAACCATCCATTTCCCCTCCAACCCTCCGTGACCGCCGAACCCCCTCCACTCCCCTCCCCCCCACGGACTTCGAAAACTGGGTAGCACTAAATGGCCCAGCAGTATATTAGCCCATTCCACTTACCTGTTGGTGATCTTCCAAGGTGTCAAGAGACCAGCAAACTCCTTCACTGCGCGGCGGTAAAACCAGAAAAGGCTCCACAGCAAACAAAGTAGAATCAAGGCAGAAAAGGCAGCAAGCACGGAGCAAACAGCAGGAACGAAGAAAGAAGTAGGTGTATGCAGGAGTTAAATGCACGCAAATTTCGCGGCACTTCCTGCCATCTATGCTGCTGCCTCCTCATTGGCGGAACGTCAGTGGTGACGTTCCTATTTGTTGTCTGGCTGCTGTTCCGGAGCTGTCCAATCTAAAATCCCCATTTGAAATGGGTAAAGAAATACCGGAAACAAAACGACTTGCGACGTGGGAAACAATGGTAAGAGTTTAGGGTGGAGTGCGCGCCCCCCCTGAGATGGTGTCGTGTCCCCCCAGGGGGGCGCGCCCCACAGATTGAAGAACTCTGCTGTAACTTTTAGTAATGTATATGGAGTTTTTCCTCCATACCAAGATATGGCCATTTCATTGGTTGAACTGGTGAAGGATTCCACACAAGGGAGGGGCCTACTCATTGCCAAAAACAACACCCTGGACGTCTGCACATTGGACCTCCACTTGGCTTCTTGGTTGTAAGTCATAGAAAGTGAGGCTGGAGACACTTTAACACCCCCAAGCGTATTTTCTCCATGTAGGATCCAATTAGGATAACAGTACCAAGACACCACAGCATTATCCCCTGAGAGAATGGTAGTAGTATAACTATCTATTAAATAAATAAATAATAGTTTTAAGCACACACTTCTCTCTATTACACAAATCCGGCATGTGGAGTGTAGCAGTATGATAACCATTCCGACTTCATGTCTTAGAAAGATCATGCATTCACATTAACTATACCACACCTTTAAGCATGCTAACATGTAAAGCCACAAAGAGGCTTGCACTCACATTCTTCAAGCTGCGAACGAGATAACATAACCATTTTCAATAAGGTATTTCCTTTCTGATTCCTGAAAATATAGTAGAAAATATGTTCTAGTGCTGCATTTTCCAGTGCAGATTCACCTGTATTATTCTGTGATTACAACAAGCATTGGTTTACAAACAGTGGCCTCGATTACAGTTTTCTGACCCATTGACTGGTGCACTTTACAAGAAGTATTCATTTACACGGGCTCAATGATTGTATGTTTACCTTTGAGAGAGTCCCACGGGGCATTTGTGTACATATTTGGCATTATTCTATTGGATAATTATTTGCATTAATATTTTCATCAATGCCTGCTCTGAAATGGGACCAAGCCTGCTTGAAACCTCATTATGATTGGCCACTTAATTCTACTGAGACTGTAATGCAGTTACTGACCCCACTGGAATTATGAAATCTTCAGGAACTTCAGATCCATTTCCTTTAAATAGGAGATTTTGGCTCCTGAAATCTCCAATTGAAAGTCTGGGCTCAAATGTGGAATTACCAGGGAAAGTGGACAAAGAAATATTGAGTCCCACAATAATTCCCTTTTTTATTGGACCCTCAGGCTCCAATTCATAATCAGTTCTGAGGGTGGGGAAGTATCAGCCCATTTTAATAACCTCTCTTAATAAGGGCCTCTGTTGGTGACAGTCCACTCAACTTCAATCATCTATTAATTTAGGCTAAATTTTGTCTTTATAATTTGTTGTTGCAATCTAACAGGAGAAATCAAATATTAACTTGCTACGAAGATAGTAAGAAATGTAAGAATGTAAGCATGCAAAGTAACTGTCAGCTTTCTTATCAAAGTGAAACATAACACTCAACTAGAAAGGCTCTCAGTCACTCATACAAAAATGCGGTTATATAATATTGGATTCAAAACAAGTTTCAAAAAAGTTTTTAAAAAAAATAGTTTATTCAGATAGGACCATATCCATAAAAGCACAATCACGTACAGCAAACTAAAAGCACAAATTCATGTTCACAATAAAACAATTTCAATAACATTCGTCACAAGTGCAAAATATTTTAAAAACACATACGAGGCACTCTTCATGGGTTGCACATCGTTTTACGAGCCCGTACAGCGGTTCTCAAAAAAGTGCCAACACGAGAAACTAACTCATCATCTTCCAATTTGAGTATGTTCTTATATGCATCTACTAAATGGATAGGCAAAGTTTTTGGGAAAAACGGTAGTAAAAGCCATTTTGCATACTTTATATAAAACTTACAGAAGAATAAAACATATAAAATTGTTTGACCACTCTGACCGTCGCACGGGCAAGGCAAAGAGTCAAGGTTTGCGTTGTACCCAAGGGGGAAACAGAGCAATAATTTTACACGGAAAAGGAGTCCCCTCTCCCAATGACATATAGGTATTCCGAGATAACTAGGCGGGAGGTACGAGGTGTGCTCGATGGTCCTAAAATTTGCAACAGTTGATTTCTTAGATTTCCTCTCCAGTCTTTCTGCGCTATAAAGTGTGTATAGTGCCGTCCTAAGGGCTTTTTTATGTACAGTCTCAGTTGCATTTGGACTTGAAAAGAGCCTGCCATAATTAACGCTACTTAGGCTCTGACTCACCGTGGCAAGCCACGGAATATCCATCCCCTTCTCACAATTAATGCAATCACCTATTACCTCTCTTGTGAGGGACGCTGCTGGGTTTTTCCATATGGCAAGCCAGAATAAAGCGGGGTGGGACCTTATGAAATCCTCAATGTAGCTTAATTTCAGTTCACTATGGCAAACATACTGGGAGGTGGAGATTGGTGCGCCCAATAGTTTCCGACAAAATCTGTTTTCCTCCCGCTAAAATGGCCCCTGTCCTCTTTGGCCGGGGAAAACTAAGAATAGAATTGTTGGCCTTTGAGAACTTGTTCTTACAAAACACCACATGTTCAGACCAGGTGCCGTTCGCAGCAAAGAGCAACCCAAGATATGGAAAAGTGCTAGTGCATTTTAATTTTTGGTTAACCACAGATATGGAATTTAGGGAATGTTTTCTCGGCCCACAAGACATTATGAAAGATTTTTTTAAATTGGTACACAGGTCTAGACTGGCCATAAAATCAACAAATCCCTGCACTAGAGTGCGTAGGGCATTGGGTGTGCGGCCCATTAGGACCGCATCATCGGCATATAATAACATGGGAAGTATTTTGCTGTTGACTCTGGGAACATCATTAGTGAGTGTGATCAACGATTTGTGCAAATTATTAATATAAATAATCAAAAGGAGAGGGGCCAAGACGCACCCCTGCCTGACCCCTCTAAATACTTTGATGTAATTGGAAACCTCGCCCCCGCCATTGATCCTAACCCAGGCCTTCAAATATTTATGTAGGTGGGCCAGAAAATGCACCAATGCCTCGTCTAAGCCATAATCTAAAAGAATGGACCATAAATGTGACCTGTTAACAAAATCAAAAGCAGAAGTCAGGTCCATAAAGGCCAAATATATTGGCGATCGCTGTGCTATGGTGTATTTCCCAATGAATAAATTAAGATTTAGGCATTGTTCGTTTGTGCCTACTTTGCTCCTAAATCCCAGTTGACATGATTCTAAAATACGGTTTTCCTCGGTTCATATTAAGATTTTGTTATATAAAAATCTACCTAAGATTTTCAGGGTGTTATCTATCAAGGAAATCGGTCTGTAGCAACTGGGTTGGGAGCGATCACCCTTTTTAAAAATCGGAACAATATTGCTTGTTAACCATGAGTTTTTTAGTGGGGCATTAGTTAAATTATTAAAAACGTTTACCAAAAGCGGCGCCCAAAAATCATGTTTGTGCTTGATGAGATCGATGGGTAGCCCATCAGGACTTGGGGCTTTATTACCCACACTCTGGTGGATAGCTTCCTGGACCTGAGACAACAATATTAAAATCCTAGTTGGGGCCCTGTGCTTAAAAGGGTTTGCTTCTTGTGCGGGGGCTGTGTAGATCATAGAGAAATGGGCTTCTCATGTTTCACTTGTTATAATGCAGATTATTGGGGTTAGTAACTGTCCCATTGACCTCAAATCTTTAACGGCAGGCCAAAATGTATTCCCGTTCTTTAGGCTGGCGGCATTGACAAGTGCGTCCCAGCGATCTTTTAGTATTTCTTCCTTCCTTTCAGAGGTCGCTTGCTTATACTTCTGCCTTAATGATTTAACAAGTGGGTTGCACCTCGGGCTGGTCGACAGGGCCTTGTGTAGCTGTCTAATAGCCTCCGAGCACTGACGGTTAAACCATCTGGGTCCCCGTTGCACAGCAGTGGTGGGTTTCGATAGTAAGGATTTGATGGCCTCACAGAGTTTAATAAAAGCACTAATTACCTCGGGGTGAGGATCCTAAGCTAACAGACAAGAGTCGATAAGGCTCAGGATATCCTTTGCCATCGTACAGAACAGGTCAGTATTATTGACACCCCGCCAGACCAGTCTTAAGTTGTCTGTGGAGGGTGATAGGTTCCTAGCACCACATTCGGTATTAAATATTGGCCTGGGGGACAATCTCAGCACTGTTTTAATCGGATTGTAGTCACCATGAGTTGTGGCGATGACTTCGGCTTTCAATAAACAATCCTCTAGGGCAGGGGAAATAAAAACATAATCAATGGTGGAAGCACTACCCCTCCCTCTGAATGTCGACTCAGGGGGGTTATTATCAATTGTTACTGCGGCAATGTCCATAACATTGAATAGATTGTGACTGTTCAAATATTCCATTAATTCCTCAACCCTGCGGCAAATTTGTCCTCTTCTACATAGCCATTTACTGGTCCTTGTACAGGGTAACTTAGTGTTAAAGTCACCTCCAAAACAAATACCAGCTGTTTTATTGAGTCCATTGCAATGCTGTAGGGTGGCATAAATTCGAATACATTTATGAAATTTTCATTTGGTGTCGAGTGGAAGTCGTTGTTGTAGAAGTTAATTAGGTAAATAGAAACACCCCTTTTATACAATAAAACTTGAAATTTGTCACTTTTGGTACATAAGGCCTTAACGCTACCTCCTGCAGCAATGTTTACCCAGATTGATAGGCCCCCCGAGGGTCGACCAAATTTAGGGGTTGGAGCTACAATGTTGTAACATTCAAACCCATCGATATATAGTTCTTGGGTCATCCATGTCTCTTGAAACATGAGGATATCCTGCTGTCTCACCAATTTTAGCCAGTCCAGTTGATGTATTTTAGACTGTAGGCCGGCCACATTCCAGCTTAAAATACTTAGGTCTGAATTGGCAGAAACCTTAGTTGGAACGTCAGGGTCATGAGTCTCATTTGCATGTGGGGGAGATACAAACATGTGAACAGTGCCATGAGACTCCAGTGGTGACAGTAGTCAATCCTGGGTGTCCAAATCTGACAAAGCCAGAAACTGTTGTGTACGGTCGGGAAGGGAGGCTCATTTATAGAAGGACCAAAGCTCAGTTTATAGAAATAGCCCAGCGGTAATGAACAGATGTTAGTGCTGTTAATTGTTGTGGTCTCATGAGCTCTCAATAGGGATCTTACCATGGATGGTCAACAAAAATTAATCACAATACCATCTCCTTCTATATTCTTAGAAGAGACACCAACCCACCCAACTCTAAAAACCATGATGATCTTATTCATGTCTGACGCGTTGAACCTCCTGTTCTTTGATAGCCAATCCACGCATTTATTCCGCAGATGACCCAGGTCTCCCTCTGGTCCCTCTTAAGAGCTGGTACACCTGCTAGCACCAATTCATAGGGGCAAGCGGCCGGTGGTAAACCCAAAACATCTGAGTTTGTTCTCAGAAGATTTCTGCTCAAAGTGTCGGATGCATTACTACTTGGTTTACCTGGCATTAACTTTGGTTGTTCGCCATCTAGTCTGTTAATACAACCTGGAATAAAATTAGAGGGCACATTTGTAGCTGACTCATCTGTAGATGATAAACCATTACTGTTAGGGAGAAGGTTTGGTGCTACATTCGCCTTAGGTTGAAAACATTCCCTAACTTGTCTACATGTACTGCACGTGCTACCAACCAAAAGGCCGGTGGGGGAAGAGGTGGCAATAGCGGTAGCGATAGGGGGTTGGTTAACAATAAGAGAAGTGCTAGGGATAAGAGTAGGCCCTTCCCCCGGGACAGCCATAATTTGTACTGTTTCCAGTGGTTGACTAAGCGTTTTCATGAGTGTGTCCAAGTGATCTAAGCATTCCAAAAGAGATGTAAATTTTGTATTTAACAACTCGTTGATTCACTTTGACACAGTATCAGTAACAATATCAACAAAGACGTCCCCAAAACCCCCATAGTCAGATGCCACCTCAGTCTGTGTGCAAATGGAGCGGCGCGACTTCCCTTTTAACGCTGCATCAGAAATACCGGTGCTCGAGGATGACTGCATCCATGCAGACAAACAAGTGCGAGAGGAGCCAGTTCGTGGGGGTTGTTTTCTTTTGGTGCAAATAGGCTTCCCACTCTTCCTCTTGCGTTTAACAGCAGGGATTCTCACAGTTGTTGGAGTATCCATATTTGACTGAGACTCGACCCTGTCACGCCCACTTGGGCTCCCACTAGTAAGCAGGGTATTATTAGTGCCAATTCTCTGATGCTGTGAGGAACACGATACAGTGACAGGTTCCGGTTCAAGTGCAGGGTCGGTTATGGCCCCTCTAGGATGAGGACTGTTCAGTAGGCCCTCACAACCCAGGGATAATCGGCGCTCAGTCTGTTCGATCTCGCCTGATACAATGCTAACCACCCTTTCTAGCATACTGTCAATGCTACTGGTGATAGGGCATGAGGATGATATCCCAATACGCTTCCCCATTATAAATGTTCGAGGTGAGTTTTTGTCAGTTATGATAGATTTAATGGTCCCAATAAATTGATGTTAGCAAACACTCACCTCATGCCTCTTAGTGGATGTAACTTGAAAGAGGGGTGGCCCAGCCCAGCCTCCCCCGGGCTCTGACGGGCAAGGACAGGCCCACCCTTGGCCCGGACTTCGCCCGGGCGCGGCCCGTGCAGCAGGAGCTCTCCGTTTGTTTTATGCACCTCAAGGCGCGGGAAGCTCTGTCAGCGGTGCGGGGGAGCCTTGGAAGTGGAGTGCCTGGTCCAGGCTCTCACCCCGATGCAGCAAAGGAGAGCCCCCCACAGCGGGAGCTCTCGGTTTAATTTATGCGCCTCCGGGTGCAGGAAGCAGTGTCAGCGGTGCGGGGGAGCCTGGGAAGTGGAGTCCCTGGTCCAGGCTCTCACCCCAATGCGGCAAAGGAGAGTCCCGCGCAGCGGGAGCTCTCGGTTTAATTAATGCGCCTCTGGGTGCTGGAAGCACTGTCAGCAGTGCAGGGGAGCCTGGGAAGTGGATTCCCTGGTCGAGGCTCTCACCCCGATGCGGCAAAGGAGAGTCTCATACCTACAAACACCTACATACTTGGACTAGGAACGAAACAAGTGTGCGTGAGAGAGAAATATTAAGGTCATATTTTTTTGAGTGACATGTTAAATGTACATATTTTTTCCAAGCATAACATAAGAATGTGACATGTGCTATTCGCTAAAAGATAGATTTTTATCAGTACAGAGAAAGACACCTCTAGATCAAAGGAGGGTCTAACCTTGAACACACTTAGGAAGAAAACAAAACCACAATCTTTCCTTTTCTTAATCCAACCCTCCAACCCCCTGTTCAACAACATCTACTCCAAGGTGGAAATTCTGGGAGAAGTTATTGTTGAGTAAAGGTTTGGTGAAATGCTTCGTCACTCATCCCAACATTAAGACTAACAGGTTAGTAGATTCTGACACAAAGACTGGAGTGCTTTGCCCATCTTTTATTGGATCCTCTAATAATGTCACTGACAATAATGTTTACCTTTTATCAATCACCTTTTGTAGCAAAATAAGGGATGGATAGTGGTGTCTGTGAATGTTAACCAATCTGTACTGGACCACTGAGAATATTATCTCCAGGAAAGCTAAGACGACTCCTGAAGTGATTCAAACTGTTGATGATTTGCCATTAACTTCAGGTCTAGCTCGAGAGGACTCTTTGCCATTGCAGGTCTCATTTAGTGATTCTACTGAAGGGATTTCTTATCTCCTAATTATGCTGCAATATTTGAATACCTTTTAAAAGATGCATAATCCATATGTCAACTGGTATTAAAATCTGAGTCTTCACAGTGTCATGATCATCATGATACTTCACGAAGTTACTATTCACCAAATGAGGTAAAAGATGCCACATCAAACTTCACTTTGAATAATCTTTCCTTGAGTACCAATACCAAGAAAACAATTTCCCACACCCAGGCCATTGTCGCTGCGAGCAGTTTTCACACTTCATTAAGGCCAAGCACTGGCAGACCAATTGTCAGTAGGCTAATAATAATTAGCCTACTGTCCATTTAGGCTGGTAAAAGGTAACTTTTTAAAAGTTACTTTTCTTAAATATTTATTACAAATCCTACATTGTATTTTTAATAAACATTAGAAGGAGTCTTTGAATTACTTTTTTTGGTTTATTTCCTATCAAATTTAACGGCTTAAATTGTATAATTTGTCTGTTGCCGTTTTCTAGGATTCAACAAAAGCCCTGCCAGTGAAAATAGCTACTGAGGGCTAGTCACTGTAGGTACATGGCAACTTTAATTTCGTACTTGTTAACTTTTAATTATCAGGTACCTTACCTTGTGGGCAGCAAAGTATACTTAGGGGTGACTTATTAATATTTAAAAGGAGAGTTTAAGAACAGGCTATTTCCACAGGTTTGACAGCCAATTATGAGTTTGACATGGAGGCCGGAAGCCATATTTTTGAAGCCCACTTTGTGGATCGGACAATAGGACCTGCAGTTCATAGGTGGCATTTACCTGCCAGGGCCTGGGTGCATTTGCTGCAACACATACTAGGGACTTGTAGGCAAGTTAAATACATCAATCAGGGGTAAGTCAATTTAACCATGTTTAAAGAGGAAGCATAGGCACTTTACCCCTGCTTAGCAGTGGTAATGTGCATAAAGTTCTAAGTCCTGCAAACTAAACCTTGGGGGGAATCACAAAAATTATGATCATTTCCTACAGCTGAGGAGAACACTGTATGTTCAGGGAGCACAGAGTGATGTCCAGTTTAGGGGCACAGGAGTATGTTAAGCATGGGGGTATAGTGTGAGCAGCAGCAAGGCGTGCAGATTGATGAACAATGGGAGCATACTGTGAGTACATCTTGGGAAATGCATTGCTGTGGTCCATGTCATGCTCAACATCATCAGTCTTGAGATGTTTTAGCCAGTAGCATTTTTCAAGCTCCACATTTTAAGCCTTTTCTTATATTGCTAACAGTCTCTGTAAGACGCAAAGAGAGCAGGATAATGCTGATTGTATTTTAAATGTTCTAAGGGCCTACGATGCTATCTCACCCACCCACAAGTTGCTCTAAAGCTTTCTAAACAAAAAGAGATCATAATCCAAAACTATATGCAGATTCGACAAGTGTTTCCAGGACTGGGTCTTGAACTGTCTTTTTAAATCTTTTATCCCTGTCTCCAGTGTAACTATCTGAGATCAACTCATTGCAAGCTCATTGTGAGTTGTACTCCCACTGATTCTTCAAACATTTGCAGACCAATTCCTCCACATTCAGGGTCCTGCCCTCTAGAACATTCTCCCTTTCCAATTATGGCTTGAGAACAATTTCCTGAAGTTCTGTAGATGCTTGAAGATGAGCTGCTTCTACTCGCTTGGCCTACAGTCAGTTCCATTAACATCAACTATATCTTCTAAGTCACTACAAATTCATCAACAACACTCAGACCTACAATTAGTCAAATGTCTATGACTGGTCTCAACATTTTCTGAACCCCTCATTGGAGATGGAAGGGCAGTGTCAGAAACAGAAGTTAAACAAAGCACTAGTGAGCCTTGTTTACTTTTTGTGCCCCTTAGTTATATCTTAGGCGGACCTCAGTAAAAATGTACCTGGGTGCCTCCTGGTGCCACTAAGCATGTGAAGGCAGCAAGATATACAGGAGAGACAGAGAAAAAGGGGAGGGGGTGGTAGAGTTGAAAGACTATCAGGGGAAATGAGGGGTAAATAATGAGAGGAAGGGAAGGAAGAAGACACCACAGAGAGAAGAGTGAGCAATAGTGACAAAGATGTGGGTGTGGGGGAGAGAGTGAGAATGGTGAGGTTATAGTCAAGTGTGAAAGAAAGTGCGACAGGTGAGAGCAATAGGTGGTAGACAGGTGACAAAGAGGCAGCCAAGAGTCTGTCAGAGATTGGATGACTAGTGTGAGGGGATACGAGTATGAGAGATGTAATAGAGACAGAAATTGATGAGAAAGAGATAAGACTGGTGTGAGAAAGGTGATAAAGCAACAGCTGGTGGTAGACAACTGAGTGACAAGGGGAGCTGGTTGAGACTTGCTAGAGAGATTCAACTCAGATAAGGACAGGTAAGAGGCTAGTAATAAAGAGACAGCAGAGAGAGAGAAGAGAGAGAAAGGTAAAATAGGTGAGAAATTAGAGAGAAAGAGCCTGTTCAGAAAGGAGAGGTAGAGGATGGGGAGAGTGTGGAGAGAAGTGCTAGAGATTGGAACATAGGGAGAGATACAATAAATGGGCAGGTTAAAAAGACACCTGTGAGAGGTGAAGGTTGCACAGGTGAGGAAATGACAGCTGAAAGAAGGGACACAATTAAGAAGTGGTGGTAAAGTGACAGAGCTGAATGGGTGTTAAAACAGTTATACAGTGTAGGGTGAGATAGAGAAAGTGACAAAAACAACTGAGGGAAAGGTGGGGGAAAGGAAAGATGAGAAATACAGAAGTGGTATTGAGACAGACACGGATGAGAAAGAGAAAAGGTAGTAAGAGAGGTGGGAGACAAGTGAAAGAGAGGTGAAAATGAGAGTACAGGTGAGAAAGTTATGCAAGAGAGGGGAAGATGTGCCATATAATAAGTAGATCAGTGAGAAAGATAGTTGAGATAAAGGTGGAGACAGGAGGGGTGAGAAAGAGATAGCAACAAGTGAGAGAGACAGATGAAAAAGAGACAATAAAAAATATGGACAGCTGAGAAACAGACAGCTGAGGGGACAGTGACAACAGTTGAAAGGTCATTTGATGTCCCTTCCTGTGATGTCATTGGGGCAAAATGAAATATAATGCCACTTGCGCTATCCCAGGCATTTTGGTGTCTCGACGTCCATTTTGTCACCTTTTAGGGTTTTTCATTACTGCTGCTTTGCAGTATTCATAAGGCCAAATCTAAAAAGGACCATGACAAAGACAGGGAAGTAATTATTGTTTGGGGATTGGTTTAAGCACTCACATACAGAAGTAGACAATGACAGAGCTTTGATTCCGACATTAGGTTGTGGTTCATCTTAGAGCAGTGTAACTGATCCTTTGGTTACATCAATGAACTTACATTCACAGGCCTCAGACAAGCTATTCATCAGAAACTTATATCATGCAGGGGCAGATCTCAGACAGCAGGTCTATCATTCAGTTGACAATGATCTTATGGTCTCTGGTTTTAACACATAGCTATTCTTTAGACTATGGAGGCCTTACAGTCGGCTTACATAGATATTACTACCTAAACCATCATACAGGACATCTGTCCTACAGAGTACACATATATTATGGGCCCTGCATTCAGCAGAGACATCCCTCAGGTTGCTTTTATATTACAGTCTGAGAGTAAAGAACTCTCCTTAAGATATACATCATATAGCCTCAGTCGTCTGAGCTATCCCTATGCTTACACCTACATTTACCCTGATCCTACAGTGTCTTTTCTCAGATGTAATTAATCCCAGGTATTTCACAGGTTACACAGCTATCACACACACTGGCAGGACTAGCACTTTCATAACCTAAGGCGTTAGGGTATCATCTACTGATGATGTTAAATTACTAAAAAAAAGTCTTACATATGCTCAATGTTAGTTTATTTGTACTCTTGAGGCAAAATTATATTTTGCCTGGCATGCTGAAAATCCTTACAGTGTTCCTTCATGCAGGCTTCAGCAGAGATTTTCCCCAAATTGCACAGATTTATTGGAAGAATTGGCAGGACTACCCAGAGGGCCGTGGTGCGTAGAACTATCCCTCAGTCTACGTGGCTCTTGCAAACTCAGATAGCAGATGTTTGTCTTAGATTACATGTTTGACAAACCACAGACAGCAAAGCTATTCTTCAGGTTACACAGATCATACAAGCCTAGTATATCAGGTCACCACCACCTGCTTGGGGCAGAGAGAATAAAACAAGGCACAAAGTGCTGCACAGATATTTTGAAATCAATCCTATTTTCCCCAAGTACCTGGGGATCTTGTCTTTTAATCAGAGGAGGTAGAAGCATCAAGAACACCATCAATATATTAATATGAATAAATACACAGGTTTATAAAGCACGGATCACCTCTTGGGTGCCGTTATGCTGATGATATCACCAAGACATGGATGGCAGATTCTCATATCTGAAGGAAGTGGTTTTTTTCATACTAAACAGGGGTCAAATGTACAAAGATTCCTTGTAAGGAATTGTAAAGTGCATCAAATAACGATTTGCAATTTGTGATTTCCTATTATGACTATACTAACATGGAGTTGGTAGAAGTGGGTTCAATTTGCACACCAACGTTGACATACTATATTAGTATTTTGTTAATCGGTTAGTTCACAAAATATTGATTCCTAGTAAGTCCCAATTCAATATACCTCATTAATATGCATGAATAAGTCTGATCGGTTAGAGTCTCAGGCATTGTGGCCTGCTCGGTCAGCAGACCACCATGACCTCTATGCCTGTGATTGCCTTAAATAAAGCATTTGTTTTGTTAAATGCAGCCCTTTTTCCTAAAAGGAAACTGGGATATGTTTAAAAAAGAAAATGAATAATTTAACAAAACATTTTTAGGAGCAGGCAGTGAGCGCATGGGCCACTGCCTGCTTTGAAAATATGTTCGTGTTGACATTCACAAAGGGGGAGGGTTCCCTTAGGCCCCCTTCAAGTTTGCGAATGGTTACCACCAAATTGGATTTGTCTGAAAAATAATGTTTTGCGACACGCACTGCCAGAACACCACTTTCATTCTATTCTGGCGATCCCTCGGCCTGAACATGTTGGCCTGGGTCACGTGTCCCTCCAGGGCACATGAACCACTGCTGGGTCTCTGTGCCACAGAGAGAGCGGGCGTGAGCCATGGAAGAGTGCCAGGCAACAGAGATGCCCCATGACCAAGAAGCCCAGAGACCACTGTGTAGTATTAACAATAAGAATGTAGATGCTCCACTAGGGAAACAACCTTTACAATGCAGTCATTACAACGCACTACCTTTACAACACAGTCATTACATCGCAATAAACTTTACATCGCATGCCATTACAACGCAGCCATTACAACGCATGTCATTACAACGCATGCCATTACAACGCATACCATTACAACACATAGGGGTCGATTCCGATTCGGGCCGGAAAAAGCACCGACCGACTCGGATCCGGAAAAAATACCGACCGACACGTACCCGTGGCGCACGACACGTCAAGTACGATGCAAGGCGCGAAAAATCCGACCGACACGTACCGAAACCAAGTCGACCGACCGAGCCGCACGGAAAACAGCAATCCGGCCGGAAAAACACGCGAATCCAACCGACCGACACGCACCCAGAACAAATCCGACCGAACCGTACATTCGAACTCCAAAACGCAAAGTACGATGCAAGGCGCGAAAACCACGACCGAGTCGGACGGAGGACAAGCCGTACGACCGACACGCATACAAAACCGAGCCGAAGCAACACAATACACCGCGACCGACGCAGTACGCAGCATAGAAAACTGCACAAACACAGCGTGAACGAAACGGAGAACACCGTACGAGACCAATGCAGGGTCCGACTCGGTCACAAGAACGTTTCCAACATACACAAACAGCACAAAGGAAAAATCACCCAAAAAAAGGCCAAACAAGCAATTACCAAGCCAATAAATACTGGGGGGGGACAGAGAACAAAGACACACCCACAACTCCACCTATATAAAGGACACAAATCACTACCATGAGCCTTTGCAAATGCCCTTCCACTGCCAGCACCCAAGAGAAAGCAACCACACACCCACAGCTCATCCCTCACACAAGCCACACACCATCAGCACACCAACAAATACCTACCTCACATACACCCAGCAAAACACACACTCACACACCCTCACCTGCACACCAACACACACATCACTCACCATCACCATGCCCCCCAAGAAGAATCCCAAGTTCCTAGATAGTGAATTGGAAGTCATGGTAGACGAGATCCTCAGGGTGGAGCCACAGCTGTTTGGCACACTGGTCCAACAGACCCCCATGTCGCAGAAAACCAAGATGTGGGAGAGGATCATCAACAGGGTGAATGCCCAATCACCATGTCGGCGCACAAAGACCGACATCCAGAACAGGTGGTATGACGTGCGCAGGAGGGTACGGAAAATGCTGAAGCAAGACTACATCAACAGCCAACACACCGGCTGTGGCCCTCCTGCCAAGCCAATATA
This sequence comes from Calotriton arnoldi, assembly GCA_963921515.1. Taxonomy (NCBI): domain Eukaryota; kingdom Metazoa; phylum Chordata; class Amphibia; order Caudata; family Salamandridae; genus Calotriton; species Calotriton arnoldi. The sequence continues at coordinate 827,478 of CAWUFW010004356.1, forward strand.
CCTCAGGCCCTGGGAGGAGAAGGTGCGGGCCATCCTTCCGCCAGTGAGCGTATATGGACTAGAGGACATCCCAGAGCCTGGTGAGTACACAACAAATGTACACAATATACTGCCACAAAACACACACATCACTGTCAAGGGGCGAGTCAAACCATGCACTCATAGCAATTACACAGCAACCAGAACAGAATCATCCCAAAATGTGTATGTCAGTCAGATAAACACAACACATGCCATCAAGAAAGTCACATCCAACTGTGCCAACACATGTACAAACACAACTACAACTACAGCTAGGCAGTGGCACAAATAGAACTAACAAACACATCCACACATGTAGCCACCACAACAACACCAACACACAGTGAAGACCACTCAAAGGAAGGAATTCTGTGTATGCTGGCCAAGTCAGTGTAGCCAATAGCATCATGGGAGTCGCAGTCACACATATTGCCCCCCCACAACTGTCCCATCAACACCACCATGAACCATGCGCACATCACAGGGAGTGGAGAAGGACTCACAAGATGGCTGACACTGGCTACTGCTGTGGGGAGCACAAGGCCCTGCTGGCAACTGTGCACCAACAAACAGCAGGACACCACTGACTGACATCCTGAGAGACAACTTACACTCCCTGCAATGCAAGCACGTTCCATGGTGGGATATCTGGCTAGCTGGCTGGGAAGGGGGACTTGCAGCACTGACCATAGTCACAAGCACCTCCCCTCACACCCCCCCAACACAAACTCCACAGAACCCACCTGGTAGAATGCAATGCCCCCCATCCTAACACAAGATCCCACAAAGAACCACCACCCTGGGTTATGTTGTGTGAAGCACAGGGACACTCTTGGGACTCTTAGCCAAACAACTGCCAGGACAACACTCCCAGCCATCCTGTCAGCACAGCCAGCCCACCCCACAGGGAAGCAGAATCAAAAGGAAGGAAGCATGGGCATGCTGGGAAGGGGGTGGAGGCAATAGCATAATGGGAGTCGTAGTCACTGATATTGGTCACCCCCACAACTGGCCCATCAACACCACCCTGAACCATGCTCACATCACAGGAAGTGGAGAAGGACTCACAAGATGGCTGACACTGGCTACTGCTGTGGGGAGCACAAGGCCCTGCTGGCAACTGTGCACCAACAAACAGCAGGACACCACTGACTGACATCCTGAGAGACAACTCACACTCCCTGCAATGCAAGCACGTTCCATGGTGGGATAACTGGCTGGCTGGCTGGGTGGGAAGGGGACTTGCAGCACTAACCATAGTCACAAGCACCTCCCCTCACACACCCCCCAACACAAACTCCACAGAACCCACCTGGTAGAATGCAATGCCCCCATCCTAACACAAGATCCCACAAAGAACCACCACCCTGGGTTATGTTGTGTGAAGCACAGGGACACTCTTGGGACTCTTAGCCAAACAACTGCCAGGACAACACTCCCAGCCATCCTGTCAGCACAGCCAGCCCACCCCACAGGGAAGCAGAGTCAAAAGGAAGGAAGCATGGGCATGCTGGGAAGGGGGAGGAGGCAATAGCATGATGGAAGTCGTAGTCACAGCTCTACATCCCCACCACATGGCCCAGCAAGCTCACACTCACGCATGCACATCCCACAGAGAGTGGAAAGGCCCATCAAAGATATCTGACACTGTTGCTGTGTCGTGGGGAGCACAAGGGCATGCTGGGTACTGCACACCAACCAACAGCAGGACACCACTGTCAGCCATCTTGCCATTGCTCTCACACCCACACACACTGAACTCCACACAAATGCAAGTAAGTATGGGAATGCTGGGAAGTGGGGTGGAGGCAATGGCATGATGGGAGTCGTAGTCACAGACATAGCTCACCCCCACAACTGTCCCATCAACACCACCCTGAACCATGCTCACATCACAGGGAGTGGAGAAGGACTCACAAGATGGCTGACACTGGCTACTGCTGTGGGGAGCACAAGGCCCTGCTGGCAAATGTGCACCAACAAACAGCAGGACACCACTGACTGACATCCTGAGAGACAACTTACACTCCCTGCAACGCAAGCACGTTCCATGGTGGGTTAACTGACTGGCAGGGTGGGTGGGAAGGAGGGCCGGCTGTCAACCAAACACAACCAATGCAGACCATGTTCACACCCCAGAAAATACATAGAAATGCCCAAATAATGCAGGACAATGTGCCACACCAATATCAACCCCTGACTGTGACGACTTAGGACAATGCAATGTACAGGCCCGCACCCAGAGGCACAGTCACAACTGTCATGTGTGTCAACCATTGATGCCTGCAGAAACATAACATACATTGTTTGTGTCTCCCAAAAACAGGTGATGATGGGGACACAGCAGCAGACGCTGAGGAGTCCCAGTCCCAGGCTCAAGAGGATGCCGAGCTCACTGGTGTCGTACAGCCTTTGTCCTCCTCGGACGATGAAGAACAACCTGGCACATCCGGTGCAAGTCAACATGCAGCACCAGCAGGACCACCAGCTGCAGCACCAGCAGGACCACCATCTGCACCCCCTGCACCCACCCCTCCAACGACTGTCACCACGAATACCATCCCTGCCGACATGGACAAAACAAGGAGCAACACCAGCACAGTGACCCTGGACCAACCTGGGGCCATGGACACCACCACCACCACCAACCCCCAAGGTGGACCAGGGTTATCTGTGCGTGCCACTGCACACACTGCACATGTCAGCAGGGGTGGTGGGAGGGGTGGGAGACAGAGGTCGCTGCTTGCAGACGTTGCTGGTGTGCATGATGACCCACAACTGGTACGCATAGCTGATGCGTACCAGTCCAGCACCGGAGAGCTCAGCCAGGTAGTGGGGCTCCTCAGAGACATTAAACAGCAGCAGGCTGCCCATCATGCCCGCTTGGACTCCCACATGTCCCACATGGAGTCCACATGTCCCGTGTGGACTCACACATGTCCCGCGTGGAGTCCAAGTGGGATGCACTGCATGAGATGACGGCGGTGCACAGGGACATTTTACAATGCCTCCGCCAGATGAACAGCAACCAGTCCACACCTCCCTGTGTGCCAACAACATCTGGTGCCGAACAAACTGCAACTGCCACAGGGAGGGAGGAGGACTCTGGCGGAGAGTCCCCTGCACCGCAGCAGCCTGTACTTGAGGGCCCCCCCAAGAAGAGGGGTCGTCCGAGGAGGGAAAAGTGAGAGGCCGATGGCCAAGCGCAACTCCCAGGAAGCCTGAACCTGTTCTGGATGTTCGCCTTTGTGCACAGACTGTTCACCCTGTTGACGGCAACACTACTCCCACACATTGCATGGGGAGTACAAGTTGGACCAATGTGTCAGACAACTGTGGCCCCGATACTGGGGATCCTGTCTACCAGGACTTTCAATTCACCTAGGAACTTGGGATTGCAAGATTTATGTACAGCACAACCCATCCTATGCACTATTAACACAAATGTATCACAATAAACACACTAATACACCATACTTGCCTCTGTCGTGATTCCAACGTGGGTGCTGTTATGGGGATGATGAACTGCAAAATTACACTGTGTATGCGAACTGCAACAGCAAGGACAACACAGGCATGTGAGTACAGGCAACGTGGCACACATGAGGGAGACACACCACCAGGGCTACACAACACATACACACCTAGGCCATCTGACTCATTGCCTACACTGATGTTGCCAGGGAAGACGGTGCAATGCACAGACACCACACCCATTCCCAGTTGTAGTCAAGTAGCCCACAGGTGCAGTAAGCAAATGGCAGTCAAATGTGTGACCACAGACAACGCACATCACAAAGTGGAGCACAGGTTTATTACACAGTTGCAACATGCCGTAACCACTACAGATGCAAGGTAACCCCACCTGGCAGCGGGCACACAGTCAACAACTGTAGACGGAAGGAAGTCCATGGGTGTGGCGCACATCACCTGTAGGGACACAACAGCTACCAGCCTGGATGTGCAATCACGTCGTCGGTGGACACAGTTGACCAAACGAATCTGAAAGTACCCTGTGAAGGACAGAAATGACACACAGTCAAAAGCAATGGAGTACAGGACAGAACAGCAAAACTCATGCACAATACATGTTACAAGATACCCACCCAGAACCAAGTTAGCATGTCAACACTGTTGGGGAGTACAGCCCACCTGTCACCACACATCGCAACACACATCCAGTCAAGTAGCCCATGGACACACTCCAACAGCACCAGAGCACCACCCACACATCATGCCAACTCACATCATTGACATGACACCTCAGGATACTCACATTCAGCTAAAGAAGTTGGTGATGAGCTGTGTGCGGACATCACCATCACCATCATCATCATCATCGTCACTGGCATCGTGGTCCAGGCCAGGATCCTCCACAGGTGGCGGATGTTGGTCATTGTCATCCTGGATGAGAGGCAACTCCTTCCGCACTGCCAGGTTGTGGAGCATGCAGCAGACGATGATAATCTTGCACACTTTCGCAGGGGCATATGGGAGGGACCCTCCGGTCTTGTCCAGGCAGCGGAAGCGGCTCTTCAGGAGACCAAAGGTCCGCTCAATCACTCTCCTGGTCTGACCATGTGCCTCATTGTAGCGCATCTGGGCTGGTGTCACAGGGTTCCTGAGGGGTGTCAGCAACCACGGCATGTTGGGGTATCCCAAGTCACCTACGGACAGACAAGTGCACATTAGCTGACTTGGAAAAGTGGGCGGAATACTACAGATCAGATCACACACAATGGCACAAAGTCAGTACACACCGACAAGCCAGGCACGCTGGTTCTGCATCTGTGCCATCATCCTGGGGATGCGACTACTCCTCATCACAAAGGCATCGTGTGCTGAACCAGGGAAACGGGCACACACGTGTGTGATGGTCATGTCTGCAAGACACACCACCAGTGCATTGACCGAGTGGTAGTGCTTGCGGTTACGGTAGGCCTGCTCCTGGGCCTGTGGTGGTACCAAAGCCACATGTGTCCCATCAATGGAGCCAATGACATGCGGCATCCTCCCCAGGGCATAAAAGTCACTCTTCACGTCAGTGAGTCGTCGCAGTCTAGGGAAATAGATGTACCGGTTCAGGAAGAGCAACATTGCCGCCAAAACATCGCGGAGCACACGGCTGAACATGGTCTGTGACATCCCACCAGCAGTCGCCACAGTATGTTGGAAGGTACCGGTGGCAAAGAAGTGTAGGGCTGCCATCACCTTCACCTTGGGGGTCAGCGCTGTAGGATACGGCCGGCCAGGCTGCAAATGTGGGGACAACTGCACTGCCAAATCCTCAATCAGCTGCCTGGTGAAGCGGTACCGTCGGATGCTGTCCCGTTCCACCATCGTTGCCAGGTCTGGGAATGGCCGATGGACAGCAGGAGCCCTGCAGTGCAGAGGAGAAGTAAGCAAGATTGTCAGTCACCCCACATATGCGGCATTGAACACACTCAAGATCCCAACATACATCATTATGAGGCACAACTACATGAAGTGTGCAGTACCGGAAGGACATGTATGGTACATACATGGCCAACATCTGTCAACACGGTCCAACAGGTGGCATCAATTAGTCCCATGTTGGCCCATTGGATATCATGAGGCCGTGTCACAGTTCCCATCTCCTGCTGCCGTGTCACAATAACCCCCCACAGTGACATGTGAGGACAGATGTGCCCGAGTCACCACAGCTCAACGACAGGTACATTCCCAGGGACCTTGTAATGCCACATGGACACTGGCATTACATGGAGTATCATGTATACACCACAGCAAAACAACCATGACCCCCACAGGTAGTGGCCCCACTTGCCACGGCAGGACAGACATGGACGTCTGTGACACACACGCACAACATCAGAGTCCATGCACACACAACGTGGATGTGGAGACTGTCTCCCATTGTGCACATGAAATCAGAGACATTGTAAACACTACATGCACAAAGACTGTGGAGGACCATCACTATTGTGCCACTGGGACACCCTGGCTCAAACATACCGTCCCACATGGGACTCACGGGGTATGTGACATGACATACACATACACCACTGTGAAATGTGACCATGGCACATGCACAGATATGAACAGTTGCACATCACAGTGGTCATGTACACGTAACACCCAGGATCCTGTCCCCATGAACACGTGCACAGCCTGGGGGTGGCTGCCCACAGGTGACACCCACAGGACAACATGTACACCAACATACACACAATAGGAAATGTATCCTTACATGCCTTATGATAAAGTTTGGACAGGCTGTCGTGATGTAGGTGTGCCCCTCACTCCCTGGGAGCTATCTGTGGCTAGCATATGTCCATCTGAGACAGGCATGCTGACATATGCCAGTCACATGTACAGTGATGCGTTGTACCGCAATGGACCGATCTGTGCCTCCCGCCGGCCCATTGCATTCAATGTGTGCGGGTACGCGTTGTACCCCTGTGCGCGTTGTACCGCAATGGACCGATCGGTGCCTCCGGCCGGCCCATTGCATTCAATGTGTGCGGGTACGCGTTGTACCCCTGTGCGCGTTGAACCGCAATGGACCGATCGGTGCCTCCGGCCGGCCCATTGCATTCAATGTGTGCGGGTACGCGTTGTACCCCTGTGCGCGTTGTACCGCAATGGACCGATCGGTGCCTCCGGCCGGCCCATTGCATTCAATGTGTGTGGGTACGCGTTGTACCCCTGTGCGCGTTGAACCGCAATGGACCGATCGGTGCCTCCGGCCGGCCCATTGCATTCAATGTGTGCGGGTACGCGTTGTACCCCTGTGCGCGTTGAACCGCAATGGACCGATCGGTGCCTCCGGCCGGCCCATTACATTCAATGTGTGCGGGTACGCGTTGTACCCCTGTGCGCGTTGAACCGCAATGGACCGATCGGTGCCTCCGGCCGGCCCATTGCATTCAATGTGTGCGGGTACGCGTTGTACCCCTGTGCGCGTTGTACCGCAATGGACCGATCGGTGCCTCCGGCCGGCCCATTGCATTCAATGTGTGCGGGTACGCGTTGTACCCCTGTGCGCGTTGTACCGCAATGGACCGATCGGTGCCTCCGGCCGGCCCATTGAATTCAATGTGTGCGGGTACGCGTTGTACCCCTGTGCGCGTTGTACCGCAATGGACCGATCGGTGCGCACCCATTGACAATGGGCTTGCCTGGCAACGGACGCGTTTTCGAATTTCGAACGAGTCGGTTGCTGGAAATTCAGTTGGTCACCCACAACAATGTTGCAAAATCATGTATGTCATGAAGTTGAGGATTTGAAGGATGCTGTGGGCGTGTTTTGGTGCTGCTATTCCATGGATTGGCCAGATTCAGAAGATGCAAACGACTTGGACCTATCACTTTGGACACAAGGGACAGTATCTGCCTCTCCAGCACATATATATTGCTGGCTGTTCCCCTGAGAGCTCACTTGCCTGCACTACATGCTCCAGGACGACATCTGCCACTGCACTGCTGCTGTCTCTGCCCCTCTGGATCCTGCAATGGCACGTACTGTGGAGAGAGCCCCAGCCTTCAGCCTTGAAGAGAACCAGGCCCTGCTGGACAGCCTACTTCCACAGTACAGCAAGCTGTATGGGACACCAGGGGAGCAGGTGAGTGTTCTGTGCACTGCCTTTCTGAATGTGCATTTTGTGTGACTAGCAAGGCTGAGAGTCTGCACGCCACTGGCTAGCAGGCTCACTGAGTAGTTGTCACCCCCATAGTGTGTAGTGACTTGCACTGGACAGGTATGGTGCAGTGACAGTGCATTTGAACATGGTTTTACTTCCCATGCAATGATACCATGTAGTGACGTCTGGCAAACTGTCCATGGTCAGCTTTGCACTGCCTGTGTCCATCATGTGCCCCTGTGATTGAGACATGTATATACAACTGTGTCATGCACGGATATGTTGCATGTGTGGTAATGGCCTTTTCACTTTGTCATCCTGACAGGTTAATGCCCATCGGAAGCAGGAGATCTGGAAGGACATCGTCCGGGCTGTCCGGTCCGTGGGGGTCTACAAGCGCTGGATCCGCAACTGCCAGAAGAGGTGGCAGGACCTTCGGGGCTGGACCCGGAGGATTGCACGGGTCCAGCTGAAGCTGTCGCCTCCTCGCAGGAGGGGCGGAACACGGACCCTGACCCCCACATGCTCCAGATCCTGGCGGTGGTGTTTCCAGACCTGGATGGGCAGCTGAAGGCCAGACAGCAGCAAGGAGGGGGTGAGTCAAAGACTGCACTGTGAACTCTGTATTACATGCTTTGTGCCCTCCTCTGGCCTGGTTCAACTGCCACAGTGCAGCAGTCATGTTGTCCAGGAGCCATGTCCCTCTATTGTGCACTGCCCACTGCTCATCTGATACCCAGGTGTGGCCCTTACATTCAGGGAATTGTGTCACTTGGGACTGTGTCCTTGCAGTTTGCTTCACTAAAGGTGGGGGACAGCATCTGTTTCCCTAACTCTGTTGTGGGCATCATGGGTGGGTCCATTGTTCACACAACGCCTGGGTTTGGACATGTGATCTGCGTGTTGCTTTGATATGCGGTCCACTTGCTGAGCTGAGCCACCACATGTGCCTGGGGTATGTGGCACACGCCCATGCAGCGGGTGGGAACAATGTTTGGGCCCCAGGAGTGTGCAGATTACGTGTGTCACACATACATGGCCAGCTATCCACTGTCCAGGGCACATCCCTCATTCATGTGGAGCAGGACAGTCATGCCTACTCCAGGCCATGCAATGCACTCTGTACTCCCACTCCCGTGTATCAGCTGACACATTGTGCACAGTGATTTGACCCCTCAGGTGTCTGCCTCTGTGTCAGTGTGCTGTGGATTAGTTGCCAGGACTGCTGGGGTGTTTCTTGGTAGGGGCTCAGCATGCCCCTGGAGATGTGACCATAGCAGACGATACTTGTGTGTCACATAGGTGTTTGATCAGCTGCCCGTGCAGACTGGGGTATGCGAATGTGAAGTTCAGGCAGCTGTTCCCCATTCACAGCAAATTGTGAGGGGCTCAGGTTCCAAGGGTAGTGTCACAGGTCTCCCATACAGATGAGGGTTAAGATGATGTGTTGTGTGGGGGATGTACATGTGCACTTGTGCAGCTCCAGGACTTGCATTCCCCATGACCTACTGTTGTGACACAGTGCATAGTGTTGTTGTCTGGCTGCCAAGTCATACATCACTGAGACAGTGATGTATGACTTAGCAGTCATGCCTCTGCCATGGCATGTGTCAACTTATTGGTGGTCCTGCAGGGGAGTGACATGTGCTACATGCACACCAAAGTGGCGCTGGCTATCAGGACATGGGTGCATCATGGTGTCTGTCGCTGGTATGCATCACATGCATTTCCTATTTGACTCTGGGCATCCCTTTCATCCGGAAACCTGTACTGACTCAGTGGCAAGAGCTGTGATGTGTGCATGTCCACATGCTACACCGTGTCCTCTGCACTGTCCAACTACTGTGTACTTGGTGCATGTGTCCACACTGGGGTGTTGCAATCCAACAGACACCAGACAGATTGGTGCAAGGCCATGTGGGATGTGAGTGCCATGCTTGGCATCAGACTGACAATTGGCTTCTCCTGTTCAGTTAGGGCACTTTTAGCAATGTACAACTAATGATGCCGGGGCTTGCTCTGTAATGTGCTGTGCTCACAGTGGTGTGTGCGTTTGGTGCAGGTGACTGATGTCTGTCTGTTTCCCCATTGTTTGCAGATTCATCCACGGCCACGGAAGGGGACAGCTCCACAGACCAGGAGGAGCCAGAGAGCCAGACTGGGTCAGCAGCCGAGGAGTGGTCGGAGGGACCCAGTGGCACGGAGGGCGAGGGGAGCCACACCGAGGAGTCCTCAGCACCATCCACCTCAGCTGAGGACCAGAGCAACTCGGAGGATGACTCCCTTGTGGAGGCGGGTGTCAGCAGCCACCACACGCCAGCTAGTGTTGCTGTCCCTGCCACCACCAGCACCACCACCGCCCTCCCATCGGCTCCCATTCCCCAGGTCCGTGGAGGCTCCCATGTTCGGGAGCGTGTCTCCTTTGGCCCAGGCACCGCACCCCCTGCCCCTGTGTCCCCTGCTGCCCTGAGTGAGGAGTCTGTGTACCTCCTTCGCCAGCTCCATGTAGGGCAGACAGCCATGCTGAGTGTCCTCCATGCGCACACCGCACTGTTGACTCAGCTGGTGTCGTTCATGGAGGGCATCTCATCGGGCATGTCTGACCTACAGAGGGGCAACAGGTCCATGGACTCCTCCCTGACGGCAGCAGTGTCCCTCCTCAGACAGTCCCTCACCCCTCCTGCCTCTGCTCCATCCACACTCCCCAGCACCTTACCCGTCCCAAGCACACACACACACCGGCACAGGCACACACCAGCACACACACGTCCAGCACACAGACACACATGCCACAAACTAAACGCACACGCACGCACAGTCAGGGGACTGAAACCAGACTCACAGGGGATGGGGCCCTGGTACACACACACGCATCCACGGGCACTGCGCAGTCCTCAGTTGCCTCTCCCTCCAAAGCACCCTCCCTTGCCTCACCTGCAACCCCAAAGACCCAGCGCCTCTTCCTCAGTGACCTTGGCCTCTTCCCTCCGATCCAGCTGCCCCAGCATCCAGGGGGAAGAGGAAGCCCCCCACATGGAGCAGAGTGCCCCTCGCCCCCGGACACCCTCCCCAGGCGCAGACAGACTGAGGCCCCCACCCGCAAGTCCCCCGGAGTGCTAAGAGCAAGACCCCGCCGCCGCCCTGCAGCTCAAGCACCAGGTCTCCTTCCTCCATCCCTCAGGCCCCCACTCCACAGGTGCCCCCACCACACCCTGCCCCAGGTTCCCCCACCCACAGATATACCATCCCCAAGAGGCTCCGGCCTTCTCCCCTGCCACTTGCTCTCCCGGAACAACACCCCCCGCTGCGCTTGTCTGTGCCACTGATGTGGTGAGGGTGTCCTCCCCTCTGTCCAGCCCACCTTGCCTGTTCCCCATTCTCCTCCCCTGGTGGTAGGCACTGCAGTGGAGTCCACTACCACCCTGTCTGACTTGGGCACTGCAGTGGCGGACCTGTCCACTCCATCTACAGGGTCCACTGCAGTCGTGCCGGCACCCACAACATCTGAGCCATGCCCCCAGTTGTGCCGGCACACACCATGTCAGACACCTCCACTGCAGTTGTCAGTGGCTCTTCAGCACCCACCACCCCTTCCCTGCTTCCTCCTGGTGAGCCCTGATCCTGTCCCTGCGGTGCCTGGCCTACCCCCCCCCGGTTGCCCCTCCTAGTGGATTGTCCCTGGTTTTGTGCAGGCATGTGTAGGGTGGTATCTGCCACTGTCACCCACTTGTGACTTTGTTGATGGACTGGCCATTGGCCTTTGTTTATGTTCTGCCGGACTTCTACTTTTAATGCCACATATGCTGAATAAAGCAACTTTCTGTTCACTAGTGCTTTTGCTTCTGATGTACATGATGTTGATGATGCTAACCATGCCCTTGCTGCAGTGATGGTGATATTTGGTCTCATGATAATGAAGTGTTACTGTGCAGGAACCCATGTGGTCCAGGGGGAATGTGTCCTATCCTGTGGTGTATCCATGTCATCCATATCAGCATCTGAGGGTGTCATGTGTTCAGTATTTGGCAATGGGATTTCCTACTTAGATTGGCAATTTCACATCTGTGGCTTCCACCCCTGCACATCTGTTGTGCCTGCCATTGTTCTATTCGTCTACTTCCCTGACCGTGTGGCCATCTCCAGTGAACATGCAGGTTTGGGCATCAATGGGGAAGGACTCATCTGTGTTGTCAGTGCAACATTGCTATACAAGTGTGTTGGATCTGTGCTGATGATTCCGTTGGCACTTCCATGACCAGGCTGATGGGACGGGAGCCCTCATTTGGTGCTAATTGTTGATTGTGTGTCCCATTGCTGCCATGGTTTGGTATCTGTTCGCCTCACATCTGCAGTCTCCACAGGGTATCTGCATGGGTGTGCCCATTGGTGCAAATATGTGGGTCTGCATTCGGATGGTCACTTCTGTCATTGTGTCATTGATGATTGTTGACGGTGTCAGCCCCCATGGGTGTTGTTTGTCTGCACATGGCCAAAGTTATGTCTTATTTGCACTGCAGGATTTGGCTCCCCCAATTTATGTTGCAATGGGACACATACACTACTTTGCCACTGATGTGTTTGTTGTTCTGTGACCAGGAATCATCCATGCAGTTTGGCAGTTGCACCTCTTACTTTGTCAACACTTACCTTTTGGTCACTGTGATGATGGGGGTTTGGACCCCATTGCCACAATGTTCAAAATGTGCTGCAGCTATGGACCCCACACTTGCCTTTTGGTCACTGTGATGATGGGTGTTTGGACCCCATTGCCACAATGTTCAAAATGTGCTGCAGCTATGGACCCCACACTTACTTTTTGGTCACTGTGATGATGGGTGTTTGGACCCCATTGCCACAATGTTCAAAATGTGCTGCAGCTATGGACCCCACACTTACCTTTTGGTCACTGTGATGATGGGGGTTTGGACCCCATTGCCACAATGTTCAAAATGTGCTGCAGCTATGGACCCCACACTTACCTTTTGGTCACTGTGATGATGGGTGTTTGGACCCCATTGCCACAATGTTCAAAATGTGCTGCAGCTATGGACCCCACACTTACCTTTTGGTCACTGTGATGATGGGGGTTTGGACCCCATTGCCACAATGTTCAAAATGTGCTGCAGCTATGGACCCCACACTTACCTTTTGGTCACTGTGATGATGGGTGTTTGGACCCCATTGCCACAATGTTCAAAATGTGCTGCAGCTATGGACCCCACACTTACCTTTTGGTCACTGTGATGATGGGGGTTTGGACCCCATTGCCACAATGTTCAAAATGTGCTGCAGCTATGGACCCCACACTTACCTTTTGGTCACTGTGATGATGGGTGTTTGGACCCCATTGCCACAATGTTCAAAATGTGCTGCAGCTATGGACCCCACACTTACCTTTTGGTCACTGTGATGATGGGGGTTTGGACCCCATTGCCACAATGTTCAAAATGTGCTGCAGCTATGGACCCCACACTTACCTTTTGGTCACTGTGATGATGGGTGTTTGGACCCCATTGCCACAATGTTCAAAATGTGCTGCAACTATGGACCCCACACTTACCTTTTGGTCACTGTGATGATGGGGGTTTGGACCCCATTGCCACAATGTTCAAAATGTGCTGCAGCTATGGACCCCACACTTGCCTTTTGGTCACTGTGATGATGGAGGTTTGGACCCCATTGCCACAATGGTCATGGCCTGCTTGCGTTGTGTGTGCCACACACATATTTGTGTGGCACATGTGCTAGGGGGTCACATTGTATGTTCGAAGTCATGTTCGGTGTTGTAGGCATTTGACACAGTCTACACACGCTTGTCATGGTGTTGGGGGATGTCTTCTTCTTGCATTCCCTAGGTTGTGGTGTGCTGGTTGTGTCATGCATTGTCCATCCTATGGGTGGGGGTGGTAGTGGTGGTAGTCATCCTGCCCCCTGGGTGAGGGTGGTAGTAGTGGTAGGCATCCTGCCCCCCTGGCTGAGGGTGGTAGTAGTGGTAGGCATCCTGCCCCCCTGGGTGAGGGTGGTAGTAGTGGTAGGCATCCTGCCCCCTGGGTGAGGGTGGTACTAGTGGTAGGCATCCTGCCCCCCTGGGTGAGGGTGGTAGTAGTGGTAGGCATCCTGCCCCCTGGGTGAGGGTGGTAGTAGTGGTAGGCATCCTGCCCCCCTGGGTGAGGGTGGTAGTAGTGGTAGGCATCCTGCCCCCCTGGCTGAGGGTGGTAGTAGTGGTAGGCATCCTGCCCCCCTGGGTGAGGGTGGTAGTAGTGGTAGGCATCCTGCCCCCCTGGGTGAGGGTGGTACTAGTGGTAGGCATCCTGCCCCCTGGGTGAGGGTGGTACTAGTGGTAGGCATCCAGCCCACCCTGGGTGAGGGTGGTAGTAGTGGTAGGCATCCAGCCCCCTGGCTAAGGGTGGTGGTAGTGGTAGGCATTCTGCCCCCCGGGTGAGGGTGGTAGTAGTGGTAGGCATCCTGCCCCCTGGGTGAGGGTGGTAGTAGTGGTAGGCATCCTGCCCCCTGGCTAAGGGTGGTAGTAGTGGTAGGCATCCTGCCCCCCTGGGTGAGGGTGGTAGTAGTGGTAGGCATCCTGCCCCCCTGGGTGAGGGTGGTAGTAGTGGTAGGCATCCTGCCCCCTGGGTGAGGGTGGTACTAGTGGTAGGCATCCTGCCCCCCTGGGTGAGGGTGGTAGTAGTGGTAGGCATCCTGCCCCCTGGCTAAGGGTGGTAGTAGTGGTAGGCAACCAGCCCCCCTGGCTAAGGGTGGTGGTAGTGGTAGGCATTCTGCCCCCCTGGGTGAGGGTGGTAGTAGTGGTAGGCATCCTGCCCCCCTGGGTGAGGGTGGTAGTAGTGGTAGGCATCCTGCCCCCCTGGCTAAGGGTGGTAGTAGTGGTAGGCATCCTGCCCCCTGGGTGAGGGTGGTAGTAGTGGTAGGCATCCTGCCCCCCCTGGGTGACGGTGGTACTAGTGGTAGGCATCCTGCCCCCCTGGGTGAGGGTGGTAGTAGAGGTAGGCTTCCTGCCCCCCTGGCTAAGGGTGGTAGTAGTGGTAGGCATCCTGCCCCCCTGGGTGAGGGTGGTAGTAGTGGTAGGCATCCTGCCCCCCTGGGTGAGGGTGGTACTAGTGGTAGGCATCCTGCCCCCTGGGTGAGGGTGGTAGTAGTGGTAGGCATCCTGCCCCCCTGGGTGAGGGTGGTAGTAGTGGTAGGCATCCTGCCCCCCTGGGTGAGGGTGGTAGTAGTGGTAGGCATCCTGCCCCCTGGGTGAGGGTGGTACTAGTGGTAGGCATCCTGCCCCCTGGGTGAGGGTGGTAGTAGTGGTAGGCATCCTGCCCCCCTGGCTGAGGGTGGTAGTAGTGGTAGGCATCCTGCCCCCCTGGGTGAGGGTGGTACTAGTGGTAGGCATCCTGCCCCCCTGGGTGAGGGTGGTAGTAGTGGTAGGCATCCTGCCCCCCTGGGTGAGGGTGGTAGTAGTGGTAGGCATCCAGCCCACCCTGGGTGAGGGTGGTAGTAGTGGTAGGCATCCAGCCCCCCCTGGGTAAGGGTGGTAGTGGTGGTAGGCATCCTGCCCCCCCTGGGTAGGGGTGGTGGTGCGCATTCAGGACACTGTGTGCATATGTGGCATTGGTGATGGGCATCCCGCCCCTATGGTGCTGCTGTTGCTGGTGTAAGTATATTCTGCATCCCTGTGTGTGTGTGTGATGTGTCGTGTACGTGTTGTATGTGTTTTGTGGTTGGTGTCTGGCTTACCTTCTGCGCCGTACGCGTCCGTGCCTGTTACGGTAGTATATGTAGAATATTGGTATGATCGGGACGAAGGGATTCATGGTTGGTTCGTGTCGTTCGTCCTTCTCGTTGCTTCGCGTCGTCCTCGTCGCTTCGCCTCGTCCTCGTCGCTCCGCGTCATCCTCGTCGCTGCCGTGTTCGTCTCGGAGCCGTGGATCGTGTTGTGGCGCGAATCGGAGCTTATGTGCGCCTCTCCCGGATGCTTTGACGTGCCGTGCGTAGCGACGGGTTCGGCGCGTACGGAAAGCGCATCGTACTTGTCCGGCCGGACGGGGCTGCATTTTTCCTTCCGTGCGACTCGATTCAGCGTTTCCGGATTCGCCTCGGTCGGAGAACAGGACCTGGTTTGGGTGAGTACGGCTCGGCCGGATTCTTTGCTGTTGTGCGCAACGTACTTACTCGCTCGGTGTGCTGTACGGATCGGTCGGGAAACAGGCTTTCGCATGGCTTTTTTCCCGACCGAATGGTATTGGGTGCGCCTCCGACCGAGATCGGAATCGGCCCCATAGTTTTTACCCCTACACTATCCAACACTTACCCTACTGTTGCACTCTCTGCAGTGGGAATAGTAATTTTTACCCCTACACTATCCAACACTTACCCTACTGGTGCACTCACTGGAGTGGGAATAGTAATTTTTACCCCTACACTATCCAACACTTACCCTACTGTTTCCCCCCAAAATTATGCGATGTAATGGTATGCGTTGTAATGGTATGCGTTGTAATGGCATGCGTTGTAAAAACATGCGTTGTAATGGATGTTGCGGTGTAAAAACTGCGTTGTAAAGGCATTCATTGTAAATGTTTGCGTTGTAACGTCATACATTCGCTCCACTGAATGTCCAAGGCACCCACACTATTAGACTTGCCCGCACTGCACTGCAGGTCAAGTCACTTTAAAACAAACAATGGAAAGCAGTGTTAGATCGCAAATTTTGCTCTTTCATTTGTAGTGGTGCATTATAATCATGGGCAGTTCGCACCTACATATAATCCTTTATTGTGTTAACTTAGGCCAGTAGAACGTAAACTGCAGGAACGTGGAAAGTGATTAGGGATATTTTCAATGTCTACATGTCAACATCTACATGGCCCCGCTCGCACGCATCGCCAGACAGCACGACCTCAACATAATCTCCTACGCCGACGACACTCAACTGATCCTCTCCCTCACCAAGGACCCCCTCGCCGCCAAATCCAACCTCCATGAAGGAATGAAGGCCGTCGCCGATTGGATGAAGATCAGCCGACTAAAACTGAACACGGAGAAGACAGAGGTCCTCATCCTCGGCTCCAACCCCTCAGCCTGGGACGACTCCTGGTGGCCAACGACGCTGGGAGCAGCCCCGACACCCACCGACCACGCACGCAACCTGGGAGTCATCCTCGACTCAACGCTCTCCATGGCCAAGCAAGTCAACGCAGTCTCATCCTCCTGCTTCAACACCCTCCGCATGCTTCGCAAGATCTACAGGTGGATCCCGACAGACACAAGAAGAACAGTCACCCAGGCCCTCGTCAGCAGCAGACTTGATTATGGGAACGCCCTCACGCGGGAGCCCCGGCCAAGCTCATCAAGCGACTGCAACGCATACAAAACGCCTCCGCACGCCTGATCCTCGATGTTCCACGCCACAGCCACATCACCCCCCACCTGAGGAACCTGCACTGGCTCCCCGTCGACAGGAGAATCTCCTTCAAACTCCTCATCCACGCACACAAGGCACTCCACAAGACTGGCCCAGCCTACCTCAACAGACGACTCCTCTTCTACGTCCCCAACCGCCAACTCCGCTCCGCCGACCTCTCCCTCGCCACCGTCCCTCTCATTCGAAGAACCACCACCGGCGGCAGATCCTTCTCCCACCTCGCCGCCAAGACCTGGAACACCCTTCCACTAAGCCTACGACAGACCCAAGACCTGCTGACCTTCAGGAGGCTACTCAAGACCTGGCTGTTCGACCAGTAGCAGCACCCCTCCCCCTTTTTTTTCCCCAGCGCCTTGAGACCCTCGCGGGTAAGTAGTGCGCTTTACAAATTCTGTGATTGATTGATTGAATGTAAATGTGAAGAAATTAACATTGCAATTACATGTGATTAGTCGAAAACATTAACGTGCAGAATTCATACATGTAGCTAACAAATATTCACACAATTGATTTGCCTATGTAATGTGTTAACTTAGATGTGTTCAGTAATAATGTTCATTTTATACGTGTACTTTCATGAGGCTGTGTGCCATTTCTTATGTTGACCAATTTCTGTAGGGCTGAATTGTATTTTTCCCCTGGAAGCTCTCCCATTAGACTCGGTAGTGAATTTCATGTGCATGTTTAATTTGTACTTTCTCATGTTTCTGTTGCAGGTGGAGAATTCATCCTTGTTTGTTAGAATAATGTCTTTGTTTTAGGAGCTAGCCTTAGGGAGGAGAGGATTCATTAAATGGCGATACTGATAACAAGAACTGTTGTACTTTCTCATCGGAGTGAGCCTGGGAGTCAAGGTCATCTAGCCAAGGCCTAGGAGCATCGCTGCCATGTGGAAAGTTAATTACAAGGAGGTGGTTTGACTGGATGGTGTGATGCCGCAATGTATCCTGGGATACATCCTGAAGTGAAGTATCTGAGTTAGGGACAGTGTCCAGGGAAGACTTCTGCCTTGCCTTGAGAGAGAGATCATCTTAGAACGAGCTCTGTAGCTTTATGCTACTTGACCCATTCAAAGTAAGTGGACTTCTAAGGAAGCCTCTACGTGCTGCCACCTTTATAGATTTTGCCTGGGAAATGCTAAGTAGGGATGTCACGTTAGTGGTAGTGTAGGGACAGACTAATGCTTTATACTTACGAACCTCCAATGAAGGGGAATCTGGATGCTGGTGCCATCATCTTTTGTGTCATAATTTTGGAATTGATCATTCTGTGCATGTAGCACTGTCTTCGTCCGTAGGTTTGGCTTTTTATTAGTTCCAATGTATCTCTACACCCTCATTATGAGATGCCTGTATGTCCAGCTGTTTTTGGCATTGCAATAAACTAACAAAATCTACTCAGGAGTCTGTGATTCTTTGGAGTCATAGTTCATTGGAACTGTAATGATTGATTGGCTAACGATTTTCCTCCCCTCCACGCTTTCATGCTACTAAAAAGAGACATCGAACTGTGGTTCCAGAGAAGATCTAGAACGTGGCTACTTCAGTTGGAAGAAGTGTAGGATGGTTAGCACATGAAGCGAGGGGAGAATTCAGAAAATTCTAGAAAAGACTTAGGGGCATATTAGCAAGACCCACGTTAAAATTATCGCCGTTTTAGCGGCAGGAAACTGCCGCTAAAACGGCGATAATGGGCTTGCTAATATGCGTTATGGAATTCCAATAGAAGCCCAGGTTAGATGTCCTGCACATCTAACATGGGCTTCTATTGGAATTCTATAACGCATAATAGCAAGCCCATTATCGCCGTTTTAGCGGCAGTTTCCTGCCGCTAAAACGGCGATAATTTTAACGTGGGTCTTGCTAATATGCCCCTTAGATCCCTAGAGCCCCAAAATAGAGCCCAATGATCGAGAGCGGAGAATGACGGATTTTGGCGTAGACCGACGGAGACTGATGGTACGGCGAGAACATCGGTGAACGGAGGAGTGAGTATCAATAGGGATGCGTTGTGTGTTTGATTGAGGGAGTGTGTTGGTTGTATGATGTCTGGCCGAGTTGTGTGAAAGTTGAGTGTATGTGGTTTCGGGTCAGACGTGGTCCAAGAGTTTTGTTTCGAATTTCAGGCCCCGAAGTGGCCTAAAATCCTGGGATATATTTTGTGGTGTAGAAGACACCGATTTGTTGTGATTGTCTGACCACTGGTTTCAAGGATTGTCGTGAGATGTAATCGGCAATCCAACTAAGACTTTGTGTGAATGGGACGTGTTAGAATCGTATGGTAAACTTTGTGTACAGGTTCGGACTATGCTGATTCAGGCATCCAGCTCAGGTTAAGGGTTGCCGTGTGTGAATGTTCTTGAGTGATTGAATTCTATTGATCTTTTAGAATGGCAGACAATTACGGAGTTGTGATTGCGTGAGTGAAAGTGAACGGACAAATTGTGAAGGAAGGTGAGCCGCTGCGAGGAGGAAAGGGTGACGTCAGAGTGTGCCACACTGTGATAGGTCGGTTGGTGTAGCGCCGCGCTGGTATTGGTTGGTAGTCATCAGGAAGTTGAAGTGGGAAAATCTTGTCGGTTGAGGAGAAAATTTGATCGAATCATGCAATGCTTTAGGGTGTTATGGGATTTTTGCAGGGGAGATCGGGGAGTGGTGACTCGAGTGGGTGAGGAAGCACTGCCCGAGGATACTCCAGCACATTACATGGCAACAAATGTAGTTCTCCATACTATAGTTTGGCTTCAAAATTGGCACAAAATCACTGAAAACGAGGGATATTTGGCTTTTCCGCATTATGGTTCATTTTGATTGGAGGTGTTGTATCAGTTGAGGGAAGTGAGGTCTTCACTACGGCCTCCCCCTAGACCAAAACAGTTTGAAGCATTATATGCGTGGATGCGAGCAGCTCAGGCAAAGAACAGGGAAAAATGTCAGGGAAAGATGAGAAAGGTGATGAAAGCATATCAGGATGTGCGATGGGATTCATGGCTAAACAGATGGAGAGTAGACACCATCGAGGGAGAGAGATTGTACCCATTATTGGTGAAAGAGGGAGATACTTAGAATAGGAATGGAGGAGAAAATGGAAATGATGGGAGCGAAACTGATGACAGCTTGTTAGACAGACTATTAGCAGAGCGTCTTCCACCTTACAACCCGCATTCAGAAGAAGGACTGGCAAATGCAGTTAGTATGGAAAGAGTGGTAACAGCACAGGCAGGCCCTAGTACAAGGGTAGTAGGGAGGATTTCAAAAGGAACAGAAGAAACCGGGATACCAGTACTAGGAGGTGCAGAGTCAAGTGGAATCAATGCTGCTTTGCGGTTGCCGGAAGCCCTTACGGTAGCGCTAACCATTGGACCTGTAGTTTCTGTGTACGACCTGAGTTTAGTGGAAAACGCTAGTCAACAACAGCCAGGGATGGGAGAAAGGGGCAGCTCAGGGGGAAATGTGACTATGAATGGGAACAACCCATTACTGGTGCCTGTAAAAGCTAGTACCCCATTGCCAGCAACTGCAGACCCTTCGAGAGCATGTGTTGGGTCTAGTACCATCTGATCCGTGTCACTAGAGAACTTGAATTCAGATTTGAGAATGTGGGAAGCTCCAGTTAGGGGACCCATGGGAAGGATACCAGAAGTAGTTGCAGGTAAGGGAATTTCTGGAAATCAGCATGTTTTCCAGACCCCCAACCTCAGAAAATCGGCAGAGAAATTGGAGCAGTAATAGAGAAGGACAAGGTAGCATGTCAAGTCAGGGCACAATCAAGGCTGCAGTAAAGGCAAATTTGCTTGATTTAGTGAGGTTAAAGGCGAAGATGGATGAAATAATCAGTGGGAACTTGCCTTTTGAAAGGATAGAGCTTTATGAACAGGATGAACTATTGTTTGTGGCGAAAGATGTCACTCGTAAAGTGAGGCGAGCACATGAGAAATTGACGGAATCAGTTCAAAGATTTGATGTAGATTTGTCTAAAACAAAATTGTTACAAGGAAATCACAGGTTAAATTACAGTGATCAGGAATTAGAAGAGAAAAGAATCACAGGTTTGAAAACACACATTCGAGAACTGGTCATAGAGATACGTGCATGGAGCATGCTTGACAAATGGGAGGAAAGATGGTCAAAGAAAAAGAGTGTTAGGAAGGTGATGGGAGATACGCCGCCTCCAGGAGGGGGAATACCAGGAGTTGAAGCTTATCCACTGCAAGGGGTACCAAGTGGAGGGTATGTGCATGTGTCTTAGAACAGGGGTGATTTGGCAGCATTCACAAATGATTTTCCTCGGCTGACGGAGAAACCTGCTGAATGGTATAAGCAAGTCGATCACTTTGTAAAGATTTCGAAGGTGTTGTGGATAAACCTAAACACATCAATTGGCCTTCTACTGAACCAGATAGGGACTCCATAACTCATGGTCCTTCACCTTTGGTCATGAAAAAGTTTGAACAGGTGATTACATGGTTGCAGTCCAAAATAGTGCCACAAGGTATAGATTGGGTTAAGATAGATCGAACAACTCAGGAGCCCAAGGAATCAGTCCATGCTTACTATGAACGGCTTTTGCAAGCCTTCAAGCAGTACAGTGGGTTAGATACTCTTGACCCGAAGAATATGGGACAGTTTGTTTCCAAATTTGCATTAGGATTGAGACCCGAGATTAGTGTTATGATTCAAAAGCATTTGATCTGCTGGCAGAACAAGTCTGTAGACGAGATTCTACGGAACGCCAGCTATTGTAGTGATGAGGTGGATTATAAGCACAGGAGGATAAAGGATAAGTTGATGTTGGTCCAGATAAGAAACACAAACAGAATAGATCAGGTGCAGACTAATGGGGAACCATAGATCGGAATCAAGGAGGTATTCAGAGTGTCTCAAACAATGCAGGACAGGCAAAAGGGAAAGGTGCAGACCCCAAGACAGGTGTAGACATTAACACACTAAAGAAAATGACTGCTTGTCATTATTGTCACAAAATCGGGCATTGGAAGCGTGAGTGTAGAGCAAATCCAGCAAATCAGTTGCAGGACGGAGAGATCGTACAGGTGCCTGATGTTATAAACACGGTGACAAGACCAAGATCCTTTAATGAGGGAGGTCAGAACCAGCTAGTGCAAGTACCCCAACCCCGAGTAATCGAATGCACCACCAAATGCCCTTTATCAGACCTCTAGATGGTTTCAACCAGGATCTGTCACAATGACGGTGCCTGAGGGGGGAGGAAAACTGTACCCTTGAAGCAGTCTTGGGGGTAGACCAGAGTGGACCGTATGTGGAGGCAGATGTAAGCGGTCATCCCATTACATTCTTAATTGATTCAAGTGCTACCCATTCTACTGCGAGATCCACAATAGTCCCAAACCTACCAGTCTCAGGACAATCAATCCAAGTTGTAGGAGTCGCTAATAGAAGAATAACCAATCCATTGACAGAAGAAATACCGGTGACAATAGGAACTTTCCAGGATCGACACCAGTTTGTGGTGTGCGATTCGAGTATAGTCTGTTTGTTAGGACGTGACCTCTTGTGCAAGCTGAATTGTACCATCTATTCTATGCCCAAGGGAGTAGAACTACAGACTAACGATGATGCAAATTGGCAAAAAAGAACCACTGTGTGGACATGTTTCCCGTACTAACAGTGGATGATATGCCATGGGCCTTGAGAGACACTGTCTCTCCGGTGGTATGGGGTTTCACAGGGGAAGAGATAGGACTGATTCGAGGAGGTGAGCCAGTCTTTATACAAATTAAGCCAAATTCAGAGTTTCCAAGAACGCCCCAGGAAAACCTGACTCCAGAAACTGTGGGAGGGATTACACCTGTGATTGATTCGATGATTTTGCAGGGTATCTTGAAGGAGATAATAGGAAGTCCATGCAATTCACCCATAATGGGGCTGCAGAAGCCAAGCGGTAAATATTTGATTGTGATTCCATATTGCCCCGTGGTACCGAATCCATCTGTGATCTTGTTCCAAATTCCTTGTGAGGCTGAATGGTTTACTGTGATTGACTTGTGCCATGGTTTACTGTGATTGACTTGTGCCAAGCGTTTTTCTCCATCCTATTACCTGAGGAAAGCCAATTTGTTTTTGATTTCCGGCTGGAGAACCATGTGTTAACATGATGTCATATCCCACAAGGATCAGTGACATAACATCGACACTCATAATATCGACCTACAAAATTATTGACACACAAATATTGATAACATAAATATCGATATTCTATACTTATTTTAAAAAAATACACAAATATCGACACCAAAATATCATCAAACATTAACATCGATATCACTAATGTCGATCAAAAAAATATCGTTATAACTAATATCGCAAACATTAAATAAACATAACAAATGACACAAAAATCAATAACAAAAATATAGACCCCACAATTATCGCCAAAAACAAAATATCGATACCTTAAAAATATTTTTATTAACACAATATATAACAAAAAAATATAAACAATATCACAAACACACACAACATTTTAAATAAATAAAATAAAAATTAAATAAATTATCATTAAAAAAAATTAACATAATTAAATCCACCAAATTAATTACTTCTTACAAACAGAATATATAAAATAAATAATTATTATTATACATTCAATACAATATAAATTACAAATTATATACTATTATACTTTTAAATAAAGTAAGAATAAAAAAAGTTTAACTGAATAATAATTAGCGTTTCTCATATAAGGAAACAACTGCCAAATTAATTGAAAACATTAGTAACAACCAATGAAAAACACCTACAACTTAAATAACCCAATAAGATTGAAAAGGACAATTAAACAAACACTATATAACATTATTTTATTCTACAACAAAACCAAGAATAAGGGGAATCTCTGCCGGATTGCTTCTACAACATTGGACTTCCTCATTGAAAACTCTGATTTCAACTTCACAAAGTAAGTAAAATATCAATTCAATGTTACATCTGTATAAAATAATAGTAAAGGACTTTTTACAATAATTAAATAATTAATGTATTATTTTTTTAATTATATCACCTCCAACAGAAACTCCAAAAGACACTCAACTAACTACAAAAATCATCAAAAAACCACCTTGCAAAAAAAGTAAGTATAAATCACAATTAAATTAATATAACAACTAAAAATCCCAACCCAAAACGCCCACTAACCACGCAAATCCAAAAATACTGAAAATGCTGTTAAACAAATTTATTACAATTATTTATTTTTTACCTGCAGGAAATAAAAACCCACTAAAGCCAAGCACCAACAGAAACACCTCAGCGTCAAAAAAAGTTCGACATATTCAAGCATGTAAGTATAATTTTGTATATAGAAATGTGTATTACAATAAAAACAATTACAATACATTTAATATTTTTTATATACATTTCTCATAGCATTTGAAACATCAGAATGACTGAAGGTGCAAAATTCATTATTTCCCAGAAAGGAAAACTTTTATTATGCTATATGGGATATGTCTACACCCAAGAAAAACAGACAAGCGACACAATTATTTTGAAATGCAGCAAATATTATGCAAATGCATGTTATGGGAGGGCTACAACAAAAGAAACTACTGTATTAAATGTTAAGGAACATAACCGCCCCCCTAACATAGCTGAAATAGAAGTGAGAGACACTTTTGAGACTCTGAAAGAAGCTAGCACTAGCTCTCAAAAACCTACTACTGAAATACTAAAAGACATACTCCCCAGAGTTCCAGAACATGTAACTGGCCAATTACCCTCTGTCTCAACGTTAAAAAAGCTAATAGATAGAACAAAAAAATCAACTGCTACCACCCCACCTACCCCCAAAACCTTCAGTGAAATTCAATTACCACCTGAACTCACTGTGTCTCGTAATGAAGAACAATTTCTTCTTTATGACAATAAATCTAACGACAAAAGGATTATAATATTTGCAACTCCCGAAAACTTACTTAATCTACAGAATTGTGAGACATGGATGATGGGCGGAACATTTAAAATATGTCCCAAACCATTTTACCAATTAAACACAATCCATGGACTGTATCACAATACCAACATCCCCTTTATATATGCCCTGTTACCAAACAAACCACTACTTATGTAGAACTCTTAACAAAAGTAAAGCAATAAACTAATAATTACTATCCTCAAAAAATTATCATAGACTTTGAACAGTCAATGATACAAGCCATCCTGAAAAACTACCCTCTCACGGCAATACAAGGTTGCTATTACCACTTTAATCAATGCATATGGAGACACCTTAAAAAATCTACGCTTAGTGTAGAATATGCAACTAATAGCAATTTTGCATATGAAATTAAAAAGCTAATAGCACTAGCATACGTCCCAATAACTGATGTAGCAGAACACTACAATCTATTAATAGAAAGCCCCTACTACCAAACAAATGAACATAAACTAAGTCCCCTACTGGACTATTTTGAGGATACCTGGGTGGGAAAGCTACACAGATCTGGACACAG
Source organism: Calotriton arnoldi (assembly GCA_963921515.1). NCBI lineage: Eukaryota > Metazoa > Chordata > Amphibia > Caudata > Salamandridae > Calotriton > Calotriton arnoldi. Next base: position 853,033 of record CAWUFW010004356.1, read on the forward strand.
AAGACAGCCCAAATACCACATTCCATGGTGTAATGTATATAACAGTACCCTAAACAAAGAAGCAAAAACTAATAATGTGGAAGGATGGCATAATGCTTTACAAGTCACAACAGGCAGTACCCAACCAACCCTACATAAATATTACAATCAATACAAAAAGAACAAAGCTACCAACAACTAAGACTTGAACAGTCTGTAACACAGCTAGGTCCAAAACTAACTAAACAAACTAAAACAATGTTCGAGCACTTACAATACAAAGTAAGACTCTACCCAAACACTAAAGGGCTAGAATATCTAGAAACAATAGCTAAATCCCTACTTCAAAACAGTAATACATAAACATAGAAAAATCGTAATTATGAACTGAGTTCTTAACTAAACATTTCTTTTCAAACATCTAAAATATAAACATTATGCCAATTAATTTTAACTTTTAAAAAAATTATTTGACATAATAAATATATTTTATATATTAAAAAATAACAATAACAATTTAAAAATTACATTTCCCTCCCAGTGTAAATAATTAAAAATAACGTACTTTTTGTAGCTGAAGAATTGAATCCAAACTGCCACAAATAAATCCAAACGTGTAAAAATCCCAATACTTAGTTAAAAGTAAAACTTTTAACCCAAAAAACCCCCCCGAGAAATACAACTATGTAAAATGTGATCCACCGGCAATATATCCATAGACTTGAATCCATAAAAAACCCCAAAAATGTTATTAAAAAAAGAAACGCTCCAGGAATACCCCCCAAAAAAAGGAACTGTAAAATAATTATTAGTTTACTAGAAACTAATATACAGTTCCTTTAAAAAAAGCATACTTCTCCCAATGGCAACTTCCAAATGACAAAAACCTGTGGGAAAAACAACACAATCCCTCCCGCACAAATATACAATAAAATCATTAAAAAACACACATAAACATACTAATACCACCATACTCTAAACATAATTAAACATATATAGCAAACCCTAACACCTACCTATCAACACACTAACCGCATTTCACATACGCAAAACTACAAACGAAACCTCACAAAAAAACACAAAATACAAACATTACATATACTATAGTGATCCAGCGGTAATTTCACGGTAATTTCTCAATGCAAAACCTTATTTACCTCTAGTTTACCGCTTAAAGGTGATGGATCTTGGCCACCGTTTATCACCTTCAGGAGACTTTACATAAACATGAAAAAATCAAATGCAACACTTCAAAAAAACAAAACATACCTTCTAGCACATTAACAACATTTCACAACCCTATTGATACTCACACCACTCCAGCAATCGCCTTCTTGCATCACCTTCCAGTACTGCTTGGCCAGTCTTCAAGTTCTGAGCATTGGAATCAGGAATCAGGACTTTTTGAGAATCTGGACATTTATCTAACTTGGGCAATTATTTTTCTAGCACTATTTAGGCTTTAAACTAAACTATGCTCCTTTTGGTGATGGTGTTAACCTTGCCTCTGCTACCAGAAACTGATCCAGCGGTAATTTCACAGTAATTTCTCAATGCAAAACCTCATTTACCTCTAGTTTACCGCTTAAAGGTGATGGATCTTGGCCACCATTTATCACCTTCAGGAGACTTTACATAAACATGAAAAAATCAAATGCAATTAATATTTAAGCCAATAATGAGAGTTATGAATAGTTTTAAAAGGTTTTATTTTCTAGTCATAAGTTAAGTTATTCTCATTCTTTATTCATTAATCAATTTTCATTCAGGTTACAGAATTGAAAAATCGGAAAAATAGAATTAATACAGAACATATTATAGATTGCATACAAAGCACTTCATAAAGGAAAGCGAATGAGGCATAAAAATGTCAGTCAGAACTCTTTAAAGAGTTTCAGGAAAATATAATTCAAGAGTGAGTTTTGCAAGGCTAATCAATAATTAATAATAGGCAAAAATCTCCCATAAAGAGAAATAAATGCATAAGACAAATAAATCTTTTCAAAGCCAGTTAGTCAAAAGCATAAAACTTAAAGTTTTAGCATCAAAATCTGTCCTGATCTCTCAGCTGCTCTTTCTCTGCGCTCGTCTGTTCATCTCTGCTCCTCTGTGTCTGACACAAGCTGCTCCTTGAATGGCCCTCCCTTCACAAGACCACAGAAGCTGTGATCTGCCAAAAAGCAAGGCCAGCCTACACCTCCCTAAAGTATGTGAAAAAAGCCCCCTCCTCCCTCTGTGTCTCCTCGGACGCAATCTCCACCCAGTCTGCACCCGTGACGTTCAAGTACCTAACCCCAATGATGTCTGGTCAGATCTGCTCCTGACACGCCCCCTAAGTGGTCATTATTTATACCCTAATTCTTGGCTGACTATACTAACAATATTGCAGTTTCAGTAGTAACTCGCACTGCGATTGGTTGGCACAGGTGACATAGGGATCTTAGCATCCTGTTCTCATCGCAAGTCCACCCCATACCGGTTCTGACAATAGGGGCTTAATGCTAAGAACAATATACATAACATGTATCAATAAAAACATCTCTTGCAACATTTTAAGCAACAAGATGTATCAATCAATTTCCTGTCTCTCTTTCACATCGCACACAGGGATGACACTTTCCCACAAACACTGGTACGTTGGCACGGTGACAGGAGTGTACAGATCATTGTGGCCTTGACCTATGTGTCTTCACTTGAGGCACTTGGCAGTTCATGCAGCTGGCACATTCTTCTGCGCATGCGTCTCTCATTCAGCACACTGCTAACAATTCTCAGCCATGCTGGATTCCTAGGCAGCCATTTTTATTGTGGGCCCAAATGTATACTAAAGTAAAAACAAACACAAAAGAATATTAATTTATGAAGTAAAGCCCATTATGTTCACCTCCCACAATTCTAATATCCTGTATTAATTATTACCTAGCGAAAGCTATTAATTTAAAGCAGCCTTTCTATTATTTGTGCACAACATGCACAACATGCACAACATGCAAAATGTGCAATGTACAACATACCATAAACATGCACTAGTGCAAATTTTCAAAGTGCAAACAGTTAATACATGCTCATAGCAACATACTCTAATGTTTTAGATAGCTTTTCATGCAAATTGCGTTTGCCCCATGTGTAGTGTTGGTGCATGGTTGATTAATTAATACATATTATAAGAAAGATGTGTTATGAACTGAATATGCATTGTCTAAATATGCAACAAAGCCAAGGTCTCTTGAGACGGGAACAGAGGAACAAAGGTCTTTCATGGAGAGGAGACGGGAGGAAACATTCCATTCCTTATCTCAAGGTTAGTGAACTGCTGCTTAAAGCAAACTGAAGTCATGTGCTTCTCTACACTGCAAAATACCTGTTATTTCAGCACAATTATGTGCTACTTTAAAAGTAAAAAAAAAAAACAACCATTCTCTAAATTAAATGTACATTCTATAGTGAGGTTAAATCTACACATTTTAACCACCCTGGATTAATTAATTGAGCATGGGTTTTAAATTAAAGCATTTCAGACCAAAATCTGCGTGCCATTTTTAAAATGCAGTCTGTCTGAAACACAAAAACAAAGCAATGCCTGAATCTAGGTGAAATCTGAGCTACATCAATAGACTACCTAACTACATTTGCCCTACTCCTAAATTAAGCCTAAAAGAAATTCAATTATACTTACCTTAACTGACGCGACGCAGCTTCCAACCGTGAGCTTCTCCCCTCCGAAATGACCTAAAACAACACAGATAGCCTACAAAATAGAACTTAGTTTAAAAAATGGCTGCCTAATTGAAATAAGAAAAATACTTTTCTACATTAAACTCAATGTACATTAGAAATGTAATACAATTTTTTTTTAAAAATACTAATTAATATTACTAATGTACAAAATGTTTTTTCTTTGCAATTTAAAATTGTTAAATTATAATAGTAAATATTAGAACAAAAATAATATTTATTATTATACATTAAAAAAATGATGTTAACTTACCAATGTAAGAAAAAAAATTGTACTGCTTGCTAAAAATGTGAAAAAATGTATTAATGTTAAAAAATATTTTCCTGGGGTGTGGCCGGGAGCGTCAAGATGGCGGTCGCACTTTAGAAGTGCTCCGGACCCCTCCGTCATCTGCTCCTTAATCCGCCACCATCGGAGAGTGCTCGGCCCGTTATCCTGCTGCCGAAGCTACCCTTAGCTCAGGACCGCGCTGGGGTGCAGACTCAGCGCTATTTGGGCCCCGAATCCAGACCCCGCCGTGATACTCCGGGCCGACCTGGGCCCAAGATGGCGGCCCCCGCTGGTGAAGGTTCCCGAATCCTCACAGTGGTGCTGTGATCTCCAGCCACTCCATCTGCTGCATGGAGCAAAGGGGCCCTGTGGAGCTGTCTGGGTCGTCCGGTGCCCAGAATAGAGGACTGCCTGTATATCCGCAGCTGATCCCGGCACAGAGGTGCCAGGAATGCCCAAGGCGGGCCCGTCGGCCGTGCTCGGCTGTGGGTTACGGAGCGGGCGGGTTGAGGAAGAGTCCGGCCATCATTTCGGGTGGCGGGGAGACTGGGGTCTCCCCCCCTCCCCCCTCCCTCTGGTGGTCTGAGCCTCGAAATTGCCCACGGGTGCTGCGCCCTAAGCCCTGATTGAGGATCGGGCCCTATGCTTTGGGCCTGCCCCCAGTGCACACTATGAGTTCTACACACCTCATTCCTGGACCTGGTGGGCATGCGGCGGTGAGGCATCGGGGGGACCTCGGCTGTCATTTCGGGCAGCGGGGGTCTGATGGACTGTGGTTCCCCCCCCTCTCCACTCTGTCGTAACCCTGTCTGTCACGCTCGGCTTCAAGAGACCTGAACCCTGCCGTCGCACGTCGGTGCGGCGTCCTACGACTTAACCGAGAACTGGGCCTTGTACTCTGGGCCCTACGCCTGTGCCCCCGGTGAAGCAAGGCCTGCACGTTCTGGCCCTGGACCTGGTGGAAGTGCGGTGAAGGGGTGCTGGGGGTGTATCGGCTGACATCCCGGTCAGCGGGGGGTTTGATGGTCTGCTTCCTCTTCCCCCCTCCACTCTGTTGTGGGCGCAGAGACGTTCCTAGACCGAAGGGGCCCTTTCCTTCCTTCCCCTCCCCCTGCCTGACTATTGCCCGCTTAACCTGGAGCCCTGAAACTGTGGAGAGGGAGCGCAGGGGACCGGCTGTCGCTCCGGGCAGTGGGAGAGTGGCTTGCCCCGAACTCGTCCCCCTCCCCCATCTGTCCTGCATGAACACCCGGGCACCAGACAATATTCACTCCTAGGGGGCTGCAGACGGGCTCACCGGTCCTCCTCGTTGGGCCTCCTGCTAGCACGAGGTGCATAATACAACAGCGCTGCAGCGGTGTGACTGATCTGGTGAGTTCCCCCTGAGTTGGCTTGGTCGCAACGGAGTGGATCGCCTGTCTTTTCAGACAGTAGGGGGACCTCGCTGGGGGGGGCCCCCTCCTCCCACTCTGCTGCTTGGGACTGAGAGCCTGACGAGAGGGGCACTCCCACCTGACCTCCTGGACTGCCCACTGGGTCTCACTGTTGCCTACTGAGACAGTGGCCGCCGCACGAACCATGAGAGTACCAAGGATCAAGGGAGTTTCTGTGGCAGAAACAGTATCAGGGCACGCTCCGTGGGCACCAGATCTCAGGAGCAGGTGAGGAGGAAGGATCTCCATCAATCAGAAGGACAGGTGACCCCTCGGTGGTGGTGAGTTACAACACGAGCCTGGGTGCTGGATGACTGGTCCCCCCCTCCCAACCCACGCCCTCTTAACAGGATCTGCTGCAGGCGCCTGGGGGATCGACCGCGGAACCGCACGGTGACCTGGCTTGATAGGGCCTATCGGAGTTGTCCCTGAGCTGCAGGACTGGAGCATCCACCCACGGCCCTGCGTACCCCCCTACCACCTGGAGCCGCATAGGGGAGGCCTTGTGGCTGCTGACCAGATCACTCCCCCCTTTCCTCCCTGTCCACACTGGATGTGCTTAGAGTCCTGGCTCCACCTGTTGACCGGTGACCATGGGGAGAGACCAGGGACCGAAACCTCCCGCCACACAGACCAAAATGGATCAATATATGATCACAGAGTCCGGGGCAATGGGCGGTCCCACGGAGAATGACGCCCCTGCCGCTACGGACCTCAACACCATCCTCCAAGCCATTCGCACCTCCCAATCCTCGGTGGAGGGTAAAATCGAAGAAGTCCGGGTTGACATAACTCTCATCCGTCAAGACCTTCGCAACGCCACGGCCAGGATCAAAGAAACTGAGTCCCGCATCAACACGGTGGAGGACGATGTTCAACATCTAAAAAACCAGGTCGCCTGCCTCCAGACTCAAACTCAAGAATTGCACAGGCATGCTGAGGACGCTGAGAACAGGTCAAGACGGAACAACCTCCGCCTGATGGGGTTCCCGGAGGGCTCGGAACAGGGCCAAACATCCGACTTCATTAAATGCTGGCTGCGCTCGTGGGTGCCCGAGGGCTCCCTCTCCCCATGGTTTGCAATCGAGCGGGCCCACCACTCTCTCACCCCAAAGCCGCCACTGGGAGCGCCTCACCGGCCAATAATAGTACGGATCCTTAACTTCAAGGACCGGGACTCCATCCTGGCTGAAGAGTGTAAGCAACATCATCTCAAATATCAAGGCCAGACGATCATGATTTTTCCTGACTACACACGGGAAGTTCAGGGCCAAAGAGGCTCCTTCGGAGAAGTCAAGCAGAAGCTTCGTGCCCTAAACATCCAGTATAGGCTTCTCTTTCCAGCAAGCCTCCGTGTGGTCTTCCAAAAGAGAACACTCTTCTTTGACTCCCCTGAAGAGGCCTGGACGTGGCTGACGGAGGAGCGCCCCTTGAGAATCAGCACCCGGAGCCAGTCCCCCAAGAGCCGCACCGAGGAGCCCAGGGGGGTTTACCCGAACCACGCCCTAAAAGCACCCGCTCGCGCAGGAGGCGGGGCCCGAGACGAGCCAGATCAGAATCACCGCCGGGTCCCGGTCAGCGTCCAGCATCCGGAGAACCCCTGAGCGACCTCCTAACTTTACGACGCACTGGCTCATTGAACCACTCCGATCCAGGAGGAACTCCGCCCCGTCCATCCCTACTTGATCTGACAGACACAGATCTCTCCTGGAGTCTGGCCCTCCTCAAGGTGCTACCCTGAGCCCACAATAGACTGCTGGCCATAATCAGCACTGCGGCCCATGATACAGCGATCATGCTTGCCGCCATTTATCTCTCTCGATGGACATTGTCACAGAACATCCTGCTATGAGGAGGGGTCCTCCACAAATCCCCATTCCCAAGCGTTTCAGTTTGTTTTTTCTTTCAGCTTTCACCTGTTAGGGTCGACAGATGCTTCAGTTCCCAAAGTATAGGGAGGGGGATGGGGTAGGATAGGGGAAGGGGACCGTTGTCCCAGTTTTCCGTTAACACACCTTGTTCACCATGCCAGCGTCTCTAATCAGCAGCACGGCAAGCGCATACACAACCCGCATTACAGTGGTGCACCCACCACTCCACGCAGGCGGAGAACTCCACCCACGTCTGCCACCCGTTCCACGAGTCTCATCACACACTTATACCCCCCATGACGGACAATCATAGTGGTAGGGGGATGCTTCACGTAGTGTCCTGGAAGGTTAATGGGCTGTTAAACAGAGTCAAGCGAACAGCGGTCCTATGGTGTGCACAACGCCACGCAGTCGACATACTGCTGCTCCAAGAAACCCACCTTGTAGGCAACAACTGCCCCTTCCTGGTGAGGTACAGCTATGACAGCATCTGGCACTCCGGCTTTAATCAAGGGTCGAGAGGCGTGGCTGTTCTCGTGCGACGCACTCTCCCATTCGTGTTGCGCAAAGTTACTAATGTACCTCTGGGTAGGTTTATAGCCTTGGAAGGGACCATAGGGGACCGGGCCCTCAACTTACTGTTCATCTACTCCCCGCCATTGCTGCTGGCCTCCACCCTGAAGCGAACTGCGGAACTGGTTGCCGCTTTGCCCTCTGGGATGACAATCATTGGGGGGGATTTTAATGCAGTCATGAATCCAGCCCTTGACACCGCCAGTGCCCCTTCGACTACCAGAACCACCCACGCTAATCTTTTGACGAACTGTGCGGCCACCCTGGGGATCTGTGACGCCTGGAGACTTTGGCATCCACTGGCCCGACAATACACACACACCTCGGCGGCACACCACACGCACGAGCGACTAGACTACATTTTTATGCCGGCCATGGACTGTCGGGTAATTAAAGACATTGCCATCCTCCCCAGAGGTATATCCGACCACTCACCTATAGGATGGAAGTGGGCGACCTCCCGGATTGTTTACGTCCGGTCTGGAGACTGAACGCCTGGTTTCTCCAGGACAAGGACTTTGAGAAATCGGTAGGCGACGAGCTCCAACACTACTTCACCACCAATCGAGACTCTGTCTCCTCCCCTGGTACCCTGTGGGAAGCTGGTAAAGCCACCATTCGTGGCTTCACTAAAGGCCAACTCAAGCTCAAATGACTTGCACAAGACTCCCGGATTACACTCCTGGAAGCTCAAGCCACCCTCATCGAAAGTCAATCGTCAGAGGAGAGATCCGACTCCCAAGACAGAAGATTGGCATTTCTGAGGGACAAGATTAGGCAGACTTCCTTGGAGGCTGCCAAGCTGTTGTGGAGGTCCTCTGTAGCCAGAGTCTACGGATGGGGAGACAAAAATGGGAAGCTCCTTCATCGACTGGCCACGTACCCCATGGCCAACAGCATAATTCCAGAAGTGATAGCTCCGGATGGCGCGGCCCAGCACTCACCGGTGGTGGTGGCCCAATGTTTTGCCACTTACTACGCTGCACTCTACTCCGCACAGCCTCCCAGTCTTTCACTCCTGGAGCTGCTTCATTGGGAGCAGATCTCTCTTCTGCGGCTCAGTGAGCCTGAGGCGGCGGCGCTGGACCTCCCCATTACTTTAGAGGAGGTCAATGATGCTATATCTTGCATGGCCTCTGGCAAGACCCCGGGTCCGGACGGATTCCCGCAGGAGTTTTACGTGGCCTACCGAGACACACTTGTTCCCCACCTTCTGGAGGTGTATGCTGAGGCGGCTGTCAGGGGCTCGTTCCGCACTGAAACTGATATTGCCACCATCGTGGTGATCCCTAAGTCTCAGCCCCCCTCAACGCAATGCTCCGACTACCGCCCCGTCTCTCTCATTAACTCAGAGGTCAAGGTGTTCGCCTCCGTCTTAGCCAACCGCCTGCGTCCGCATTTGACCAAGCTGGTCCATCCCGACCAGTGCGGCTTCATGCCCTCTCGGGGTACCAGACACTGCCTCAGGTGCCTCCACCTCGCTCTAGCGAACCGCCAGTTGTTGACCCCATACTTGTCTCTCCTTCTCGTTGACTTCGAGAAAGCCTTTGATTCTGTAGACTGGCGGTACCTTGAGGAGGTGTTGGCGGAACTGGGATTTGGGAAATACTTCTGTAAACTGGTGAAGATTCTATACAGTAGGCTCGGGCCCGAGTGCTGGTCAATGGAGCACTGTCACGGCCCTTCCCCATCAGGAGAGAGGTACGAGGCAGGGATGCCCCCTCTCGCCCCTCCTCTTCGCCTTAGTGATGGAGCCCTTCGCTTGCCTCATACGGTCGGACAAGCAAATTATGGGGTGGAAATGGCCTGGGCTGGGAGAGGACAAAATTGCTCTCTACGGAGACAATGTTCTGCTCTTTCTGGCCACGCCAGCGCCGTCGGGACCCCGGTGTCTTCGAGTGTTGAGTCTCTTTGAACAGGCCTCCGGACTACGACTGAACTCTGCCAAATCCGTCTTGGTCCCCCTTCATCTCTCGAGAGACTGCTTTGACTGGCAGACCACGATACCCCTCCGGAGACAGTCCTTTAAGTACCTTGGGATCTGGGTCGCCCTCCTCCCGGACCTTGCCTGGTCGCTCAATGTAACCCCGCTAGTGAAGAGGGTCCGCGCTGACCTCCTCAGATGGCAGGCGCTGCCGCTGAACCCCATGGGCAGAATAGCCTTATTCAAAATGATGATTTTACCCAGGTTCTTATATGTACTTCAGAATACACCCTTACTCTTCTCATGGACATGGTTCAGGGATATGGACAGCCTAGCCACCAAGTTCCTTTGGGGGGGTCGGAGGCCCCGTTTGGCCCTCGCCCAATGCCAGATCCCACCCTTCGATGGAGGTTTGGGAATGACAAACTTGTATCTATATTATTTAGCTACCCGGCTTCTCACTATACAAGACTGGTTCAACGGCGGTTGGTCAGACCCAGCATACAGAGTGGAACTACATGCCCTTGGCCTGTCTAGCATCCAAGGGATGCTGTACGGGGATACCATTCCCAGAACCCTGCCTGCAGTAACGCGGGGAGTGCTCCTGGCCTGGAGGGCCTCTCTGCGCCACACCCACTGGGCGGGCAAACTGACTAAATACACCCCACTTTGACAGGGCACCTGGCTCCAGGAGGTCGCCAACCTATCTGGCTTTAGAGCGTGGGATCTCATTGGTGTCTCGCAGCTGGGGGACATATAGGGAGGTGACCGTCTACGTACCTTTCAGGACCTACAAACCCGGTATTCCTTATACCCCTCACATTTTTACCATTACTTGCAACTGCGTCACGCTCTCCGCTCCCACATCTCAGAGGGTACTTCCTTACCTGAATACAGCCCACCTGAAGCTCAAATCATGACCGGCAACCTGGGGAAAGGGGGGATTTTCCGCATCTATCGTTCCCTCACAAACAACACTCCCACCACACTACACCGACTTGGAGACTGATGGGAGGGATGGCTCGTTACACTGGAGGACGATGATTGGGGAGACGCACTAATGACACCCAAAACTATCACAGCCTCCGCGAGGCTCTGTTTAGTCCAAATATACTACCTCCACGCCACGTACCTTACTCCGCTGCGCCTCCACCGCGCAGGGCTCAGACCTGATGCGTCATGCCCCCGTTATAGCCAAACACAAGCTGATTTTTTCCACATGGTATGGCTTTGCCTCGTGGTTACACGCTTTTGGGAATCTGTGGTGGGGGAACTCACTGAGGTCCTGGGCTGGGAGGGTCCTCTTAAGCCACTGAATGTGCTCCTGGGGGTTACCGAATGGTTGGATGGATCCAGAGCGGGCAAACTCTTCCTGAACGCAGCCATGATGGTGGCTAAGAGGGACATTGCGGCAAACTGGCTGAACCCGGTTGCGCCCACCACGACACGATGGCACAGGGGGGTGGATTGGTGCGCAGCTCAGGAAAAGCCCTTGTACGAAGCCAGGGGATGCCCAGCAAAGTATCGCAAAATGTGGGACAAATGGGTGGGGGTGATAGACGATTGACATTCCTCCTGGGCGGCTGTGGCCCCGCGGTGTGCATTACTCTGTTCTCTTTCATGTTCTATGCCTATCCAGGACGTATTCGATGCTATGATGACACCATGGGGCCGATTCCGATGTCGGACGGACTCAGGTCCGTCCGACATCGTCCAGGAGCCGTAACCGACCGACCTGCTGTCGTCGGTTACGGCCCTGCAAGTACGATGCGACCGAACCCTGTTCGGTCGCACTCGTATACTTCACAATGGGAGCATGCATTCCGAGCGGAATGCATGCTTGCATTGTGAAAAGCAGCGGGTGCAGTTCATCCCTGCACCCTGTGGCCGGCACCCCAAGGTGCCTGCCACCGGGTGAAGGGATCAACAGAGGGGCACCATAGGTGCCCCCAGGCCGCCATTCGGCAGCCTCGCACCCATGGGAGCCCCTGGGGGCCCCCAAAGACAGTTACCGACTGCCTTTTCGTGCCGGAAAGACCGGCACGAAAAGGCAGTGAAATACTGCCATCGTACTCCCTCGGTCGTGAAGAGGCGGCCGGGGGAGTACTGAAGGATTTCCGGACGGCGGACGGGCTCTCCAAGCCCGTCGTAAGCCATCCGGAAATCCGAGTCGGGTTCCTTTCCGACCAAGCCCATCGGAATGGCTCGGTCGGAAAGGAATCCGGCCGGCACGTTCCGATTCGGTCGGAAAGGCTCCGACCATCGTTCGGTGCCCTTCCGGCCGAAATCGGAATCGGCCCCCATGTTTCTGCTGTGCACTGATGTCTTTGCTGCTGATCTTCTGTTTCCTTTTTGTTTGTTTTTGCACTAAAAATCAATAAAATTGGTTATCAAAAAAATATTTTCCTTTTACCAAATGCTTTCCTACCTTTATTATATCATTTATATTTACAATTTAAATAATATTATACAAAATATAATATTATTTATTATGAATTATGCTAAAAATATAAAAACTTACACAATGAAAAAGTTGTAACAAAATGTATGTTATTAAAAATGTACACTATATGTAATTATGTAATGCATATTTACAATATAAATAAATATTCTATAACTGTTACCAAAAAAAAGTATTACATTCTTTTATTAAAACCAGTGGATAACTGCATCTTTTATTTGTAAAAAATGTACATATTTACCAACTTCTCCATTATATAAAACATAAAAATATTTCATGCTGACTATACTTAAAAATTATATGTTTAGGTTAAATATGTACTAAATATGCAATGTGTCCAAAAATACAAAATGTATTATTATTTCTCTGTATAACAATATATATATATATCAAACAATGTAAATAAAATAAAATGCATAATATTTCTTAGCTTGAGTCTTTCAATGAAAATAGAGATAAATAAAATATAAATATTGTTCTGTATTTAATTCCTATATTTTGTTTCTATATTTACAATAAAATAATTATCTTACATTAATTGTCAGTTACAAATATAATTTTTAATACACATATATAACATACTATTACCACTTAAACATACATTTTTATCATTAACCTTACACCAAAATAAAGAACAATTTTTTTACTATTCCCACTCTACACTATATAAACTCAGGGAAAGTGCTGGACACTAAACATATATAATTGACTATTCCCACTCCAAACTATATTAACTCAGGGAAGGTGCTGGACACTACACATAATTAATTTACTATTCCCACTCCAAACTATATTAACTCAGGGAAAATGTTGGACACTAAGGGGCCGATTCCGATCTCGGCCGGTAGGGCTCCGAATCGGATTTGGCTTAACCGGATCCGATTCGGAGCCCTGTTTCCCGACCGATTCGTACGCGCGTCCGGGCGAGCGAGTACGATGCGAAATCGCCGACAGACTCGTCCGGGCGTCCCGACCGCTCCGACCGACTCGTTCCCGGGTCTAACCGCACCGACCGACTCGCTCGGACTCGACTCGCACCGCGCAATGGAGACGTTCCCCGGCCGGGTAAGTACGATGCGCTCCGCAAGCAGTCCGACCGAGCCGCGCACTACGGCTCGAAAGAGCAGTCGGAGCCGTACTTTGGGGGTCCGTGTCGGACCCCCTGTACGCGTAGTCGCGCGAGTCGCACACAGGGGGACCCATGGGTCCCCTCTACCTGTGCGTGTACGGCGCGAGTCGCTTCGCCGCGTACACGCTGTAGGGGCGCCCTTGTCCGACTCGCACCCATTGAGTCAATGGGAGCCCGCGTACGCGTTGTACGACCGGCTCCCATTGACTTCAATGGGAGTCCGACCGACTCGAGTCCGATGGCATACGTGCGCATCGTACTCGTTCGGTCGGGCTGCACGGGTCCGATTCGGTCGGAAATCTCTCCGGGTCTGGCTCGGTCGGAGAGATTTCCGGCCCGAATCGGAATCGGCCCCTAAACATATATAATTTAGTATTCCCACTCCAAACTAAAAAAGTCAGGAAAGGTGCTGGACACTAAACATATATAATTTACTATTCCCACTTCAAACTAGAAAAAGTCAGGGAAGGTGCTGGACACTAAACAAATATAATTTACTATTCCCACTCCAAACTATATTAACTCAGGGAAGGTGCTGGACACTCAACATATTTAATTTACTATTCCCACTCCAAACTATAAAAAGTCAGGGAAGGTGCTGGACACTAAACATATATAATTTACTATTCCCACTCCAAACTATAAAAAGTCAGGGAAGGTGCTGGACACTAAGGGGGTCATTACGATGGCGGGCGGAAACACTACCGCTGTGCCGTCAGAGGTAAAAACCGCTAGTTACCGTCCGCCAGCAACTGCCCGCACTCCTGCCAAATTAGGATGTGAAAATCAGGCTAATACCGCCCGCAAGCCTGCGACGCCGCCCGCCATCAAAGTGCGCCCGTTTACGTTGCGGCGCCAGCCAACGGAGGCACACCGTCCGACGAAATGACGTACCGCCCGGCGTACAAATTACGATGACACAACCAAACAGCCTCACCGGCAAAGAGACACCGCACGAGAACAGGAGGCGGAAACCACATTGTCGACCACAGAAACACCAACCCGGCCTACTCCGACATGAATCCTGCACTCCAGGCCATCCCAATGCTGTACCTGATGCAGCAGCTAGGAGTGAACGCGCAACGACGACGCAGGTAGGCAGACACACAACAAGGGCATGCAGATACCGCACACAATGCAAGGGTGGAAAAACTGTACATGGGCCCCCTAGACACCCCTGTGGGGACAGGACACATCCAACACTGTACCCACACATATCCCACCTGTAAAATATAATCAACCCGCAACATCTTGGACACCCAATACCCCGGACCAGGAGGTGACGTACCCGGCACCGCACCGCAGCGCCCCGGCGATGACGCACATGCGCACAACGCAGAGGCCAACGACAGCGCCACGCATGGGCTGCACACAAACACCGCAGGGTCACAACAACACACCACACACACCAGCCCCACCCTGAAGGCACAAGTCACGTGGTCCCCCTGCGTCAACCATGACCACAACCGACAACTCACAGTTGCCAAAATGTAGACACACAAGTGTGCCGAACAGGGGAGCAAAGTGACGTCGGAAGAGGACACACACCTGTGTGCAAAGCATGGAGAAGCACACGGCAGCTGCGACAGAACTGCACAAACAATGGACATTGACCGCAAAAGGCACGCCAGTCACAACAAACAATATCTATACCATCCTGCACGCAACAACAAGCCATGCCATGTCCAAAATAGAGAAACCCTGCTGCCTGAGAACAGGTGTTCACAATCACAACGCCCACACACAAGTCCCAATGTACAGCGGGAAAGAAGTGACCCACCCACACACGGGAGAGCAGATAGCAGTGAATGTCCTTCCATTCCCACAGCCAAATCACATTGCAACATATCCTGCAGGAGAACGGAGCCATTGGAACAACCACAACCCAAACATAGCCATGCTGAGTCAACCATCCCCTGGCAGATAACGCCGAACATGAAAGAAAGATAAGACCACAATATACAATTATACCACTGCTCCATGTGGCTCAAATGCAAGTAATCAGGAAGGAGTCAGACACCACTGGCCTTGACCATTCATAGGAGCATGTGGGATGAGGGCCCGTGGCCGCCTCCCAAGCCATACACAAAGTCCTGCCGCCTAACATCCATTCAAGAACACACAGCACCGTCCGAGGTCGCACTCAGCAGACAGCCCAGGCAGCCGGAGCACGCCATCACAGCACCCAGCAGCAAAATGGAGGGGGCACCAGTACTATACACCTACGCCAGACAGATGCAGCTGTACAGCAATAGCTTGATACAGACAGTGGGCTGTGCAAATCTGGCTATGCTGGATGCAAGTTATCGAGTAACTTACCGCATTGAAATGTTCAGCTGCGTCATCCCCGTTATCTACTGTCGGAGGTGCCCGTACCACTGGCCTGTGGATTTATGTCTCTCCAACCCGGCATGTCCAATTGGGGACCTGGTACACCTGTTCTCACCCCTGGACGCCCACGACAGGAACTGTTCAGTGTATGGGGGCATGGCGTTTGTGGCTGCAATAGGACACACACTGCAATGGAACCAGTGTGCCTCCGCACAACGTATGCTGGATTACAGTTTCATCGAATGTCACCCGACATGTCCCATCAGGATTATACAAGGGACAACTTACGAGGAACACGTTGCAACCCACCATCCGCTTCATTGGATGTCAACCACAGATACCACCAATGCGAGGGATGCACTGCAGGAAGGTATCGCATACCTGACAACCTGTCAATTCATGGGTCCCCATCTCAATACCCACAATTGAACATTCATGTGCAACACCGTACCCATGCTTGCCGTCCGCACGCAGTGGCCAGTCAGCTGTGCAACAACTATACCATGCACACGGAAACAAACACCTTACCATCAACTCCACCGTCATGACACCTGACATTACCGGGACATGCACCCTGTCCATCACCATATCCCCTGTCCCTGCATGAACACGGGGAGGCTGAGGAATGGGACCTGTGTACAGTGACCACATGGCCAACATTGCACAAACCACATTGCTACAATATGCATGCCGCGCACCTGAACACATGCACCTGTAAGTGCACGCTGATCTGTCTGCTGAATAACTTGAGAACTGTCATCACACCTTCTCCTGAACTTCCGTGCAAGGACATTTGCATGGACAACAAATGCAACACCCCACAACATGTCCCCGGGCATTGAGTCATGTACAGTAGCCACCATATCGCAACAACATGTGAGACTATGCTGCATGCATGTAGGCTCATGCACTGATGTCACCTCTGACGCAGGTGTGTCGGAGTCACTATTGTCATAAACCTGTACCATGGGACTTAGATGTACTGTGCTCATGATGTCAAGCTGTCTGGTAGGGTAAACCAATACTGTCTGTGTCACAGCCTAGGGCACCTCAGTAATGAGCTAATATACTGTAGCATAGCAAGGGCAGGGCATTCTTAACTCTGAAGCCTTATTTCCACAATTAACGACTTATCACATCTACCTGTACCCCTTTTGAATGTGTAACCATGCTAAGTATATCCTCCACATGCATTACGCTGCCAGTAGTGTCCACATCCTGCATCACAGAGGAAGTAAGCTTAAATACATGCCTTAAAGCTAATATCTGACTCTGGAGAATTATTGATCGTAGACAAGTACGAATGAGAGAGGATGAGAGTGTGAGAAGTACACGGGACTCGTGAGATTACCATGTAGTCAAGTGACATTGGATGTCCGCCCCTGAGAGAGAAGCACAACTGTGGAATCCACACATGTGGCATGTGAAGCGGGAGGGCCTCTTGGCACAGGTGGGTGTGTGGCATGGGTGGGTGCACACATGCAGTGTCGATACAGACTGTGTGGGGACGAACCCGGCGGGGTACATTACCACTGTTCTGGGTATGAGGAAAGACCAGCTGTCTGGGGATGAATGTGGACTATTGTGTGCACAACAGGCGGGCACACGACCCATGCTGCATCAGGTGTGGACGTTGGCCCTCCCTCTGGGGACATGCTGGATACTGCTGTGCATCAGCCAGGCCCGGACATGTACACCCCTGGCCTTCAGGTGTACCCCCTACATCGTCCACCTGCACAGGCTACCCAGGGCATGGGATGGCAGTGGAGCTTGGTGGGTGGGAGGTCATGGCACCCTGCTCCTGGTCACATCTCGCAGGCAATACATTCTCGGTGTGCAGTAGGGCACAAGTCCTGACAGAAGAGGTGGTGGCATGCAGACGTCATGACAGGTAGTGACGTCACGGAAGATGGCTTGCACCATCAGACTCATTGCCTCCCCTCGCTCACCCCACTGATGCGATTGCATCATGTGAGCACGTGCGTGTGCAGCAGCTCCAATCTCTCCCCAGAGAGGCCAAATAGTGTATGTGTGGCTCCATTCGCTCTGTAAGAGTGGGGGCCTGGGTGGGGGGGACTTCTGCAGTCCCCCCTCCGATACTCGGAGATTGTGGTACGGCTACTTACCTGTTACTTGTTGGTTAGTGCAGCTGTGGCTGACACATGGGTGTGGGTGTGGGAAGTGCTCCTTCCGCCACATCTGGGGTACAGAGAGACATGGTGGGAGTTGTGGTGCTGGCTGACTGTACACATGCCCCCATGGTTTTGTTTGTTGGTACCTTTGGGCTGAGTGTGTGGGAGTTTCTGTTGCATGTGTGAGAGATGTCTGGTGTATTGTGTGCTGGACATGGGGGTGTTTGGCCCTCGGTGCTATGGCATTCTGGTAGTGCATGACAGTACATAGCGGTGTGCTGGTATGCATTTGTTTGTACTTACCAGCCTCCACTCCCCCTGGTATTCCGATGAGACTCTCCGGATGTAGTATGCCTCGCACCTTCTCCTCCCACGCCTTGAAGGTCTTGAATGGCGCGGGTGTTCCGCTGCCAGTCCTGTCAGCCAGCTCACGGTTCTTGGCCTCCTTCTTTCTTACCACGCTTTTCAGGTCCTGCCACCTCTTTGTTATTTCCCCCCGGTTGCGTGGCACGTCCCCAACTGCATTCACCTGGTCTACGATCCTTCTCCACATCCTGTTTCTGGTGGCTATTGGTGTCTGTTGGACCTGGTTCCCATAGATTGTGCGTGCACCTTGATGACCTCGTCGACTCTGTGGCAGTGAACTTGGGCATTCGTTGTGTTGCCATGGTGCGTAGTGTAGTTTTTGTCGTGCTGGTGTTGTGTGTTTAGTGTGTGATGTGCAGGGGGTTTGTGGTGCCGGTGTTTAGGTGGTGGTGGTGGTGGTGGTTGTGGTGATGGATGTGATGTGTGTGTGCGTGTGGTATACTGCTTTCCTCTGTGTCTCTCTGTGTTCTCTGCTGTGGTGTTGACTTTGTCGTGGTGCAAGGGTTTGTGGTCTGTGAGGGGGCTGCTTTTGCACTCACCTATGTGGGTGTGTCATGATGGTCTATCGTTTTCAGGTGTGTTGGGCGTGGTGTCCTGGGATTTATGATAATTCTATATTTTGCCAGGGGGATGTGTCTTTGGGATGGGTTCTGTGTCTGGGTATTTTGGCGTCGTTGACTGTGTGGACATGTTGGCCGTGATGTGTGTATTTGTTTGTGCCGCCACTGATTTCCGTGCACGTACGTGGCCGCCAGGCCTTCCGCCTTGTCTGTTATTCATTTCAGTTGTTCAGCGTAGCGGGCGGGATATGTGTTGGTTTCCCGCCCTCATGTCGGGGGATCATAATTTGACGGGCGGTGTGTAGTCCGTCCGCGCGGTCGTATTTGGCTTTTTCGGGCAGTATTGCGTCCGTGACGGCGGATTGTCTTGGACTCTGACATGGACGGGCGGTATTCTGTTATTTTTTCCCGCTGCGGGCGGTGATGCTTAGCGTCATCTTAATTGCTCGTTCGGTATTTCAATGTTGCAGGCGGGCGGTATTTTCAGGCTATGGCGGTTGGCGGTATTTTTACCGCCGGTTATCGTAATGGACCCCTAAACATATATAATTTACTATTCCCACTCCCAACTATATTAACTTAGGGAAGGTGCTGGACACGAAACATATATAATTTACTATTCCAACTCCAAACTATATTAACTCAGGGAAGGTGCTGGACACTAAACATTTATAATTTACTATTCCAACTCCAAACTATATTAACTCAGGGAAGGTGCTGGACACTAAACATATTTAATTTACTATTCCAACTCCAAACTATGGGGCTCATCAGGATGGAGGAAGGACCGCCACTGCCAGCCATGCGGTGGCGGTCCTTCCGTACGCCGACAGCGAGTTACCCCCCGCCAAATTAGGATGGCGGGGGAATCTCACCGTGACCGTGGCGGTCGCAAAGACCGTCCCCCACGGAACCGCCACAGGCAATCCTCCGGATTGCCTGGTGGAGCGGTCTTCACCGGTAAAATGGCGGCGGTGCCTAGCAGCCACCGTCCGCCAAATTACGATGAAGGCTGGAGACAGCCTTTCTATGGCGGTGGCACCGCCATGAAAAGGCTGGCGGGGATTGGGTTCGGGGGCCCGTTGCAGGCCCCACTTGTGTTGGGGGAGGCGAGGGTGCACTTGGGGGGTACCCATGGTACCCCCTACATTTCACAGCACTACGTGGCAGGCACCGTGTGGCGCCTGCCACGTAGTGCTGCGAAATGCACAACATGGCATTTTCGCATCGAGGCGGGTGCTGCTGTCAGCAGCAACTGCCGCAATGTTAAGATGCAGGATCCACCACCACGGTGGTGGTCGCATCCTGATCCAGTGTGCGGGACCGCCGCATGCATGGTGGACGGTCCCAGTTTACACCAGGATGGCGGACGGACTCCAGTCTGTCCACCATCCTAATGAGCCCCTAAATTAACTCAGGGAAGGTGCTGGACACTAAACATATTTAAGTTACTATTCCCACTCCAAACTATATTAATTAAGGGAAGGTGCTGGACACTAAACATATATAATTTACTATTCCCACTCCAAACTATAAAAAGTCAGGGAAGGTGCTGGACACTAAACATATATAATTTACTATTCCCACTCCAAACTATAATAACTCAGGGAAGGTGCTGGACACTAAACATATATAATTTCCTATTCCCACTCCAAACTAGAAAAAGTCAGTTGAAGGTGCTGGACACTAAACATATATAATTTACTATTCCCACTCCAAATTAGAAAAATTCGGGGAAGGTGCTGGACACTGAACATATATAATTTATATTCCCACTCCAAACTATATTAACTCAAGGAAGGTGCTGGACACTAAACATGTATAAATTACTATTCCAACTCCAAACTATATTAACTCAGGGAAGGTGCTGGACACTAAACATATTTAATTTACTATTCCAACTCCAAACTATATTAACTCAAAGAAAATTCAAAACAATATGCTCATTAAATGTAATATTCCCCCAAAAATTACATAAACACATATAAATGAATACACATTATACATATATATTAACCTATCCCCAATTTTAAAAACATATCCAGCACAAAGTTATGAGACTTTTAAAAGTATTTTTATACATTTTCTTGTATTTAGAAATTACATGATAAAACAATCTTTTTTTATTAAAAATAAAATATAATTAATAATTTTACATAAAAATATTAAACTTAAAAAAATATTAAACTTTTCATTTTTATAACATTAACAATTTTAAACCCAAACATTAAACATCTTCAAAATTTACAATTGATTAATTTTTTTATTAAAATTTTGAATTTTTTAAAATTGTAATTACTATTTTTTTTTTAAAAAGCACAATAATCCCATCCCAACACAAAACACCTCTACATTAAATATTTTTTTTATAATTGTTATTTTTCACTACTGTAATACCATATAAATACAACAAATCATGATACATTTTTAAAATTTTTATTTCAACATTTCACTTTTTCCAATACTTTTTTCAATGTAAACATCACTCCACAAACTTATCTACAAACAAATTTTCACTATTAATAAAAAAAATTATTAATATTTGTAAATTATTTTTTAAATGTTTAAATGTTCATTTTTAAAAACTACCCCCCTCATCCCCCATAAACCCAACATCCCAATCCCAAAAACATTTTAAAATGTCTTTATCACTTCAAATTCTTTTTTTTTATTACATTTTTTTGTAAAAACACTCCCCACCCTTATCCCCTATAACCCTAACATCCCGCTCCTAAAATCCAGGGGCATATTAGCAAGACCCACGTTAAAATTATCGCCGTTTTAGCGGCAGGAAACTGCCGCTAAAGCGGCGATAATGGGCTTGCTAATATGCGTTATGGAATTCCAATAGAAGCCCAGGTTAGATGTCCTGCACATCTAACCTGGGCTTCTATTGAATTCTATAACGCATATTAGCAAGCCCATTATCGCCGTTTTAGCGGCAGTTTCCTGCCGCTAAAACGGCGATAATTTTAACGAGGTTCTTGCTAATATGCCCCCAATTTTAAATTTATTTATTATAAAATATATATTTTTTTTAATTTTCAATTTTTTTATTAAAACACTCCCCACCCTTATCCCCTGTAAACCCAACATCCTGCTCCTAATTTATTTTTTTATTATTTATTTAATATAATTGAAAAAAAAATGTTTACATTTTTTTATTTTTTTTTAAAACACTCCCAACCAATGTTCCCTCTAATTTTTTTCCTCTGTGTGCGGCAGTGGAGGGTCTCTGTGCGCTGCAACCATGGCTATGTGTGCCAGGAACCAGACCGCGCGCATGTGCAGCGCCAAATGTCACTCCAAACGTTTACTTAAAAAAGTGAAAAGATGGTGCATTTTCACACATACAGCGCCACGTTAAGGGTCTTAAGGCCGGTTTGCAAATTGGATAAACACGCCATGACATGAATTGGTTACACAGGCAAGTACACTTCAGGTTTAGAAAAGCACAAGACTCCAACGGTGGATCCATCATAAGATTTTACTAAATATTCTTAACTGGAGCACTGTTCATTGGGTGGGGAAATGTTGAGAGCCTATACAATATCACATATACACAATAAGTTACAAAATTACATAACATATTTACAATTTGATCTGAAAGCTACTGAGTAATGTTGGGCTATCCCGCCAGAGATAGTTTGTGAAACTCTGACATCCAGGCAAACATGGACTGTGGGAGAAGGCCGTTCAGACACGTCAAGTGGCATCACTAGATGAGGGAACTCTACCAAACAATGACCTGTTGTGCTTGTACTCACGTATGCCCTTTCAAATGTGTGGGGTACTGTCTGCGAAACCTACAACACAAGAAAACATGGGTCAGGTATGTTGTTATACTACAATACACAAGATGCACCACAGTTTAACTCTCCCAAACAATTACCTGTTTGTTCTGCCTGTACTCACGTCTGCCTGTAC
This sequence comes from Calotriton arnoldi, assembly GCA_963921515.1. Classification (NCBI taxonomy): domain Eukaryota; kingdom Metazoa; phylum Chordata; class Amphibia; order Caudata; family Salamandridae; genus Calotriton; species Calotriton arnoldi. The sequence goes on from CAWUFW010004356.1 coordinate 875,725, forward strand.
AACTGTATTTGTAGCACGGTCTCACAAACCTGCAAAAAAAAAGGGGTCCAGATTGTGAATCTATTTACCCAGCACCCCCCAAATCCAATGTGGAACATAAACAGAATTACCTTGTCTTTGTGGGTACTCACGCCTGACCATTCAAATCCAAATACCTTACAGACTGCAAACCTGCAATTGAAGACAAGATGGTTAGCAAAGGCTCTAAGAGTTACAAACAATGAATGGGACTGGCCCAGATACTCCAATAGGAAAAACAACCAAATAGTTACCTGGGATTCCAGTTTAGGCAAATAGGCACATGCCCCTGTGCTTCATTATTAGCATCCATTAGGCTAAACTTATCTGCACCTCCCCACACAATCCAGCCACACTCCTGCATTTTCGTTACCTTTTGCCATGTCAATGTTTTAACAGTCAATGTTTTTATGTGCTAGGAAAAAAATCCTACACCCTCTCCTCTTACATGGATGCTCAGCAGGATTGTCGCATATATTCTCTCACTTTGAAGTTAGAGAAAGAAAAGTAAACACCAAGCCCCCTCTGAAGCGAGAGCTTGACATTTGACCTCTGTCTTTGAATGCACCGCAAATGTGACAAGATAAGACCAAGATGTAAAGTCCTGTTTTATGAAAGTGAGTTTGTGGAAGAATACAGTAATCAAAGTTTGGGCAACCGGAGAGACGACCTCAAGCTGGACAGCCTAAAGCAAATAAAGCCAGCAAATAGAAAGCATGACAATGTGAGTTGCAAACCCCAAGCCAACGGTAAGCAACAGGCAGAATGCATTCCTATGTCAGCTTTCTGAATGTCTCCAAAATGTCTTTAGCAAACCAGACAGCGTAAGGCTTTCAGCTAAAAAATGAAAGCTGGCCGGAAAACGACACATTGCTGCAGGTAGGTAGGGACGAAGTTCAGTGACAGACCAGGGGATGACAGGAACGGGCAACATTGCTACAAGTGGGTAGGGCAGTAGTGCAGTCACAGATCAGGAGGTGGCAGAAATGGAAAACCTTGGTGCAGGGGGGCAGGGAAGAAAAAAACTTGCTGGGGTAGAGAACAACAGCAGTGAAAGTGGCTGGGAAGGGCCCATGGTTAGCACTGAGCACTCAGTTAGGCTACCTTAAAGCAATTCATGTTACCACCGGGTGCTGGCTTCCTGGGGGCGCCGTATTTGCAAGTTTATTATTTTCTTTAAAGCACCTGCTGCCATGTTCCTTTCCTCCAGCAATTACCAGGCCGCACAAAAATGTCAAGTTAACTCCTGTGATTAATGTTCTTCCAGGAGAGAGATTGGAGTTTTGTATAGTTGATGTTTTGACTTATGTGAAGGTAGTGCAGAGGGTTAATATGCCTGCTGCAAAGAATGTGTACCATGTAGATTACAGAGTGCATATAATGTAAATAGATCAGCAGGTTACGGCTTTTAAAAGAAACATCCTTTTGTTACTTGCAATTTATAACCTAAAGTCGTAATATAGAATAGTGAGGCATTAACTTTCATCATAGAACTGCATACACACTGTAAAGTATACATTAGAGCATAGATTAATGTTGCAAAAAGGGTGTAATTTGGGTAGAAATCGATTCTTATTATTAAACAAAACTCCCAACTATGCTGTTTCTTTTTTTTATCGACTCACCAAGTACTCCTAAACTATACGGCCTACCAGTATGGATGACATGTGACTCCTACACTTTTAGTCCTTTGGCTTATGTAGCATTTCCTATAAGCTGATTTACACACGTATGTTTGATTGTCTATGTGTAATGTGTGTGTGATGCAAAGTGCCTCTGACATCCTTTAATGGTATGAGTGGCGCGATACAACTAATTCAATGTATCTGAGAGAGAGTGGTTAATGGGACTTGGTCACTGTTAAAGGGTGCTAGTGAGAGAATCCATGGTGGAGGTGGTCATTGGGGGGGCGCCAACTAACATTGTCGCACTGGGCGCCACCAGCGCTAAAGCTGGCCCTGGTCTTGCTGTATTGTTTTATTAGTAAAACGAGGCTGCGGGGGAGATTGTGTGCTTTTATTTAAGTATCCATGGTAATTGCAGCCCTTTCACGAGCTGCGATTAACATGGATACTTAAACAAAAGCACACAAAGTCGCTTTCTTCAATGCCTTTATTTAGGGAATCCGGGGGCAAGTCAAGGCCACAGGAAAAGTGGCAATAACAATACTATTCTATGGAGAATTGTTCAGCGCATCCCAAAAAGATACCACAAAATATGTTGACATAAAAAGGGGGCAAATTTAATACATTTAATTAAAAGCTATTCACCAGCAGTTTTAAACGTGTTCACTTTGAGATTCGTGATTCTGTTGGGTGTCTTGTGTCATTTTCAGAAATTGAGTGGGTGATGACGGGGATAAAGTCAGGTTTAGTAGAATGCTCATGTATTTAAATAAAGCTTTATGTGTGTTCACTTTATTCAATACTCCCCCATCCCGACACCTTCTCAAAGCAAAGTACTCTTTCAGTCCAGTAACATGAAAATGTGGATTTGCATTATTTTGGTAGAATGTGTGTTGACTTCGTAAGAGTTTGACATCCATTACCAAACCAGTGCAGTGCATTTGCTAAGAGTGCAATGCTCGCTAAAGTGTCTATCTTTCAAAAAATTAAACAGTCCATTTCAACAGCTTCATGTGGATGCACTTTTCTTCACCAACTATTAGTCTATTCTAGGTACTTGTAAATTACCACATAAGCACTGAAGAGCAGAGGCGACAGTGATTATTCTAAGATTATACAATATGTGGAAATAGAAGATAATAATTTGAATTCAACACAAAAAAAAGACTGCAACGAAGAGGGGAACCAGTATGATGGCACAGGACAAGCTTGCAATGAGAACAGCTGGCTGGCAGATTAAAGAACAAGCTGCTACTGATCTAATAAGTCATATGTTTGAGACCTGTAGGCATGCAATCCACAGAGGGTAGCCAGAAGGAAACACTGAAGCAAAGGAGTGCGGAGGATAACGGCTGGATAAGTAGTGACCAAACAGGAGCATGGAGCCTTGAACTGCACCAGAGACTCTTGTGCACACATCGGTGACTCCAGGGTCTTCTGTTAGTGAGGAGGGTAAGTGCTACAAATTCTGGTGCTGAACCACCTTTGGAGCTAATGACCAACAATATGAGATCTAGAAATCAACAGGACAAACATTTGGTCCTTGCTGGTACTTTTCAGTTAGTGCTCGATTCTGTTTTAGCCGGCGCTAACAGGGGACATGGCCTGGTGCAAGCTGCTTCCTGAGCTTTACTAACAAAACAATACAGCAAGTTTAAAAACACTGCGTGTATTTCTAGGTTAATCTGCCTTGTTTGCAGACTTGCTGTATTGTTTTGGTAGTAAAGCGAGGCTTTGGGGGAGATTGTGTGCTTTTATTTAAGTATCCATGTTAATTGCAGCCCCTTCACGAGCGGCGATTAACATGGATCCTTAAACAAAAGCACTCAATCTGTCCCGCAGCCTCGCGATACTACCAAACCAATACAGCAAGTCTGCAAACAAGGCAGATTAGCCTAAAAAACACACGCCGTGTTTTTAAACTTGCTGTATTGTTTTGTTAGTAAAGCGAGGCTGCGGGGGAGATTGTGTGCTTTTATTTAAGTATTCATGTTAATCGCAGCTCGTGAAGGGGCTGCAATTAACATGAATACTTAAATAAAAGCACACAATCTCCCCCGCAGCCTCGCTTTACTAAAAGAACAATACAGCAAACAAACAGTGCGTGCGCTTCAGGGCAATACAAAAAGCGCACGCAAGTGGCCACATCAAAACACTTACCTCCGCTCCTTTCGCCGCCGTCCTCCGCAATCTGGAAATGCCCGTTTTTCGCGCCGCTCGCCTTTTAAAAGCGGCGGCGCGAATACTCTCGCGGGATGTGCCCTCTGTGCGCGCTCCACATATGGCACTGCGCGCTCGGGGGTAGAGAACAGTGCTCCCAACCCTTATTTCCTATAACCTCAACATCCCGCTCCTACATTTTTTTTAATTTCTTTAATATTACTTCAAAAAAATTTTTATTTACATTTTTTTTAAAACACTCCCCAACCTTATCCCCTATAAACCCAACATCCCACTCCTAAAACAATTTTTCTATAAAACATATCCAATTTATTAAAAATTATTAATACATTTACAAATATATAATAATAAAAAGTTCACTACATTTACAAAATCGAGATTTTTAAATAACGAGATTTTAAAAATCTATGGGGCTCATTACGATACCCGGCGTAAAAAAATCCGCCAGGCATGGAAGCGGCAAAAATCCGCCCGCACACACCGCCTGAACACCGACCACGCCATTATGAGTACACAAACCGAAAACCGCCATCGACGGAAAAATCACACAAAATACTGCCCGCCATCGTCCGAGTCGGAGTCAAACCGCCCGCCACGGACGGAAACACGCACGACAACACAAAACCGCCCGCCCACACGGCCGACACACCGCACGTGAAATTACGATCGCACCGCCATGAGCGCGGAAAAACAACAAATATACCGCCCGCCAGCGCAAACAACGCCGATGAGAATCGACACGGCAGAAGCCATGGCGCCCACGTACCTGCACAGAAACCATCCGCACACAAAACCAATAGCACACAACATGGCCAACAAGTCCACACAGCAAGGCACACACAAATACACAAGCACAGTACACATCCCGAAAACACCCCCGGACAAACAAAAAATACAAAGGCCAGAACCCCAGACACAACACACCTGAAAACAACAGACCATGAGGACACACCCACATAGGTGAGTACAAAAGCAGCACTCCCACAGACCACAACCCCTTGCTACATTGCAAACCAGAGAGGAGAGGAGAGGACACAGTGACACAGCAAGGACAGCAGCACACCACAGAAACGCACACATCACAACCACCACCACCACCACCACCACCACCAAACACCACCACCACCACCACCACCACCACCACCAAACACCGGCACCACAAACCCCCTGCACATTACACAACACACACCGCACCAGCACCACAAACACCATGGCACCACAAAGGATGCCCAAGTTCACGCCCATGGAGCTGACGGTCATGGTCGACGAGATCATCAAGGTGTACCCACAAATCTATGGGAACATGGTCCAGCACACACCACTAGCCACCAGAAACAGAATGTGGACCCGGATCGTAGACCAGGTCAATGCAGTCGGGACCCTGCCCAGGAACAGAACCGAGATAAACAAACGTTGGAATGACGTAAAGAGCCTGGTCAAGAAGAAGGAGGGCAAAAACAGAGAGCTGGCTGCCGTCACTGGCGGAGGGAATCCCGCGCTCTTTAAGACCTTCAAAGCGTGGGAGGAGAAGGTGCGAGTCGTAATCCATCCGGAGATCCTCGCCGGATTAGCAGGGGAGTGGAGGCTGGTAAGTACAAACTAATGTATACCAGCACACCGCTATGTACTCACATGCACTACCACCATGCACAGCTCCCAGGGACAAACACCCCCATGTCCAGCACACAATACACAATACATCACACACACATGCAACAGACACTACCACACACAGCCCAAACCGAACAACTGTAAGATGCGTGGGGACATGTGTACACTAAGCCAGCCACGTAACCACCAACAGGTCCCCAAATATGCCAGAAGCGCCACAACGAGCACCCACCACACCCATGTGTCCGCCACAGCTGCACTAACCGACAAGTAACAGGTAAGTGGCAGGAACACAAAGTGCAGTGGGTGGGACGGTGGACAGCCCAAGTACAACACACACCAGGCCCCAGTCCCACAGCACAGCAAGGAGGAGCATCCCCCACACCCCACAGCCACGTGTCAGCCACCGCAGTGCACAACGACAGCCGAAAGGCAGACATCACGGTCCACAGCAATCGGTGTCAGTGGGTGTACAGCCACCCCACGACCCACTACACCCCCCACCCCCACAGACCTGCAACATGGAGCACCCCCGCTTAGAGCCATGTGGCATCCAGTACAGTGCACGCACGAACAACTTGCAGGTGGGAAACTGGACAGGGCTGGATTACTGGAGGCATGAGGACCATAACACCACCAACACATGGGACATGTCACGTAGCACACGGACACGCAGCACCGCCCACCGTCACGAACAAGTGAACAATGTGCACACGGACATGAACAGCAGACTCACACCCCACATGACCCATCACAGACATAGCAACACCCAAGGAGCCACGTCTGCATGCACAAGCCACACTGAATATAGTCCCACACGGCAGCCACTGTGCAACTCATCACACACAACCGAAACACCATTGAAGTCCTGTCCATGTAGCCCCTACTGCCTGTCAACCACACACCCCACAACTACGCCTATGTAAGACAAACAACACTAGACGCAACAGAGCGGAACAACATAAATGCACACGAACACCACTGAACCCATCAAACTCACAGACACACCATGCACATACAACATACCATCCATCCCATCCGTCAGCCCCAGTCTCATGAAAGGCATGTCATCCGCACAGCTGCCACACATACAGCAGTCACGCTAAGACACATGCCCATGACCAACCATGTGCCAGAAGTCAATTAAGCGCACGACACACTGTGAGCAACAACACACAACATGGGCCACACCCCCCGAGCACTGCAGTGATGCACATGGCACAGGGCAGCACGCACACCAAGGAGATGGGACAACTGCAATACGTTGGCTGGCACACAACTATCACTCACTCATAACGATGCGTCCAATGCCATGTCCAGTAACCACAACAGACAGCAAATATGCAGGGCATGTCAGGCATGCACACACCTCAGACCATGCACTGTCATGCTGCCACAACACATGTCACGTTCGGCACCCATGGCTCACAGCATGTACCCCAAAAGCATATCCCCTCCCAAATGCGAATCTGGGGCATGGCCCCCATGTTGCCATATGCGTTCCTAAGCGTTCCATTTGAACTCCAAAAGCAAAGTACAAACCAGACCCAGGATGGGCCAGGAGCCCGCATACACCAGAGTCACAATGAGTAGGGGCAAAGCAACACACCCATCGGCATGGCCAATCCGTCCCATGCCACATGTGCACAGCACACAGTCCCATTGCCTAGCACACACAACTACAGATGCCACAGCCACACACTCGCCTCCGGGAAACCCATGTACGAGATTGCACGAACTGCCAATGTCAGACGACTAATACATACTTCGCCAGGTGCAACACAATAACAAATCTCATTCTCTCCACAGGTGACGAACTGCTGGACGCTGGGGATGGAGACAGCAGCCAGCACAGCCAGCCTACAAGCCCCCAACGAGGACACACGGATCTGGAGGATCTGTCCACCTCTTCGGACACGGACCACCAAGCTGGCCCATCTGGCGTGGCAGGGCCCAGCCGCTCCCCAGGACCCCTCCTACCCACCAACCCATCATCCAGGGATGCTGAACAGTCCCAGTCCCCTGCTGCCACTGTCGTTGCGGCCACACCCACGGTCATTGCGGCCACTACCACTGCCGCAACCGCCACCATCGCCGCACCGACCACCACCGCCTCCACCACCACCACGTCTTCGCTGGCACCAGCCCCAGCGCAGGTGGTGGCCCGGCCGACTGGATCCACCCTGGGAGCCACAGCGAGGACCGTGGTGAGCAATGTGGCTAGTGGGCAGGCCGGTGGCAGCAGGACTGGTAGGAGGAGCAGGGTCAGGGAAACGCCAGCCTCCCCTGGGAGCCATGCCCTGCCTCAAATGGCCAGAGTCCTTGGGGCCTATGAAGAGGCCCAAGGACAATGGGCCAGGTCTGCTACTGACACGCAGGAGGTGCTGGGGGTGCTGAGGTCCATGGACGCCCATATGGGCCAATTCGTGTCCCGTATGGACCAACTCGTGGACCTCATGGGCCAGCTGGTGGTGGCGGTGGGGTCACAGGCAAGGCCAGCAACACCACCTCCGCCACCACCTGCTAGGGCGCAGGGTCGGCCAGCAGTGTCCACTTCCCCTGCGTCCACAGCCAGTGAGCACACCTCACCCACCACCAGCAGGTCGCCACCACACACCCCCTCCCAAACGTGGAAGGGGCCGTCCGAAGAGGAAACAGATCTCCCGGGAGGACTTCGCACGCTCCAGTCGCAAGTGAGGCAGCCAGCCAGCCTTCCGCCAGCCTTCCTTGACCAGCCACTGCATTGACTTGCTCTACGATCCCACTCCACACAGCCATCTGGATGGCATGTGTGTGTTGGACTATGGACATAGAACCAGTGGGTACACCCTGATCATCACGCAGCCATGACCGACAGCTCATTGTCACTGCACGCACCACTTTTGTCATCACCTTACAAACAATCACATGTCACAGTTTGTAATAAATGCACCTTTTTCACTAACTGCTGTTTGTGCCCTGTGTTTTATTTGTACGGAATACATCGGCCACCTTGGGCGGAAGGGCACCTGATGCGTGGCATGGCAATGGAATCCGGAGGGCCTGTAGGGACCTAGGGGTGGGAGACAGAACAGGAGCACATTCAATGAGTGTGTCACACACCCATCACACAGTACATGTCAACAACTACAAGCAATGTACACACATCGCACAGAGCAATAGGGCACAATGCCACAGTCACCAACAGTGGCATACTACCCTGGCCATGGAGCGTTGACACACTGCACGCAGTGAACATACGGCCACCCTGACACAGCACACACACACCTGCATAGATACAGACACATCATCCGTCGTACATGGACACTCACCGTCAAGTGAAGTAGCGGGCGATGAGCTGCTGGCGCACATTCCCAGCTTCCTCCTCTCCGCTGTCCACCTCACTCGAGCTGTCCTGGTCTGCGGGCTGGGGCCCTGGTTGATCTCCGTCATCCACAATGAGGGGGATCTGCTTCCGAATGGCCAGATTGTGCAGCATGCAGCACGCCACCACTATCTGGCACACCTTCTGTGGGGAGTACGCCAGTGCACCCCCGGTGCGGTCCAGGCACCTGAACCTGGACTTGAGGAGGCCAAAGGTACGCTCGACCACACGTCTGGTCCTCCCATGTGCCTCATTGTATCGATCGTCTGCTGGGGTGCGAGGATTCCTCAATGGACTGAGCAGCCATGCCCCATTCGGATACGCAGAGTCACCTGGGTGTGAGGGACACAGAGAACCGTTGCTATTCCAACTGGACAGGGGACAGCATCGCACAACCAGCACGCTACACCACTCCACATACTCACCGACAATACAGCCACGATCCTGTTGCAGATTGGCCATCAGTCGTGGCAAGATGCTGTTGCGCATTATGTGTGCGTCATGTGCCGAGCCTGGAAACTTGGCACACACGTGGGTGATCACCATGTCCGCAAGGCACACCACTTGCACATTCAGGGAGTGCGTGTGCTTCCTGTTGCGGTACAGGTGCTCAGTGGCCTGTGGTGGAACAAGGCCAACATGTGTGCAGTCAATGGCTCCCACGACGTGTGGGATTCTGCCAAGGGCATAGAATGCACCCTTCACTGCCGCCAATTCACGAGCCCTGGGGAATCTGATGTACCTGTTTCGGTACAGCATCATGGCTGCCAGTACATCCCTCAGCACCTTGCTGAACATGGGCTGGGACATCCCTCCTCCACTGCCCACTGTGTGCTGGAATGACCCAGTGGCGAAGAAATGCATGGCGGCCATCACCTTAGCCGTGGGGGTGACAGCAGTCGGATACACCCTGCGGGGACGGAGATGGGGCTCTAACATGGCACACAGTCGATGCAGAGTTGGCCTGTCCAGCCGAAACTTCCTGATTACCTCTGTATCGTCCATGTCCGCCAGCAATTGGTATGGGCGGTCAATGTTCGGTCTCCGCCTGGGTTAAATGGCAGAGGACACATGTCAAAGCAACACGGCACATAGCAATTTCGCATACACATCACTGACATGACTGAGCAAGCACATGAGCCACAGCCCAGCTGTCAAGCTGGGACGGCATGGCCACAATACACTTACACAGGTCTCCCAACAATGGCAATGGCAAGTGAGACATACCACTGCCATGTGCATGCACATGGGGATCTAGGCCCCAATGACTTGCGGGGCGTGCTGATGGGGACTGACTGCATATTCGTCAAGCGGCAACGCCACGGCAACATGAGTGTCTGCTGAGCATGGAACTGCTTCCGAGGCTGGATGAGTATGGCACACGACGACGACGATGTGGGCACAGGCTGAGCGGCCAAAACAAGTGGGACCTGTGGCACGAGGGGATATGAGACAGTAGTAGGTGTCAGCACTGCACCCTATGTACAGCACTGTACGGATCACACCTCCCGAAACATTGACAGGTGTCCACATTGACAGCCCCATGCCAAGACGGCTGTGTGCTTGCAGTCACACGTCACAGGTGAGTGGTTACATTGCACGTGCCAGGTGGCAGACGTACATAGTGGGAGCTGGCATGTGTGTGCATGTGTCTCCTGTTCAGGATCCACCAGATGGGCGCTGACTCTGTACTGAGCATTGGACACAGCATGTTCCGTGGAAGGCTTGTGTGTGTGGGATGGTGGCACTGGATGTGCCTCCGTTGGGTGGGGGGCCATGCACAGGGCGGGTACGTCGATGATTGCGCATTGTTGGTCACGGTGGGTGCACCAACTAAGATGTGTTGCCCTGTGTTCAATTCCTATGTCCGCATGATGATGGACTGTGGATGTGGGCAGACTACACATTGGTCGATGTGCTGTCTATATGCATGTGCCTTCACACCAGGCACAGCTGCCCCTGCACATGTGACCCCTGCTGGACTCGCTGCTGGGTCTGTGGAGCTGATGCACCTTCTGCGCGTGGGGCGGACAGCTCTCCTCACTTCCCTCATTGCGCATGTCATGTCTTTGCCGCAGGTGACATGGATCATGGAGGGCCCACATGTACGCGTGGGTAGGCTACACATGATTGTTCACTGGTCGCCACCCCCAGTCAGTGTTTCGAATGGGAAGGTTGTCGTGCTGGTGGTATGTTCGATGTGGCGGATGGGCGGGCCTAGGTGCGGGCTTACATTCCGGACATGGGGGGTAGTTGGATTGGCGACTAGTTGCAGTACACACGGGACACGTCTCTTCCTTTCCACATCTGGGTCATCCCTTGTACTAACTGACAGTGATACAGTCATCTTCGCCCCAGCCCTCATGTCCTCCCCTCGCCAATATGCATGCTCACCTGCGAGGCTAGCGCTTGCACAGGCAGCCCCAAACTCGCACCAGAGAGGGCAAGGAGTGTATGTGTGGGTCCAGTTGCACGAGTGGGCTGTCTCAGGGTATGATGTGTGGCGGGACGCCGTCCACCTGCGTGGTGCCCCAAATGGAGACCCGGCCTGCATGGACTATGCATCACAGTCTTCGCCTTCCGGATCCGCCACCTGCGACACCCAGTGGCTGTGGCTGCCCTTGCGGCCAGGCCGCGTCCGTCTGTGGCTGATGGCCCACACATTCACTCTTTGGCCTCTCTGGGGAGGGCTCGGGGGTGGTGGCGCACGCGCTTGCACTTAGTCGCAATGGCATGTGGCGTGGTTGGTATGATGGGCAATGGATGGGATGGTGCGAGCCACCTCCCGTGACGTCAGTGCTGCTCGTGCTGTGGTGCGTCCCCTACACTTCCATTTGACTTGTGCCATGCTAGACGTTGAGGTTCTATTGCCTGCGTGATATGACCAGGAGGAGCGCGAGGAGACCTGTCACACACCATGCTCCACTGCCATCCCGTGCCCTGTATCGCCTGTGCGGATTGACTATGTTGGGGTTACACCTGGTCGACTGGGGCTGTGTGTGCCTTGTCAAGGGGCATGGCGGGCGCACAACAGGATCCAGCTCGTCCACAGAGGGTGGGCTGAGGTGCGCCTGGTACCGCCTTGTACGTGTGCCCGGCTGCTGTGCACACACGTGTTCACTCCCCCGACAGGTGTCCTCTCACAATGCCCAGGGAAGCGGTGGTGTACTGTTCATGACCCCTCCCAACACGGCGTGCTCCAACTTGGCATGTGCGCATCTACCCTTCGCACCCACCCACCTGAGCACTGCGTCCATACGACTTCACACGACACATGTGTGTCTTCCACAGTTGTGCTACTCATTTGCGTTGACATCCAATACCAGTGGACTACATGGTCATGTCACGACTGCCGTGTACTTCACATACTCTCATCCTCTCTCATTCGTACTTGTGAAATGAGTCAGCGGAGACAGTTTTGGTTTCAGACATTATATTGAGTCTTCTGTCCTCTGTGATGCAGTATAGTGGACACTACTGGCAGCGGAATACATGTTGAGGATATACTGAGCATGATTACAAATGGGATAGGGTGTGGGGTTACATCTGCTTGGCCAAGGCTGTGCTAATGTACATTTACGTATAGCTGCGGAGCTGCGGACTTTGACACAGACGGTATACATGTAGCCTACCAGACCGCTCGGCATCATGGGCACAGTCCATCTCAGTTCCATGTGACAGGTTTGCTGCGGTTGTTCCTCATGCACGCGTGCATGTGAGATGACATCAGGGCATGTGCTTGCGTGCATGCAGCGGCGTGCCACTTGTTGTTGCACTGTGGTGGTTACTGGACATGTCACAGTCACTGGGGTCGTGTTGTTGTTGTATGCACTTGTCGTCCATGCAAAGGTCCTGGTATGGGATTCCCGGGGCGGGGGTGGGAGGGGTGCAGCACCCACAGACTCCAGGCGACCTATTCATGTCCACTGAGCGGTGTGTGTGTCCATGTGCGCTGGATCCATGTCGTGTCCTGGTTGTTCGTGCAGTTCCGTCCATGTGGGTGCGATGCACAGAGCCCATGCCACTGCCTCCCACGATGCATGCGGTGTTCCTGGATGTGATGGGGAACAGTGTGCATGTCCCGGTCATATCCGATGTCATGGCGATGTCGTTGATGGTGTGGTTACAGTTGCTGGTCGTTTGGTATGGCTGTTGTGGTGGTGACTGGCCAGTCCGTGCGGAAGCTGAGCATGGGTGCGGGGTTGGACTTCATAGGTCACTCGGGGAACCTGCGTTGTGGTCCGACGTATTTACAGGTTGTCAGGTATGCGATGCCGTCCAGCAGGGCTTCCATGTCATTGGTGGTGTACATGTTTGCCAGCCAATGAAGCGGATGGTGGCTGTCAAGGTGTTGTTCGTAGGTTGTCCCTTGGAGGACCATGATGGGGCATGCTGGGTGACATTCGATGTAGCTGTTCTCGATGATCCGTCGTGTGGAGGCACAGTGGTTCCATTTCAGTGCGCGTGCGATGTTGGCCACATACGCCATGCCCCCATAGGCAGAGCAGGCCCTGTCGTGTGCGTCCAGAGGGAGGAGTAGTGGTAGCAGGTCCGCCTTCAGACATGCCGGGTTGGAGAGGCATATCTCGACGGGATGCTGGTAGGGACACCTCCGACAGTAGAAGACGGGCATGACGCAGCTGAACAATGTGATGCGGTAAGTCAGTCGGTAACTTACGTTCAGCAGGGACAGGAGATCGCATCCCAATGTATGTATCGTGTTGGTTTGGTACAGCTTGAGCTGTTCGGCGTAGTTGGGTAGGTGTGTTGCGGTTGCCATTTCGCAGCGGTTCGTAGAGGTGGCGTGCTCCGGCTGTGTGTGCAGTCTGCAATGTGCACGCTCCGGGGTTGCTGTGAGCTCTGTGTAGTCGTGGGGAGACAGGACTTGTGTTCTGTTGGCTTGTTTGGAGGACACGGGCCCTCTTCCCACATGCTTCTCAGACAGTTCAAGGTCGGTGCTGTGTGACTCCTTCCAATTAACTTGCATGTGGCCGACATGGGGGAGTGTTTTCTTCTTTCTTCCCCGTCCGTTGTGTGCTTCTGTGATATGCGCTATCTGCCCTGTGGTCGGTCTCCTCGGCAAGCCTGTGTTGGTCTATTCTTGGACAATGGCTGTATTCACCGGCTTCTGTCGTAGGGCTGTGGTTTCGGTGTTGGAATGGAAAGTCATTCAGTGCTGTCTGCTCTCCCTTGTGTGGGCGGCAGGCTGCCTTTCCGCTCTGCGTTGGGCCTTGTGTGTGGATGTAATTCTTGGGCCACCTGTTGTCGGTCCCCGGGCTCTTTGGTGTTCCGTTTCATGTGTCTTGTTCATATGTGCAGGGTGGTATGGGTTTTTCAGTGTGGTACTGGCGTTCCTCTTCCCGAAGGGGCCCTGCTTCTCCTAGTTGGTGTTGCCGCCGCTGTGTGCTTCGCCATGTTTGTTACACTGGGGTGTGTCCTGCTGTTGCGTGTCTTCACTGACATGTGTGCGTCGGTTGTGTGGCGTTGGGTGTTGTCCGTGAATTGGGCGTTGGGGACATGTCTGTGGCCGGCCTGTCACGTGTCATGTGCGTTCGGGGTGGGGCTGGTGTGTGTGCTGCTTGGTTGTGTCCCTGTGTCTGTGTGCGACGCATGCATGGCGCTGCGGTTGGCCTCTGCGTTGTGCGCATGTGTGGCGGCGTCATCGGCGCTTTGGGGCCGTGACGGGGTGGTTGGTTCCTAGTCCCAGGTGGTGTGTACACATGTGTTCTGCGATGTTAGGATTTGGCCTGTGTGTCATATGTGGATGCAATGGTGGATGTGTAGTGTGCACGCGCTGGTGGGGGTTGTCCGCTTTTTCCGCCCTTGCACTGTGTGCGCTGTTTGCGTGCACTTGTTGTGTGTGTGCCTACCTGCGTCTCCGCGGTACGTTGCGTCCTTGGTGGTGCATCAGCAGAAGCATGGGAAGGGCCTGCAGTGCTGGATTCATGCCCGGGGTGCCGCTTCTTCGTTGTCCGTGCTCTGCGTCCGTGTTTCCGCCTCTCTTTCACGTGCGGTGTCTCTTTGCTGTGGGAGCCGTTTGTTTGCGGCATCGTAATTTATGCGCCGGGCGGGACGTGTTTCGTCGGACGGTGTGTGTCAGTTGGGCTGCGCCGCTACGTGTGCGGGCGCACTTTGATGGCGGACGGTGTTGCTGGCTTGCCGGCGGTGTTTGGCCTGCTTTTCGCATCGTAATTGGGCGGGCGTGTGGACTGCTGCGTGCCGGCGGTAACTGGTGGTTTTTGCATCCGCCAGCACGGCGGTTGTGCTTCCGCCCGCCATCGTAATGGGCCCCTATATTTTTAACAATGATATTTTATACAACACACTAAATCGATACTCTTGACATCGATATTAAAAACAAATATATTTTTGACTTTTGACATTTAAAACTTGATATTATAACACAATGATATTTAAAACTCGATATTATGTCTACTTACCATCCCACAAGGGTATACTGAAAGTCCATCCATTTTTAACCAGATTTTGAAAAAGAACCGTGAGGGCTTGGTGCTGCCACAAAGTTCAGTGCTCGTGCAATACACTGACGACCTCTTGATCGCATCAGAGACAGAAGAGGCTTGTAGGGATGATACCATTGCTCTGTTGAACCATTTGGCAGAAAATGGGCATAAGGTGTCACTGAGCAAGCTTCAGTATTGCTTGCCTGAAGTTCAGTATTTGGGTCATCGCATTGAGAAAGGAAAGAGAAAGGTGTCACCAGAACACATTGAGGTGATCATGAAAATGAATTTGCCTACTACACAAAAGGAAGTCATGATGGTTTTGGGAATGGTTGGCTACTGCCAACAATGGATCCCTAACTTCTCATTGAAGGCGAAGCCCTTACAGAGATTGACACACAAAGATGTGAGTGATCCGGTACCCTGGGATAACGATTGCTTGGTTGACTTTTTGGAGCTGAGAGAACGCTTGTGTCACGCTCCAGCCCTGGTAATGCCTGATTTCAACAAAGCTTGTTTTTTGTTTTGCTGCAAGAAGGAGGGTTGTGCTCTATCTGTACTCACCCAGACTCATGGGGGTGTCCGTAGACCAGTGGCCTATTTCTCGGCTACATTAGATCCTGTAGCTTCAGCGTTGCCCGGATGTCTCAGATCCTGTGCTGCAACAGGTGTCCGCACTGAAAGATGTGAAAGTATTGTGAAGGGTGATCCTTTCACTGTTTATGTTCCACATTCAGTTGAGCTCCTGATGACGAGAAACAAAACACAGCACTTGGCGAACAATAGGCTCACTAGATATGAGCAAATTTTGTTGGCAGCCGAGAATATCACCCTGAAGAGGTGCTCTGTGTTAAATCCTGCTACCTTACTGCCTATTCCGAATGTTGAGTGGGAAGATTGTAAGGACCATGACTGGATGTGACTGAACTCTGTACCAAACCGAGACCCGACATTGTTGATGAACCACTACCTGAGTCTGATCAAGTCCTGTAATTCATTGATGGTTCACACTTAAGAGACAATGAGGGTTACTTGAGAGCAGCTTTTACTGTCTGTATCATTTCTGGAGTTGTGGAGGCTGCTTGCTTGCAGGAGTATACTCCACACAAGTAGCTGAGATCATTGCCTTGACTAGTGCATGTGTTGCTTCCGATCAAATCCGAGTCAAGATCTATACCGATAGCCAGTACAGTTTCGGTGTGGTTCATGACTTCGGACAGCTATGGTCACAAAGGGGGTTCTTAACGTTATCAGAATCTCCCATTAGGAATGGAGTGTATGTAAGGCAACTGTTGGAAACCTTGCAGCGACTGAAGAAAGTGGCGGTTGTGAAGTGCGCTGCTCATGGGAAAGGTGAGGATTTTGTAACTGTTGGGAATCCGTATGTGAAAGAAGTCGCCCGATTTTGTGCAACTCATGCATGCATTTTTAACGGGGAATATTCAGGCGAGAGCACAGAAAGAACCGAACTCAGCATGATGATGCTAGCTATAGAAGATACCTGGGAAGAGGTCAGGCTTCTGCAGGGAGAAGTGTCAGATCAAGAACAGGCTGGTTGGATCAGAGCAGGTTGTGAAAAAAGAGAAGATGACATTTGGGTTTCAACTGATGGCAGAGCAGCGTTACCAGATTGTTTACTGAATCTTATGGTGAGGCCGATTCATGGAGCAGTCCACATTGGGAAAGATGCAATGGTACGAGTGTTCAGACAAACATGGTTAAACCAGTGATTTCGTGTGGTTGCGGATGCAGTGTGCCATCGATGTGTTACGTGTCAACAGATGAATGCTGGAAAGAAGACTGTGGTTGCCTTGAGTCAGGAGGTCCTTTTAACCGAATAGAACTAGACTTCATAGAGATGCTTAGGTGCAATGGTTTGAGATACATTCTGGTTGTAGTGTGCATCTTTTCACAGAAGGTGGAAGCATATCCGACTAGAAGGTGTGATAGACTCACAGTAACCAAGTTATTGCTAAGAGAGTTGATTCCAAGGTTCGAGTTTCCAACTTTATTGGAGTCGGATAGAGTAACTTATTTTCACAGTGAAATCATGAAGCTGTTGTGCACTGCCTTGAATGTAGATCAAAGAGTACACTGTGGCTACAGGCCAGAGGCGTCAGGCATAGTGGATCAAATAAATGGGACTCTAAAGACGAGGATGGCAAAGGTGTGCTCTTCGATGTCGCTGAACTGGCCTGAAGCGTTGCCTTTGGTGTTGATGAGTCTGTGAAGCATTCCAGACAGGAGAACTGGGCTATCCCCTCATGAGATTCTCATGTGGAAGGCAATGCGCTTGCCTGCAGTGCAGTCCACAGCATTGATAAACATCACCAATAGTTTAGTTTAGTTTAGTAGCTTGTAGAGCGCCTGGTTACTCCAAAGGAGTGTCCCCGCACTAGGAATTCTTCCTCTAGGTCGAGTCCGCCCACCGGCCGAAGATACCTTAGCACCAGTCTATCTGGGATGACCTAAAGAACCATGTTTTAAGTTTCCTACGGAACAGCACTTCTGAGGGCTGCATCCTAAGATCCAGCGGCAATTGGTTCCAAACGTTTGCTGCTAGAAAGCTAAAAGAGCTACCTCCTAAACGTGCCCTTTGTATTTTGGGAACTGTCAGCCTCGCAGTGCCCACGGATCTAAGATTACGAATAGGTCTGTAAGGGGTGAGTAGAGGCAGAAGATAGCTAGGGCCTTTCTCGTTTAGAATTCTGTGACAGAAGCACAAAGCTTTAAAAGTCACTCTGTCCAGCACCAGTAACCAGTGTAGTTCCCTAAGGGCCATTCCCACCGGGGCTCACCTTGGGATGTTCAATAGTAGCCGGGCTGCAGCATTCTGTACTCTCTGCAGCATTCTCATACTACTTTTGGTGACCCCTAAGTAGAGTACGTTGCAGTAATCCAAGCGAGATATAATCAGCACCTGAATTATGTTTTTTTTTGCTACCAGAGGTAGAAGATCTAAGATTTTTCGTAGCATCCTCAGTAGGCCTAAGCAAGTGCCGGCCAAAACTGATATATGTTCTGCAAAAGATAGGGTGTTTCAAACCATACTCCTAAGTTTAATCTTAGATTTGGGAAATGGGGTTGGACCTAGTTCTGACAGCCACCAGATGTGGGACGATATGGAGCGTTGTTTACCAACTACCATAATGCCAGTTTTGCCTGCATTTAGTTGAGGACAGCTGAATTTCATCCAATTGGCCAGATCAATTAAGCAAGCTTTGAGTTTAGGCGCTGCCTCCACATCATTCTGTTCTAGCGTGATAATCAGATGAGTGTCATCAGCGTAGGCCACCAGCTTCACCCCGTGTTGTGTGACTATGTCCACTAGGGGGCGCATGTAGAATTGTTCTGCTATTTTAACGAAGAAAGGTAGCAGTGATACTGGTCTCAAATTTTCTGGAAGTGCGGGGTCCAAGGAGGGCTTCTTCAGTAAAGGGACCACCATCGCATGTTTCCATTGGCTTGGGACTTTGCAAGAGCTAAAAGATAAATTCAGCAGGTTTGTAAGCACCAGCACAGTAGCTTCCTTCCCTCGAAGCAGCATGTTTGGGGGGATGATATCCGTGGGAGAGCCCGATTTCACTTTTGAAATGAGCTGCAATATATCTCTTTCCTTAGGTGTTTGGAAGGTAAATTGCCCTTCATGAGATGATCTATTCTTTGGAGTGATGAATTTAAAATTGCTGCTGGCTTCTGGGAAAGTGGCATAGATCTTATCGATTTTTTCCAAAAAGAAACTGGCCACTTTGTAACAATAATCATTAGAAGAAGGCATCATTGCCATAACACGCTCCAAGGAGGTGAGTTCTTTAACTATACGGAAAATGGTAATGTTTTAACGCTTCAAGGTATCTCAATTTGTCCTCAAGTTGATAATTCCTCCTCCAAAGACGTTCAAGCCATTTACATTCCTTTTTGAGCGTTATTAATTCCTCTGAAAACCATTCCGCTGAAGGATTAAAGCGGGAGCTATTACAGGGTTTCAGAGGCACTAAGGAGTCTACTGCCTCGGTAATCCAAGAAGTGATTTGGTTACTAGCTATCTGAGGGCAAGCCTCCAGTATCGGGGTGCTCAGTGTCAGCTTGGCCATAAAGGTGTCTGGAGTTAGTTGTGACCATCTCCGGGTCCATTTTGGCACAGTATGCTGTTTCGACTAGCCAGAAACTTCCCAAGATTTCCTGATCTTAAATGGAAGGATGGAGTGGTCGGACCATGCCACAGGTACCGGGGCAGAGCTTCTATCTGAGCATTATTAGAGAAGATATTGTCAAGGGTGTGACCCCTAATATGCGTAGGGGCGTGAACTAGCTGCACCAGTCACAAAACCTCTAGTCCAGTTGTGAACTTCACATTTTCCTGACTACCCTTGTCATCAAGATGTAAGTTCAAGTCCCCTAGGATTATAAAAGTCGGATAGCGAATGGCATAAGGGGGTAATATCTCTGCCAAGGTGTTAATAAATGCTCTAACCGGGACCGGAGGCCTGTAGATTAGGAGTCCAGCCAGGGAGCAGTCACTATTCAAGGATTAGGTGAAAAATGCTGCTTCACACCCAGAAATTGGCAGTTCAGTTATTTTAACCTGGAATTCCTTTTTAAAAATCACTGCTAACCCCCCACTTCTCTGCAAAGGTCTATCAATTCTTAAGATTTCATAGCCCTCAGGTAACGCCTCCAGAATATGCGGAGCTGACTGCCCATGAAGCCAGGTTTCAACTAGGAACAACCCCACTGGCTCTTGGTCAGCTAATAGCTCACAGATTTCATGTTTATGCTTGCTTAAGGACCTGCAATTTAAAGACAAACATAGTAGAGAGTTGGTTCTGGGCTCTGGAACCCTCACACTCTTCCCTCCCTTTGCTAAGGTATTAAAAGAAAAATGGCACCTACCACAGCCGTTTGCTCCGGCACCCACATCTATGGAGTGGAGACAGTCCTTATCCACTACTGTTCTGAGTGATAGGATCTCCAAGGAGGAGTAACAAACTGCTCCCCTAATTGGGCGGGCAGGGGTCATGGTCCCTGCCGGCGTCCAGGCGCGGACGGGCGCATATGGGCTTGCCTTGAACTTGTAGCCTGCCTCTAAGGGTGTGGCTAAGCTCCGACTCTGACTACGGAGATCAAAGAGGCAGCCAGCTGAAACGGCAGGTAAACCCAAGTATGAAGCGCAAATAACACGTCAAGCAATGCAAAGAGTTTAAAAACGAGGTCACAATAAGGAAAAAATAAAACAGGAAAACCCTATAAAACAAAGTGCAGGGGAGCCAGGCACCTCCCAGCACCTAGTGCGCTTACAAGTAAACAAAGGAAAGTAAATACAATAAAAGTAACGCGGAAGCCTGGCAACTCCCAGCGCCTAGAGCGCTACAAGGAAACCAACATGTAAGTTTAAAAACCAGACTAGGAAAGCTCGGTTTAAGCATAGACTCTCACCACAGAGAGAGGAATTCGTTAGGGCCACACAGCTGCCATGAATGTGTAGACCGCCGCTAAGGGCGTGGCTAAGCTCCGACTCTGACTACGGAGATCAAAGAGGCAGCCAACTGAACTGATGATTTGGTTCTTGACTATGGCAAAGGATTGGCTGATGTGGCTCGATCTGTGTCTCACCAGGTTGAAGCTGCAACTGCACCAACCTCGAAAGACCTTTGCAATGACCTGGGCCAGGAGGACTGGGTCATGGTCCGGAAGCACGTGAGGAAGAACTGTCTTGATGCACATTGGCGAGGTCCCTACCAGGTGATTTTGGTGATGAACACTGCTGTGAAGTGCAGAGGTTTGCCAAACTGAATTCATGTCTCCCACACCTGTAGAGTTTCAGGACCCTCGGAAGAAACAGCTCCTCTCCCTGAAGTTACTTCAGCTGTGGCTGCAAGGCCACCGGAGAGGGCAAGCCAAGCTGTGGGGGTCCCTGAAGAGGCTGGATACCTACCCGGTCCAGCAGAGGGGGTCACACTACACAAGACCCAGGTATATACTCTGAGGGAGATGGTAACGTTGAGAGTGGTATAGAGTCTGACTCAGCTGAAGAGACTGGTGTGGAAAGTGGTCGGGTGTTGCAGAAGAAAATTGAAGTCGCAAGAGAATTGTGGCCTGTGAGACAGAAAAGGCAGAACCTGAGGCTTGCATCGGAAAGAGACCTTGCTCCCATATCTGCGTCATCAGAATCAGATCAAGGAGAAAACGAACGAGCACAAGGGAGCCTGAGGAGATCGAGGAGAGTGAGAGTACTGTGCCAAAGATACGCCTCTCCGGAGTAGACTTATCTGGCTATACCGGAAATAGTGAGGTCCGGGAGAGTGAGGTCCGGGAGAGTGAGGTCCGGGAGAGTGAGGTGTGGAACATCAGTGCTGAAAATTGAAATTTAACTGTTAGTCCCGGGAGTAGAAGCTAATGGAGTTCTGACATTGAATGTACCATATCCACCTAGACTGAATGGCTTACTAAGCTTGATTTTGGAAGATCTCACGTTTCCAACCTTTGGGTATCTGCCACCAGCTCAGGAGATTGCAGCATTTTGCATTGAACTTTTGCAGCGTGTCATTGAAGAAATTGGCTCTGATCTCATAAGGGATGCAAATTGAACTGTGAACTGTAAATAAAAATCTTTTGCTCGAAAGAAGATAACCTAGGCCCGAGTGAAAGAAGAATAAAATTAGGGATTTTTCCGTAGAAGAAGAGAAGAGGGCTAGGGATGTCTTCCAGTTGTGTAAATAATTGTGCCACAAATTGAGTGAGAACTGTTTTCACGATTGCAAGAAATTGCATATGAACTTTGTTGTGCAACAGTGAGTGGCAGAGAAAGAGACTTTGCATTGATCCTCTTACAGTCACAATCCAAACTCAGTTGAAAATGGAACCTGGAAATTTGAACCGTAGGCACAAATGTATAATAGGTACACTCATTGTAGGAGTGATCGTAGTAATAGCTGTAGTCATCACTATCCCCGTTATAGGTTCACACAAAGCTGAAGTTCAGGAAGTGGGAGTACATGGGATGACCACACCTACCATTTCTAGCACAAAAGAGGGCACATTAGGAGCTGACAGTGTTTTGATTGAACAGACAAGTCGCTTATTGCACGTAGATTTGTCTAAAGATGATTATACGTTGAATGTTTATGCAAAGCTATTGTATGCATACGTGAATACCATGGATGTGAGGAATTGTTACGTGTGCATGCAATTGCCTGCATCGGTAGAGGAGAGTATCAGGTATCATCACCTGCCCTTGACGTATGGTATCACTTGTAGCTTGTTGCTTAGAATGTTTTATGATAAGGGTCATTACGAGTACTATTTCTCGAACTATGACGTGGTGTTCTCAGAAGTTCTAGCTTAGAAGCATCTGAACAAATACGATTATTATAAGCAAGAAGAGAGAATGGGAAAGTATTTCATATCTACTGTCACATTAGATACAGCTTATGCACACAGACATAATTTGACATGCATGCTAACTGATATAGAAAATAAATTTGTAGATCAAGTAGAAGATAGACATAGGTCATTAGTAGTTAAGCTTAACGATAGAAAAGGAAATTTCGAATGGACCGAGGAAGAGTGAGGTCACAAGGATAAGGGAAGTTATGGTCCAATAGCTTTGGATTGAGAACAGCAAGGAAAGCTTTGCATAAGACAAGTACAGACATATTATGAAATAATATGTGTGGGACAGAGTATGTGTGATCACATCTTCACCATTGATGAGTCGACAAAGAAGTTCCTACAGGATGCAGTACGAGTGGTGCCGAATGTGTATTTTGTCTGTGGGATAAATGCGTTTGTCTGATTGCTGAACAATTGGTATGGCACATGTTATGTGGCTGTTGTGTTTCCTAAGATATACCATGAAGAGTTTGGAAGGGAAGTCACCACATAGAGAGGTACCAGTGCAGGAGAGATTGTAGGGGATGTGTTTGAAGCAATGATACCCAGTTTAGGAGTTTAGGAATGGTCTTAAATGATGTCAAGATTAGAAGGTTGTCAACTATAGTAGATAAGTTGTCAGTCAATACAGCTCAGTTTGTTACTCGTAGATGGAGAGATGGTCTCAATAAGAGCTATGGTGATTCAAAACTGTCTTGCTTTAGATGTGTTATTAGCAAAAGAGGGTGGAGTCTGTAAAATGCTGAGGGTCCAACAGTGCTGGACTTATATCTCAGACCATAACAAGGATCTGAGGAAATATATAAGTAACATCACTGAGATACATGATTTGGCAACTGAGGGAGTTTGGAGTAAAGTTGGGAAAGGATTTGGAAAAGTTGGAAGTTGGTTTGCAAATCTTGGAAGAGGAATTATTGGTTATATCGTGAAACCAATAGTAATAGTTGTGGTTTGTGTCATCTTGTTGATGGGCACAGCGAAGGCTTACAAGTGGCATTGGTCCACACAAGCTGAGAATTCTCTTTGAGAACGGGAGAGGAGAATGTAGACACTGCAGGACAGTCACTACGAGAATCTTAAGAACTTAGAGAGGTTTTGACAGGGAAGACTGGCTACAATGTCTGTTTAGGTCAGTTCTTTTTACAGGGAGTTCTAATGTGAGTGTGATGACACTTATCATCAGAGGGGGGGACTGTTAGAGCGCAAATTTAGTTCTTTCATTTGTAGGGGTGCATTATAATCATGGGTAGTTCGCACCTATATATAATCCTTTATTGTGTTAAATTAGGCCAGTAGAACGTAAACTGTAATAATGTGGAAAGTGATGTGTTAGGGATATTTTCAATGTAAACGTGAAGAAATTAACGTTGCAATTACGTGTGATTAGTCGAAAACATTAAAGTGCAGAATTCGTACATGTAGCTCACAAGTATTCACACAATTGATGTGCTTATGTAACGTGTTAACTTAGATGGGTTCAGTAATAATGTTCATTTTATACGTATACTTTCATGAGGCTGTGTGCCATTTCTTATGTTGACCGATTTCTGTAGGCCTGAATCTTATTTTCCCCCTGGAAGCTCTTGCATTAGACTCGGTATTGAATTTCATGTACATGTTGAATTTGTTCTTTCTCACGTTTCTGTTGAAGGTGGAGAATTTTTCCTTGTTAGTTAGAATAATATCTTTGTTTTAGGAGCTAGGCTTAGGGAAAAGAGGATACATTGAAAGGCGATACTGATAATAAGAACTGTTTTACTTTTTCATCGGAGTGAGCCTGGGAATCAAGGTCATCTAGCCAAGGCCTGGGAGCATCGCTGGAGGTGGTTTGCTTGGATGGTGTGATGCCGCAATGCATCTTGGGATACAACCTGAAGTGAAGTATCTGAGTTAGGGACAGTGTCCAGGGAAGACTTCTACCTTGCCTTGAGAGAGAGAGCATCTTAGAACGAGCTCTGTAGCTTTATGCTACTTGACCCATTCAACGTGAGTGGACTTCTTAGGAAGCCTCCACCTGCTGACACCTTTATAGATTTTCATAGCAAGTGGAGAGGTGCACCGTTTGTAGTCCAAATAAATATCCAATATGTGTAATCAAAAACAAAGTGTTTATTATTTCTCTTCTTATATCCATATCACAACAACATCCAGCCAACGCGATTCATTCCAGTTAAATTTAGAACTTTATCAGGGCTGAAAGCAACATAAAAAAGAGACAAAAGGCACGAATCAAACATGTGTGCACATATAAAACAGGACATGACACTAATAAATATGCAGTCTTAACAAAAATGATAAAATAACATGACAACAAAATATGTAATGGCACTCATATATATCGCATATGGACATATCGCAAACGTCAAACTGTAAAACAAGAAAAAAACAGATACATATATCCACAAAAAACTATTGCAACAGAAAAACATTGAATAGCACCTAACATTGTTATGCATATATATAGATCCCCTGGGAGCCTCATTTACAATTAGGCACATCTTCAAATCATATGATCACATAATCAATAGTAATTCAGTCCCTAAAAAGTTTTTTCCCCTTTCGTATATGGTAGAAACCAGTCCACTTTAAATATCATATCCCATTCGCTGTGTGCCCTCTTGTCAAGATGATGTATTGGATTTTGCTCATAAGTATGATCAAACTAGCAAAAGGGGCATAGCAGTACATTCCTCAGGATACCATAAACAATAGTAATGTGAATGCCCCTCAATATAAAAAAGAATATCAAAGACTCTGACCTTAGTATTGTAGAGCACTAATATGTAAGCCTGGGCGTAGTTCGCGAAGTAGCGCTACGCGAAGCTACGCAAAGTGCAGTTCGCACTACGCGAGCTACGCGTAGCACTACGCGAACTGCGTAGTGCACTGTTCGCAATGATTGCACAGTGCCGGATGCTTGTCCGCACTGTGCAATCATTGAAAACGGCATCTTGCACAGTGCGAGCTGTCTTTTACTGCCGCTCGAGTAGATTTTTACTCGAGCGGCAGCTTTCTCAATGCGGACTGGTAGTTTCTCATCGCGAGCGGTCGCGAGCATACGCGACCACTCGCAATGAGAAACCTGACCTCCCCGCGTTGAGAATCTCGCCGGGAGGTTTATTTTCCACGCTCGCGATCGGCAACTTGATGTTTCTGATCGCAAACGAGGAAAAAGTCTCGCCGGGATGTCATTTTGCTTGCTCGCGGTCGCCAACTTGACGTTGAGGACCGCGAGCAAGCAAAAAATGACCGCTGCACTACGCTACCCGTGTTTGCACTGTGCTACGTGAAATTCGCGTTGTGCGAAGTAGCGCAAACTTCGCAAACTACGCGAGCGTAGCGTAGTGCTTTGCCCAGGGTTACTAATATGTCTGTTTATGTACATAGTGAATATATATATAGTTCCATCAAAGTTATACGGTGTATATGTGAACCAATATGATTTGAATCCCCATCTTTCAAGGTATTGAGATCAAGATATGTGATATAGAGCTGTCCAATGGGTACCTGCATGTATTTAATACAATTAGAATGTGAAGTTATTAAAACCCATTATAATCAAAATTCCACAACAAAGGTAAAAAGACCCAATGATAAATCGTAATGAAAGAATGATACACGAAGGACCCAATGATAAAACACAGCCAGAGAAAAGTGATAGACTATCACCAAATATAAAGTCCATGTGAAACATCACAAGACATCATTGTGACCTTTCTTAAGTGGTGTATATGAACAAAACTGCATCAATTGAAAATCACCAATACGTGTGTACACAAACTGTATCGTAAAATCACGCAGATCACAAAATAGAACCACACGTTGATTATTAACTCCGCACCAAGCTGTGAGCTGGTAGCACATGCCATATGGTTAGAAAGGGGAGAGTTCTGATAAATCCCATTACCTTAATACATATACCTTGACATATCGGACAAATAAAGAGGTGATAAATAAAACACAAACCAAACTCCAAAGCAAGAGGAAGAGTGTATTACAAAAAGGAAAGATATAAGAAAAAATATAAGAGAGAATACTGGAAAATAATAAGTACAATTTCCCATAAATCAAGCCTTGCAACAAGTATTGAAAAACGTGCCGCGAGTGTGCCAGAGGAAGAAATCATCAAGTCCATGAGTCGAGGGCGAATAATGTACTTAAAATCATAATCAAACAAACGGGAGGTCATAAAGTTAAAAAGACTCCCGTTAACCACGCCTTGCAGCCCCTGTTTGATATGAACCACGAGTGTATCAGAAGACGAAAAAGAGTACGGCCCGTGGTCCTAATACTGCATGAGAAAAATAGGATGTGAACAGGCTCACGTATATACAGGCCCATCTCCATTTTGGACTCTGTTGTAAAGGTGGTGGGCTGTATGGTCCTTGACAGGCTCGCTAGCTGGGTGGATGACAACAATATTCTGACCAAGGTCCAATATGGTTTTCGCCTGGGCTGCGGAATGGTGGACCAGAGTTTAAATTTATACATGGTCTTGAATAAGTACACCGTCGCCGGCACTGGCACCATCTACTTAGCTTTCATGGATCTGTCTTCCGCGTACAATCGCGCAAATTGAACAAAGCTTTGGAAGTTGATGCTCTCTAATGGCATTGATAAAGACATTGTTTTGTTTCTAAGGGATCTCCATAGAGACACCAAAGCTGTAGTACGCTATTCTAAGGATATTAAAGTAACCCGCAAGTTTCATATACAGAGTGGGGTCTGTCAAGGGTGTGTCATGGCCCCTTTTCTTTTCTTTTTAATTTGTATATTAATAATTTAGAGCAGGTCCTTTTGAAATTAAATACTGACACCCCCCAGGTGAGCAAGCAAAGTTTGCTGGTCCTTCTGTATGCTGATGATGCTATCCTTATGGTGAGGACAGCAAGGGGTCTACAATGCTTATTGAACTCCTTTGTACATTTTATGGAGGACTTGGACTTGTTGGTCAATAATATTAAATCAATTATCTTGCAGGTGGGCCAACGTCCAGCTAAGCCCTACACATTTTTGGTGGGGGCTATGCCGGTCCCACAGATTGACGTTTTTTCATACCTAGGGGTAGTGTTTGATGTAGCCTTGAATTTGCGCCCCTTGACAAGTCGAAAGAACGGAGATTTTGCTAGGGCTATTGCTGCCATTCTTAACTTTGCCTCCAGACTAGGACGTAGACCAATCGGGGCACTTTTGCAGATTTATAAAGCTAAATGTATATCGAAGGTCACCTATAGGAGTAAGATTTGGGGCTATATCGAGCATGATGTATTGCAATCTGTTGAAACACTTTTATTAGATGGATTCTCTGCTTACCGCAGTGTATTCCATCATTCGTAGCTTAGGAAGAACTTGGGATGGCTTTCCTCTCAGATGTGCTGGCTTATCGTCCGTTATCATTATGAGGAAAACCTGGATGAAGAAGGGAACCGACCTAAGTAAAGAAATCCTAAGGGATTGTCTCTCCCTTGACCATTCTAACCATATTTGAGTGGTTAAAGTATGTTAGAGAAAGTTTTGCCAGCATGGGAAAGGCTGATCTAGTTGAGAATCCAGAGGACATATGTAGAAGGGATACTACTGGGTGACGGAGAACTTCATCAAAATGCGTATGTGGGCCAGGAAAGAAGAGGAGCTGAGGAAGCCCAGCGTTCGTTAGTATTCCCTGCTGAAGATGGTGCCATCAACTGAGCCCTATCTTTTATGTTTCAAAAGTACCCACAACCACTTTTTATTGACTCGATTTCATCTGGACCTCTTTTATTATCTTTTAGCCCATCCCCGTGGTGCATACAGAGGGCAGTGTCTCTTACCCTGTGGCTGTGACGGAAAGTCTCCACAGGATATGATGCACTTCTTAATGTTTTGTAGTTTTTACGAGGATCCAAGAAAGTCTTTTATTATCCCTATTCTCAAGAAAGCTAGCTTTAGGCAGGTTAGACCGGCTTTTATCTTTCTACAACTACTCTCAAGCAACCCGGTACTACACGGGTCATTGGGGTAATATAAAATTGTTTTTAATATGGATCCATCAAAAGTGTTTGTTATTTAACTTTGTGTTATGAACTGTTTGTGTTAAATTATTTGATGGAGTTTTTTAAATGTGTTTGTTTGACTTTTATGGTTTTCTTGTAAAAACTGAATAAAGTTGATGATGATGATAAAAAGACTCCAGTTAACCACGCCTTGCAGCCCATGTTTGATATGAACTCCGAGTGTATCAGAAGACGAAAAAGAGTACGGCGCGTGCTCCTAATACTGCATGAGAAAAATAGGATGTGAACAGGCTCACTTATATACTGTATCTCATACCTTGATAAGTATCCATGCAACCGTGCAATGTTGTATCATTAAGCAAGAGCCCCCAGCGCCATTACTACATATAAAGCCCATACTGTAAAAAACTGTATTGCACTAATTGACTAAGGGCAAACCATGTGAAACACAATGGGACAATTATCCATAGTTGGAAAAGACGGTCGCCATCTTAATAAGGTGAACAATACAATATGTAATAGAAAGGTAACATGGTTCATATCAAAACATCTTCTGATACACTCGTGGTTCATCATTGTTGTCAAGACTGCATATTTAGTAGTGTCAACTCGTGTTTTATATGTGCACACATGTTTGATTCGTGCCTTTTGTCCCTTTTTTCATGTTGATTTCATCCCTGATGAAGTTCTAAATTTAACTGGAACGAAACGCATTGGCTGGATGTTGTTGTGATTTGGATATAAGAAGAGAAATAATAAACACTTTGTTTTTGATTACACATATTAGATATTTATTTGGACTTCAAACAGTGCACCTTTCAACTTGCTATCATCTCTGTAAACTGCTGGACAGTAGTACCAAACAACGGCAGGTACCGGATGAGTAGTGCATGGGACTATACTCTTTCTTTATATTTTGAACGAGGTGCTGTCTTATCAGTCCGCTGTTGTTTCAAGTGTTTGTGCTTTATCTTTATAGATTTTGCCTGAGAAATACTAAGTAGGGATGTCACGTTAGTGGTAGTGTAGGGACAGACTAATGCTTTATACTTACGAACCTCCAATGAAGAGGAATCTCGATGCTGGTGGCATCATCTCTTGTGTCCTGATTTTGGAATTGATCATTCTGTGCATGTTGCACCATCTTAAATTCACGCATAGGTTTGGCTTTGTATTAGTTCCAATGTATATTTATACCCTCATTATGAGGTGCCTGTGTGTCCAGCTGTTTTTGGCGTTGTAATAAACTAAAAAAATCGCCTCAGGAGTCTGTGATTCTTCGTAGTCATAGTTCATTGGAACTGTAATGATTGATTGGCTAACGATTTTTCTCCCCTCCAAGCTTTCATGCTACTAAAAAGAAACATCGGCCTTGGGTTCCAGAGCAAATCTAGAATGTGGATCCCCGCTACTTTAGCAGTGAGAGTGAGCCTAGGAGCAAAAGAGCCTCTCATAAGCCTGGAGTTGGGGACATTTTGCACACTTCTGCAGATGCTCACTGAGGGACGAGGGGGGACCTGTATTGTTTTAAAAGTGTGCCTGGAGGCCACTCACATCCTTGGCAAGCTCCTATAAGCCCCCCTGCACAGGAAGAAAATCTCACATGCTAAGCCTTCCAGGAGGAAGCCTCCATGGGCCAGTGAGGAACTGTGGTGTTGCTCTAATGTCACCTAAAGTTGAGCTTTTGTGTAGGTCCTAGGAGTTCTGTATTCTGTGTTGTAGCTCATGAATGGATGTTGGGTGTAAAACAAAGTAAAGTTAATATTAAAGGCTCCCGGTCTCATTTTGTAATTTTGAAATGCTCTGTGAAAGCCAACAGGCTTTTATGTATTCATATTGAAGGCGCAATGCTATATCTGCTGGGTAATACCATAGTCTGTTGCCTTTTATTATGGTAACGTGCATTACTCAGGGCTGTAGGTTTCCTATTATAATTAAGAACCCCCTGCCACAAACAATAGGCCTTACTTTTTAATAGTGTATATCCTTATATATTTTGCTACAGGCACACACACGGGCTTATTTACAAGCGCATTGCAGTGCTGGTGCGTCACTTTTATTGAAGCACCAGAAGTGTAATGGGCTTCCTCATATTAATTAGGCCATGTAAAGTCATCCTGCGTGACTTTTCATGGCCTTGTATATATGATTCCCTTTTACGCATAACTCTGTGTGAAAGGGGCGTTCCATGGGTGTTGCTGTGAGTGTTCCCACGCAACATCCATGAAACTTGACGCATTCCCAGATTTACAACATTTTGTAAACCTGGGAGTGAGCCAGAATCCTACTCCTCCCCAGGGGACGCGTAAGGAGAAATACTTTTATTTCTACTAGTTTTTTCCTTTTTCTATGCGTGCTGCAGAATGCAGCACGCATAGAAAGAGGAAAATGCCATTAATTATTGTTTTTGTGCAGGAAAGTGCCCACAAAGCCAATCATCACCTCAGCGAAGGCACCCTTGCAAAATGACGCAAGGGTGTCTGCACTTTTTGTGCGTCGTGCAGGAGAGAAGGACAGGAATGAGCTGTATCTTGTAGATACGGCGCATTCCTGCCGTTTTATTTTGGCGCACGGCAACACAGCAGGACTTCTTGCTGCGCTGCCATGTGTCAAAATATTGTAAATAAGACCCATAGGGTGCAGGTGTATTGGTGTCATTCGGGATAAGGCTGGCTAGAGCCTAAATGAGTCAAGATACCTCAGGGCTAATAGGACTAGTCCAGGTTGAAGGAGTTAGTTGCCCACTTTGTTCTTTCCGTAGTTTATGTGATTTGCATAACTGGAGCCGTTTTTTGTATCAGACGCACTGTTCATGTTTGTGGCAGCCTTAAACTCATGCGTTGGGGGCAAACATGAGCACTGCGCCTGATTACAATGAATGTACTCCCCTCAGGGCAGCGGTGAACTCGGGTCTGCGGTGCGAGCAGAGCATTTAAGTCAAATATGGACCAGCAGCTTTAATCAGCCACTCCATGTTTCACTGTGCAGGCGGCACTCGCCTGCGCTGTAGTAAGAGACAGAGATCACCCTGCAGGCGGGTGCAGTGAGTGCACTCACCTGCAGTGGGGTGATTGGGGGGGTCAATGGGACCCCTTTTGCCACCTCCAGTGGGCTGACCTCAGGGGGCACACTGACAGTGCACCACATTTTGATGGCTTCTTTGAGCCCACATCCTAATACGGCTTGGGTGCAGAGGCAAAGAGATTCATTCATTTGCATGGTACCACGCCCCCATGAAATGAGGGAATGCCTTCTAGAGATAGTGATACATGTGTACCAGTGCTGTCAGTATTTCAGTAGGGGCTGCACACGTATCTGAGGCCCCTTCTGTAATACTAAATTGCCCTAGGGGTGTACAAAGTGAGAGCATTCGCCTATTGAGCCCCCAGCGTACTTTGTGTAGAAAAGCTCCTGATAGTTTGTAAGACCTCCTAGAAGGGATTACAATTGTAATTTTTAACTGTGAGTTTGCCAATATGTGTGCCTCATATTTGGTTGTGTGTGTATTAAAGTGCATTTTCGGAGGAAAAGAACTGAGTGAACAATATTTTATTAAGTGTTAATTTATGGGTTGCTGAATTCTGTGTTTCTAATCCAATGCACTTCCTTGGCGTAGCCTTGGACTGCTCTGTCTCACTATCCTGATAGTGACGTGCTAAAAAAAGTATTTGGTCTCCAGTTTGGGTATTACCACTGAAGGTGAAAGACCCCAGTTGACACAATTGGGTCCTATTAATTTCTGCTTGCTCAGGGATCTCCCATACAGGATTTATCACAGTATGCTATTCAAATTGCAATAAAATAACAGAACAATACAGTAAAAGCGTATACAACTTCACTCTAATCTCATCATGTGGCAGTAGGAAATCTTGAAGCATTAACAGTTTCCCTGACTACATTTATTTTAGCGACGAGCTGCGTTATACTTAATGAAAAATATGATACACAAATGTTATCTGTATTTGTAACTCCTAGGTAAATGGAGGGCAGTAACCAAACTGCTGTGGCTGAATTTCTGCTCCTGGGACTTTCCTATCTTCCTGAGGATAAGGTGTTGCTCTTCATTGTATTCCTCTCCATGTACATGATAACAATCCTGGGAAATGCCTTGATAATAGCAGCCATTGCCCAGGAATCTAAACTTCATAACCCAATGTATGTTTTCCTAGGCAGCTTCTCCTGTGTGGACATCTGTCTGACATCAACCACAGTCCCCAAACTTCTAGTCAACCAACTGTCTGCAAGAAAGAGCATTTCTTTTACTGGTTGCTTCACCCAAATGTACTTCTTCATTTCTGCAGTGACCATGGAAAATTTGCTGCTAGGTGTCATGGCTTATGACCGATATGTGGCCATTTGCAGACCACTTCATTACCCGAAACTGATGACTAAGAGGGTGTGCACTTTGATGCTGGCCTTCTCAGGGCTCATGGCTTGCCTGCACTCTCTGCTACACACTGTGCTGGCCTCTGACCTTTCCTACTGCAGGTCCAACCAGGTCCATCACTTCTTCTGTGATGTCCCACCGCTTCTCAAACTCTCTTGCTCTGACACATCAGTCAATGAACTGGCCATATTCACTGAAGGTTCGGTCTTACTTAGCCCTTTCCTCCTAACTGCTGTCTCCTACATTCACATTGTCAAGACCATCCTGAAGATAAGGTCTGTTGCAGGAAGACACAAGGCCTTCTCCACATGCTCCTCTCACCTCACCATGGTTACATTGTTCTATGGGACCCTGTTCTTCATGTACTTCCGGCCTTCATCCAGCTACTTTCTGGACTATGACAAAGTGGTCAGTGTTGTTTACACAGTGGTAATTCCCATGCTGAACCCCTTCATATACAGCCTGCGAAACAAGGATGTCATAAAGGCAATAAATAAAGTGATAAGAAGAAAACCAGGAACCCCATAATCTTGATATAAATGTAAAAACCCCATCTGCACTAAACATTTTGAACAGTAGATATTGCATGTTAGTGAATATTGCCTGAGATGCTTTCTCAGTAGAGGACAAGAGGACATAATAGACATAGAAGCACTGCCTTAGATTTGGAAAGACAAAACAACAAATACCAGAATACATTGCAACAAATAAAAAAGAAACATAGGATAGGCTTCTAAAATTCACAGGTTAGCTTAGCAGGGAAGTTTACATTTGACATCCTATGCCACCATCTTGTAGGTGGTCAGCTAGTGACTCCAGTTTATAAGCTTGAATATGCTGCCACCATCTTAAATGTACACATTCTGATTGCCATCTTCTATTTCTTTCTCCAAGAAGGACCATCTTGTAGCATACTCCATTTGTTGTTAGATATGTATAGCTGCAGTCCAGTAGTGACATTTGAAATTGTATGGTGAAACAGATCCCTGACTGCTGTCATGGCTGCTCATCCTGCCATTTTGATGACATTTTGAATGAACCTGGTTTTGAACACTGATACCTTTTTTTTATTTTTTATGTCAACCTCATTTGTGAAGTTCTGATGCATCATTTATTCTATATGTTTCCATGTGTCTCCCTCAGGCAAAAATATTTTTAATTGCATATTTTGACATTTAAACATGGAGAGGAACACTAATTAATATGTGTGTTTACCCTAGAATGGCCCTTGGTGAATCTTATAGAATTTGACCCATTAATCTCCATTGAACGTTTGGGAGTAATTTTGGTAAAGTTTGAATCCGGGATAGATAAGCCGGAAGTAGACAACAGGACCATCACTGACACACAGAGACTAACCGCCCTTCAGAGAATATGGGAATATGAAACCATACTTCCACCACACATATGCCTGAGTACAAGACAAATCATCAAAAACGTGCCTGCTCAGAGTAGCTTCACATGACATTAATTAACATTTAAATCAGTGTTAAGTGGTGCCCTAGTGGTACATCAGGGTGATAAACCACCCAGGTTCAAATTGGACTAAGCAATGGGTATGTTTTTACTTATACAGTCTTGGGCTTATTTACAAGCCCTGTGCGCCGCCAGAGTGTCACTTTTTTTGATGTTCCGCCAGCGCAGAGGGCTTAGACATATCTATGAGGCCACAAAAAGCCACCCTGCGTGTCTTTTCATAGCCTCAGAGATATGGTGTGCAGCAACACGGCACACGTTGCTGCGTTGTGTCACACTGCAATAGCGAGGCGCACCATGGCTGTTACGGTGGGTGTTCCCACGTAATATTCATGGCACTTGACACATTCCCAAATTTACAAAATGCTGTAAACCTGGGAATGCTTCAAAAGCCTGTGCATCACCAGAGGAGGCATAACTGATGTTTTTGTGAAGGAAGGTTTCCCTTGCCTGCGTTGGTACTAGGCAGCCGTTTGTTCGCCAGCACAGTGTAAGGGGACAGAAATGTGCAGCATCTCATAGATAGGGCACATTCCTGCCCTTTTCTTTTGATGCAGGGTAGCCCTGCAAGGTGACATGCAGCGTTGCCTTGCGCCACATTGTTGTAAATGAGGACCTCTGTTTGTGCATCTTTCTTTATTGCCAGCAAAGGCTAAGGAGCACTTTTGCACCGCCGGAGCATCACTTTTTTGACGTTCCGGTGGCGCAATGTGCCACGACATATTTATAAGGCCACGTAAAGCCTTTTTACATGGCTTTTCATGGCCTTATAAATATGTGCCCCTTTCACACAGAAAACTGCGCAAAAGGGGCATTCCATGGGTGTTGCTATGGGTGATCCTACACAACACCCATCGAACCTGACACAGTCCCAGATTTACTAGAAATCGTAAACCTGGGAATGCGTCAGAACATAACGCCACCCCAGGGGTGGTGTTAGGGAGGCGCAACGAGGAGAAATGTTTTAATTTCTCCTTGTGCTTTCCTTTTTCTTTGTGTGCTGCAATCTGCAGCTCACGTAGAAAAAGGAAATTGCCAGAATGTATTGATTTTGTGCAGGAAGGTGTCCCTTTCTGCACAAAATCAATCAGCCCTGCAATACAGTCACCCTTGCACCATGGTGCAAGGGTGCCTGTGCTGGCGCATGGCAGCCCAGTGTGCGCTGGCGAAAAGAACAGGAATTTGCAGTGTCACATAGATACGGCGCATTCCTGCCCTTTTGTTTTGACTTAGGGCAGCGCAGCAAGATTCCTTGCGCCGCTGCCCTTTGTCAAAACCTGATAAATGAGGCCCTGAGTACCTTTGCATACTGATATAGTATCAGATTTTTTATCTAGGAAGTCATAATAATCTCGGTTTACGCATACCTGCAATAGAATATTGCAACCCATTTATGCAATTCTATCAAATTATCAAATTCTGATAAATTATACAAATTTGATAGGTTTCTTGACTAAAATATTAGTTTAAAAACTCCTTAGAATTAAAAAATGTCAGTTTAAATAAAAGAAAATTAAAAAAATTATAACATAATAAGATGGGGGAAAATGAGCCACTTATGCGAAAAAGAGATACAAAATATTTTTGCTGATTCAAGGATCTATTGGAGAACCGGCAAAGGGAATGGAAACAAATAAGGTAGATGATGCAACCTGATTTTAAAAAAGTTTAAAAGAATATAAGGAAAGAGGAGTAGGGAGGTCAGCTCTCTTGCCCCATTGAAACATATTATACTTAGCAGAAAGACAGTATGAAGGGGGGGAAGCTAAACATTGTGAAAACACGGCCTAGGTTCAATGAATGCAAGGTATATGAGGGAACTGTGTTCTAAGGCACACACTATGTCTGGCCGATTAATTTCAACGGGGCCGGTATCAAACGTTACCTGACCGATTGGAATTATGAGATCAGTTCGGTTTAGTTTAGTTTCATCCTGAAAGTTTTAAGAGTGGACATCTCTGGGTAGAATTCTGGTGTCAACTGAAGATCATTGAGGAATTGGAGTCAGAATTACTGATTCCACCAGTAATTCCACATTTCTAAGAGGACTCGGAGGGACCTATTCACAAAGGTTAATTTACACGTGAGTAAATCTACACATGTAAATTTACTCTCACATTTTGTTGTAAATTTATGTTTGACTATTCACCATTATTGAGTGTAAATGTACTACAAAGTGAGGACTTACATGTCTTCACCCACTTAATGAGGGTGAAGAGGGTACTACTAACAACTTTGAACACATGGGCAGAGTTCTCAAGTAGGTCTGGGCAAAATTCTAATTAAACCAGAGTAATTGGTGAAACTACAGATATTTGGCCATTATGCCACATCACATAGTTTTGGGAAGAAATTGTAATGTGAGGTGTACATTTCAGGTACATTTTTAACACACGTGGCAATTCAGGTCGATTTTTAAACCAAGAGATCTGATCAGGTAATTTTTTAGCACAAAAACTACTCAGTAGTGCTGAGTAAATAGTGAATTTTTTTTTTGCTATTTACTCAGCCGCTGGCAAAATAGTAGAAATTGTTTATTATTTGGCTGGTAGCCTTACAATTAGCAGAGAAACTTCACTATTTACTCGCCCATTGGCTAAATAATAGAGTTTCTGCACTGTTTGTCCGACAGCAATGCAAATAGCAGCCTGGCTGCTAGCTAGGTAGTAGAGATTCTACACTAGTCGGCTTATGGCTGTGCAAATAAAGGAAAACGTCATAATTTTCCTGCCGCTGGCTAAATATTAGAGATTCACCACTGTTTGGATGGCGGCCATGCAAGTAGCAGAAAAACTTCACTATTTACCCAGCAGCTGTCTAAACAGTAGAGATTCTGAATTGTTCGGCTAGTGGCCATGTGATTAGCAGAAAAACTTCACTATTTACAATTCAGCCAAAGGAGCGCTTTACACACTAAAACACCTCAAGAAAATTAAACCATTCACTCCCTTCGATGATTTCAAGATTGTTGTGCAACCTTTTGTCCTCTCCAAACTGGACTATGGTAATGCCCTTCTCACAGGGACACCAGAAACTCACCTTTCCCCCCTTAGATCAGTTTTAAACATGGCAGCCCGGCTCATAACAGATGTTAAACGGTTTCAACACATCAATCCTGCCCTCAAGCTCCTCGAAGGAAGATGTACTTACAAGACTGCCTGCATCACCCACAAAGCCCTTCACTTGCATACCCCCAACTACTTAGACAACAAGCTTACGAAAGCTGGGAGTACTAGATCTTTGAGAAGCTCTAACACACTGTTGCTCCTACCTCCCAAACTAAAAAAGACATCAACCAAGACTCGCTTTTTTTCTGGAAATGCACCGAGTATATGGAGCTCTCTACCTAGCGATCTACGATGCAACCCCTCCTTCCTTTGCTTGAAAAGAGACCTGAAACTCCTCCTCCTCAACAAATACCTTAACTCTTAGCTTACTGAACTTTGTTAATTATTTCTCTTTACAGGACTAGACCCTCTGTCATAGTCGGTTGTTTGTTTGCTTATGCTGTCTATTAGATTCTCCTGAATTTATCTTTGTTTTTTTCTTTGATGTGTACTATAATCCATTGAGTCTCGCTTCATATGTTATTGTGTTCTTAATTTACTGTAATCTTCACAATCATGTAAATCTCTCTGATACCTTCAGGTCTAGCTAGCGCTATATAAAATTTATAAATAAACCACTGTTTAAATAGCAGACATTCTGCACTGTTTATCTGACTGCTGAATAAATATTAGGAAAATTTTAGTATTTACCCAGCTGCTGACTAAATAATAGAGGTTAGAGATGTCCAGGAATCAGTGGTGCAAATAGCAGAAAAACTTCACTATTTCCGGCCGCTTGCTAAACAGTAGAGATGCTGCACTGTGCCGCTGGCAGCTGTGCAAATAGCAGAAAAACGTAATTATTCACCCAGCCACTGATTAAATAGTAGAGATTCTGCATTGTTCATCTGGCAGCTTGCAAACAGCAGAAAAACCTCACTGTTTACCCAGCCACTGGCAAAACAATAGAGATTCTGCATCATGTGGCCGGCAGCAGTGCAAATACCCAAAAAACATCACTATTTGCCTGGTCGATGTCTAAATAGTAGAGATTCTGCACTTTTTGGCTGGCAGTTTTTGGAAACCTCCCCCCCCCCCCGAGACTACCAACCATCCTTCCCCTTTGGATATTAGTTACCACCCCAACTTGGGGGTTGTTAGCTCATCAATGGTTTGCAACATCAATTGCTGTCACAACCTATCAATAAAATCCTTTACCAATTGGAAAGGGGAGGGAGAAAATCCCTTTCATGATCCCTCCAATTTGCATTTTAGAAACAATCACAGAAGTCCTTCTACTAGTCTAAATAAATTTCCAACTCATAAAAAGGGTTTGGTACATAATGATAAGACTTTTTAGTCACAAACCTTATTATTTCACGACATGAGACTCTTAGCACTAAAACTGTCTTAGATGCAGGCATAAACGTATACGTCTAATGGTCCCAAATGTTTGAATGTTTCCATGTTATTTTAAATAGAATTGGCACAGAATGCCACTCCATTACACTGTTGGCCAAGGTATAGGAAGTTAGGAGGCCTTTATGGAACTATCTTGTACTCCACAAATGCTCCTACTCCTTTACCTGCAGACGTGACTAGTGATAAAGATGATTAGAACCTTTGTAAGACTAGGTAAAGCGGTTTACTCTTCTGAAGCTATATACTTGCTCTTACTCACAAAGCCATGGGAATGTACAAGGGCCAGATACATGATTACCTAAAAAGCTCCATGTTATGAGAAGATCTCTTTTTCTGCAGCACCTCAGTGCATTTTAAAATTATTAATTCTGGTTCAGTATAATTAAATAAATAAGACTAAATCACCTGAAAGCAATGATTTGTAAAAGCAAAAACCAGAAATGCAAATGTTGTACCCCTGTAACACAGAGTCATCTAATATTTATGGTGATTTTATCTAAATAGAAACAATTGCATAGGACCACTTATAAAGTGAGCAACAAAGTATTATTGAAAGGTTTCATTCCAATGTTAGGACAGAAATAAGACAAGCATTTGCAATGCAATAGGTCTCGCATTTAAGCCAGTTTGAGTTATTGGCATTGTAAATGACAATGCCTTTTATTTATGTTTTGGTTTTTAAAACATAAATAAAAGGCATTGTCATTTACATGCTAATAGCTTAAACTCTCGCAAATGTGAGGCCTATTGCATTCCAAATGCTTGTTTGTAAAATCGCCCTATGCTGCGCTTTCACTTTATCGGTGGCCACGTCCCTTTCTTTAGACGACCCGCGTCTAAAGAAAAGTGTGCGGCCACCATTAAAGTAAAAGAGCGGTATGGGGAGCTTTTACAACAAAAAAAACATTTGTTTGTCAACTTGACCCTCTGTCATGGGTTTTCTGACCAACTGCCTTCTGACCTTTCAGGAACAAGCAAGCCACTCTTCCCTGCAGCCATGGCCACTAGAGAAGGACGCTTCATCCTCTCTCGAGCTGACAAAAAACAATGATAGAGACCAGCACCCTGGGCAGATGCTGCTCTGTGGAAATGAAGTGCGAAGGCACTTAATGGGTGCAGGAACCTTCTTTAATGACACCTGGGTTGCTTTTTCCAAAATAATTTCCCAAATTTTCTTGTTCACGAATTGCAAACGCTACGTTTTTGGAA
This sequence comes from Calotriton arnoldi, assembly GCA_963921515.1. NCBI lineage: Eukaryota > Metazoa > Chordata > Amphibia > Caudata > Salamandridae > Calotriton > Calotriton arnoldi. The sequence continues at coordinate 915,914 of CAWUFW010004356.1, forward strand.
ACACAAAAAAAACCTGCAAAGTCAACTTTTTAAATTATGTTGCTTATTTTCATTACAAAAACATAAAACTAGCAATGACATAAAACCATTAAAAGGCAATGCACTGCAAATTGATTAATGGGATTTTTTCTCTCTTTGTGTTGCTATATTTCCTTTTTGTTTCCACAATGTTGAACAGGTTTTTGTAACGTTGATTGATACTTTCAGGAGTTCATTTTTTTAAGAATTGTTCCTTAAAAAGAAGGGGTGAATAATTTGACTATTTTCATACTTTTTAAGCATTATATGAAAAGATGCAATACAAAATTATATTCATTTTAAACATCGCATTTTCTCCACTATAATATCAGTTGTCTGCTTCGGAGTAGACATTCTTCTTCAGTATTATTGTCAAAATGAGATTTACTCCCAGAAAAACTCATAGTTTACTCATGCATTAATTTATCTTTATATCCAGGATCTCTATCATTTTCATCTACTGAATAGTTGTTCACATGACTAAAATGATGCTGTGTAAATTAAAATAAATAACATATATTGTTTTCAATCTTAATGGCAGTTTACTTTGGTATCTTTAGTTCAGTGGTAATACCACATTAAAACCCTCTGCAGGCTGTGAGTCTTTTGATGTGTGGTTGCGGAGGAGGCCACCTTCGCACAAAGGCCATGGTATGGACGTCTGCCAAAGATCCTTCAGAAAGAGTGCCCTGTTGTCTCTTAACTGGAAAGCAACAGACACGGCACAGCATGCAGTGCTTCCCATCATCCTTTGCGAGAAGAGTTAAAAATAAAATAATCAATTGTCCTGATAGACCAAGGCTCAGCTCGATGACAGTGAGAGGTAGGCGGAATCATAAGGAAAAGAACGGATTAGATGACAGACCCCTCTGGAAAAGCTCCCAGGTGGGTGCACAGTCAGTTGGGTGCCAGGCTTTACCTGACATGCAACTGTCTCCGCCCCAGTCCTACCAGAGGCACAAGCCTGTCATGTACTTTTACCCACTTCCAAGTAGATCCGTCTGCATTTGAGGTTCTTTGGCACCCAAGCATACAGCTGTGCACAATCTAAAAGGGTTATCGGGAAGTCTCAAATCCTAAGCAGACGTCATCAAACAAAGCAAAATTCTGGGATACCTAATGTGATTGTCAGGGATGCAGGGCTCGGTAAAGAGAACTGTCTTTTTCCTATGCCGGACGGCCCTTTGATGGGTTTAAGGCACTCTCCTGGACCTGTGTGTGCTGCCAAAGCACGTGGGCACACTGTAGTGGAGCTGGCGGCTGCAACGCAGCTGCGTAGGCTCAAGAGGCCCTGGGCAGAATGGATGCCTGCCAAAACGAAATTAAAGCAAGGACATCAATATCAGGCAAGTCGCTGCTTTGCCTGCACATGCCAAGAGCGGCGGAAGGTCCTGCAGCAAGTGCCAGCAAAGGGCCAGGCCAGGCAGGGAGGGAGGGAGACGGGCTCCAGGGGCTTCAGGTGGTGCTGCAGAGGGAGGGACCCGGAGCACAGGCTGCGAGTGGCCGGCAGACAACGAGTCAACAAAAAGTACACGTACCGTATAACAACTAAGTAAAGGAGACAGTAGCCATGGGAGGATACAAATGACGACATGGCTGTACTAAGGCGGGACTAGCAAGCCTCATAATGAATCAGAAGACAGCATTTACAAAGGACAAACACACAAGCAAATGAAAAATAAGGGCGGCGGAGTGGGCGAAGCTTCTCTCCATACTGAACTACCACAGATCTTCGCAGAGCAGTGCTTGCACGCTGGCTCACGCTCGACCTAAAAAACTATGGGCCTGAATTAGAGTTTGGAGGACGGAGTTAAGTCCATCAGAATGGCAGAGGAAGATACCTCTGACATCCTGAGGGACATCCAGCCACCAAATTTCGAGTTGTCCTCTGGGCTTGTGGACATCTCTCTACATTGGCACTAATTGATATCATGGAAGTTTCTGTCTTATGCATAAAACAAAAAAACAAAAACCTTAATGGTCCTAAACGCAGGGAGTTTTCTCCCAGGGTGATGGGGTCATTATTTTATTTCCTGTGCCTTATAGACAGGTTTTACTCTAAATAGGGTAGATGGTATAAAGTCCTTCCTTCGACAGCCTGTACATTGCCGGGCCATCAGAGGAAGTTTTCTGCTGAGAAGCAACAAACAGAAGAATGGGACTATAATTAATTGAGCTGAACGTCATTGGAATATGAATACATTTTCCCAGTAAATCATCATCGAAGGCACAGAAGAAAGGAAAATCACAGAGATTTTTACTCATTGACTTCACTACAAATATTGCAAACAAATAACACACTGAATAAACAAAGACATTTTGTTACCTCCATTCTTGTGAACTGATTTGGGGTGTTTCTCTTTCAAATATAATTTTCTGGTTGTCGCTTAGACATAGCCTTTGTGCTGGGGAATGGCTCTCACAGCAGCAGCATAGTGTTGACTCCAAGCAGAAGTATCCAAAACAAGGACACAATGAAGCATCAGATCTCAGCACCTGGGTTTCATCAGCCTTTCTGAGTAGTCATCAGGCACAGACAAAAGGGCAGCCCTGCTTGGAAACTTTGATACCTTTAACAAGTGAAACCTATGATCTATGTTTTACATCTACCATCTACCCTATGTAGTCACTCAGGGAGAACTAATCAGCCCTTTGCTAAAAAGGATCTCACAGAATTTTTTGAATAGCCTTTTTTCCATTCTCCCTTACTTTAATTATCCGTCTTCACCCTGTAGCCACAGGAATGCAGCCAATATATGCCCACTGTGTAGGGAAGCTGTATTGCTCTGTATGTCACATCGTGCAAAATACATTCCACTGGTCTATGCACTGACTTTCATCATAAAAGGAGTCTTACTACTCTGCACTTAGGGGCAGATTTACTAAGGGCTTGAGTTGCCCTTGCATCATGCACGGTGATGTGAGCCCCTCTTGAATGGTTCGGTGTGGCTTAGTAAATCAAGAGTAACACAAGGCAGCGCAAATCACTGCCTTGCCTTACCCTGTGTTGAGTAGGCGTTCCATGGATTTGGATGCAATCCCAGACTTAATAAGGTGAGTAAACCTGGGATTGCATCAAAATGGTGCACCTTCCAAGTGAGGTGCAACACCGAGAAATATCTATATTGCTCCTTGTTACTTCCTCATTCTATGTGTGCTGCATGCCGCAGCACACACAGAAAGAGGAAAATTCCTCGAAGGATTGTTTTTGTGCAGGAAGGTACCCCTTCCTGTACAAAAACAATCCTACTCGTAATGCAGGCACCCTTGTACCACAGTGCAAGGGTGCCTTCACTGGCTCTAAGCAGCACACAGTGTGCCAGCACAGGGAGAGAGCAGAAATGCATTATATCTTAGTAGATATGGCACATTTCTGATCTCTCCCTGTCACACAATGCAGCACAGTTGTCTTGCTGCCTTGTGTGACTTCTTAGTAAATTGCCCCTTGCTACATACCCACCTCATATACACACACATGGAATGTCAGCACAAAGATCTGGGGGTCACACAGAATCCCTCTTTGGGCCATGTGAGATGGTCTATCTGGAATCTCCACTTCCCCCATTATGCTAATCTGTACCTTCTTATCATCTTGAGCTTCCCTTTGCGGATTTCCATATTCCTTTGACCACATTGTATGCAATTAACCATTTTTCCTGACTTCAGCCATCTGAGTTTCTCAAATCCTTTTTTCCATCCTTCACAGACCACACTCATTTTCACCCACCCACGTTTAAACTCCTCTGCCAAGTTTCAGTCCCTATGCCTTCATATCCACCCTCAGACCACTGTGTCAGCATCAGACCATGTCTTATACACTCAGATGTCAGAATGTACCAGTCCTGGCTTTTTATTTCCTTTGCATGCTCTGATTTTTCAGCCAATACTTATTATTTCTATGTGTGGGCTGAAAGGGAGGGGTTCTATGGGTTGGCAGCATAAGAAGGAGGAATAAGATCCTGTTTATCCCTTTATAAGGGGATATCCAAATGCATATGGCATAGACTGACATATGTGTCCTCTTGCTCCTCGTTTTGTTCTTTCACTTCTCAGTTCTTCTGTGCCTTAAGGCATTGGTTCTCCTCCTAGTCCTGTTCCAAGAACTCCTTTTCTCTGTTGTTTTGGATCTTCTGACCCTTATTATGGCCCTGGTTTAACTAGGTCTGGTCACCCTAGTTTCCTGAATCTGTGGGGTCTTGGCTGTAGTCCTTCCTGACCCGGGTCATCCTGGGCCTGCTCCTGGCTCATCCCTGCTATAGCCCTTACTGGGCCTCCTGATCCACATCCTGATCCTGCTGGTCTTTTGGGTCATTATCTACCTAGCTCTGTTTTTCTAGTTCTCCTTGGGCTGGCACCCCTAGTCTTCCTGGTTTGGGTAGTTCTGATTCTCCTTGCCCTGGTCCTTGCCCTTGTGGTCCACCTTATACTGCCTCCACTGGTCCTGGCCCTCCTTATTAGGTCCTCTTGGGCTGGGCCTGGTCATTTTGGTCCAGGTCTGGTTTCCTTGGTCCTCGTGGCTGTAGTTGACTTGGTTCCAGTGATCTCCGCCAGCCTAGTCCTAATACTCCAATTCCTAGTTCTCCTGCTCCACTTGGAACTTTAGCTCCTGGTCCCTTGGTTCTCACCTTTCTGGTCCTCCTAGCCCTGTTCTTGGTTCTGCTTATTCTGATCCTTCTAGTCCACTTAATCCTCCCCATCTGGTCCCTGGTCTTAATGGCCCTTGTCCACCTACTTCTGACCAGACTAGTTCTCCCAATCCTCCTCCAACATGTCATGATACTCTTGGCCATGGCCTTCCTGCTCATTGTCATCTTAGACTAATTTGTCCACTTTATCCTGATTCTCCTTGTCCAGGTCATTCCGTTTTTAGCCGTTCTTAGCCTTCCAGCTTGGTCATCATGGTTCCTGTCATTCTGGCTTTCCTTGTCCTTGCCCTGGTCTTCCTTTCCCTCCTCATCCTGGTCCTGCTTGTCTTTGCTGCCAGGTCCTGATACTCCCGGCCTCTGTGAACTGAGCTTCCCTTCTCTTTTGGTTGTGGTTCCACTGGTCCTCCTTGCCCTATTCTTCTTTGCTCTTGTACTGTTATCTCTGGTTGCCTGGCGAATTCCTCTTTATTCTTCAGGACCTGTTCTTCTAGTCTTCCTATCTCTCAGTCTGGTTTGCCTTGCAATGGTCTTCCTATTCCTGGACCTCACAATCTGTTTTCTCTTCCTGGTTTGAGCCCACTAGACTTAATATTTTTGTTTCTGGTCCTTATTGTTTGGGCTTTTTGCATGACTAATCCTCTTGGTCCAGCTCCTTCTGGCCCTCCTGGTCATTTCAGGCTCCCTTCTCCTAGCTCTTTCTTTTCTTTCCTGCTCCTCTTAACCCTTATCCATTTAATCTGGTCCTTCTGATCCTTCTCACCTTGCTCATCTGATTCCCAGCACATCAGTTCCTGGTTCTGCTGGTCCCCTCATTCTGCCTGGCCTCTTGTCTTCTTGTACTCTTAGGCCATGCCCTATTAGATCTTGTCTTCCTGCTTTGGATCATCCTTGTCCTCCTGGCCCTGTGCCTTGTCCTCATGGCCCTTCTGGCACTGCACCCAATGGTCTGGGCCCTCTTGGTCCTGGTTCTCTTTGTTTGGGTCCTTCTGAGCCTAGTCATTTTGGTCTTGATCTTCCTGGACATCCAGGTCCCCTTAGGCTTCGTGGCTCTGGCTTTTATGGTCCTCCTGATCTTCCTTACCCTAGTCCTGCTACCACTAGGTCCTGTTCGTTCTGCTCCACTTGGTACTCTGGGCCCTGGTCCTATGGTTATGGTCCCTCTGACACACCCAGGCCTGTTCTTGGTCCTATTGGTGTTGATTAGGCTAATCCTCCTTGCTCTGGTCCTGGTTGTTCTGGCACTCGTCCTCTTGGTATTCTTGGCACTGACTACCTTTCCTTGCTTATTCTGCCCCCGGTCTTATTGGCCTGGGTCTTGTCTTCTTGGATCTTGCCTTGATCCTCTTGGCCCTGATCTTCCTGCTGCTTGTCCTCATGCTGCTACACACAGTCATCATGGTGCTGCTTTATCTGGTCCTGCTGGGCCTGGCCATCCTGTTGCACATCTTCATGCACATCGTCCTGGCCATCCTGTTCCTATATCTGTGGCCTAGACTTCCAGGCTGTGATGATACTGGTTCTGATCATGCTGATCCTATTTTTCTCTTCACCCTGGTCTTCCTAGTCCTGACCTCCTTTGCCCTGATTTTCCTGCTCCCCTTAATCCTTAGTTTCCTGATCCTCTTAGAATGTTTCCTTCTGACTCTGGCTGCCTGTGTCCCTGGTCTCAGCTACCTAGCACTCCTGGTCAATGCCATGCTCTTCTTGTTTTTCATAGTCCTTGTCCTTCTCGGGATTCTGTGCCCATTGTCTCGAATCCTCTTGGTTCTGTTCCTTATAGGTTGGGATCTCCTGTACATAGTTCTCCTGGACCTGACCCACCTGCTATCTTAGAAGACAAGAGTTTCCTTGGCCCAGGTCCTTCTTGTCCTCTTATGCTTGTTATCATAGACTTTGCCTTATGGCCATCATGGCCCTTCCTGGTTCCCACAGTCTTGGCCCATCTAGCACTGCTCCTTTTTGGTCCTCTTGGTCCTAGCCACCTTGTCCTGGCTCTGCTCAGCATCAGCCCTCTAGCCCCTGGTACCAAAGGTCCTTGTCCATCTTGCTTTTCAATTCCTAGCACTCTGAGGGGCTTATTTACAAGAGGCCTGCACCACTTTTTTGATGCTCCGGGTGGCGCAGGCCTCTCAATCATATCTGTCAGGTGATGCAAAGCCACCCTGTGTGGCTTTGCTTGACCTCATAGTTATGGAGTAAGGCAAGGCAGCTCAAAGCACTGTGTTGCCTTACTCTGCGGCACGGCGGCATTCCATGTATTTTGCTGCTGCCCCGGATTTACAAAGTCACGTAAACCGGGGGCAGCGACAAAACCTTACGCCACCCCAGAGCAGGCGTATAGAGGGAAATGTTTTTAATTTCTCCTTGCTTTTTCCTCTTTCCATGTGTGCTGCATTCTGCAGCACACATAGAAGGCGGAAGATGGCTTTTGGGAGTGTTTTTGTGTAGGAACATGCCCCTTCCTGCACAAAAACAATCCTGCCAACAACACAGGTACCCTTACACCATGGTGCAAGGGTGTCTGTATTGGCGCTAGGCACCAAATTGTGTGCTGGCACCGGCTGAAAGGACAGGAATGCACCATATCTCATAAATACAGTGTATTCCTGTCTTTTCAAATTGGTATAGGACAGCACAGCAAAAAGGCCTTGCGGTGGTGCCCTATACCAATTTAGCCTCCGTGCAATTGGTTTAGGTTGTCCTTGTTCTCCTGGATCTTTTCCTTGTCCATTTAGTCCTAGTGGTTCCTCAGCCAGTGATCCAGGTCCTCTGGATCCATGTTCTCCTTATAAGGGTCCTTCTGAGCCTGGTTATTTTGGTCCTAGTACTCCTGCCACCACTGTCCATTCACTTGGTCTTCCAGATGCTGGTTGGCCTTCTTACCTGAGATCCTCCTCACTCTCACCCTGCTACTTGCAATGATTGCTCTCTCCCACTTGGCAAACCGAGCCCTGGTCCCTTAGATCCTGATCTTCATGACCTTCTGAGCCCTGTTTCCGGTCCTCCTGGCCATGATCCTTTTAATTTACCTCGTACTTTCACTCTGGCCTTCTGTTTGCCTTTGGTACTGCCTGCCTCAGTATCCCTAATCCTTGTCCTGCTTATCCTTTTGTCACGGACATACTGACCATTGCCCTTCACTTTATGATCTTCATAGTCCTCTTCAATCTTGTCCTGATCCTCCTGGCCCTCATCCTCCTGCTCCTTGTCCATATGGCTCAGAAATAACTTGTACTGTCACAGATCATCGTAGCCTTTCCTAGTTCTGATGTTCCTTGATCTCCAGTTCATGTTAGTCTATGAACTTCCTGGCACTGTGCTTTCTGCTCCAGGTTTGATTGGTCATCATTCCCATGTACTCCTGCCCCTAGTCATTTGTATCCTGGGTCTCCTGTTTCATAGGCTCCTGGTCCTGGACCTTTTCATCCTCCTCACCCTAATTCTCATCCATCAGTCCTCCTGGTCCTACTTCCATGGATTATTGAGTCCTCTCATTTGCCTGTACCTAATCCCTCTGTTCATGGTCACCTTGGTTTATGTAATCCTGGTCTTAGTTCTTGTACTCATTTCTTAGGCCCTCATGTATCTGGTCTTCTGGTGCTAGATCCACTGGCCTTGGTTTCCCTCGCTCACCTAGCCCCCGGTCCTCCCACCCCAATCTACTCCCACTAGTCCTCCTGGTTTGCCTATTCTACCTTGTTCTTGCCCATTTGACCATGTTCCCCTCTAACATGGTCCTCGTAGTAATGGTCCTTGTGTGTCTGGTCTTCCTCATCCTTCTGCCACTGGTCCTTCTAGTTCCTATGTTGTGGGTCACCCTGGTTTAAAATCCTCTGAGTCTGACACTCCCGGACCTTCTGATCCCGGTCCCACTGGAACTAGACTTCCTTGTTCTTTATAACCCCATGTCATTCCAATCTAGGGTCTCCAGGTCCTTCTATCCCTAGTACTTCTGGTTGTGGTCTACCTGGTGAGTTTGTTTCTGGCTTCTTGGTCCTTCTGATGTCTGTGGTCTTGGCATCCTGGCTCTGGTCCTTCTCTCCATTGGTTACCTGGTACTGGTCCTCTTTGGTCTGTCTACTTGGGTCTGCTACTCCTGGCCCTGGCTGTCCTTGTCCCTTCTGGTCCTGGTCGGTGGGCACAGTCCCTCATAGCCCTCTTTATTGTTATGCTTCAGGAAATTCTGTTCCTTCTACCTTTGGTCCTTCTGTTCCTTCGGGCCCTCGCCCTTTGGGTCCAGATTTCCCTGTTCCACATCCTTCTGGCCCTCCGATCGTCCTTACCCTGGCCCCAGGACCCTAGAGCTGTTATTAATTATTCTGTTTGTTATCGTCTGTTTGTTCCTGATCCCCTCTGGCATAGGTAACCCTGGTCCTCATAGATTGAGGTCTCCCTGGACCTGCTTCTTCTTGTCCTCGTAGCTCTGGTCATGCTAGCCATCCTAGTGGTTCACCTCTTGGCCCTTATTCTCCTACCTGTCATCCTCCTCCTCCTACTGCTTCTTTCCCCAGCATCCCTCCACAATGATTTTGTACAGTACAGCCTCCGGGTCTGTTACACATATTTTTTTTTGCCTTTTAGATTTCTTTTGCTGAGACAGAACTGTCAAGTATGGAAATTAGGGCCCATTAGAGACAGGACCCTACACGTGTTTTTTTTTAATCTGTAAACAGATTAGTTTAATTATGCACTTACCTTTTTACAAACTATTGTACATTTGTATATGCACTTACTTTTAATTGCTTATAACATGTTGCACCTCCATTTCAAGATGGCTACCACACTACCATTGCCTGGTATGCTTTTTTTCCTTTATTTCTGGCTAAATAAAGATGTCCTTCACACTATTTATCTGCCCGCTGGTCAAATTGTACACAACCTCTACTATTCCTCTATGGACGGCTAAACAGCAGAGATAGGGTACTGTTTTCCCAGCCGCTGGTTAAATAGCAGAGATTTTGTACTATTTGGCCCGCGGCCGAGCAAATAGACACTTCCAACCACATATCCAAATGCAAACAGAAGAGTTTTGAACATGAGCAGTAGTTCCTTTACCATGAGTGGTCAACAAACATTTCGGGTAAATATTTAGCACAAAACTACAAATCAGAACATGAGGAGCAGTGTTTGGATTGCGAGCAACTGAAAATCAACCTAAAATTAAATTTTTGGTTGAATTTTTACCCAAGTGGACCATTTGGGTACATTTTTAAATGCAAGATGCATTTCAAGTAATGTTGCTGCAATTTTGCGTGATTACACTACATGAAATAACATATGTTACACCCACCCCTATTCTCCACCACTGGGGCTGAAATCTCTCTAGGGTAAAGTAGAAGGGAAATTTAAAAAGTGTTTTGAACAATAGTAAAAATATTTCAATGTTAAATATTAATGTAAATTGATTTTATTTATTCATTTTAAATGTAAAATAAAAATAAAAAGTGCTACAGCACTATTAACTAATTTTGAATCACTAATTAAACTGTTTAAACATAACATTTTATATAAAAAAATCCCCCTAACATAAAATATTTAAATATATTTAGTATGTATTCAAAATTCAAAAAGTTCTGTACTAAATTAATGTAAATTAATTATTAAAAAGGAAGTTACATTTAGGTTATTCAAATATTTTCTCATAAAAATTATATTTTTTCTTTATATATAATTTTTAATATTAAATTAAATGTATATATATCTTTTGAATTTATTTTATCATTATTTCCCATGCCGTTCTATTTTAAGTCCATCTTTAAGTTATCTTCAAGGAGAGGGTATTGCAGTACTAGTGGTTGGCCATGTGTGGTTCTGGACTTACTTCAGATCTGAGATGGAGTACATTTACAACTCTCTCAGGGTCCTTTTTCCTGTAGTAACTATAGAAGTGCAGTTTGTGAATAACCATGGGCTCTGTTGTGGGTGGGTGTCTGTACCTACTTTAACCCATCTTTAGCCTTCTCTAAGCCCCTTTTTACTCCTCCTTAAACTGCTCCCATTTACTAGTGGATATTTCCTTTTTCCAGCCACTCCCCCTGGTCCCTCCAACTAACCAATAAACACAGTGTAAGGATCTCCCCATAGAAAATATATGAGGTGAAAGTGGAGATTTCCACCTGTACGTTTGTGAGTTGCATTTTGTAGTAGCTAAGTAGCAATATTGTAGTATTACATTACATACTACAAAATGCAGTTTGGGAATCAGACCCTCAGTTCCAAACTTTCAATACTTTGGTAGCTCAGCCATATGAAGTTACCCGCATCCCCAGTATCACTAAATCCGAAGGGAGTTACTAAGAGCATTGAAATACCACTACTAATGATGGCCTAGCAGCTTTACTTAGAGTTAACACCCCGCTAAAAATGTGCCAAAACATTTTGTCACCCATTTTTAGCAATGCACTCATTTAGCACTGACAACAAATAGTGACGACTCGAGTCACTCATTTGCAGTAAGAGCAAAATGGGGCAAAAGTTCATAAAAACTGTTTGTAAAGATCATTCCCCACGTTCTTGCACCAATGAGTTTCTTCACCAGGAAAAACATAAATGAGGCTATAACTGTAAACAGCAGGGACTTATGGTGTGCTAGGTCAGAGTGAAGGGGTCACTTTCATAAAAAGGCATGGTTTTGGTAAATATCACTGATATAAATTTCTGTAAATTCTTTAAAGTATTTGGAGGTACTATCAAAATACTGTGGGGGATATTCTCAAGAACGTGTGATAATTATTGCAAAATTAGCTTAACGCAACTTTGCACATCGCAGTCTATCACGGGAAAATAACACTGTGTTAACGTTGTATTCTCAACCTGGCGGCCCCATGCGCTAGTCTCACGATAACGCGCCAAATGACAGCGTTAAAATTAATGCGACGCCGAAAAAATGCAAAACACGAACGTGAAAAAAGTTGCGATGCCCCAAATCGCGATACAAAAATCAGCGATAACCAGCGACAGGCCTGCAATTCCCACGCGTCATGCGGGAAAATGCACTATAAAAGCAGAAAAAAAAAAAGACAAAAAAAGTAAACTGCGTAGCACCATGGATGGAGGACAACGCGAACCCCACAAGCCCCACAGACGACCAGCAAGGAACCTCGGGGAAGGCCAAGGAGAAGAGGAAGAGGAAGACGCGGTTCAGTCCGCAGGAAAACAGGATCATCGTTACGGAGGTGATGAACACTACCAACAACTGTTCGTCACCTCCAACGTGTTATTGGCAACAAAGACGCAAACATGGCAGACTATCTTGGACCATGTGAATGCAGTTGCAGCGTTGAGGAGGACAATGGAACAGGTCAAGAGGCGCTGGAATGATGTGAAGGGCAAAACCAAGAAGAAACTCGATGCCAACATGAAAGCAGCAACGCAGATTGGAGGTGGGGGTCCAGCGGCACACCAGGAGCTGGATGACATGGAGAAAATGGTGGCCACAGTCATCAGTCGGGATAAGGTGCCAGGAGTAGTGGATCCGGACACTGTTCAACATGACCTGACACAACATCAACAGGGTGAGTACCGACCAGGGACTGGGGGACGGGGGAGATGGGCACAATGGCACACATGCACAATTAAGTAGAGCACACTGCACACCCACAATGACTCTGGATCATGTCCCTGATCTCCTTGGCATACTGCAGCACACATAGAAACAGCAAGTAGGCCCCCGTCGACAATGTGCCCGGAGGGGGCCCTCCCCACACATCACTAATCTCACAACTAACCCATACACATGTGCTGAACCCAGCAAAGCTGCGGGTCCGTGAGCCACACTGACAATGCAAGTGACACTGCATGACGATTAGCATGGCTGCAGTCCAATTACCATGACATGGTGCACGCCACTACACTGAGGTGACTGAGTGTGGACCACATCCGGAAAGGAGCAGGTCACACTCTGACACATCCACGTGCACAAACAACCCCTGACGTCAACAACACATCTGCGGACAAACCATGCCCAAGAGTCACAACTCGACCAAGAGCCCAATTTACCCAAGTCCGCAACATCTCAGCACTGTAGAAGCACAGAAGTCAAAGGCACACTGCCTGAAAGGGATAAGGGGCAGCCAAATCAGAGCTGCAGGGGCGACTCACCCACAATGCAGCACATACACATAAGAATAAGAGCACCTCAACATTGACAACAATGTGGTACAAACTGCAACACTTTCACAACAGAACACAGGACACAACTGGTGCCGCATGTGTGTACAAAATGGCCAATCACATCTGGCATAGCAGGAAACTGTGAGATGACAATGTACGAGTACAACCTCACATCCGTGATGTAGTACAAATGTCCACTGTCCCGCATCAAATAGGCATCTCCTCACAAACAGTCACAATGTACATTGTCAAGCAGTCTGTATGTAAACTCTGCCATTGCGTCAACATACATGGAACACACTGTGAAACTGCAACTCCCCTTTACATTGCAGAGGGGCAATCAACACCTCCTGCAGAGCAGACCCTACATCACATCAGTGATGATGGAGACGACCCCCAGGACATCAACTACGACGAACTCCAACGGTTCATGGACAACCTCCGCACCCCACCTCCAGTAGCAGGGCAGCCCAGCATCATCGAGGTGATCCCACCCCCTGCACAGACCACACAGCAGGAAGCACCCTCCACCACGTCTGGCTCCCAGCACCTCACTGAAGAACACATGGCGTTCCAACGCCGTGTGTTAGACTGCCAGAAGGAGCTGGCTGAACAGGTGCGGGTGGGGTTCGACCTCATGGCAGCCAAACTAGATGCCATACGTGGGTGTCTAAGTCCCATCAGGGACCACTTACACTCCCCAACGGACACCCACAGTCCGCCCCATGCCCTCCAACAATCCATGGCTGGCGTCGCTGGAGTCATTACTCTGAGACAACAACAACTATCTAGTCAGAGTGGCTACAGCGATGTCATCCGTGATTTGGGAAACATAAGGAGGGTCATGGAGAACATGGAGCAGATGCAGGCGCAAAGAATGGCTACCACGGCTGCACACGAGAAAGCTGTAGATGGGATCTTCCATGCCCTGCAGATCCTCATCATGGGAGTGATGCCTCAAGACATTTATTTTTATGTTTATGTTTTATAGAGCGCGAACTTGACCCGTTAGGGTATCAGAGCGCTTTACAGAATCCTAGGGTTGTACAAAAGGCATGGAATCACAAGAGTATACAATCGATTGGGAGGGGGCGGGGTGCTGGATACATAAGGGATAGAAGGATACATAGGTACAGTTTACATTACAGTTACTCAAGACAAGGCCCCAGGTTTCTTGGAGGGATGACTAGGTCATCCGAGGGAGGCAATAGTCGGCAGTTGATCAGGGTCTCTGTGGTGGTTGAAGGTAAAAGTTTAAACAAGGAATTTACCCATAAGCAAGGTTTTGGCCTCCTTTTTGAAGCGTGCCAGAGAGGGGATTCTTCTTATGACGGGTGGGAGAGAGTTCCATATTCTTGGCGCGGCCCCAGCGAAAGCCCGATTGTAAGTTTTTTTTTCCCGAAAACGTGCAGGCTGGAGCAAGAGGTCTCTGGCGGACTGGGAGTTTTTGATTCCTCCGGATACCACAAGTTTCTGTGCAAGATATGCAGGGGAGTTTGAGTATAAAGCCTTGTGTGTGATGCATGCCAGCTTAAGCTGTATCCTGGCCTCGAGAGGAAGCCAGTTCAGCGCTTTCAGGTGCGCAGATGAATGCTGCTGCTACTTCTACATCCACATCTCCGGCCCCTGATGTGTCAGTGTCACACAGTGCTGCAAACCAAACACCACCACCCACATGTGAGGCACATGAAACGTCAGAGGGCGAAGATGAGAATGAATCTGCCTTAGTGGTAAGGAGGAAGCAGTAGCATTCATCTCCGCCATATGGCTTGTTTCTGCTTGGGTCTGCCCTCTGCATCATGCCCTGGAATGACACCTTCCACTGTCCCCTGATACACTCTGCGACACTAACCTTGGACCTCGACATGGACTGCCATATTTTGTATGCTCAACAATGACACAGCAATCAGCCTGCCTGGGTAGTTGGCGATGACATTGGTGAAGAGTCCCAGGTGGTCCACTATTGCCTGCACATTGATGGTAAGCGTGTGCTTCCTGTTGCGGTAATTGTGTGCAGTGGCGGCAGGGGGCACGAGGAGTACATGTGTGCAGTTGATTGCCCCCAACACGTGCGGGAAGCCAGCTATGGTGTAGAAGCCTTGCTTGGTCTCCAGCTGTTCCTGCGCAGTGTGTGGGAAGTAGAAGTAAAGGTGCTGGGGTACCAAACTGATGATGGCATCCAGGACAGGTGTGAGGAACTTGGATAGGGCTGGCTGTGAGACTCCTCCGACTCTGGCAGTTGTTGGTTGGAAGGTACCAGAGGCCAACAGGTGCAGCACAGCTAGCAGCTTTGTCTGCAGAGGGATGTTGGTTGTCCGCTGTGTTGGTACCGTCAGCCTGTGGGCAATGATGGTCAGGATGCGGAGGATGGTTGTCCTTTTGAGCCTGTAGTGGGCAATGACATCCTCTGGTGTTAAGTCTGTGAGGCTGGTGCGTTTTCTGTAGGTCCGCTGTCTTTGCGCTGCCTCTGTGGTAGTCCGGGGGGGGCAGCGGGGTCCGGGGGGGGGTGGCGGGCCTGGTTGTGGTGGCGGTGGGTGTTGTGGCCCTCTTGGGGCTCCGAGCTGCATGATCAGTAGCTCCATGGCATCTGTTGTTCTTCAGGTGTGGCTCTGGTCTGGGCTCCCTTTTATGGTGCAGGTTGTCGTCCGACTTAACACCAGGTAAGAGCAGGTGTTAAATCCCTGCTGCTAACGCGCCTTATCGCCTGTTTTGGGATCTTATCGCAGATCTGGCTGGTCGTTGAGAATATTGCAAAGTGGTGTTATCGCGGCTTTTTGCACAGGAACGCCTACTCTGAATCTCATTAGCGTTAGTTGCCGGTGTCATCCGTGGCGATGTTTTTTGCGGCTGCTATCGCAGGAAAACTGGCGATATCGGCTGTTAGCACCAGCTTGTGAATGGGGCGATAAATCTATCGCCACTTTGGCTGCGATAAAGTGCCACTAACTCGGCGATAAGTCCTTGAGAATATGCCCCTGTGTTTTGTAGATCTACCTACACTTACATTGACTCCAGAATATCGATTTACAACATGCTATCAAGGTAAGTATATGTGGATTACTGATAGTAAATCCATTTCAGTTTGTTTGCTTACCTTACATACTGCACACATGTTCTGAGGCCGGAGAGTATTAGGAGCTGTTTCCATGGTGAAGTGGGAAGGGCTTATGTTTGAGCTGGAAAGGCCACCAACGACGGCGTAGAATACAACGTTTGTGCCACATTCTGAGCCTGCAGCCAAGTTCATGAAATATGAAATGGCACAAAGGATACCTCAACTAAATATCACTCTTTGACACAAAGTTTGCGGCATCCGCATCCTATCACAGCAACAGCTTCTGCAGTGGGCATATCAGTAGACTCCGTAAATAAAGTATGTTCATGTCGTATTGCATTGAAATCACTGAGGTAAAACAGGATAGCATTCTGTTGGAACGTTTCATGAAATTTTTGTGTATTAGACTAGGTAAATGTACTTTCTGGAACCCACACAGCCAACAGGATGACTCAGAGGAGGCAGATTTACTAAGATTTAATTGACATAGCAATAAAATTTGCTGTGCTGCGTGAAAGCGAGAGAGCAGAACAGTGCCATATCTATGAAGATATGGCACCGTATCACTCTCCCAGTGCTTAATTTGAGAAGGTGGTTTCCAGTGCTCAGCACCAGCACTTAATCATCAACACCAGTGCTTTTCATGAGCACCAGTTAAAGGCACATTCATTTACGGAGAGATTAAGTGATTTCCCCAAAATCATACGATGTTGAGCCGATGTCAAGATTCAAACCTGGTCCCCCAGCTCAGAAGTCGCCAACTCTAGCCATTACAGCACATCCTCTCCCCACTTTCACGGTTAGTAGTTGGTTCTGTTTTAGGTGGGGCTGACAGGAGAAATGGGCTGGTGCAAGCTTCCTCCTGACGAGAGCCTCGGCACTTATTTTTTTCAAAATTAACCACTGCTCTTTCCTCCTGTGCTGGTCCACTTTTGAGTGCCTTGTGCCAATGCACATACCCTTTCATTATAGTGCAATGGTGTGTACGTGTTGTCAAACATAGGTTTTGCACTGCAAGGGTACCCTGGCATAGTTTAACACTTATTCCACTTTGTAAACTTGAAAACATTTTGAGGAAATAAAACTTCAAGTTCATTAACTTGGCTTTATTTTTGGCAGAAAGGCCTGTCTTCCTTTTAGTAGACAGTGCTTTGCATCAAAATACATGGGTGGTTGCATGGGAACACCCTTGTACCACCATGGAACTCCCCTTTGATGCAAAGTGATGCAAAGCAGCCCAAAGTAGAGCAAAATGCTACTTTGCATTACTTTATAGCTATTTTCCAAGGTAATCAGGACTTAGTCTGGAAAGCAAATCCCAAAAAGCACTTTACACCTGCTTGCATCACTTTTGTGATACAAACCCGGTGCAAAGTGTTGTCAATGTGCTTCAGAGAGTTTCATGTTTGATGCAGAAAGATACAGTGATTTGTTGGTAACAAAATTGAATGCAACAAGGCAAACTAAGCCTTACATCCTTCTGAGGTTGATAAATTGAGTACCCTGTAACTGGTTAATAGAAACACGTTTTTACAGTGCTATCAAGGCAGAAATGTAATACTGGATGATTAGTTAAAAACAAATTATTGACTCTGTCCTTTGAGAGAGCCTTAGCTGTCTTGCCAGACTGTTGGTTTTCAGAAAACAATCAAAAATTCATACATAATACACTCAAACTAAGGGTCTTTTGGTAAAGGGGCTTTATTCATTGGTCTGTTAAATTGTAATCCACATTTTGCTCTCTGCACACCACAGCCTATAGCATGGGACATTGGTTCAGTCCACTTTACTCATTGGCTCCCTTTATGTTGAGTGACTGCACAACACCCGTGCAGTTATTCACATTTGCCAAAAAGTAGTTCCTTTTGTCTTTATTGACAAATGTGGTTCAAGTGTGTTTTGATTTATTTATTTATATTAACTTTCAATATCAGCTATTTATCTTTCCTACACTTAGGGTGGCCAGTTAGATGGTGATTTATTTGCTACATTCTATTTGAAGTTGCTTTTATAAAGTGTGCAAGTGACACTGTTATATAGTCTTGTCTCCTACCCAAGTTATAAAAATATTAAAATGCACAGTACAAATAAAAAGCTTGATGTTTAAAAATTGTCACTAATAAAACAGTACATAAGTGAATGTTTTTTAATTTGGGAGTGGGCAAAATGTTTCGTTCCGCCCACGGAATTGGCGGAATTTTGGTTACTTCCTGTTACTCTTTAACGCAGAGTTCTGGCCAAATTCAGCCAATCGCCGTATGGCAGACTTTTTCTCCTGCGAGGCTTCAAGAAATACGAGCTGGCAAGCGCAAGCGAGATTTGGCATCCCCAGGCGCGATTTTCTAACACGAGTGGCGGTCGTCAGAGGGCTGTCATTCGAGTACATTTGCTGACTCTCTAGTAGATTTTCTATTTGAGCTGCACCAAAATCAGTTTCAATGGCTGCATGCTTTTGTGCAACGCATGGTGCCATTCGCTCTGATTGTCAGGGTTGCTCGTGCTACTAGCGCTAAATTGAAGCGCGGGCAGCACGAGCTGCATAATTTCTGCCAATTGGTGAAAATCTGCAGAATTCCGTGGAGTGAAACTACCCACAAGTTCTGCCCAACCTTATTTTTTATTTAATTTTTTATTGCAAACATGTGGAAGCCACGGTTAGGTGGCTGCATTTTATTTCTATATATAATTGTGGCATATGCTTGCAAAAAA
This sequence comes from Calotriton arnoldi, assembly GCA_963921515.1. Taxonomy (NCBI): domain Eukaryota; kingdom Metazoa; phylum Chordata; class Amphibia; order Caudata; family Salamandridae; genus Calotriton; species Calotriton arnoldi. The sequence goes on from CAWUFW010004356.1 coordinate 934,454, forward strand.
CAATACAAAATATTACACCAGCCTGCCAAGGTGGTGCAGATGCCTGTTTTTACTATGAAGCAACACTAATTTTCACTAGGTGGATTGGCACTTCTAGCAGGTGGCACCTTATATTAATTATTCCTTCTTTAGCACTTTCCAAATATATTGGTTACATTTCCAAAGGAATTACAGATACTTCTGAGGAGAACCTCTAGAAATATTCCAATACTTTAAGGACTGCCACAGCAACAGCAGCATTATTTCTCAAAAGCAGCAAATTATATATGTGCCTATAAGAACTCTATTAGGTCTACTTCAGGAATGAAATGCACTCAAGATGTGGCAGTTATTTCAGCCATAAAGAAGTCACCTTTCGTCTACCAAACTGAGGGGTTTCTGCTTGGCTACGGGTCATACCTTAGTTATGAATAACATAAGAGGAGCTAACTTTCAAATTTCTCACTGTAGGTTGGGCTGTAAGGTATTACTGTTGTCCTCATCTGACATTACCGGAGGTGATATTATATCTGGAACTAGGAAAGTCACTGAATGTTTAGAAATGCACTATAGATAGGCATTATACTTTAGTATTCTATGTCAGGACGGGAGGCTCCGATTATGCTTCTCATTTCTTTACTGATAATTTCTCAGCATCCAATAAAAGAAAAGTAACCAAAACACTACAATACCCATGAGAACCTTACAGGTCACATGACCAACCATAGAGTGTCCCCAATATAAGCTCCAGACAAGGTGATAGTGCCCTCTTTCTTTGCAGCCAGCCAGTTAAGTGCTTGCCCTTTTATTTCATATACTGTGTGTGTTTATCAATGTGCTTGATTTTGGTATCGGTATTTTATTGTAGCATTGCGTTTAGTAATTTTTGCTACTATATTGACATGCTATCATTGTGATCGTTCAGTGTTTTCTGACGTTAGGCTGTAATCCGAGTTATTCATGCACGTTGTAGCCTCGGGCGGTTATTTGCTCTGTGCGTCAGGTAGGATCGCCGTACTCTGCCGAGGCTTGGGAGCGCTCTGCCTCCCCGACAGGGCGCCTCGCGCCCGGGTGGAATCTTAGTGGAGCGGGAGGAAAGGGAGCGAGGACGCGCATCTGACTGACGCGCAGTCCTCTTTCAGCTAGAGTTAAGTGGCCGGCATCGCTCATGCGCGGTGGGCATTTTGCCCGCTAGGAATTGAACCCTTCGGGCTTTAACGGATGGGAGCAGTGTTTTTACTGCTCTTACATGATTTGACTCACTCCTGACTACCAGTGACGCCTCACATTGACGGTGTGCGTGTGGGGCTGTATAATTCAGCCAGGGCTCTGCCTAGAGTGGATTCTGGCAAGCCCTTCCTCCACTTTCTAAATATTGATCAGTACTGGGCAGTACTGTGCTTGGCTTGCCTGGGGTTGCTCCACTCCCCCTGACCTTGTTTTCTTATCGACTACTGTAAGCCTCATCTGTGATCTAACCCCTGGTGTGGGAGACAGGCAGTCCTCCTGTGAATAATTTACCACACTTCTGTGTAATCATGTCAGAGTACTATTACGAGGAGGAATAATTTGAGGAGGAACCCACTGGGTCCATGGAGCAAGACCTCGTGGAGGCACTGGACACAGGAGTGCAACACTCTTTGAATAGGGCCCTGGTCAGGGCCATAGAGCCACTGAAGCACCATTTAAGCAGCAATGCCCAGCAACAAGGCTGGCTTCCCTGTTCAGGCAGTCACCACAGAGCCAGTGGGAAAGAGTCCAAGAGCCCGCACGCAGTGGACTTCGCTAAGCTGGACAGGGCGATGGCTAATGACCATGACAATAGCACCACCAATAAGGAGGCAACTATCACTGAGTTACCCCAGGCATACGACATTGATACCTCCTCGGATCTTGCGTAATGTTCTTTTTACCCATCTTATATTTGGTTTACTATGCCTGCAAGGTACCCCAAGAGGTAACACCATTCCCAAAGCTACATCCTCTGTACCATTGTACATATTAGAATATGTGCCATTGGATAGAAAATAAAAACCTGGGTGTGCGTAGAGTGGACCTTGGTAATCTAATGGAGCATATCTAGTACTCATTCCTTTCATACTGGGGTCATCCTTTTCCCTAAACGTAGGACATTTTTGTATACTATATCTCCAGAACAGTTAAGATACAAATAAGTATTAGTACTATTTAATTCAGGACAACATGCAGGATATATTCCTGCCTCTTGAGTGACAGTCAGATCTTGGTAATGCCATCCTGTCAGTGTGATATTCCTTTTGCTAAAGTATAGATCACCACAATACATTTTGGGCATACATCCCAGATATCGTGTGCCTCTTGGTTTTCTATAATATAGGCAAGGTCCAGGGTATCCCAAACCAAATTCAACTTTTACCTCTACAAAGGTGGGGGGACGAGCATATGTGTAATTTACCAGTGATAGGGGATAAGCTGTCCATAAACTTGTAACAGAATCAGTAGCACAACAAGCTGTGTTATCCCCAAAGAATTTTCAGTGAGTATCCAAGAAAACATTACTGTGCATAGTTCGCTTCTGACGATCTGAGGGAACCGCTTGATACAGGACACATGACGATGTAACCCCAGAACACTCCATTATCCAGAACAACCCCCCTCCCCCCAATAGAAACCGTAACATAACTACAACCCAAAAGATCTTTTTCCTGAGCAACCATTCAAAACCAACCCGCCCTGGGCGTAGAGCAACAAAACCTTGTTCATCTGCTGCAAGAGGGCGACCAAAAAGATACATTTTTCTATAATTACATTCACAGATTAAAGCGTCAAAGAAAAAACGACTTAAGATGGAGCCAATGATGGGAAAAGGGCACAAAAAGCTAAAAAAAAGAATAGGGAAAAAAGAGACACCAAAAAGGGTCGAGAATCAGGGTCCGTTCTAAGCCTCTCTGGCAGGCTTCTATCGTCCAATCCTCGGTGGTGCTATTGAGCACGCTGCGGCGGAGCCACACCCTTGCAGATCGTCGACAAATGTTCACTGTTCTCAGGATGGGGCACTCTCCCTCCTTGGAAGATACCCTCAACTTATCCTGTCCTGCGTCATAGGCAGTGCACCAATCTTCTGATTCCTAATCGAACAGGAAGAGGCAAAAACAAGGGACATTTTTACTTGTCTTATGCAATGAAGTCCATCCCTAACTACACTCACTTTTCTTTTCGTGCACTACCTTTCCGTCGAGGACGCAAATTATACCTGTCTTTTCCAGGCACTGTCTCATCTCAAAGTAAAATCTGCAATTCAGGGGACGCCGGGGACTGGAATTCAGGTTCCGGGGGATCAGATAAAGTGGAACCCTGAGCAGCCCTTATTTCTCGGGGAACTGCTTCATTTAAAACAGCATCATTTTCTGCCTCTGTCTGCGTCCAAACCAATTGAGCATCCGAAAATGGAAGGAATTGCAGAACCCTTTCAGTTTCGTGGTCTCCGATGCCCTCTCTCACACAGGCGTTGTAGGGCAAAGGCAGTGGCAATCTCTTACAATGAGAGGCATGCACCCAGTTCTTCTAACCTTCCATTCTCACTGCTGTCCTTCCTCGGGGCGATAAGGACCAAGTAGGGGGCCTTCCATCTTGTCTCCAAGCCGTCCTTTCTTTGAAAGCTTCGAATCAGTGTCCAGTCACCAGGCTGAATCGTGTGACCAGGCCCCTCAGGTGCTGGAGGCAGCGCCTCGTGTATCTGTTGGTGAATAGATTGCAAGCTTTTAGTAAGGTCATACAAATAATCGACCAACAGAGGATAATCTAACTCAGAAAACTTCTTTGGTCTAGGGACACCCCACACATTCGCTGGACGACCGAAAATTACCTCGTAGGGAGATAATCCGGTCCTGGAATGGGCAGTCATTCTAGTGGACAACAAAGCAAGGGGTAATACATCTGGCCATTGCAACCCAGTACTCTCCTTCACCTTTGCCAACTTTAACTTGAGAGTACCATTGTACTTCTCGACTAAACCTGCTGACTGAGGGTGATTAGCTGCATGAAACTTTTGCTGAATATGCAAACCATTGCATATCAGCTGGATCAATTTGGCGTTGAAGTGACTTCCATTGTCACTCCAGATCAAATGGGGCAAGCCGTAACGGGGGAAAAAATCCTTAATAAGGGCCTTTGCCGTTGCCATGGCGGTGTTTTCTTTTGACGGGTAAGCCTCAATCCACTTGCTAAAAGCAGAAACTACCACTAGCACGTATAATAAATTGTTAACCCGTAGCAATTCTATATAGGCTATTTGGAGTACCTCAAAAGGGAAAAAGGGAGGTGCAAAATTACCAGAAGGTGTAGGGGTACCCTTCCCAGGATGGTATCTAAGACAGATCATACAGTATTTCACCAAGTGAGTAGCAACCTTTGGAATATTTTCATTTTTCCACACAGGATCTAGCAACTTACAGATACCCTTAGCGCTAATATGAGCTGGACCATGTGCCATAGTAACTACAGGAAGTACATATGCATCTGGTAACATCCATCTCTGTTTCTCGGACAAATCAGTCCAACATCCCTCGTCATCTAGAAGCCCTGTTTTCTCCTGCCACACTGCCAACTCCTCTACTGTTGCTTTACTCTGAATCTCCTTGACATTGGCTATTGTGTCCTCAAACATCCCATTCTCGGGCACCCACCTAGCTGGGCCCGCCACAAACATCTTTTTCATTTTGGATCTAGCTGTCTCCTTTGCTATCCGATCAGCAAATGCATTCCCTTTCCCCACATCATCAGTAATCGTTTTATGGGCACTGCATTTCACTATTGCCAATCATTTAGGAAGTGTCAGAGCTGTCAAAAGCCTCTCTATCAACGGACCATGTTGAATTTTGGTCCCATGTGATGTCAAGAATCCTCTGTCTGGCCAGAGGCATCCAAAGTTATGGGCCACCCCGAAGGCATACTGGCTGTCAGTATAAATATTGACAGTAAGTCCTTCGCTTAACTCACATGCCCGCAAAAGGGCCACCAGCTCCGCAGCCTGTGCTGATTGATAAGGAACACGTGACGTCTCAACTACAGTGCGCAGCGTAGCAATAGCATACGCAGCTGTAGTGGTGCCATCTGACAATTTAAAACAAGAGCCATCAACATATAGTTCCCCTTGTGGGTCAGATAATGGAACATCAGTCAAGTCTACCCGTCCCTTTGTCTCTTTGTCAGTGCGGAACAAGCAATCATGGACATCCATGTCCTCTTCTTCCTAAGGGATGGGTAGTAACGTGGCTGGATTCAGTGTGGCACATCTTTTGATAGTAATATGGGGTGCAAACAGTGTCAGTTCATATCCAGTCAGACGAGCACTGGTAAGGTGCTGCGTCTTTGTTCTATTCAAAAGTACATCCACAGAATGTGGTACCATTACTGTGAGATCATGATTGAGAATGAGCCCTGCTGATTGTCTTATAGAAACCGCTGCAGCCGCCGCGGCTCTTAAACAGCTCGGGAGGGCTCTGGCGAAAGGGTCAAGTGTAGCAGAAAAATAAGCGCACGGCCTCTGCTTACCTCGTAAGGCTTGTGTTAACATAGAGAGTGCACATCCAGCCGCTTCGTTTACGTACAGCACAAAGGGCTTCTTGTAATCCGGTGTGCCAAGCACAGGTGCAGAGCAAAGCGCAACTTTTAATTGTTCAAAATCATGCTGACATTCATGCGTCCAGGGCAAGGGTTCATGCACATCTTTAGTGGTTAGGTAAAGCAAAGGCTGTATTAGTAAAGAGTAAGCAGGTATCCAGTGCCGATGATACGAGGTGATGCCTATGAACGCAAGCACATCCCTTTGAGTCACAGGGACAGGCATCTTAACAATGGCATCAACTCGTTCAGGTGTTAGCCTCCGACCCTCCTTCGACAGCAGGTGACCTAAATAGGTGACCTGCTGTTGACAATAATGGAATTTAGAAAGGGACACTTTATGTCCATGTTCCGCCAAATGCATTAACAATTTTACCATGGCATCCCGACAACCCACTTCAGTGTCGGAGGCTATCAAAATATCATCCATATATTACAATAATACATTACCTGTGGGGAGAGAGAGAGAGTCCAATTGACCTTTTAAAGCTTGACTATAAATACTAGGACTTTCTGTATACCCCTGAGGAACTCTACAGAATTGGAAGCTTTTGCCAGCTAAAGCAAAACCGAATAGATATCGGCTATCAGGGTGGACAGGAATGCTAAAGAAAGCATTTTTCAAATTGATCACGGAAAAATATTTTGCCGAAGAAGGGATCATTGTGAGAAGGACTGTTATATCAGGAACCACCGGAAACAGGGGAATAACTATCTTATTTACTGCTCGCAAATCAATTACGAACCGGTATACATCAGAGTGTGCGTCAGAGGAATCCACGGGGGCCTTTCTAAGAATAGGAAGAATGGGGCTATTACACACATTCGCTACTGTCTCCTCCACCACCCCCAACTTGATCAAATCCTGTATAATCCGCATCAGAGCCTGTTCCCTAGCTTGCGATATTTTGTATTGAGGAATACGAGGGAGCACAGCATTATCCTTGATCTTGATAGAAACGAGTGGTATCTGTAACAAACCAACATCAGTGTCCCCTGTCGCCCACAAAGAAGATGGGACATCCTGAAACTCAACAGGAAGTGGAGTGTCCTTTGCAAAACACTGTTTCGCGCTATCCACATTAGGTCCAAATGTCATAAAAACACCGTCTGGGGAACAATAAATAGTAGCACACAACTTCTTTAACAAATCCAATCCTAATAAATTTTCACCACAATTTGATGTCAACAAAAACGGAAAATCTACCCTAAAAGGACCAACAGTCAAAGCTAGAGGTTTGGAAATGGGGCTCACAACCGGTACGCCGGAAAAACCTACCGACACACTATTGCGGCCAGAGAGGGTGGCCCCTGGGACCAGTGAATGAGAAACAGAGCTAATCATTGCACCTGTATCCACCAAAAATTTCTGCATCGAACCATGTAGGTCTGCTGTGACATAAGGACCACGCTGATCTACAGGAATCTGGACCGGTCCCTTACCCTGTCCCTTGCTGTCCTAGCTATAGGACATCCCTGTAACTTCATCGATATCATAATCATCGTGATAATACTGTCTTCCTCGGGGATCATCAATATAATTCTGATCAGACCGACCCCCTGAGGATGCATCCCCTTGAGTCTCGCCTCGGCTACTCTCACCACGACCCCTGCCATTCCACCCCCTGCCTCTCGGTTCTGCGAATTTCTGTAACAGGTCTGGGCGCTCACTTCGCCAATGCCCCTCCTTTTTACAATACGCACACTGATTCAGACCCAGCGGCACACCACCTCTACCTGCACCTCGGGACCTCTGAGGCGGACCAGTACCCCGACCCCTTCCCGATCCCCTTGCAACTTGCTGCAACAACACCTTCGTCTTTAAGTCCTTACTCTTTATCTCCACCTTATCCTTCTCCTCATTTTCTCGATGTTCATAATATTGAGCCATGCTCAATATTACTGAAGGGGAGGAAGTGGTCCACGTACTCTCAGAGGCTTGCAACCGAGCTGCAATTTCAGGCAGTAAATTTGTAACAAACCTGTTAACAAACAAACAAACCCCACCTTCCACTGACAAATCCTGTCCACTAAAATCCCAAAACACCCCTTCAAACCGAGTAAAAAAATCAGAAACACTCTCCTCCTTCTTTTGGTGACATGCTGTCAACTTATCCCAATCCACTCGTCTGGGTCGAATAAGAGAATGCATGTAAGTAATAATACGATTTGGTAAAGCCAATATCTCAGCCCTAGGTTTGTCGCCAGGCTCCCGTTCCTCATCCCATGCCTTAATCTCGTCCCAGGTACCACCCAATTCCACTCTGTGATCCCGTGTATGCACCTGTCTCCATATATCTACCGGCACTAACAGCCCAAAAAATATCTCAATATCTGCTAACGTCATAACTGACGAGGAGGCAGCATCTGTTAATTCTTTATAATATGCAGTAGGATTTTTCCAGGGATCCGGTAACTGACTCTTAAGAGCAAGTACCTCACTTCTCTTCCACGGGGTATAAACCCACTGCTCCTGGAAGCAAGCCTCTACGCGTTGCTGAGTGAGAACATTTGACACATTACGCTGCTCTGGAATCTCAGGGTGGTAAATTGGATGCACTTCCCTCATCGGAAACTGAGATACTGGAATCGGGGTACTATGATATAATTTCGAATATACGATGTTACATCGAGGTGTTCACACCGCGATACCTTTACAACGCAAGTCATTACAACGCAAGTCATTACAACGACTTGCGCTGGAGGGCGCTGGACTTAGGAATAGTATGATTTACTATTCCAACTCCAGCCTACGTTACAGTAGGGAAGGTGTTGGAATAGTAAATCATACTATTCCTTAGCTTAGAGCGCCATCCAGCGCAAGTCATTGTAATGACTTGCGTTGTAATGCCCGCGTTGTAAAGGTATTGCGGTGTGAAGACCGCGATGTAACCGATGTTTCCCTATAATTTCACCCGATAACTAAGTAATGTCCCAACATTACTATAGACTTCTGCCGGAGCCATACCAGCGGAATATACACGATCTCGAATATCATAAATGATTTGAGGAGCTTTACTTCCAATACACTGTTCCCACAGACCAATCAATGTAGTCGACATATGCTGAAGGGCATGCTGTTGTATGCTTCCAATACACAGTTCCCACAGACCAATCAATGTAGTCGACATATGCTGAAGGGCATGCTGTTGTACAAAAATCCTTCATCACACTCCATATATCCTCCAAACCATAAATCACACTCCGAGCCCACTGTGCTGCCTGAATTGCAACCATCCTCTTCTCTTCTTCACCCACATCAGATCGAATCATTGCCCACTCTAATCGCTCCCGTGCCGCTGCCCAATTCCCGCCATCTGACCCTCGCACTGGCGTCCCAGCACTACTCAATACTGTGGGTGACACATCTAGGGGAAACGCATAGGATGCAGACGCAGGTGACAGTGTCAACAATGGCTGCATAGTAGGTGTAAGAGAAGGAGGAGAAATGGAAACAGAAGCAGCTGACACTGCGGGGTGCCCGCAGTCACTGTACTCGTAATTTGCGAAACCGGGGGAAAGACGGATACGGCCGGAGCCGAAGCTGTTGGGACTGCAGAAGGATCAGGGGAAGGCGAGGGAACAACGGAGGGCTGCGACGGCGGAACAGCAGGATATATTCTTTGCGGGGCATAGGGAGGTGGGGGGCGAGTTTCCAACAAGTCCTCCATGAAAGGATCCTCTTCCTCTCGAACAACATAGGACCTATCACACTGTAATCGAAACTTCCTATCTGCACACTCAATACCCTTCTCTGTTCTTTTCTTATCATAAGCTACCACTTTCTGCACCACCGTTTGCATTGCCTTCTTCCTTTACTCTTTTTCAGCATGTATACGTCTCTGCTTAGCTTCCTTCTGCCATACCTGCAAAGTATCAAACATCGACTGCCTACTTCCTCTAGCAAATAATTTATCCAATAAGTAATTCAATTTTTGTTCATCAAACGTACCATCCCGTGGCCACTGAAGCTCAGTATTGTCCCTTGTATACTTGTGCCACAATGTACAAAACATAATAGGGCCAATACCATGCTTCACATACATATAAAAATTCAGAGTGCCTTCCGGAGGTGCAGGCTGTCGCTCCTCCAAGCGATGTTTTGCAGAGCAGCATCGGCACCCCAGGCACCACACTTTACTCCAACAATGCATCCGGGCATCAGGCACATCCACGTATTCACTCGATCAACATGCGCACGAACAATAACACACACATAAACAAAAAGCCCTCAAGAACAGGCCATAGACTGTGTCAAAACAAGTCAGTCCTCAGACTGCACCAAGACAAGATAGGCTCTAGCCCCAGGCCTTTTCAAGAATAAGCTGAATTCAACAATTGGCCAGCAGAGCGTTCAACAACGCTCTGTATCACAAGGGTCCGCAGACCTACCAAATTAACCAAGGCGACGCCGCACTTACCAAGAATTCAAAATGAGCTCACCCGGTGCACACAGGTCAAACAAGATTATTCTCCACTGCTGACACTTCGGACCAAATGGTCAGATCCAAGGGTTTCGCCTTTTCAGGACCCCAGCCAAGGCGACCGCTAGACGAGGAGCTGCCCGATCAGACAGGCGGGGCAGCTGCGAGAACCAAGCTCGATCGTGTGGGGATCCCCGATCCACCCATCCGACCAGACACAACCTCGACTTCTACAACCCGACTACGGGCGAGACGGGTCACCTGTGGGGTCCCTGTTCGGGCGCCAACTGAATGAAGTGACCCGATTAGGGCCACCCAGGTCACTCTCGACCTCCTCTAGCCTTCCAAGAATGAAGAGTCGATGACGCAGTAGAGAATACAAGCAAACTAGTTTATTCACAAAGTACACTGCAGTGGAGTCCAATCAGACCAGCCTCCTATGATGGCTGACGAGGGACTGACTTCTACAAGCATAAAGTTACATTATGTATGTTGCGGAGTCCACAAAGACCCGCCTACCATGGAAAATCACTGGTGGGTGTCGTAATACAATGGGGGTACAGAACATAAGTCTCGATTTCGCAGCCTGGTGCAAGCTATGTACTCTTCAAGGTCGTCTGTCCTATTCTTCCCTTTAGACAGGTGGGAGAAAGCCTAGATGTAAGAGAAAAGGCATGTACTAACGAGTTAACATGAAACATTAAAGAAACAAAACTTGCCAGAGACTATTTCTCGTAAATGGGCAAAATACAGTTTCGAGTATTCAAGTAACAGTTTCGATTGCACCAGAACATGGCGTCTTTTCTAACTAAAATGGCGGCACAGATGTCAACCTAACTGACATGACATCTGCATCAACTCATTACATCTTACACACAATACGTAAATATAATGTATTAGCCATATAAATGCTAACATAATATAGAGTAGAACACGAGTAAAATAGTAAAACTACGTTTCAATTCTATCATGGTGATGAACCACCTCAATGGGCGATCAACCTGTTGCAGAGCCTCGGATTTATTGTGAATCCAGAAAAATCGATTCTAATTCCAGATCAATCGATTGAGTTTTGGGGTTTTCCGATCGACTCCCGGAGTTGCCAGCTCCTCCTTCAGGCTCAGAAAGTCAGGTCTATCAAGAGAGAGTTGAGATTGATTTTGAACAAGCAGAGTGTATCCTTGAGATCTGTAGCCAGGGTCGTCGGGCTGCTAGCCTCCTCAATTCAGGCGATCTTCTGGGGTCCCCTTCACTACCAAGCGCTCCACCGGCTCATGATTCGGCATTTCCAGAAAGGCCTCGGGTATGCAAAACAGATCCCTCTCTCCGAGGAGGCAAGGTTGGAGATGTTGTGGGGGTTGGAACACATGGAGGCCTGGAACGGCCGAGCCCTCTTCGGATCCACACCGGATGTAGTGATATAATCTGATGCCAGCCGGTGGGGTTGGGGAGCCCGTTGCGGCCAGATTTCCACGGGCGGCCGCTGGTCACAGGAGGAACTTTCATTGCATATCAATTGCCTGGAACTTCTAGCAGGCTCCTTTGCGAACCACTGCCTTTCACCTCAAAAGACGGACTGTTGTATCCTGCTTCCCATGGACAACGTATCAGCGGTACGCTATGTGAACAAGCTAGGGGGATGAGAGCCCGGATTCTGGCGGAAATTGTCAAAAATTTCTGCCACTTTTGCCTCCAGAACAGAATTTCGGTGGTAGCGGAATACCTTCTGGGCTGCAACAACGAGGTAGCCGAATGGCATTCCCGGCACCTGCGGGACTTCAGCGACTGGAGACTCCATCCCTGGGTTTTCCAGTCACTGAACCATATTTGGGGCCATTGCCAGATAGACCTGTTCGTATCACGCCTGAACAGACTGCTCCCAGCCTTTCACAGCCGGCGTCCGGATCCGGAGGCTCTGGTCACGGATGCGTTTCTGCAGGACTGGCCGGCATCTCTGTGCTATGCCTTCCCTCCATTCATGATGATTCCCAGGGTTCTGGCACAAACCCAACGTCATCAATCAGAGTTGATACTGATCACCCCACTCTGGAGAGCGCAGGCATGGTTCCCAGTACTTCTGGAAATGCTCTGTGCTGTGCCGATCCTTCTTACACAGCGGTTGAATCTGTTGCTGGATCCCCTGAAGGCCCCTCATCCATTGATAGAATCAGGCAACTCCCTCTGGTAGCCTGGCGGGTTTCAGGGATAGATGGAAGATCCCAGGCCTTTCAAGAGACGCTGACAGATTTATTAGCGAAGCATGGTCAGCTAACACCCACAAGCGATACTCATGAGCTTGAAAACAATGGTGTAGTTGGTCCTCTCAACGGGAAGTGGATCCCACTAAGGCACATGTCTCTTTGATCATGAACTTTCTAGCTTCCATCGCAGCTTCGGGCTTAGCCTATAGAACTGTAAACAATTTGCGGTCGGCCATCTCACAGGTCACTTGTCAGTGGATGGCAAACCAGTTGGAGAGCATCCTCTGGTATGTAAACTGCTCAGGGGTATCCGGATGGTCAAGACCCTTTGTCCCAAGGACTCGGAGTCATGGGATGTGTCTTCCGTCCTTAGAAGCCTGGCCTTCCAATAAGTATCTGTCCAGAAAACAGCTATCTTCTAAATTGACCATGCTACTTTGCCTGGTGTCATGCAAGAGGGTCTCGGATGTCCGCGCTTTAGATCTAGCGGGACGTAGGTTTTCCCCAGAGGGTGTGACTCTTGCAATCACAAGGCGGACTAAGTGTAATACCTCTTCGGTATCTTACCCAGCTTTCCCTAACAATCCTAAGCTGTGTGTGGTGCAGTGTTTAAAAGACTACGAGATGGGTACTGCTGAGTTTAGGGCAGACATGAAAGGTCAATTGCTAATTGCGCTGCAAAAACCCTTTCGCCCGGTGACCCCCAGCCACCTTGTCAAGGTGGGTGCGCTGGCTCATGAGCAAAGCGGGTATTGATATATCAAAATTTGGGGCATATTCAGCTCGAGGGGCTATGGCGTCTAAGGCTTTCTCTATAGGGGTCAGCCTCCCAGACATTATGAATGCAGCTGATTGGTCAACAGAGACCATGTTTAAATCCTTTTACTATAAGCCTATTGTGGATGTAGCATCTGTGGTGGTGGCTAAGCTTTAAACAATCATAATCGGAGCCTCAATTAAAAATTTGCAAACATTCGTGACAAGAATTTTCAATTCCATTAAGGACACGGAGGCGAGGATTATCCCACCCAAATGATATGTATTTGCATTGTAATTGCATTGTAAAGTTGCTTATGCATTTTTGTACTGCATACATATTCTTATGTTTTCTCCCTTCCCTTTCTGATTTATTGATGAGATATCAGAGTTGGCGAACGGTGTTACGGTTTATCCTTTACATTTTCAGGTGCAGATAACAAGTAGAGCATGATGATCTACATTGTTGGAAGGTCTTTGCGTTCCCACAGAGGATACAGCATCTTGTTGGTTCAGGAACCAGTTTTTGGATATGGAGCCCCTTTGGGTTGCAAGTTGTCTCTTCAAGAGGAGGTTCTTCTGCATTAAGGATGGTTCTTCAGGATCGAGTTGTTGTTTATGGACTGTTTGATGATTTGTCAAAGAAAGAGGACACTATCACCTTGTCTGGAGCTGATGTAGGGGACACTCTATGGTTGGTCATGTGACCTGTAAGGTACTCATGGGTATTGTAGTGTTTTGGTTACTTTTCTTTTATTGGCTGCTGAGAAATTATCAGTAAAGTAATGAGAAGCATAATCCTCGCCTCTGTGTCCTTAATAGAATTGAAAATTCTTGTCACAAATGTTTGCAAATTTTTAATTGTGTTTATTAGGTTTACAAAAAAGCAGTTAGAGGAAATGTGGCATTGGCAACGAGAAACTAGAAAAAATAGAAAAATAAAAAACTTTTTCCCCTCAGACATCCATATCAGTAATCATGTGGAACCATACTGGTTCCTTGTTTATGTCATATATTACTAATCCAAAAATTGATTTTGCCCTTGATATCATCAGGGGATAAATGAAAAAAGAGAGACGTTAGAATTTGGGGGAAGATCGCTATCTGAGATATAATTCCTGATTAATTTCAGGTAGTTTGAGATAAGAATAATAGGATACATTTTGACTACTGCTAATGCTGTGTCAGTTTGTCTTTTTTTTTGTTTCATCATTCCCGGCACCTCCAGTATATCATGCAGAAGGATCAATGCGGGAGAGAAATTCAGTGGAACAAATCTCTGAGTATTAATAGATTTTCCCAACTTTTGGAGGCATTTGCAGGACCACAACCGGTGTATCATGTCAACTTCATGATATCTACATCTGAAGCAGTCTGAGTTATGGATCAGATTCGCTTGTCTCAGTTTCTGGAGGGGGGCAATGACAGTTATTTAATAGTTTAGAATAACAGAATTTCCATCTTCTTCTTAATGCATGGTTGTGATTTATAAGCAATTTAGACCACTCAGACTCACATCTTAACCTTTCATCTTTCCTTAAAATACTGCTGCAATGGCTTCAAAATGAGTTCTTTAATTAGGATGTTACATAGTCCTGACATGACTCCTTTGAAGTTACTCCATCTTTTAAGTAAATATATTTTGGGATTTGAGTGCACTGGGGAAAACTTTGAGTTTATTCAGTTGAATTAGATGTACCTCCATTCATTTTTGTTTTCCAGCTTGAATTCTTCTTGTACTGTTTCAAATCACTTAATCCTTCCTCCCATAAGTATGTGGTGCAGTTGTTGAATTCCTTTGTGTGACCATTCTTCTCAATACAGCTTGCACTTATCAACCCTCAATGCAGTTTTATTCCAGATCTGGCCTTAAGTATGTAAGAAGCAGTTAACTTTCAATCGTCTATGGGCTTGAGTCTAGACTTTTTCTGTTTTGATTTAAGGGGTCTCTTGGGGAAGTTGTACTCTTATATTTCTTTCCCGGACCCCACACTTGATCCATCATATGTTCCTGTTGTCTTACCTAATTCACTATATTCAGTTCTAATTAGAAAATATACACTAGGGGACATATTTACAAGGACTGACGTAAAGGCATCGATGCGTCAGATTTCTTGTGCCTGCCGCAAATGTCATAATGACCCCATGGATGCACTGTATTTACAATACAGTACTCCATAGCCCAAGTATTCGCGGATGCGTCTGAAATTCTGACACATATTTTGGCACTAAAGTGACGCATTGTTGGAGTGGTACTAAGACTGACACAACTACAGCAATATGTCAGAACACAGGGGTGAGTCCCATGTTAAAAGCCTTGCATCAATCCTTATGCGTGGTTTCAGAAGGCGTAGAGATTTTGACGCATTCAAGTCATAGAGCGACGCAATAAAAAGTTGTAAATTTCAAGCGTAAGTTCCACGTGGCTTTTAACGTGGGAACACTTACCCTGCATACATTATACCTGGAGCAGATATAATGTGACGCAAGCCTCTACAAACTGACGCATAGGGCCCAATATGTCTATTTGTAAATATGGAGCACTGTGGAGCACTGATTGCGCTGCCGCTGCGTAAACAAAAATGACGCTGTGGCAGCGTTAGCTCCTTGTAAATATGCCCCTAGATGTGCCAGATGATGTGATTTGTAGTATAGGTCCATGTGAGGCAATTAGAGACCTCCAGAAATTGTTGCTGTCTGTAGTTTAGACGTTTCAATCAGGCTTTTTGCTATCCCCAGATATAGTCTTTGATCAGTTTGTCGATGAGCTTTAATATGTGTTTGGGGGAAGGGAAGTGACAATAAACCAAATATATACCTGAATCTATGTACTATTGTTTTTGTAAATGGAAGCAGACCCTAGATAGCAAATGTGTATTCTGTTCAGATCAGGATGAGACGCTACCCCATATTTTATTTGTATGTCCGGCATATACCTCTCCACGAAGCAGATGGCTAAAACCAATATGTTGTAACTTGGGTACTAGGTCATATGCAACTGCTCTAAGAATATTGAAGACCAGTAATCAGGAGTCCACTGTGATAGCTTTAGCAACATTTTTAAGCTGGATATGGAGAATAAGGTCAAAATCATCAAAAGTAATAGTTGCTATCGATCAGCTTTGACCTATTGCTTGATGTTTAGCTATTTATCTGCATGCAACAGTTTTTATTGGGTTCTCTATAAGTATGAGGCATGAAAGCAATGAATTTTGAAAATTAACACTGATGTTAGCCTAGCATCCTTAAAAACATGGGGCATATTAGCAAGACCCACGTAAAATTATCGCCGTTTAGCGGCAGGAAACTGCTGCTAAAACGGCGATAATGGACTTGCTAATATGCGTTATGGAATTCCAATAGAAGCCCAGGTTAGATGCCCTGCACATCTAACCTGGGCTTCTATTGAATTCTATAACGCATATTAGCAAGCCCATTATCGCCGTTTTAGCAGCAGTTTCCTGCCGCTAAAACGGCGATAATTTTAACGTGGGTCTTGCTAATATGCCCGCATATTCTTTGTAATGAATTATGCCTTTTTTAATTGATTGTTTTTAGCACGTTTTTATCTATTTGCTACTTTAAACCACCATGATGTATTTTAATTGTTCATTTTAGAAATCTTGTTCTTTTTATACAAAGATCATTTATGTATTACTGTAAATATTGTGTGTGTCTTTTATGATCAGTACGATCGAAATAAAGACTGATTGAACTATTGATTTTTTACCATTTTCACTCTACCCCAGAGTGGTTGTTGAAGGCCAGACCATAGCCTAAAATCTGTTTCGTCTCATCTAGAAGGAGTGTTGCATTTCAGAGGATCCTTGCCTTCATGTCCCTGCCGATGTATATTCCTAGTTACTTGGGGGCATATCAACAACCAGTGGCGATAATTATCGCCCAGCGCGCCTAGCGCTGATTTCCTTAACGCCGGCTATCGCTAAATTAAATCGCTGAGTTAGCGCGTTATCATCAACGCATAACTCAAGGGCGATATATAATCCAGCGATAGTGGCGGAAAAGCCCCTTATCGCCACATAAACGGAGATAAGCGAGCAGCGTTAACTGTTCAGCTCGCTGATATGGGAGTGTGGATGTAAACATACAATCCACCTCCCATAGGGAATACTGCTAAGTCCGGATTTCAGCAGACGTTAGATTAGGCGATAATGGGAGTTTAGCGCGATTGCGGGTCTGTGGCTTCCTTGTAAATATGGAGAAGCTGATTATGGGAGGTATTCACATGTATTTAGTTGAGGAACGCCTACTTTGCATCTCATTAGAGATGCGAGGCGTATTCAAAACGGCGGCTGTCACACGGAAACACGCGTTAGCGTGTGCTTGATGATAGGGCAATGTTTAATTCGCCGCTTTTCGGCCAAAAACGGCCGATAAAGCGGCGAAATCGGGCTTGATGATATGCCCCTTGATCATATTTAAGGACCACTTAAATAGAAGGAACACAATTTGATGTAGAAATTAGGTGATATAGCCTCGCTTTTTTTCAATTTTTTTTTTACCTAGAGAATTTGCCAAACTGTGATACAGATTCTAACACTCAAGGTAGTGCTGTGTCTTGCTTTGGAAGCACAGGTAGGATATTGAGCGCATACAGTAGATTCAACTCTCCGGTTGCTGGTTGTATACCTGATACTTGTTAGGAGGATCGTATTTTAATGGCAAGCCACACAACTACCAGCAGAAAGAGAAGGGGCGAAAGAGGGCACCCTTAATGCGTGCCTCATATTGATGTTGAAATATTCTGAGCGGAATCCATTACACGTCACTGCAGCTGTAGGGGACTGATAGACACTGAGGGGCAGATTTACGAGCCCCCTGCGCCACCAGTACGTCACTTTTCCTGACGTACTGGTGGCGCAGGGGGCTGCTCCATATTTACAAGGAGAGGAAAAGCCACCCTGCGTGACTTTTCCTCTCCTTGTAAATACGGCCCCTTCACACGCAGCACTTTGCGGTGAAGGGGCGTTCCATGGGTGTTGCTGTGGGTGTTCCCACGCAACACTCATGGAACGAGACACATCTCCAGAATTACGAGAAATCGTAACTCTGGAGATGCGTCTGAAAGCTACGCCACCCTAGAGGTGGCGTAGCGAGGCGCAACAAGGAGAAATGTTTTCATTTCTCCTCGTTTTTTCCTCTTTTAATGCGTGCTGCATTCTACAGCACGCATTGAAAGAGGAAAATGCTTGTATTGATTGTTTTTGTGCAAGAAGGTGCCCCTTCCTGCACAAAAACAATCTCCCCACGACGCAGGCATCCTTGCACCATGGTGCAAGGGTGCCTGCGCCGGCGCATGGCTGCAGTTGTGCGCCAGCGCAAGGGGAAGGACAGAGATGCGACATATTGTTGTAAATATGTTGCATCCCTGTGCTTCAAAACTAACGCAGCGCAGCAAAATGACTTGCTGCACCGCGCTGCGTTAGTTCAACGTAAATCTGCCCCTGAATTTCTTTAAGAAGTTCATTCTTAAAGCTAATGCTTTCAGTTTGTTGATCATATAAGACCATCCAAATCTTTGAAAGGCCTTCTCTGCATCCACCAACACTGCCAGTATAGCATTGTAGCAAGTAGTGGTCTGTTACTAAGCCCATTTGAATTAAAAAAAATGAAGAGCACCATGACATTTTTGAGGCAATGTACCCACCCTTTCACCATGACCTTAAGGTCAGCATTAATCAAAGACATCAGCCTTTAAAGACTGCAATCTTTTTTTTTTTTTATATGGAGTTTTATATAGCGCGTACTAGACCCGGAGGTATCAGAGCGCTTTACATGAGCACCAGTTACGTTACAGACGGACAGATTCATTTTTTGTGAGGCAGGGGGAGATTAAGTGATTTGCCCAGAATCACAGAATGTTGAGCGTCCCTGCCGAGACTCAAACCCAGTTCCCCGGCTCTGAGGTCGACCGCCCTAGCCGTTAGGCCACATTCTCTCCCAATCTTGTTGGTCCTTGTCTGGCTTCAGTAGCAAGGAGACTGCAGCTCTATTGAATTATGAGAGAATCCCAGCATTTCTTCTTGTTCTTTGAAGACTTTACTTTGCACCAGGGTTAGCATATTTGCATCTATCTTGTAGAATTCAGCTGCAACCCCATCCTCATTCTGAGCTCCTTCAGATGGCATAGACCTAATAGCCTCCTTTATTTATTCTTCTGTAATGTCTGCCACCGCTTCGCATAAGTGGGAGAGGAACAAGTGTTTGATGAAGGTGCCCTCAAGTGAACGGTCGGTTTCAGTAGTTTAAGAAATACATGCCAACAGACCTGATTCAGGTGGGATACTCCTGAATTTTTAAGACAAAAATGGCTTTATTGTAGCTGTCTCCCACCTGAAATTGCCTCTGATTCAATAAACGTCAGTGGGGGAAATACATTCCACCGATTTATTTTATATACATCTCCCACTTAATTAGTTTAAAATGTTGCCATGTACGATAGTTTCCTGTAAAATATAACAAATCTATCAATGCCAACAGACCCGATTCAGGCGGGAGACTCCTGATTTTTAGGCCAAAAATGGCTTCATTTTGGCTGTTTCCTGCCTGAAATTTACAATGTTTCAATCGAAGTCAATGGGGGGAATACATTCTACCGATTTTTTTTTTTTTTTAATCTCCCACTTACCTCTTCGAAAATGTTGGCATGTATGCAAATTCCACTGCTTTTTGTGGTGTGCTTCAGCATCAATGCCAAAAGCCGGCTTTCTCATCCTTTTTGTCCTGTTTAAAGTCAAGTCTCAACAATGCTTTCTCTGCCACTGTGGTCAAGAGAGGCCAAGCTTAGGGGGGGCGTGGCCAGGCGCCGAAGATGGCGGACGCGTCTTGCTAACGCTCCGTGCCTCATCCCCTGATTATCCTGGGCATCCTGCTGGTACGGAGCTCTATCCGGCCCCAATGCTCGTCTGCCATAGCTGACTGGGACTGCGCTGCCGGAGGAGGGTCGTCCGGACCCTGAAATCGATCCGCAGCGGCCCTGGGAGTTGCGGCCTGCTGCACTGGGAGGCCTGGACCTGGTCGCGTGGCTGCGCGGCTGACCCGTGCGGGACGACCCTGCTGCCTATGTGAGAGTGGAGGCCCCGCGACAATCCTGAGACCGCCTGGTGCTGCTGCCTCCTGCCCTGGTGGCGCCACGGGGAGCGGGGGGCGCTTCGTGCTTTCTGCAGACCGGCAGCGGCAGCCGGAGGGCTGATCACGGGGGATGCCCGGATCCTGCGGCGCGGGCTGCGACCGGGGAGACCGTCGCTGCATCCCTGAAGCTGCCCGGTGAGGCCTCCGCCACCAAGGTAGGCCTACGAGGAGTGATTGGGGTGCTTTCTGGTGGCGGTGGGGGGCCACGAGGGTCGGTCGGGCCTGGGGCCCCCTATCTGGTCGTGGCACAACTGCGCCTGTATGCCTGGCGGGCGGTGTGGGCCACGGGCCGGTCGGGCCTAGGGCTCCTGCGGAGGTGCCTTAAACAGGGTGATCCTGCTGCCTGGGAGTGTTTGGTGAGCCCTGCGGTCACCCTGGAATTGCGGCGTCCGTGTGGGGTGGGGGTCCACGAGGGTCGGCCGGACCTAGGGGCCCTCATCTCCGCGGGGCTGAGACTGTGTAGCTGCGCCTGCTGTGGACCTAGAGGGGTAGCTGCGCTCATGCCCCGCTACTCCCAGACTTGATATTGACGCCCAGTGTTACCCCTCCCTCTGGAGCGATTACTGCCTGCTGTGCTGCCGGTTGTGGCCCCTTCCGGGATCTGGCTCTCTGGCGCGACGGCTAGCGCGGACCACGGCACGCCCCAGCGGTGAGACATTCCGCCAGCGGCGGTCTGGAGGAGGACGGGGTCCGGTGACACACCACCCGCCATACCGAGATTTCACTCCTGGCAGTGCGTTCTTCGCGACCAGGTGGCTACGTGGAGCTGACTGAGGGGTTTGCTTTGCTGTTGGGGCCGCGGGGGTCGGTCGGACCCAGGGGCCCCGCATCGGACTGGGGTCGCGGGCTCCTCCCTGCTGAGGGGTGGTTCGCCCGCTGCGCTGTCCGCAGTGGCCCTCTTCCGTGTACTGGACGCCCGGAGCAGGGATGGGAATGCGCCACGCCACATCTAGCCTTCGAGACGTACGTCTGACGGTGAGCTGGGGGGCAGTGGGGTCCAGCACACGTCATCCCTATTAGAACCTCACATTCTCCTGCTCCCCCATCTGACGGAGTGACCGCAGTGGTGATCTGCTGTGTAATGCCAGTGGTGGGCCCCATATCGTAGGTGGGGACCGCGGTGGCTTGGCCGAGCCTGGGGACATCTCACCTACCACGTTTAGCTGGCTATCGGCCGGGACGTTGCCCGGCAGCCACGTATACTCTCCACAGGACTGCCTTGGAGGTTCCTCTGCCAAGACTGCTGCGGGGGGAGTCTTGTTGTCTGGAGAGACCCTGTGGTCGCTGGCCGCACAGTGGAACGCATCATTGGCTGGAGTGAAGCCACATTGTGGAGAGCCTGATCCTGGTCACAGACGGGCCTCTGAGTTGGGGAGATCGCGGAGGCTTGACGTCCCGGCCTCGCTTCCTATGAAGAGCGCTCAGCAGATCATCATGGGCCACCTGCACAACAACACCCCTCGCGATGTGCCTCCTGGGGGCCAGGTTGGGACATTACTCACGACTCCCGGATCAACGACTGCAATGAATCCAACTGACATTGCTGCCAAACTAGACTCTGTGCTGGCGGCTGTTGAACGCATCGGCAGCGACCTGGAATTGACCCGCACCTCCTTGGAAGGCCGCATGGACACTATCACCTCAGACTTCACACTCCTCCGGGCCGACCAGCACAAACTTTCAGACCGAGTCCGCGATGCGGAGGCCGCACTAGCAGATCTCCGACCCCGATCCCAGAATTGCTCCTCCGCACTTCAAGATCTACTGGATCGGGTTTGCACCCTGGAGGAAAAGGTGGATGAGGCGGAGGGTCGTTCACGCTGAAATAATGTACGCGTAGTCAATCTCCCTGAAGGGGCGGAGGGACAGGACCCGGAGACCTTCACGGAGGCCTGGATGAAGGAGCTCATGCCCCCCGGATCGCTCTCCCCACAGTTCGTAGTGGAGCGGGCTCACCGAATACCTGCTTGCAGGCCACCTCCTGGGGCACGCCCTCGTCCCTTCCTATTTCGAGTCATGAACTTCAGAGACAGAGACGCTATTCTACGGGAGCTGGGCAAACACCCCGGCCCTAAGGTGCAAAATGTCACCGTCTCTCTCTTTCCTGATTATACGGCTCAAGTGCAAAGGAGGCGAGCAACCTTCACTGCAGTAAAAAGACAGCTCCGTGATCTGGACCTCCGCTACTCCTTGCTCTTCCCGGCCCACCTGCAAGTTATCAGGGATGGGTCTACGAAGTACTTTGACTCCCCCGGTGAGACATGGGACTGGCTCGAGGAACAGGGGTTGGCGACGGCACCCAAATCATCCAATGAATCCCGACCTCGTGAACGCCCCCGCGGAGGTAGACGAAGGGGGGGAAAAGCCAAGAGCGTGGGACATACAGTGACCATCCCCAGTCCCGACCAAATCAGATTGGAGCGTCAAGGGGCCCTGCGGGCGATGGCGGCCCTCCGGCCCTCCAGATCTCCATCACCGGTCGACTCTGCTGCCTCTCCACCCAAGTCCGGAGCCCCTGAATCCACGCCGGAATGGTCCTTAGATGCGGATTTTCCCCCGCTCCGGGGTGTCACCCCACAAACTGCAGTTGGCATTATTTGATGTTAAATTATATGCATGTTAGAACACCATAGTACTTCAGGGCATATTTCTTCTTATACTTCTGTGATGCTCTATCTCCTGCTCTCTTGGGGTAATTGAAGGGGACGGTCTCTACATTGACTCCTCTCGCTCGCTGGTCTAATTTCCCCCCGAAGTCATACAACAACGCTAGTTCCGTAGCCATGACTTGGCATGATTGTTTGGGTGGTTCCTCACGTTGGGGTTCCGCTCTCTTCCTGTTGCAAGGTTTCCTACTGCTCCACCTTCTTATTTTTCTCCCCCTGTACGAGTCGCCACCCCTACAGACCTGCCGCCTCTCCGTCCTTCCCGTCCAAGGGAGTCCTCCACACAGGGGGCCCCGCAGTATCCGAGCTGGGCACACTGACCTTGATTGCCTCGATGACTGACCTTAACGTCCTAACTTGGAATGTCAAGGGCATCCAGACACCTCCTAAGCGCTACGCCATTTATGCCTATTTGCAGCGTCACAAGACGAGTGTAGCGTTTCTACAGGAGACACACCTGGCAGCTTTAGCGACAGCTTTCCGGCGATAGCTATCGTTTTTACTATCGCCGTGCATGGCAGCGATAGTTTCCGCTAATGATATGCAAAGTAGGCGTTCCTTCTCAAAATCTCATGAAAAAAGTCGCTAACACACCATCGCACTATAACAAATGATGTCCCGGACCCGCGACGCGATAAAAAAAGTCCCGCTAAGGCCCCTTAGCTGCAGGAAAATACGACCTGAAAAAAACAGGTCTAAAAATTGAAAAATGGTGATAAATGGAGGTATATAAGGGAGACCAGCCCAGACCCACACCTGAAGACCCACAGCCGCCATGGAGGTGCTAATCATTCAGCTCGGAGTCCCAGGAAGGCAACAACCACCACCGCCACTGCCACCTCCCCCAGGACCACCACCAAGGCAGCGCCAAAGACGACAGCGGGCCCTGCGCAGACGTCTCAGCCTCACAGACCTGACGCCAGAGGATGCCATTGCCCACTACAGGCTCAAAAGGACATCCATCCAACACATCCTGAACCTGATAGGCCACAGGCTGACGCCACAAACACAGCGGAGAACCAACATCCCTCCGCAGACAAAGATGCTGGCCGTGCTGCATATGTTGGCCTCTGGGACCTTTCAACCAACAACAGCCAGAGTTGGAGGAGTCTCACAGGCAGCCTTCTCAATCTTCCTCCCAACTGTCTTGGATGGCATACTCAGCCTGATACCCCAGCACCTTCACTTCCCTAACACTGTGCAGGAACAGATTGAGACCCAGCAAGGATTCTACGCCATAGCCGGATTCCCACAAGTGTTGGGCGCAATTGACTGCACTCATGTCCTATTTGTGCCCCCTGCGGACAGTGCACACATATACCGCAACAGAAAGCACACCCATTCCATGAATGTGCAGGCAATCATGGACTGTTCACCAATGTCATAGCCAAGTTCCCAGGGAGTGTGCATGATTCCTACATCTTCCGACAGTCCATCATAAACCAGCGCTTCCAGGATGGCACATATGGAAACGCAGTCCTTGTTGGTAAGTACTAACTGAACACACCACACGCCTCAACTCCACATTCATGCAACTCACAATTGTGCGAATGGACATGTTACAATCACACATACAACATGTCAATCAACATGCCCACAAACCAGACACAACAACACCAAGAACTGTGGGAACTGTGGCTAGATATGTAGACAAATCATCCTCAAATGCTTAGCCCCTGTGCCACCCATAAGCAAATGTGGTGAGAGGTGGGAACCATGTATGTGCGATGGAGGCACATGATCCATAATGAAAGTAGGAACACAAGGCCCAGTGTGTAGGTGTTGTGCTGGACAGTCGGGAGTAAGCTGAATGCAGACGTGCCCATGTTGGCATATAGTGTGTTTCTGTAGCCCAGCCTGATGGCAATGACTGTGTGGGTCACTGTTACATCCGACAATGGTGGGATCTATGTGAAGGTTTTATGGAGGATGCAGAGGCTGGTGAAGGAGCTGCAGCCCACTGTGTACACCTGTAGGTACATGGAGATGGAGGAGTCAAATATGGGGCCTAGGTACCTAGATTTGGGTTGGGGGCATCCGAAAGCGTTGGAACACCAGGTGATGCCACATGCTGATTGTTCTGTTACAGGGATGATGACTCATGTTTCCCCTGCGCATAGCACGCCCCAGCTGTTGATCATCCATGTTGCAAATCACACCAATTCTACCTGGAAGAGCAGTCTGGTGTGTGGGCGTATTGTTGATGTTGAATATGAGCATTCTGTATGTGTTGGTGGTGCTGTTTACTGGTATCCCAAAGCTTGCACCAGCTCCACTCCATGTGTCAGCAGCTGCATCTGCCAACTCTGAGGTTGGTGCTGACCGAGGTGGCATTCATTGCCTGCCACATGTTGCAGTTGCATAGTGGGACAAGGGTGCATGCGCAGTTGGAGATACATGTTTGGAAAATGTGGACTTGCGCCATTGTTGACGACTGCAGTGTTGTGGTTGTTTCTGTCGATGGTGGTGTATAGCATCTCATCGGTGACTGATCCTCACCAACTTTGTGGGGGCCTGCATGTGGTCAACTGTGGTTTGGGGTACATCAACAAGGTGGTGCATACGTAAGTGGTCACGTGGACATGTGCGTTCAGTGGGGCCGAGGAACTGGACGAAGTCTACACATGCAAAGAAGCCGTCAAAGGTGTGCCCTGCCTTGTGGATCAGTGTGCTGAAGATCTGGGGCAGTCTGATGTCAGCTAACATTTCCCAGAGTCAAATGTACCTTGAGTAGTCGCGGCATGTGAGTAGGAGGCTACACTCCCAAATGAGTATGTAGTCCACGGAGTGGACAGTGTTGCGTCTGATGATGCTGATGGTGTAGGTGAAGCGTTCCTGCCTGAAATGGGCCCTGCATGCGAGGGGGCTGATGACTGTTGATATGTGGCCACTCGGGACAGGAAACAGCATGTGTTGTGCATTGGGGCAGGTCTGGCTGCAGCAACAGCAGCACAACTGAACGGGAACCGTGTCTGGTGTGGCCCATTGCCATTTCAACGTTCACATGGCATTGACTGTGAGGAGGGTGGATGAGTGCCATCGATAGATGGAAGAAGAGCTAGTCATGCAACCGTGCCTCGCACACAATTGATGAGGCCTGGGGGAGGGAGTATCAACAGTGAGGCAATTCAATTTGCAGTGATGCTTGGAATCAGTCAGAAGCAACACATGGCTAACATGAAATCCAACATAACACAAATGACACACCACAAAACCATCTACACCAACAACACAGCTGGCACAACCAATAATGTAAACATCTCGGTATTACATGTTACAGGTGACCAAGGATATGCACTATGCCCGTGGATGATGACACCCCTCCGAAACCCCACCACCCAGGCCAGAGGCAGTATAATGTGGCCCACAGACGCACCCGGTCCATTGCGGAGCGCACATTTGGCGTGCTAAAGTCACGTTTCCGTTGCCTGGACATCACAGGTGGCAGACTGCTGAACAGCCCTGAAATGGTCAACAAAATCATCATTGCATGTTGTGTATTGCACAATATATGTGTGCGCACAAATGCTCCATGGATCCAAGTGCCTGCTGCACCAGACGACGACCAGGATGATGCTGAAGATGAGGCAGGTGGCGCACACCCCACAGTAAATGCAGCAGGAACTGCCCGAAGGGACCGAATAATAAACAATCTCTTCAGCTGAGCACGCCACATTGTGACAGTCCCCCTCCAATGTATCTCATAGCAAAATGACCGCAATCACGGTGTGTGCTAATAAAAAAAAATACACACATACCCTGTCTGTATGTTATTGTCCAGCATGGGTACATCACTCTGAAAAGGGTACTTTGCACAACATGTGCAATGAAAATAACAAAACTTCATCCATGCTGGGAATGTCTCCTCAGTACAGAGATGCTTTTCAATGTGTCAAATGTGTAAGACTAGAGTCTTCATGGTGCAAATTGGGCTACCCAATCCAAAATTGTTGCGTGTCCTTTGTGCAAATCAGTCAATATAGGTTGTTGTCTGTGAATAAATGTACAATTGTAGTCTGTTGGCAGTGGTCAATAATTAATTGGAGTGTGTACGTTGTGTAAAACAATGAGACTGTGGGCATGCAATGGGGTAAGAGATGAAACTTTGGGGGTGCAATGGGGTAAAATCTGAAAATAGGGCGTGCAATGGTCTAAAATCTGAAAATAGGGCGTGCAATGGTGTAAAATCTGAAAATAGGGCGTGCAATGGTGTAAAATCTGAAAATAGGGCATGCAATGGGGTAAAATCTGAAAATATGGCGTGCAATGGTGTAAAGTCTGAAAATAGGGCGTGCAATGGGATAAAATCTGAAAATAGGGCGTGCAATGGGGTAAAATATGAAAATAGGGCGTGCAATGGTGTAAAATCTGAAAATAGGGCGTGCAATGGGGTAAAATATGAAAATAGGGCGTGCAATGGGGTAAAATATGAAATATGGGCGTGCAATGGGGTAAATATGAGAAATGGGCGTGCAATGGGGTAAATCATGAGAAATGGGCGTGCAATGGGGTAAATCATGAAAAATGGGCGTGCTATGGGGTAAAATATGAAAAATGGGTGTGCAATGGGGTAAATCATGAGAAATGGGCGTGCAATGGGGTAAAAGCTGCTTTTCTGTGTGTCCGAAGCAATTACCTTTGAAGCCATGACCACCTCCAGATCAACAAGCCCTACAACAAGTATGTGGACCACTAACTTGACACAGCAGACGGACCACCAGCCCCCCTGAGCCAACAACCAGACCGCCATCTCCAAATGGACACCAGGCACGGATGAAGACACCTCCTCCGCTAGGAAAGGCATCCACTCGGGGGCCCACACAGACCCCTGGCCCCCTCACATCTACCACAGAGCCACATCTGCCATCGCACACGAACCACTACGCAACATCAACATCACCTTCAACACATGCACGTACGCAGACAACTTGAAGCATGCCGAAAGTCATGCCCCTACGCCTTGTGACCCCCACGGGTGAGTAGCACACTTAAAAAATCCATGATTGATTGATGGTTCTCTTGTTAGATATGCAAATATGGTGTGACCTGTGTTGAATGTTGCAAGTTAGGGTGTCATGTGTTGTGAAACATCATTTTCATGGTGTTATTTGAATGCCAAACAACCTCAACATGTTGTTACATGGCTCTGACATTAAATTTGCAGTAAGACTGTACATCAGTGCATTGATTCCCTCTTAGCGTGCAGATCTGGCTGCTAACACGAAAAAGCGATATTTTCTTTTTCCATCCGCACAATGTTAAAAACATCACGCGACACTTCTTTCCATTAGAAAGCTTACTCATGTGACCATTTGCGTGCAGATTTTTGACGCTTCCTCAAAAACGGGCCGCAAAGAGACAGGAAGTGATGTCTGCATGCTTCCTGTCTACTGGAATAGTGTTCTGCACTTTCAGTGTCTCTTTTGAGCACATTGCTGGTTATTGTGGAGAGTGCTGGAGTTCCTTGGGGGTGTGTGCTGCAGTTTTGTGATTTTGAGAGTGCTGCTGTGTCCTGTGTCCTGTGTATAGTGTCTGTGAAGTGTTGTGTACTCATTTATTGTGTTTTACTGTCTCCTGTCCTCAATTTTGTTGGGTGTCTGTCCTGGGGTAGTGCAGTTAAATTGTTGTTGGGGATATTTCAGAGGGTTTTTTTTTCTGGCTGTGGGCTCACAGGTGTGTAGGGAGTTGCCGGGTGTGGGCAGGGAGGACAGGATGTCCGAGGGGACAGTGGGGGGGTTCCTATGGCTCATTAAATTTCACCTGCCACTGATGTTGGAGAGGGGAGGCCGTATCCTGCAAGGGTACAATGTGTCTGTGCATAAGATCGGGTGGGAGCGTGTGCGGGTGCATATGCTACGTTTCTTCGGAGTGGACCGCAACGTGCGCCAGTGGAAGCACCGATGGCAGGACATGCTTGCACGTGAGGCAGACCTCTTGGACTACATGGGAGTATTGACAGGCCTACAGGGTGGGAAGTACAAACTCCACATTTATTTTTGTGGACTGTAAGGAATGAAAATTACGACGTGTGTGACACTGCTGTCAAAGTGAGAAATGGTTGCTGATTGAGGTGGGAGACGCAAAGCGTTTGCGCATATTGTTGGCACAACCCGAGACACAACACAGCGCCACATTGACAAGCATATGTTGCAAGTCTGTGTCACCCACTGCGCTGGACCAACACTTAGCACTGTACTGCCATAGCTGGCACACCTGCGCAAAATGTGCTTGCAGGCAGACGATTGTTTGTGTACGGCATGGGTGACTGTACAATAACTATCCATGGAATTGTCCATGTGAGCTGTGTGCTGGCCAAATGGTAGTGACAAAATGCTGTCCTCATGATTTGTGTTACGTTAGCTACGCTGACCTGTGAACATAGTTGCTGTGTGAAAAACTTCGGTTTAGGGACAAATGGTCTAAGGAAAGTGGACATCTCCAGATTGTCATACACCAACAACCTCTGTGTAACTGCTTTGTGCAATCTGCAACTACTCAATTGTACAAAGTGCATGTAGAACATCAGGATGCATGGAGTAATGTTGCCTTGTGGATGACTCACACTACGATTATGGGCATGTCGGCTAGCATTACAGTCTTGTCTGTCCAAAATCAGTTGTCACAGGTCTGGTGTGAATGGCAGTCAAAGTTGACCCAATCATGTAGTCAACATGAAACACCACACTACAGTTACGTAGCATTTGCTGTCATGGTGATGATTGGTATGAGGAATACGACACATATGAATTGAAGTCTAATACCAACACATATTTCTTTCCTTGTCTCACAGATGGACGACCGCCAAACACACAGGGGGACATTGACAGCTTCGAGGACCCACACGCCACTGGTGAGTTGGAACGTAATTGACTAGCATGTTGCGTTGGCATGGATGTCTGGGTCACATGATCACCGTTGCAGTATGAAGTATGGGTGCGTATCACGTCTACCTTGCCTACAGTGTGATGATGAATTGTGGAAGTCAGCAGTGTGCACCAATCGGTAAGTGACTCTGGACAAATGAATTGGTCTCACAGTTGTGACTTTGCCCATCCCCAGTCAGTGACACACATTGAAAGTGAGGTGCATATCATCAAACCCATATCGCAAAGTCAACGTAAGTGTCATCAAAGTTGTGTTGTCAATAGGGGCCTAGCATCGTAATCTGAGCAGCGTTAATACGTTCCACGTGCATTTACGCTTACTTGTCAATGAGGTACACTGTCCCGCTGTGTTGAGTGTGAACGGGGCGTGCATTGGGGGTTGTGTTTGGCGTTCCACGGCAACACCCATTGTATCAGAGGCTGCCCCTGATGTCCAAGTGCGGCATTCATAGTTGGCAGCGCACAACTTGCCAACAGTTACATCCCAGTTGTATTCTGGCCATATGAGCAGGAATGCTTTTTGATCATCATGTTTGCTTTGTACATGTGAGCTGCTTTGTGCAGCACACATGGGAATAGAGAATTGACGTGGTGTGTAGAAGTACAGCAAGGTGGCCCTTCCAGTACATACCTTAGCATACCTCATTTTTCCCCAATGTATCTTACCTGTGTGCTGCACTAAGCGACACACATGATAGTCACAACATGGTCCTCTAGGATGGAATCTGTGCATGAAGGGGCACCTTCATGTACAGACACCAAACTCACCTGCACACACACAACCTTGCACTCTGGTGCAAGGGTGCCTGCGTACGCGCTAAGTTGTGAGACGTAACGCCATTGCCGGGGGAAATGCAAGTATGCACAACATCCTTGGAAATAGGGTTCAGACTTGCATTAGCAAAGTTGCAGAGGTAGCCGTTAATCAGAGGAGGCGAACGCCTGTCTCCCCTACTCCCTTGTCAATATGCCCCTAGGTCCATGGGTTAGGACACCACAGCACATGCCTGTGTATTGCAGCGAACACAGATGGGACAGAAGACATGTAAGTGGGTTTGCAGATGACTATCCAATGACATTGAATGCATGTACATCCTTGCATGAGATGACTGTGCAAGTGTGCATGATGATGCACAAGGAGGCAGTGCATTTCTGCGCGTAAGTGCGCAGACACAGTTTACAATTATGATATTGTAGGTATGCTGCATGCCGGATTCAGAGTTGTGGCAGGGTGTGACTGTGAGCCAAGCATATCAATGGCACGTTCCCCAAACCCACTGCAGATTTGCCCAAAGCATTCTCATTGGCATGTATGGCCACTGCAATGGTGTTGACGAGCTGTCTCCTTGCGTCCATTCCCTGATTGACTCTGGATCAGGTGTGGGAACTCCTCAGTCACAATTGTTGTCAGTTCTGTGCACGCATATACCACGCATGCTTTAGCTCTGCCTTAAGTGCTTTGGCATCTATTTTACAATGCAGGGTTTGCCAACGCTATCTGTGAAGAAGCATTACCACAAACGACATCATGAGCATGATGACTCCAGGGTGCCATCACAAAGGGAAATGCATAGTGACTGTTTGTGTAGTTACAGCCAGCATATCTTGATACACTACGGAGTGATCCTAGCGTAGACCAGCAATGCATGATTGAGTGTGAATTACGAGGAATGGATGTTTCACCCTCTCTGCGGCAAGACTTCACATGTTGGGGCATATTATCAAGCCACTATCTCCACCACAATGTCAGTTTTTGTGACATTGTGCTGGCGATAGGCTCAGCGCCCTATCATCAAGGCAGCGTAAAGCTACTCAACGTGGCTGATAGCCATGCTAAGTGTCATAACGTTGCCTTCATAATAGGTCACCTTTGGTGCTAAACTTAGCGTGACAGGGGGCGTTCAGTGGGTGTTGCTGTGTGCGTTCCACCGCAACACCCATTGAAGTTGACGCTGCCACCTATTATCAAGTCTGGCGATACTAGGTGGCAGCGCAAAACTTACACCCAGAAAAATCCTGGTCTCAAGGTGGCGATGCAAGGGCTAATGCTTCCTTTCGCCTCGATTTTGCTTATTCCATGTGTGCTGCCTTGTGCAGCACACATGGAAAAAGCAAAATGCCATGTTTTGATCATGTACACGAAGGTGTCCATACCTGTACATGAACAAACTGTAGATCAACAAGCCATTTTGTAACTTTCATGTGTGCTGCACGACGCTGCACACATGATAGTTACGTAATGGCATTTTAGGATTGTTCATGTGCCGGAAGTAAGTCCTCCCTACACATGTACAAACATCCCTGCTCGCAGACACCCTTGCACTCTGGTGCATGATTGCCTGTGTTGGCGCAGTCGTGATGAACCGCACACATGTGCTGTGGGACACACATGCCTGCACATGGGCATTGTACCTATCATGCAGCCCTGTGTCACTGGTGAGGATGAGGGTGGTGCTACACACAGGGGGGTAATGCTTTCCTCCTCCGATTGCTTGTACATGTCACCCTCTGCTCGTGTATGTAATGGCAAAATCATTTGGCACTGTCAGCCAAATTACTTAGTGACAGTGCATGTACCATGCCATGCACTGTCATGTCAGTCTCCCCAGCATGTAGTCACTGATCCATGCTTCAACATGTTGTTGTGCAGGTCACTTGCTGACTTCACATAGTTACGCTGTAGTGTATGCTCCCATGTTTAAGTGAACTTGTATTACAGATGTGTATGGAGGAAATTGACATTGGCTAAGGGACTCTAATTTGCCTTTGTGTATGTTTTACAGACAACATGACGCCTGGCCAAATACATGCCTTCCAGGTGCGGTAGGACCGTTACCGCCATATGAAGAAGGTTGCGAAGGGGTACCGCAACATGTCCAAGAGGTACCATGAGGAACGTAGGAAGGGCACATGGAATGCGGTGCCTGAGCATGCCCAGGATGTCACACAGCCCCCCCAGGCCCCTCAGGCATCAGTGGTGTGTCCCAGCCGGGACAGGTGGCACATCCCCCTACGGCACCACCCCCCCCCCCCAAGGCACTGTCTCACCTGCAACTGGGGATCAAGTGGTCTTGTTCACATTGCGGGACAGGAGGCTGCTTCAGGACATTGTGGTCTCGCTGGCAGAGCTCAGGCGTGAATTGTCTGATGTCAACAGACGAGTGACGGACATACACCAACACTTGGGACTGCCATGATGGGTGGACCTGTTGGACACCATCCCACTCTTCTCCCTTCCCCCAACGTTTGAATTCTCTTATTATGTAGTGTTAGGTTAGTTATTTATTTGTAAGGTAGTGTAGTTTTAGTGAAGATTTTAGTCAGTGTTAGCTTGTTAGGTAGATATAAGATTTTAATTAGTCATCCGTATTTGGGGATAAGTTTCTGTTTCCTTTGGGTGGGGGGTTGATGTTTTTTTTCTTTATAAAAATACAAAAATAAAAAAAATTACAAAAAAATATATCTTTGTGTAGGTTACATGTTTAGTTAGTTTATGTATAGCTTAGATGTCTTTGTCCTGTCTCGTGGTGTGCCTTAAGGGTGGGAGGGGGGTTGATGTCTATGATGTGTTGTTGCATGTTTAGGATTAGTTAGGGTAGATAGTTTAGGTAAGTAAGATTGTTTTATAGTTAGTTTAGATTTTAGTAGTAGTTATAGTGATAAGTGTTAGTTTAGGTCACTTGCATATTAATACTGTTCTAATAAAAATTTGATACTTTGGATTTCGGCTTGCACTTATGTCAGGGATGAGGTTGTGGAGTGTGGGTCATTCCATTGTATGCAACTTGTACCATCACTGGACTATCCATTTGAATCGCTAAGTCTGCTCATGACATGTAAGTTTGCAGGATGTATTGTGTCAGGATCCCTTAGATGTGAGCACACTGTACTTGCATTGATGACAGGGTGTCAATCTGGATTGACGCCCTAGTCTAGGGACAGTCGTCTGTGCCGTTCTACATCTTCTGTGTGACTCAAGGATTTGGACAGCACATTGTTGCCCATTTTGCACATAACCTAGTAAGATTGCATGGCAAGTGAATACAGTTAGCTACTGTTATCCATCATGGAGATGGATGTATGCGCCAGGTTCTACGGATTCAGTCACACACCTGCATGTCAGATGCTCCTGCCGCAGAGTACATCTACGTTGCACAGACCTAGCCACACTTGCTGCGTAGTGCCAGTGTGTCCGCTTCCTTTACAAGATATGTTCCGGTTCATGTACGCTCACTCTCCAGAACATGCATGATTTGTTAGAAATCTGTATGCATTGTGGACTGGACATGGAACAGCAGTGTTCCTGATTTACGAAAGTAATGTGAGAGTAAGTGATGACTTCACATTTTACGTTACTCACAAATGTATTTTGGGAGTAGTGCATTTTGCTTTACAGAGTTGACATCTCCTAGATGCCTACCGTGACTCACTGGACTAGTCAAGTTTTGATTTTGTCACAGCTAATGTTTGGGGGGTAGCACACTGTTCTGCTGCACACAAGGGGGAAATGTTGCATTGCTCCCTGCAGGGACAGTGTCATGGAGACTTGTCCCAGCTGTTACTACTGCCATTGGCTCATGTTGATGACGCCCTTGAAATGTTGTTGGTGCATCTGACTATATGCTGTGTGCAGTGCCACACACATCCCTACACACATTGCCCGATACGCTCGCAGTGGTCACAGCATGGGAGGGGGCATATTTTAGGTTACATCGTTTGTCAACAGGGAGGGGCTGACTGACGGCTTGCACTTTGTGGTGAGCCCCTATTTGCCAATCTACTTCACTGAGGCAGACATTGTGGTACCAATATGTGTATGGTGGACATGTGTCCTTCCGTGTCTTCATCAATGTGAATATGCTGTCCAGTATTTTGGGATGTGACATGCAATGTGCACCATCACAACAGGCTTTGTCCACCACGTAGTGTGTGAGTCGATATGCCAAGAGATATTTGTTTACAAGTGTTAAGGAGGACACAACTCGTGGCCTGCAACAGACTAGGACATTTTAGCACACATGCCTTTTCATGAAAGGACGTGGGACTAGGTTGGTATATTGCTAGATGTTTGTTTAGGAGCAATGGGGGCACCGCTAGTTCACACATACACCGCCATCTCACTGCCTATCTGTATCAGGTGAAACAGGTACATTGCTCGTATTTCCCTTGGTGTACCTTCTGGGTGAATCAGTGTCCTAACACTTTTCACATACTTCTATACTCGATTGGTCAAGAACCACACACATCTGTGTGAGTTAAATGATTTTATTGACATTCAGAGGATGAAGACTGGACCAGTGCTTGGACATACATGCCCACATTGCATGGATGCCCGTTGGAGGGCCAGACAGAGTCATTTGGTGGTAACAGGTCCAAGGGAAGAGGCATAGTTCAGTCCACAGGCTGATTGCAGTGGCATTGGCAAGAGAAAAAGTGATATGGCAGTCCATGTGGAGGTCCAAGGTGATTGTCGGGGGACAGTGGAAGACAGTGCAAGAAGATTTTCCGTGGCATGATACTAAGCCCGGCACCAAGGAGGACACTGGGCTTTTGGCGCAGATGGATGCTACCGCTTCCTCCTTAGCACAAATGCACTTTCACCCTCCTCTTCGTCCTCTGATGTGTGATGTGCCTCACATGTGGGTGGTGGTATGGTGGGTGCAGCACTGTGAGGCACTGACACATCAGGTGGCGGAGCTGAGGATGTGGAGGCAGCAGCAGCATTCATCTGCGCCAGACCTTGTGGCAGCAATGAAGTGATGAGCAGGTGCAGGGCATGATAGATCCCAGCAATCTCGCGCTGGTGTGCGCCCCTGGCAGCCATATCTTGTGCCTGCATCTGCTCCATGCTCTCCATTATCTGACAGATGTTGGCCAAATCCTGGTTGACATTGCTGGAGCCACTCTGAGCAGACAGTTGTTGTTGTCTCAGAATCATGACTCCAGCAATGTCAGCCATGGACCGTTGGAGGGCATCGAGCGGGCTGTGGGTGTCCGTGATCTTCTGCATGTGGTCCCGGATGGGACTCAGACACCCACGTATGGCCTCAAGTTTGTCCGCCAGGCGCTCGAACCCCACCCGCACCTGTTCTGCCATCTCCCGCTGGACCTCTAGCACACGGCGTTGGAAGGCCAGGTGTGGGTTCTCGGGGTCCGGGGAGGCAGCTGTGGTGGGAGGTGCTTGCTGCTGGTTGGTTTGTGCAGGGGGTGGGGTTGGCGCTGTGCTGCTGGGTTGTCCTGCTCCTGGAGGTGGGGTGCTGAAGGAGTCTAGCAGATGTTGCAGTGCTTCCTCATCGATGGTGGGGTATTCCTCCTCGTCATCAGTGAAGGTTGGGCCAGTCTGCTGTACAGGAGGTGATGTCTGTCCCTCTGCTATGTGATGGTGGAGATACAGTTTAACAGTGTTTGTCATGTACAATCATGCATTGGATGTGTTTACAAGCAGACAGCAGGACAGTGTCCATTCATACTGTTTTTGAGGAGATGTCTATTTGTTGCAGGATAGTGATGATTTTGCGGAAATTGCGGATGTGATGTTGTAGTTGTACATTGTCATCTCACAGTTTCCAGCTATGACAAATGTGATTGTACAATATCTACACACAAGCATCACAAGTTGTGTCCTCTGTTCATTTGTGTGAGTAATGCTATTTGGCCCACATAGTAGTCAATGTTGATGGGCTCAGATTTGTCTGTGTGTGCACTGCATTGTGTGCTGGTGGCACCTGCAGCTTTGGTTTAGCTGCCCATTATACCTTTCAGGTAGTGAGCCTTTAGGTTCTGTGCATTTACAATGCTGTGCTGAGGCAAACTGGGTGGAATATGGGTCTTGGTCAGAGTTGTGAGAGTTGTGCATTGTTTGACTTCAAATGTCTTGTTTACGTCAGGGGTTGTATGTACACGGGGATGTGTCAGAGTGTGACTTGCTTGTTTAAGGATGTTGTCCACACTCAGCCACCTCAGTGAGGTGGTCTGAACCATGTTAATAGGTTGGGCCTGCAGGCATGCTATTCATCATGCACTCTCACTTGCCTTGTCAATGTGACTCACGGACACGCAGCATTGCAGGGTACTGCACATGTGCATGTGTTTTGTGCAAGTATGGTTATGTGTGAGTAGGGCAAACTTTAGGCACATTAGCAATGTGAGCTTACTTGCTGTTTCAACATGTGCTGCACTATGTAGTGCACATGGACATCCATTTTGCTTTGTCTATTGTGATTTGTCTGGTGTGCATGTCGTCCTTCATGTTTTTTGTTGCATGCATTGCTGAGTGCCCTCCGTTTGGCTGACCTGTTGTGAGTATGGTTCTGCATGAGTTTCGATTGTTGTTGCGGTCTGAACAGACAGGGGCATGTTACCAAGGAAGTGGCAGGGAGAGGCGTTAGCCATCTTGTCTTCACGGCTCTCACCTCCACTTTGTTAACGCCAGGCTCATACATGTTATCAAGGATATGGTGCAGCCTGGCGTTTCCCCCTGCAATGGAAGTAAATTACACTGCTTAGCGCCAGCGCTGGCTCACTTGCACCATAGTGCAAGGGTGTCTGCGAGCAGGGAGGTTTGTTCATGTGTAGGAAGTAGTTGCTCACTGCACATGGACAAAGCTAAGACAGCATTTGGTAGCTTTCATGTGTGCTGCTTCGTGCAGCAAACAATGAAGTTACGAAATGACATTTAGAAGTACAGTTTGCTCATGTACAGGAAGGGGCACCTTCCTGTACATGAACATACCATGGAATTTGGCTTTTCACATGTGGGCTGCACAAGTCAGCACACATGATACAAGCAATAACAAGGGGATTAATGCATTTCTCCTAGTTTTGCAACCTTAGGCCCCTGATTTCTCTGGTGTTCAGATCAGCACTGCCACCTCTTCTCGCCTAACTTGATAATGGATGGCAGCGTCGACTTCAATGGGTGTTGTTGTGGGACGCCCACCACAACACCCACTGCATGCCCCCTTTCGACACAAAGTTTAGCATGCAAGGGGCCCTATTCTCAAGGCAGCGTAGAGCAACTTAACGTGTCTTTAAGCCACATTGAGTGACTTAACGCTACCTTGATAATGGTGCACTGAGCCTATCGCCCCCCCAACGTCAAGAGATAAGTGACGTTTTGGTGGCGATAGGGGCTTGGTAATATGCCCCATGGTGTCAACACCCATTACCCTCAAGGTTGACCCCACGTGTGGTGTGTAAGTGGTCAGTTTTCTAATGTATGTGCATTTCATTATGCCTATTTATGGTGCTGAGGCCTGGTCAACGCCACCCTCACAAGTGATGCAAATGTGCAGGTGATGTGTGTTTGTGTATGTGCCACGCAGCTGCTGCCATGGATGATACCTGCTGTCCTGGTTCTGTCATTCAATGCCTGGCTTGACATGTGGGTGATGACTACCTGACTGCATATTTGTTCACTGACACAGTTGACTTACCAAACTGTTAATTTGAATTGCACATGATGGTGTGATGGGCAACTCACATCAGGACTGATGTGGAATGCTGTATTCTGTGTGTCAGATGTGTATACTTGGGGGGGTTGGAGTGCAAATTTACATAGGGGTTGAGGGTGGCATTTGGCCGGTTGACATGATTTGTTTCAATTTAGCTATCCTTGCTTGTTGTCATACTTTGGCAGTGAGACAGCTTTACAGGCACATTGTGGTTCACACAGACAAGGCATGCAGTACATATTGGTGTGGTACATTCCTGTACTGCATTGTTCACGTACTGTGTGGTTGGTGGCACATCACCCTGCTCATTGCATTCCATCGCCCTTTGAGTGAAGTGTGCTGTTTGTGTGCATTTTTGTAGGTGCAACCTTTATCCAGCAGACTACATGGTCAACTCGTTGTGACATTGCATGTGTATGTGGTATGCAGACTCACTAGATGTTTCCCCACTTGGTGTACAGCAGACTGCATCTCATGAACAGGCAAGGGGGCACATTGCATGGTGATGCAGGTGATGTCAGATTTTACACCTTGCCACATCACCACGCACATACAAATTGCCTGCACATGGACACGTCTCACTCTGAGGCCAAAATGCGGATGCACTGTGCATGTGACTGGTCATGTGCACGATGAGGCATGCCACCACCAATGTCAGCACACCTGCAGCATTGTGCAAATGTGTCTGAGTAGTGTGCAAGGTTGTGTATGCACAGCAGAGTCCACCTATATGCACATGCACATTTTGCCACCCTGCTGCATGTCAGGTTGTTTTTCCACTTTGTCATTTGAGGGGGCACTTATGGAGTGGTCTGACGTTGACCTAGAACTATTTTGGGCTTCCTTTTCTGTGCTCATTTGAAAGTCTGTATGCCGGCCAATGTGTGTCGTGCAATGTGTTGTTTGAGAAGGGTGATATGTCCCTATGCCACCATGGACAGGGGTATCCGGGACATGATCCACAGTACATGTGGGTATGCACTTCAATTAATTTAATTGTACATGAGTGCCACTGTGCCCATCGACCCCCTTCCCCCCTTCCCTGGTTGATGCTCACCCTGGTGTTGTTGTGTCTGTTCACATTCGGCACTATCCTGGTCCGCAACTCCAACCACCGTCTCCCCACTGATGACTCAGAACACCTGCTCCTCCAACTCATCCAGCTCCTCCTGTGGCACTGGACTCCCACCTCCAGTCTGCCTCGCTGCTCTCACGTTGGCTGCTAGTTTCTCCTTGGTTTTGCGCTTGGTATCATGCCAGCGCTTCTTGCAGTCGTCCACTGTCCTCCTCCTCTCTCCGACAGCATTCACCTTGGACACAATGTTCTCCCATATTTCTTTTTTTCTTGCCAATGTCACTGTGGAGGTGACAAACAGTTCTTGTTGGTGTTCAGTCACCTCCGCAATCAGGACCTGGTTTTCCTGCAGGCTGAACTTAGGATTCCTCTTCCTCTTGGCCTTCACATGGGTCTCTGGCTGGTCCTCCTGGGTATTTGTGGGCATGTTTGTGGCCTCTGCACTGGTCCCAGCTTCTTCCATTGCTCCTCTGGTATTTTCATTATTTTTATTTATTGATTTTTTTCGGCTTGGCGGGACTTTTAGAAGTACATTTTACCGCTGAACGCATTAAATGCAGGCCCGGTGCTAATTAGCGATGGGATTCTGTCGCTTATTGGCCCTTCGCGACTTTTTTCACGTTAGCGTACGTTTTTTTATCGCCGGCACGCTAAATCTATCGTCGTCCTTTTCCGCCGGAAAAGGTAGCTATTGCCTGTTAGCGGCGTGTTGCTAATACGCCGCTAATGGGGCGATAGATTCCGGTGAACTGCGGCGATAAGGGAAATGGCGCTAAGGGGAGATAGCGAAAAATATCGCCATTTGTTGATAATATGCCCCAAAGGTTTTTAGTAATGTGTAACAGAATCAACGGGGTGCTGGAGCTACTGCCACACCCCTACTTCCAGGGCCACAGCTATGCAGAGCAAAAGAATTATAGAAAAATACAGCCATCTTGGAATGGTCTAATTAATTGAAATTATATCCCGGCCTGGATCATTAGAAAAGTGTTTCCCAAACTGTGGGTCTTTAAATGTCTTTAAATTCTGTATTTACTTTGTCACATTTTCTCCACTTCAAAGACACAGGTCAAATGTCAGGCAATGCTGTCTGACAAATTGCTGCTTATTTTTTAACTCCTCTCACTTTGAGGTCATAAAAAGGAAAGTAAAAGAGAATTATGTGACAATCTTGCTGAGGTGCAGGGAATATTTTGTAACACACAACAAAAAGTAAATACCTGTAAATGAATTGCACACATTCAACAGTTAGGAAAGCAAACCTGAAGCACATTTTTTGTAATTCTGCACTGTGATTAAAACAAAGGTTCCAATAGCATTAAAACAAATCAAGACCATTTACTTGGTGATGCACAACTGATAAATATTCATTGAAACCCAATTTCCACACATTGTCATGTGTGTGCAACATAGTTCTATCAGTAAAACTGTATATTTGTGCAAATTTAGTGACCACTTCAAAGGAAAATGTGCTGTCTGTAAATGACAGTGCACTACCACTGAATGCTTTAGTTGCATTAAAAAAACACCTGCTTCTGTTCCATTAAAACTAAGTGGGTTGCAAAAGTTTGTTGTTCTAAATGTTGGGTTGTAGTTCTAAAAAGTTTGGGAAGCACTGCACTAGAGAAAATGCTAACCTAAATGCCATTGGTGAGGAACACATTGATATATTTACAAAAGGTATACCTCTGTGAGTAAGAGTAGGGAACTGAAGCAGCGGAGGATTTGAGTACCTCAGGGGGGTAAATTAAGCAGATGCGGTGAGCATGGACGTGCCACTCTAGAAGAATGGGTTAGAGATGGTTAGAGAAAACCACAAAACATTCCAACAGTAAAGATGTTGAATGCATTGAGCAAGCTTTCAGTATTGTTATATGGCCATTAGGGTCATTGTCGACATTGCTAAGTTAGCATGAGCTCTGCTGCCATGATGCTGCTTTTGCACACGTTACTGCATGACTTTATTTTGCAAGACTCTGTTTATGCCTTTCACATGAGAACTGTCTGCCTTTCGCGTTCTCTGCTAGTTCCTGGAGTTTAGTCTGAACACGATGTGCAAGGTCGATAAACAATGCCCCTTGTTATTCTGTTCTGGTCAGTCCCTAGCACCTAGACAAAACATGCTAAACACAGCTGCACTGCTGGAAACTCGTGCTTTGATATTAATGGGATGCATGTTGTCCATACACACACTTGGAGTGGACCTTTCCAGGGAGGAGAGCTATGCTGTTCCTATGATGTAAAACTTCCATCTAGGCACTAAGGTATGGGGTCTGCTGACAAAGCCCAGAAATCTTCCTTTATATAATAAACTTCACCTTACCAAGGGGAGGGTGGTTAGGCCTTATAGTCCTTTTTCCACTGTCTATATATGATGACATCCCCTTTATATTCTATGGAATTGAAACAATGCTAACTGTTTTAGGTTTATGCATTTCGCTGCTGGTAGTGGCTCGGATACTGCATTATAGAGCACGATAGTTAAAATAAACGTTTTGAACTATAACTGTGACTCTGTCAATTCTTATTGTGGACAAGTACGAGTGAGTGAGCGAAAGGGTATGTCTTGCTACCGCAATTCCTGACAGAGTCGGGAGTGTTGTGTTCTGGGTTGTCTAATCATTTGTAGCTTTGTGATTATGTAGGAGAACGAATGAGACACTATAGCTAGTCGGTTTTGGGATTTTGGGTACTAAGGTGGTAGGAAAGTACAAACCCTATACACCGAGGTCCTGCTTTCCTGCGCATAGTTCTGTGTATGTGCAGAATCCCCGCAACACCATGTGTGGCAGTGATGCAGTCAATAGTATTTTTAAAACAGTCTAACGAGAGCCAAAAAGTGAGCAAAATCGTTGTGAGAAGTGCACATTTACTATGATATTCAAAACATTATTACTGAGGTGTTCAGAAAAAAGATTACGTGTTGTGATGTTCCTGTTGATACACTTTGGCAGACATTTGTTTGATTTGATGCCTTTAGACGAGATACCACTGTGGGGTGAGAAATATTAAGGAATGTTCTAGTGCACAGAGCATGTCATACATCCTTCATTTGGCAAATAAATTGCTGCACCTAAACATTGTGAATAAGGTGTCACATCATAGCAGAGCATGCCTTCTGAATGATTCATGGAATGAAAATTGTCTTTTTCTAATGATGATGTGTGTTTTTCTAGGATTTTGTTGTTGCACCTCCTGATGATTGAGCCTGAAAGATAATAATACTTAACAGAGATAATTGGCATGAAGAATCTTGAAGACACATTTCTAGAGAGAAATTCTTTATTGATGAAGACGCCTACCCACTCGCTTAGCAACCAACCAAGCATGCATTCAATCCTCCAGCAGCTCTGAACAGGGGATAATAACAAAATACCCGTAACCAGCCAAATAATGTAAACGGGAGGGACATCCTTTGCACAGTGGGTTGTCTCCGGGAACAGTGGTATCCACAATGATGGGACTCTTGCCTGAGGTTAAAGCTCTGCCTTCAGAACAATTTGAGCCTTGCGCATGTTGTTGATGACTGAAAAAAGAAAAAAGAAATAAAGTATACTGAGCAATGGTAAAAAACAAAGAATTTATCCACAGTGCATAACAGGCCCAACACTCAGTTAATGAATTAAACAATCAATCAGACCTCATCTGTGAAAGCCCTCATTATGAATGGCCCAGGAAATTGTGGGTATTTCTCCCTCTTGATTCCCTCCAGAGTTTCAGATACAACACCTGATTCACCTAGTAATTTCTCATTTTTCACTGTCCTTCTCCCAGAGTTTTCACCTGGTTGGAGAAGGTGAGTCACTGGGAGGTAAAATGGGTCCTAAGTAAATCCATGGCCCTTCTAATCCCAATGAAGTATTAGTATTAGGTATTAGGAGTTACTGGCCCCATCCGAATTAAGGGGCAGATGATCAAACCAAGGGGTATATTTACAAGAATTGGCGCTAACCAGATTTTGCAGTAGTTAGCTGCAATTTTATTAACACTGTCTATCACCGAAAACTATCGCCCTGTTATCGACGTATTTTCAATACGTCGCTACATGGCGATAGTATCAGCTAGCCGCGGTGAAAACTGCCACTAACACTAGCGTCAAGGCAATAAAACTTTTTACGTTAGCAAGAGAAAAGTGACGAAAGGCCAATGAGCTGCAAAAAAACTTCAGCCTCTAGAGGCAAAAATAGCATATAAATACACCTCTAATGAAAAAAATAAAATAAAAATAATGGAATGCTGAATGGAGCAGCCAGGGCCAAGTTCAGCACAGGTCAACAACCCCACCAAACCCCCCAACAGCCAGGATGACCTGCCAGACTCCCAGGGGAAGATAAAATGCAGAATCAGGGCTTCATTTATGAAAAGAGGCGCATCCCCGGGGAAAAACAGTGATGCAGCACTTTGCGTTGCGCCATCCTTGCGACACCATGGCAGATGATGCCTGGAAGCGCGGACAGTCTCCGGGACTCAGAGGCCTCGCTGAGCCTGCGTCTGAGACCCAGAGTGGGAGGGGGCGGTGCTGTGGAGTCGCTGCAGCCTGAGGGTGGAGGCAGGCCATGTCGGGCCCAAGCCTGTTGGCTGTGGCGGTAGACATTGAGGCATCGACGATTGCCCTTACTTGGTGTCGAAGTCTGGCAGGTCGCATGGAGACATGTTGCTGACCTGTGTGAGAAGACTGCCTGGCA
This sequence comes from Calotriton arnoldi, assembly GCA_963921515.1. Classification (NCBI taxonomy): domain Eukaryota; kingdom Metazoa; phylum Chordata; class Amphibia; order Caudata; family Salamandridae; genus Calotriton; species Calotriton arnoldi. The sequence continues at coordinate 978,330 of CAWUFW010004356.1, forward strand.
CCCCTTGAAGCTGTGATAGGTAGAGGCGCTCCTGCGCACCGACGTAGAGAGGTCTGTATTGCATAACATGTGCCACCACTACACCCGGGTGTACGGAGGAGATTGCCAATGGTGGGCCGTGTCTCTCGGCATCACCGGCTGGAGGATGTAGCATGGCCCAGACGCTGTGGAGGGTGAGGTCCCTGAGCTGCATCGAACTTGTGTGGCGGGAGCGCTGCAACTTCACGCCTAAGGAGCCCTGTTGCATCACCTGCATCGGGAGGTTTCCCAGCGGACTTGGAGGCGACTGCTGTACCCAGGCTTGTGAAATCCCACCTGGCTGAGGCTCCTGCTGGCTTAGTCACAGATTCGGAGAGAGTGCGGCGGATTGAGTCCCTGTGTCGATGTCCAGGTGAGGATAATGTGGAACGCATAGTGGAGGAGGCCCGGGAGTCGAGTCGGGCCCTGGCCTAGTGCCTGTGTGTGGCGCACACTGTGCCTTGAGCAATCCCTGAGCTGCGGCTGACCTGTATCACCGAGGGCACCGCACAAGACTGGTGGGGGACTCCACTAACTGGCTCTAGTCACTGATATCGGCTGTTGGTGGCGGCAGGTGCCAGGGGCACGAGGGTCGTTTCAGGCCCAGGCCCTTGGGCGCACAGCTTGATCTGCCGTCACTCACTGGGGCACTGGGGGACACGGAACTGGTCACCACTGTTAGATGGGAGGCGGCAACCATGTGGTGCTGCCTTTCCTCACCCCCTGGTAGTGAGCTCTTAGGTATACGGGGGATTTCCATCGGTGCTGCCCGAATGAAGATTCCTGGCTAGTATACACATGACTGGAGGAGAGGGGCTGGCTGGCCACACTGCACTGCACCGCATGTCATACATACTGCCTGGACGTCTGGCGCAACAATGGCCTCTCTGCAGACGGGGGCGGCGTCGACATTTGGCCGCTCCTCCGTGTCAGTGAACCCAGCGGCTGGTGATCTCTGGCCCCCGGGGCGGGTGACAGTGGACAGCCTGGACTCCAAACTACACTCTGTACTCACAGTGGGTACCTCCCTCAAACAAACGGGCACATACTGTGAGGACCGCATAGACAAAATCACAGTCAACTTCATCCAGGAGCGCACAGATCATCACAAGCTGACTTACAAGGTACACAACATTTAGCAAGAACTGGCCAAAGTCCCCCCGAGTACCCTGAGCACAGCGTTGGAGGTGCAGCAGCTAATGGCACATGTGAAGTGACTGGCAAGAACTGCTGAGGATGTGGAGGGCTGCTCCCAGCGTAACAACGTGAGGGTGTTGGGTCTGCCTGAGGGAGCAGAAGGGGCTGATGCAGTGGCATATACTGAGACATGATTGTGTGACCTACTGCCAGCAGGTGCACTCTCCACATTCTTTGTTGTGGAGCTGGTCCATTGAGTGCTGGTGAGTCACTTGCTGCCGGGGACAGGTCCTAGACGCTTTCTCTTCCAACTCCTACAGGGAGCTACGCAAGCTGGAGGAGGTGAAAGTGGATAACACCGCAGTTATTTTCAACTACGTCACGGGGATGCAGAGGGGCTCATCTCAAGTGGTTAAGCGATGCCTCCGAGAGTTGGGCATCAAATACTCCCTCCTCTACCCGTAAAGGCTGCGAGTGATCTCAGATGTTGACACGCAAATCATTGAACAGGTCTGGACCTGGTTGCAATCTACTGGTCACCAAGTGCTGCGGACAGGGAGAGGGAAAGAGTCTACGCAACAAGCTGCCATTCGTGGAGGCAGACGTACTGGGAGGCGTAGGAGGAGCAGGTGTCCCCGCCACAACTACAAGCCAACCCAAATCTGCACTAGGTTATTCAAGAGAGGCGGAAGGCGCTGCTTGCGGCAGGGATGATGTGCAATCGCACTCAGAGACAAGATCCAGACACTTCACCTGAACGCTCCCCCAGTGACGTGGGCTCCAATGCGATGTGCTCATCCGGTGCGGAGTCCGTGCAGCCCCCGGATATGACTCCTCAGACGGCAGATAACCTTATTTAATGTTGACTGACTGTGCGTCTCTCCTTCTTCCACGGTTACAGACAGCTCCGGAGAGTCTCTGGCTTTCTGCGGTTTCTGGTCTCTAGCTTCCTGTTGCTGAAGTTCTGGTGTATAGAGGTCAGTTCTTAGAGGGGAACAGGTACAGTTGTCGTCCACAGTGAATGGAGCAGTTGTTCATGTGAGCGATGCATGTCAGTGTTGGTGGTGGTGGTCTCCTTGATGCTCCGAGCTGTAACGGCAAAAGGTCCATGGCACTTTTGACCTTGCCAAGGAATACCTGTGGGAGTTCTTCTATTATCCAATGAGACCCTAGTGGCACTCTTGCAATGCTGTGACATCACATGTTTGACGTTCCAGTTGCACAATGTGCCACAGCATGTTTACAAGGCCATGCAAAGCCACTTTACGTGGCTTTTCATTGACTTGTAAATATGTACCCCTTTCACGCATTAAACAGTGTGAAAGGGGCGTTCAATGGGTGTTGCTTTGGGCGTTCCCACACTAAACGAATGGAATCTGAAGCATTCCCAGGATTACGAGAAACCATAAACCTTCAGAATGTGTCAGAATCTAATACCACCCCAAGGGTGACATTTGGGAGGCGCTACGAGGATAAGTGTTTTCATTTCTCCTCTTTTTTCACTTTTGCTATGTATGCAGCATTCTACAGCACACAGAGAAAGAGGAAATACCCTGGATTGATAGGTTTTATTCAGGTAGGTGTCCCTTCTTGCACAACATCAATCAACTCCGCAACACAGTCACCCCTGCACCATGGCGCAAGGGTGCCTACGTTGGCGCATGACAGCCATTGTGCGTCAACGTAGGGGAAAAATACCGGTGGGGCTTATTTATTAGCCCCTTCCGACAGTTTAACGCCGCCAGTGTATCATTTTCTTGACGTACTGGCAGCGTGAATTTTGCACCATGTTGCACCGTATTTACAAAGTGACGCATCTAGGCATATGCGTGACCATTTAAAGCACTGTGCCACATCATACCTGCGTCAGGTATGATGTATGCAGGGTGGACGTTCCCATGCAACAAAGCCTCGTAGGATTGGCGCAGTGAAATCTATGAGATTTCACTGTGACAATTCTAGGACGCCACTGCATCTAAACCTTACGCCTGCCTCATGACAGGCATAAGGGTAACGCAGTGCCATAGGGATATGCTGGCCCCATGCATTGCTGGAGTTGCGTCATGCTTGCGACACAACTGCAGCAATGCGTGACTTTAGCACTGACAGATACATCAGGATTCCAGACGTATCTGTCATTGATTGTGACATGGAGCGTCATACAGTAAATACGGCAGAGCCATGGTGTCGCAAGGAGGGCGCAGTGAAAAGTGTCCAATCGCTGTTTTATCACAGTGATGCAACACTTTTCATGAATGGGACCCAGGAATGCGCCCTATCTTATTGATAGTGCGCATTCCTGTCCTTTTGTTGTGGCGCAGGGCAGCTCAGCAATATTTCTTGCATCGCTGTCCAGCACTCAGACATCATATATGTGGGCCCAAGTGTTTGCACCAATTTTAAGACCAGCTATTTTCTGCCCAAAAAAGTGCCTTTAATTGGACTTTGTGGCAGTTTTTAGGGTTTATCGACGTACTGGGATTTCCTTGTAAATGTCGTGTTGTGTGTTTAGCTGCCGTTTTTTCACGGGAACGCCTACCTTGCATCTTATTTTCGTTAAGTCCCGCTAACAAAAGTGGTGATCTTGAAAATTCACGTTTATGCTGCAAAATAGCCACTAACCGGAGTCAGCGGCAATTTGTAAATACAGCGATAGCAAAAAAAGCCGCTGTAACATCAAAACATTTGACGCTACGGCGGCGTTAAGTTCTTGTAAATGTGCCCCCAAATGTTTCAAACTGTTTGCCTAGACACTTGAGAGACCATTTGATCATAGAGCACGAGTAACCATGCCAAACTTTATACACTGCTTGACTAGACATGCCCCCATCCATCGAAACTGGATGCCAATAGGGCATGCCTTGATTAGACTTTACATACCAATACTTTAGGCAACTATATTTTAATTGCAACTATTTCAAGAAACTCATTTTCTCTTCAGTACCAGCTTTACCTACAGTTCCAGGAGGTTACAATATTTACAATCCTATCCTTCCATAAATGAGTGTCAATATCTTATTTGGTGGCCTCCCAACAGAATTTATGCTCAAAACACGAGACAATCCCTGACCCCTGTTAGACTACTGTATGATCCTGCAGATCCAACTATAAGTGGGTGTTGCTCGTCTATCTCAAAAACCAACAGTTACATGCAATTCTACCTCCCAGGAAGATTGACCAGGATAAATAGGAATTGATAAAAAGAAATTAATAAAATAACTAAGCATCATTTTGTTTGTTTGTGGCAGCTACCTTTCATACATGATTATACTACCATACCTTTTATGCATATGACGCAAACGTTCAGTATTACCTTCTTAGTCAAGTTTATGAGCTTAAAGAGCCTGTTTATGTATTCTATATTCCCTGTCTTCGCAGTCTGTTTCCCAGTGTGGGAAGTTATCTTATGTGAATATTTCCACTTAATAAGAGATGAAAGCTCTGGTCTTTGGCTATATAAAACCTGAAGCTCTTAGTTTTTAATTTGTACTCTTTTTACACAAATCCACTTTTTCTTGAATGTGCTTATTTTTAAAAAGGAGAATATCCATACTTTCAATGTTTCTTCCTGCATCGCTCGATGCTCTCAATCATGATATATTGGGAAAAGAGTTAAAAAAGGTCCTACAGTTCTCATTAATCCATAAATGTCTACATATGTGCATATGTGCTTGTACCCCAATGCTAAATATTTTTGGATGAGTGCATTGTTCTAATGCATCTAGCTACTTAGAGCATTATGTGCTGGATGAACAAAACCCTTTTGAGGCTGCAAACCCAATGAAAATGTAAATAAACTTGTAACAGAAGCAGAAAGTCGATTTCTATACAACTAACACAATTTAGTAAGAGAAAGGTGTTTTTACGGCATCAAGAAATGTGGCTATACTGCTCCGCTTTATGGAAAATGTGTACTTTTTACCCCTCCTAGGCTATGTGGAAAACAAGCAGAAATATCATTTTCATATGGCTTTCTCCACTTCAATCAAAATCTGCAGTTATATCATTGATACCAGATATGGCTACAAAATTACCAGAGTTTAGGTTTTACAACAAATGGATAGACATACTAAGGGCCCAAATGTTTCTAACTAAAGGTGTTTCAAACTAAAGGTTTCAAAGAGCTCCATTTATGATAATGTCGGTGCACTTCTTTTTAAATATAGCTTCCTTTTTCTTTGTTTTTCATAAACAGCAATCACTTACTTAACCTAAATGATGGTGGGATTTAACCCCCCACCAAACCTCCAGAACTCACATACTTTCTGAATCTAATCATCTTTTGAATTTTACTCCTCGTTTCCAATTTGTCTAGTGGACTGGGTAGTCTCCAAATGTATGCTTTGTAATTTGGTATGCAGCGGAAATAAGGTAGCGATCAATAAAGGGGATTGGGGGCTCCGGGAATCTTGACAACATTGCTTACATCTAGTGGGGATTTACATCTGGAAATTACAGAATTTCTTCTTTGCAAAGGGAGATTACATGATTTGCCCAGACGCACATGATTTTCTTTGAAGTGCCAAAGCAGAAATTAAATTTGAGGTCTTCAAGCTTTCAAGTAAGCAGTTCAGCCAGTAGACTTAATCTCAAACCTATCTCCGCCAATTCGTAGAGCACCACTCTGCTAGAATTTTACCACCCGGCCACTAGGTGACTCTCATGAAGGCCCTCTGTGGCCCTGCCTTAATCCCTAAATAGTAGTAACTACACTTACTTATACAGCTTGCATTTCCAGATCCACATCATATTCCAGTAGAGGTTTTGGCACTACCTTCCTGATGCATCATGGCCCCTGTAGTTCTTTCTGTCTCCAAACCCTGCCCTGGTCACCTCCTGGTGGTGGTACTTTATTCCCTCTCTTGATTCGTGGATCCGTCAGCCTTTTTGACCTCTTTATACCTGCCTTCTGGACTCTTCACTCTTTTGCCTCTGGCCCATTCTGAATTTCTCATGTCCTATCTTGTGTCTACTGAGTTCCATGGTCTTCCCCTTTCCAAGTCCCAGTTCTGCCTTCCCATAATTAGTGGTTCCCTGATTCCTTCCACCAGGTTTGTTCCTTGCACCTGGCTATCTACCTGCACCTGTGCTCCTCCCCTGGGCCTCCAGCTATTTCAGTCCTGTGAGCCCATAGTGCAGTGGCTCGCAACTGACTTCTGTTGAGTGGCTTTGTGCTCTGTAGTGTTCCTACTGCTGCCATTCCAGGCTTGTTCTTTCAATCTGTTCCCCTTATTTCCTGAACCCATTTCCCTTCTTTTTGGCTATTTCTGTCTGTCTCTTGTTTTCCTGCATCTATGTTTCTGTGTTAGCATTTATTCCTAGTCTCTTGTCTGCACTCTTCGAGATCTGCCCTGTTATACGCAGACACCTTGGGTTGTGTTTTGTGTTTATGTGGTCTGCAAATTTCCATTTTGCCTTGTTAGAGTTGTTGTAGATCTTTCCTAGTTTGTTTTCAGTATTTCAGTTCTGTGTATTACATTCCTGTTCCTGGCCCTGATTCCAGTCCTGTTTTCTCTGAGCCCAGCTTCTGTTTTGCTGGTCCTTGTTCTGTTCCTTCTGATCTTGTCATGTGTACTATATAACAATCTTGATTATCATAACTACTAAGGGTGCCAGTATGTTTTTGCTGTCTTGTGACCCTGATACAGAGATCCACCCAGTGCTCTTTTTCCATAAGAGCTGCAGGGTATCTCCCAGAACTCTGTCAGATGAATCTGCTCCTTGGCTTCTTATAAGATCTTTCTGTGCTCACAGAGAGATCACTTCCGAGAAGCAGACAAACTATCATTCGTGATCGTTTGTCTATCCTTTCCCTGTTTTACCTTCCTGTTGTTTGTACATGTGTTATCTATGTAGTTTTCCCTTTAGACTTCCAGTTGCCTAATCACTGACTGTTCCAACCTGCTTCAGTCCTCTGCTTCTGTATTGCTTCCCTTCCAGCCTTCAGGTACTCTCAAGTTCCTATTACACCCCTTCTCAGGAAATCCCTCTTCCTTTAGAGAACACAAACAACCCCAGTTATCCAGCCTCACCCCAATCTCGCCCAGCTAGTTCCCTGGCACTCTCTGCAGAACTTCCAGAGCTTCAGATGCCCCTTATCTTCTAGAACATTATCCCCAACACCAGAAACACTGCCTCTCCCACAACATTATAAAATGACTTGAGGTGAATACTCCAGATACCCACAGAGAGATCTCAATTATACTTTACTTACGCAGCGGTAGGTCCTTTGGCTCATAGGCAAACTGGCGGTTAGAATATGGCCCAGTGATGTCAGCTCGCACAGTCAAAGAAGGGTCTGAAATCAGATGAAAGTACCATGGGTTTTACTAAACAAAAATATTTCCCAGTTTTTGTTGCAATCTTGATTCCTAGTCTTTGCACCTGATTTTGAATTTGCAGGATTGTACTACATCTATCAATGTGGCAGAGAACATAACCTCTGCCATCCTGACAAACTATTGTCAGTCAAATTTAGTTATAATCGCCTCCCAAGCAGCTATCTCTGTGCACTGAAAGGAACTGCTGTGCCTGTCCATATACAAAAAGGTTGGTGCACAACTTCCATCAGTTTCGACAGACATGAAACAAATCGCAGCACCCACTCTAAACAAGCAAGCTGGCACAGGTAAGAGCGTGGGGCAGTGCGGGTGGGGGGAAGTTGCCAGATGGCGGGACTCGGCAATGCCGCAAGCGCAAGGAAAGTGGTTTTATTTATTTTTTCATTTAATTTTACCTATTTTATCGTCTGTCGACTTCCCCCCACCCTGTCCTGCCCCACCACTTTTACCTGTGCCAGCACGCCTGACAGCCGCGGTCCGTGCAGGTAACAGAGGTGGGGCGGTGGGGCCAGGTAAGGGGGGATTGCGAGGGATGATGCTGAGGGAAAATTAATTATTTCGTTAATTTTCCCTCTGCATTGTCCCTCGAAATCCCCCCCACCCTACCGCCCCACCGCTGCTACCTGCACGGACCGCAGCTGACGCCTGACTCTAAATACGGCAGAAGGTGGTGTAATGTCCTTTCTCTGATGCCACCTATTCTGTCGTGCAATCGGAGGTAGTTTACTGTCGATAGAGCCAACAGGGTTTCCATCAAGGGAATACTTATTGTCTGCTATATCGGAATGAAGTGAGCAGGCTGAGGGTTTGGCAAACAGGGTACTCCTTCACCTTTGCACCGGAGTACTCTGTGTGTGAAACTTTAAATCGGGCCCTTTGTGTTTGCAAAGTTTCAAAGTTTAGCTTTGCCAAAACAAAGCTTTTTCTTCATTAAAAATATATATTTTTTGCAAATACTTAAATATTTTTCACTGTAGGTGATGTCAGGAAAGCTGGAAAAGGTACGCACAATGGGGCATATTCACAAGAACATGTGATAACCACCGCAAGTTTAGCTTAACGCAACTTTGCACATCGCAGTCCATTGCGGGAGAACAACGCCGTGTTAACGTAGCATTCTCAACCTGGGGTCACCATGCGATAGTCCCACGATAACGTGTCAAATGAACGCGTTAAAAATAACGCAACGCCGAAAAAATGCGAAACACCAACGCGAATAAAGTTGCAATGAGGCCAACCTCGAAGAAAAAAAACAGCAACAACCAGCGATAGTCCTGCAATACCCATGCGTCTGGTGGGAAAATGCACCATAAAAGCTGAACAAGAAAAACACACCATAAACAAATCAAACTGCGCAGCAACATGGATGCACCCGGAACCAGTGCCCAGGTCAACGCGAACCCCACAAGCCCCACAGACCACCAGCAAGGAATCTCGGGGTCGGGGAAGGCCAAGGAGAAGAGGAAGACGGGGTACAGTCTGCAGGAAAACCCGATCATCGTCACGGAGGTGACAGAGCACCAACAACAACTGTCCGTCAACACCACCGTGTCATTGGCAATACAGACGGAAAAATGCCATCCCATCGTGAATGTAGTCGGAGTGCCGAGGAGGCCAAGATGCGCTGGCACGATGTCAAAAACCAAACCAAGCAGAAACCCGCTGCCAACAGGAAGGCGGCAACGGCGAATGGAGGTGGGAGTCCTGCGCCACAGGAGGAGCTGGAGCAAATGGTGGCCACAGTCATTACTGTGGAGACGGTGCAAGAAGTCTGGAGTCCGGACCCTGCTCGCCATGACCTGACACAACATCAACAGGGTGAGTAACGAACAGGGACTGGGGGGACGGGCACAATGGCACACATGCACAACCACGTGTAGCACACCGCACACCCACAACGACCCTGGGTCATGTCCCTGATCCCCGTGGCACACTGCAGCACACATACAAACATCAAGTAGGCCCCCGTACACCATGTGTCCGAAGGGGTCCCACCCCACACAACACCAATTCCACAACACTCACATGCACCAGTACGAAACACAGCAAAGATGCGTATGCGAGAGCCACACTGACAACGCAAGTGACACCACATGACGAGCAGCATGGCTGGAGTACAATCACTATGACACTGTGCATGCCATGAGACTGAGGTGGCTGAGTGTGGACCACATTCGGAAGGAGCAGGTCACACTCTGACACATCCACGTGCACAAACAACCACTGACTTCAACAATACACAAGAGTACAAAAACCTTCCAAGAGCACAAATGACACAAGTCGCCAACATCACAGCACCTCAAAAGCACGAAAGCCAAAGGCACACCCTCTCCAAGGGATAAGGGGCAGCAAAATCACAGCTGCAGGTGCGACTCTCACACAATGCTGCACACACACATAGCAATTACAGCACATCCACATGGACGACAATGTGGGACACAGTGCAACCCTTACACTGCAGAACAGAGGAAACAACGGGGCCCGCCTGTGCGTAGAAAATGTCCAATCACATCTGACATAACAGGAAACTGTGAGATGAAAATGTACGTGTACAACATCACCCACCTCATGTAGTCCAAATGTCCACTATCACGCATCAAATAGTCTGCCCCTCCCAAACAGTCACAATGTACATTGTCATGCAGTCTGTATGTAAACTCGAACAATGCGTCAACATACATGCCAACACAATGTCAACAAGCATCTCCCCTTCACATTGCAGAGGGATAAACAACACCTCCAGCAGAGCAGACCTGACAACCCATCAGTGATGCTGAAGAGGACCTCCACACTTCCGACACCGACGCCCCACAACAGTCCATGGAAATCCCAGGCAATAGAGCTCCAGGAGCTGGGCAGCCCCGCTGCATCGAGGATACACCACCCCCTGCACGGACAACACAGCTGGAAGCACCCACCACCCTGGCTGGCTCCCAGCAGCCCACCTAAGCCCACATCCCATTCCAAGGCCAGCTGTCAGACTGCCAGAAGGAGCTGGCCGAACAGGTGTGGGTGGGGTACTACCTCATGGAAGACGAACTAGATCACATATGTGGGTGTCCAAGTCCCATCAGGGACCACCTACACTTCCCAATGGAGACCCACACTGCGACAGAGACACATGCCTTTGCACATTTCCAGTACTGAACCACTCCCAGAGCCACGGGATAATCATCCACACCCCCACGCTGGACTGGCGTATGCCGGCCCAGGTCACTCCTCTTACGTATTGAGTGGGGGACGACAAAGCTACATGTGCAATGTCTCACCCGCTGCCTGCGGTGACAGGGCTGCGTCCTCTGTACACGGCACAATGTAATGTTGTAGGGCCCGGGGCCCTAATGCATACATCATGAGCACACGGACACACTCAGATAGTTAGTTGAAATGGCTACGGGCACGTGCGCTCGACATTTTTATTTGCATGGTCACATGTACAGTGACGCATGTGCTGGATGTGTGTGGGGTGAGTGTAAGCCAGCCCTCATGGAGTCGTTGATGCTGGCGACAACTTGAACAGTGATCACAATAAAAGCGGAAACAGAAAACACCAGCATAACAGAAACAACTGTGAAGCATCATGGTGGTAGCCGGAGAAAGTACAGTGTGCACCCAACATGCATCAGAATGGTCCATGATTTGTGGTGCATTGAGTCTGTGGCACCTGAAGAGCTGAGCAGGGTATCAAGCTGATGATGGCACCCACTACAGGTGTGAGCAACTCTGATAGTCCGGCAGTAAGACACTTCCGACTCTGGCACCTGTTGTTTAGAGTTGGTCCTGGTGGTGGTGGCGTGTGCATCCTGCGGTGATGCGACGTCCGGGCAGGTCAGGATTCGATTTGATGTGTGAGCCCAGGTGGACCGCAGTTGAGGCCGGAGGCAGCAGACAGTGCAGGGCCACAGACACATGGCCTTGATGACCCAGAGTCCATCGACCCAGAGGCCATCCAATATGCTATCAGACTGGGGCCATGACTTGAGCTGCACAGAGTTAGTGGCCCCGGATGCACTGCGGCTGGCACAGGCACACCGCCATGGGACGGTGACTTGCGGTGCAGTGAGATAGGGCCACGCGAGTTGAGCGGGTCCTCGTCGATGTCGAAGGTGAATGTAGCGGAGGTTTGCGGGGGACAGTGGAAGGTGTCCTCCAGGGCATGATGCAGAGGGCAGAAGCCGGCCGGAAGCGGCAAGTGGAGGAGTGGAATGCTACAGCCTCGTTTTTGCCACAAAGTCAGTATCACCAACATAATGATGAAGACAACCCCCAGTCCATAGACTCAGTCGCCACCAAAGTTCAACCAGAAAGTGTCCATGGATGTCGGGGAACAGACTTAGTGGCACCGGAGCTGAAAGGGGATGCAGTCTGCGATGAGGCCAGTTCAATGATATCAAGTCTGCCATTAATGAATCATGACTAAATTCCCAATGTGTGACCTACTCGACCGCAGTGTAGGCCGAAGGCATAGTCATCAAGGGCCCACAGACACGTGTGGTTGGGATGCCATGCACATACTTTGTGTCACCACATCGAAGGGAGTATAGTGATTTAAACTCAGCATTGATATGTGTACTCGGACATTGTGTAATCAAGACTCAGTTCCAGATGTGTGACCTACTTGACCGCAGTGTAGGCCCGAGGCAGCGGTCAGAAGGGGCCCCCAGCCACGTGTCGATGGCTCGCGATGCACAGAGTTAGTGACACCAGAGCAGTTGTCGGCAGTGTTCGATCACCTCCGTAACGATGATCCTCTTCTCCTCCGGACTGAACCGCGTCTTCCTCTTACTCGTCTCCTTGCGTACATTGATATGAACTCCACCATGCAGAAATCAAGACTCAGTTCCACATGTGTAACCCACTCGACCGCAGTGTAGGGCGAAGGCAGTAGTCAGCAAGGGACCACAGACAGGTGTAGTTCGAATGCTATGCACAGAGTTGGTGGCACCACATCGAAGGGAGTACAGTGATATAAACTCAGCCATAAGGTGTGTACTCTGCCATTGCATAATCAAGACTCAGTTTCAAATGTGTGACCTACTTGACCGTAGTGTAGGCCGGAGGCAGCGGTGGAGTACGTCAACGAGAAAGGAGTAAAGCGGGCATGTGTCGCGGAGGCCGTGATGGTCTGAGGAGGCTGCCAAGGTCACAGGCTTCGGGCTTGGAGCTTGCGCCGGCACGTGGTGCGCCCTCTTCGACACACGCCGGTGTCGGCAGGTGAGCAATGAGGCCTGGCTGCGCAGGGGCGGGCATGACGGGTTCGGGGTCCAGCGGCCCGGGGTGCAGCAGGCGCACAGGATCGCAGGCCACACCACTCACGGCGACGGCGACGGCCTCATGGAGGGGTGGGAGGCGCTGCCCTGGCAGACACGTTGGGCAATCCGGAAGAGAACCACGCCCAGAGCTACTTGCTTTTTATTCACACCCCTACGCTGGCCTGGTGTCCTCCGGGCCAGCCCACTCCGCACACGCTTACAGGGGGGGATGTCACAAGCTACATTTCCGCGATCTTCCCCACTGGCTGGGGTGACATGGTTGCATCCACTGTCCACTACACTCCAAACACCAGCAGTGCATGTAGACATGGCTATGTCTGTGGTCTGCATACTGCAGTCAGTCCAGCACATCTCCGCCACACTTGGCATTGTGTACATTCTCATTCATGGTTCACTTGCCTCCTTCGCACATGCCTGGTTCCCACATCTCCCCACATTCCGGTATTGTGTGGCTGAGGTGCCATTCCGTTGATGGCTCATGTACATGGCTAACCAAGGTTGCCACAGTAAGTTGTGCTGTCGTGTCTGGTGGGGGGGCATGTTGTTTGGCATGTTGTATGTGATTTTGTGACTTGTGCAGTGCCAGAGTTGTGAGGTGCATGATTGTGAGGTTGAGGTGTGTGGTGTGTTCATTTGGTACTTGCCAACGAGCAGTGCATTCCCATGGGTGCCATCCTGGAAGCGCTGGTTGATGTTGGACTGTCGGAAGATTAAGGGATCATGCACACTGACTGGGTAGTTGGCTATGACATTGGTGAGGAGTCCCCTGTGGTCCACTATTGCCTGCACATTGATGGGATGCGTGTGCTTTCTGTTGCGGTAATTGTGTGCGGTGTTGGCAGGGGGCACAAGTGGGACAAGTGTGCAGTCGATTGCCCCCGACACGTGCGGGGATCCAGCTATGGCGTATAGTCCTTGCTTGGTCTCCAGCTGTTCCTGCGCATTGTGGGGGACGTATGGGTGCTGGGGTCTCTAGCTGGTGAGGGCGTCCAGGACAGGTGTGAGGAACTTGGATGGGGCTGGCTGTGAGACTCCTCCGACTCGGGCGGTTGTTGTTTGGGAGGATACCAGAGGCCAACAGATGCAGCACAGCCAGCAGCTTTGTCTGCGGAGGGATGTTGGTTGTCCGCTGTGTTGGTACCGTCAGCCTGTGGGAAATGATGTTCAGGATTCGGTGCATTGGCATTGTCTGGTGTTAGGTCTGTGGGGCTGGTGCATTTCCTGAAGGTCCGCTGTCTTTGTCTGCGCTGCCTCTGTGGTGGTCCGGGGTGGGGGGTCGGGGGGGTGGCGGTCTGGGGGTGGTGGCGGTGGGTGTTGTTGCCCTCTCGGGCTCCGGGGTGCATGGTGAGTGGCTCCATGGCATCTGTTGTTCTTCAGGTGTGGCTGTGGGCTGGGCTCCCTTTTCTTGTGCAGGTTGACGTCCGACTTTTCACCAGGTCAGAGCAGGTGTTAATTTCCTGCTGGTAACGCGCCGTATCGCCTGTTTTGTGTTCCTATCGCCGATGTGGCTGGTCGTTGAGAATGTTGCGTTGTGGTGTTGTTGCGGCTTTTTGCTCGGGAACGCCTACTCTGCATCTCATTAGCGTTAGTTGCCGGGGTCATCTGTGGCGATGTTTTTTGCGACTGCTTTTGCAGGAAAACTGGTGTTATGGGCTGTTAGCATCAGCTTGTGAATGGGGCGATAAATTTAGCGCGACTTTGGATGCGTTAAAGTGCCGATGACTCGGCGATAGCTCCTTGAGAATATGCCCCAATGTTTCTCTGCAAGTTTAACTTTTGTGAATATTTTTTATGAACAATGAAACTGCAGGAAAAGAGCACTCTGGCTCTCTTTCTGACATGTGTGCTAATCTCAGTTTGGGGTCAAACTCCATTTTAACTTAAATTGGGATTTTGGACTGCGAGATTTTCATCAGGGTAAAAATGTTGAGTCAAAAAGCACATATTTTGGCTTTGTGAACCTTGTAATGAAGGAAAATGTCTACGATTAGTTTGTTACTCCACACTGAGAGGTCTGCACGTGAAAATGGTGTTGTAAATTGAGCAGCCACTACTTACAGTACTCCAATGGTACTGTATATTGTTGTTGCACCTGAGCCAGAATGAGGGCCTGATTTCTTCTGAAAATTAAATAATGTTGTTAATGATAAGGATGTGTGTGAAATAGATAGTTACAAAAGTCACAGTTTTTAACATGTTTGTGGCAAGGTGAAAACATTTGCAACTTTCGCATAGTTGCAGATTTTTTAGTACACCGTCATCAAGGTTACAGAAACACCTCTGTGTACATTGCTAATCAACTCACACAGTTAGTGTCTACAGTATGAAATAAAAGAATGAAAAGCTTGTGATCTCTGATGTAGCTTCCGGGCAGGGATGGGGATGTTTGGGGTGTAACACCTGTTAGATTTCAAATTCCCATCCCTGCGACACACTCATTTCATGCTATATTAGGTTAGCAATGTGTGGCTAAAAAGATGTCAATTGTATTCACGTTATGCAACCCACTGAGTTATCCCCGTAATGCGCAGGCTTCAGTTAGCGAGTGTGACTCCATTTTGCATTTCGTAATCCTTATTAGGCTGCTTAGACTGTGCCTGAGTTAGGCCTCATTACTCGTATTGCTTGCCTCAGCAGAACACTGTATTTCGTTATTATTTTTCCTCTTGTTCAAGGCTGTTTCTCGACTTCCTAATGAATGGGCCATTTTGCCCTCGCATGCCTATCTGAATGTGTAGTTTCTGCTCCCACGTTAGGAGAAGCTGAGACCCAGCACTGTGGCCTTTGGATTCCTGATAAAATGTACCCATCTGGCAGGTGTTAGCACATCTTACTGTGCCTCTTTGTTCATGTACGGCCCAGGCCGGTAGTTTTCCACTGTGGGCGTGGTTGGAGGCTTTTCGGGAAGAATTATTATTCACTGTAGACGGTTGGGGGGCCAGTCCCTCAGCAGACATCTTAGGGTGCAGGTCATGATGGACTCCTCTGCAGAGCATTGCTAATAAAATGTAAGTTTGTATTCTCTACTGTCTGACCGACTCTTCATTCTTGGGAAGGCATAGCAGTAGCAGGTGGTTGTAAGAAAACCTGAGGGCCACTTCCTTCAGTTGGTGCCCGAACAGGGACCCCGCAAGGTGATCCGACTCGCCCGTAATCGGGTTGTAGGGTTGGGGGGGTGCGTTTGGTCAGTTGGGTGGATCAGGGTACCCCACACAAGACCGAGCTTGGTTCTCGCAGCTGCCCCGCCTGGCTGATCAGGTGCCCTTCATCTAGTGGTCACCGGCTGGGGTCCTGAGAAGGCAAAACCTTGGAGTTGACCGTTTGGTCCGAAGAGTCGGCAGTGGAGAATAACTTGACTCGACCTGTGTGCACCAGGTGAGTTATTTGATTCTTGGAAAAATGGCGCCATTCTTGGACAGCACGAGCCTACAGGCTGTGTCTTGAAACAGTCTCCGGACTGTTTTGTCTGCTGTTTTCGTACTGCCTTGCTTGAACGACACGAGTCGATGGGCTGTGTCTAGGTATGGTCTCCGGACTGTCTTGTCTTGAACTTGGTGGGTTTGCAGACCCTTGAAAAGGCACAGAGTGTTTGCGAGCTTGGAAATTTGGCCCGCGCCTGAAAAGGTCCGGGACTGTTCGCGAACAATCTGCCAGACCAACTGGTAATTTGGCTAATGCTTGAAAAGGTCTGGGGCTGGAGCCTGTCTTCTTGAATTTGGTACAGTCCCCGGACTGTAGGGAGTGGTCTCTGGACCGTTTGGTTTGGTTCGTGAATAATATTCGTTATTTTATTTCTTTCCTTTATTTACCATTGCTGGTGTTATACTTGTCCGTTAGGGACAGTGCATGTGTCTTATATTAAGATGCCTTGTTTAAGCAAATTGGGGTGTTTTGGATGTCGATGTTGTTCTACTGATGCTCGATTGGAAGAGAGCCAGCCTGCAACTCCGGAGGGTTCTCCAAATTTCGACATATATGGTATTGGCCCTCTTATGTTTAGCACATTGTGGCATAAATATACGAGGGACAATGCTGAGTTACAGTGGCCGCTTACCGGCTCATTTGATGAACAGAAATTGAATTTCTTGCAGGACAAATTGTTTGCTAAAAAGAGCAGACAGTCGATGTTTGATTCTCTAAGAGTATGGCAGAAAGAAGCAAAGCAGTGACGAATGAGAGCAGAGAAAGAGGCCTGGAAGAGGCAGACGCAAACTATAACACAGAAAGCAGTAGCCTATGAAAGAGGAAAGATAGAGAAGGGCATAGAATGCGCGGATAGAAAGTTTCGGTTACAGACAGATAAATGTTATGTTACAAGAGAGGAAGGTGATGATTTTGTCGAAGAGCTATTGGATTCTCGCCCTCCTCCTCCTTATGCCCCTGAACGGATATACCCGACAGTTCCGACGTCCCAGTCTCTGGCCCCCAGTGCCGCCCCTTCTAGCACTTCTGTTTCTAGTGCTACCACCTCAGCCCCGGCCCCACTCACTTCTCCTCTACTCACACCAGTCACCGGGGCGGGTGCTGTTAGCTTCCCCGCCCTGTCTATTAGTTCTGTGTCGACTGCTACTCCCCCTTTCACCCCTACAACCATGTCTCCTTACATGATGGTACCTGTCTCTGCGTCTGCTCTTTCCCCATGAGTGTGACACCCCAAGCACTGTTGAATGCCGAAACTCCTGCGCGTGGGGTACATGAAGCGAACTGGGCAGCAGCGCGAGACCGAATGGATAAAGTGCTGCTGCGTTCTGCTGTGGGTGATGAGGAAAAGCAAATGGTGGCGAATCAAGCAGCTCAGTGGGCTCAGAATCCGATCTATAATTTGGAGGATGTGTGGAGTGTGATGAAAGATTACGAGCCGTTTATACAGCAGCATGCCCTTAAGCACATGTCAGCCACACTGATAGGGTTGTGGGAACAGTGTTTTCAAGGTGTTGCCCCGCAAATAATCTATGACATACGGGATAGGGTATATGCTGAAGGTATGGCTCCCAATGAGGTTTTTAGCAATGTAACAACACTAGTGGGTTACCGAGGCAGATTTCTCCAGAAGGTTCCGACGATGGGGACACAGCATCCCATGAGGGAAGTCCATCCCGTTTACCACCCTGAAATTCCAAAACTGCGCGATTCTACTGACACTGTAATTAGACCACGAGTCGATGCTCGGTTTCAGGAACAGTGGATCTATACTCCTTGGAAGAGGAGTGAGGTCCTATCCCTAAAGAGCCAGCTGCCGGACCCCGGAAAAAACCCTACTGCATATTATAAAGAATTGACGGAGGTGGCCTCCTCCACAGTGATGACGCTAGCTGATATAGAGTTGTTTTTCGGTCTGTTGGTACCGGTGGATATATGGAGGCAGGTTCATATACAGGATCATGCACTAGAGTTGGGGGGCAGGTGGGATGAGATCAGGGCTTGGGATAAGGAGCGTAAGCCCGGCGACAAGCCGAAAGCGGAGCTCCTAGCTTTGCCGGGGCGTATTATCACTTACATGCACTCCCTTATCCCACTGAAGCGAGTGGACTGGAATAAGTTGACTGCGTGTCGCCAGAAGAAGGATGAAAGTGTGTTGGATTTCTTTACCAGATTTGAAGGAGTGTTTTTAGACTTTAGTGGTCAGGACCTGTCACAGGAGGGTGGTGTTCGGTTGTTTGTTAACACATTTGTCACTAACTTGCTTCTTGAGATTGCAACACGGTTGCAGGCATCGGAAAGTACTTGGACGACCTCATCCCTGTCAGTGATATTGAGTATGGCACAGTACTACGAACATAGAGAAAATGAGGACAAGGAAAGGGTAGAGAAAAAGTCAAAGGATTTGAAGACGAGGGTATTGATGCAGCAAGTTGCGAGGGGAAGTGGACGAGGAAGAGGTTCGGGTTCGGCCCAATGGCTGCCCCGGTCTGGCAGGGGTGGTGCTTCAAGTGCGCCCCTCGGGCTCAATCAATGTGCGTACTGTAAGCAGGAGAGACATTGGCGGAACGAGTGTCCGGAGTTGTTGCAGAAAGGTGAGGCCTGAGAGGTTGGGGTTTTCGAGGACACGGACGAGGAACAGGAGGTAGAGGGGGAACGCAGTCAGAGGATACATCACACAATAGGCAGAGCAGGAATTATTTTGACGACCCCCGAGGACGACAGTACTATCATGACGACTATGACATGGATGAAGTGACAGGGTTGTCTCACAGCTAGGACAGCTGAGGACAGGGTGAGGGACCAGTTCCGGTGCCTATAGATCAGCACGGACCTTACGTCACTGCTGATTTATAGGGTACTACCGCAAATTTTTTAGTTGATACAGGGGCTATGAATAGCTCTGTTTCCCGTTCACTGGTCCCGGGGGCAGCTCTGTCTGGTCAAAACAATGTGTCGGTGGGTTTCTCAGGCGTGCCGGCCATTAGCCCCATTTCCAAGCCTCTTGCTTTGACTATTGGCCCCTTTACGGTCGATTCACCATTTTTACTGACGTCAAATTGTGGGGAAAATTTGTTAGGACTGGATTTGTTAAAAAGGTTGCATGCGACAATCTTTTGTTCTCCAGACAGTGTTTACATGACTGTTGGACCACAGGTGGCCCGTGCCAAACAGTGCTTCGCAAAGGATGCCCCCCTTCCCGCTGAGTTAAAAGATGTGCCACGTACGTTATGGGCTCCAGGAGACACGGATGTGGGGTTACGCCAGATCCCACCAGTATCCTTACAGATCAAAGACAATGCTAAATTTCCACATATTCCCCAGTACAAGATATCCCAGACAGGTGAAAAGGCCCTATTGCAAATAATACAAGATTTGATTAGGTCTGGTGTGGTTGAAGAGACTGTGGCGAATGTGTGCAATAGCCCTATTCTTCCTATTCTTAAAAAGACACCCTTGGATTCTTCTGATGCCCACCCTGACGTTTACCGTTTTGTGATCGACCTTAGAGAGGTAAATAAGATGTAGTTCCTCAGTACACTGTGGTCCCAGACATTACCACGATCCTGACAATGATCCCCCCATCAGCAAAATTCTCTTCCGTAATTGACTTAAAGAATGCTTTCTTCAGCATACCAATGCATACAGATAGCAGATATCTGTTTGGATTTGCAATAGCCGGTCGGAGATTTAGATTCTGCCGTGCTCCACAAGGCTATACTGAAAGTCCAAGTATCTATAGCCAAGCCTTGAAAGCTCAATTAGATTCTTTGGAGCTTCCCCCTGGTAATGTGCTGTTGCAGTACGTTGACGACCTCCTTGTGGCTTCGGATGATGAGGATGGTTGCAAAGAAGCCACAATTAAATTATTGTTGCATTTGGCCTATCATGGACACAAGGTGTCACTTTCGAAATTCCAATATTGTCGACAGGAGGTCACCTATTTAGGTCACCTACTGTCGAAGGAGGGTCGCAGACTAACACCTGAGCGCATAGCTGCTATTACTAATATGCCTGTTCCTAAGACCCAACGCGAGGTACGCGTGTTCATCGGGATAACTTCGTATTGTCGGTATTGGATCCCTAACTATTCCCTACTAACAAAACCCCTTCTTTACCTGACCACCAAAGATGTGCATGAACCCATGCCTTGGACACCTGCATGCCAGCAAGCTTTTGAACAATTAAAGGTTGCGCTATGCTCTGCCCGGGTGCTTGGTACTCCTGATTACCAGAAGCCTTTTGTGCTCTACATGCATGAGGTGGTTGGCGCTTTCTGTTCTAACACAGGGTTTCGGTGGTAAGCAGAGACCCTGCGCCTACTTCTCTGCCATGCTTGATAATGTCGCCAGAGCTCTCCTGAGCTGTCTGAGAGCTGCCGCAGCAGTGGCAGTTTCTATCAGACAATCAGCAGGGCTCGTCCTTGATACTGATCTCACAGTAATGGTACCTCATGCTGTGGATACGCTATTGAATAAGACGAAGACGCAGCACCTTACTAGTGCGCGTCTGACTGGCTATGAATTGACCTTGTTTGCTCCTCTCATTACCATCAAACGATGTGCTACTCTGAAACCAGCCACGTTACTACCCCTCCCTTCAGAAGAAAAGGACAATGATGCCCATGATTGTTTATTTCGGACTGAGGAAGAAACAAAAGTGCGGGTAGACCTGACTGATGTTCCCTTATCTGACCCCCAAGGGGAACTATATGTCGATGGCTCCTGTTTCAAATTACCAGATGGCACCACCACTGCAGCCTATGCAATCACAACATTACACACTGTAGTTGAGACATCCCGTATCCCACACCAATCGGCCCAAGCTGCAGAGTTGGTTGCCCTCCTCAGGGCTTGTGAGTTGAGTGAGGGACTGGCTGTTAATATCTACACCAACAGCCAGTACGCCTTTGGGGTGGCCCATAATTTTGGGTGCCTCTGGGCGGAGAGAGGGTTCTTGACCTCACACGGGCTGCGAATACAGAACGGCCCACTGATACATAGATTGCTGTCCACATTGACACTTCCCAATAAGTTAGCAATAGTGAAATGTAGCGCTCATAAAGCCATTACAGATGATGTTGGGAGGGGAAATGCTTTTGCAGACCAGACAGCTAAGGAGACAGCTCGATCAAAGATGAAAAAGATGTTGGTGGCAGGTCCCGCTAGGTGAGTCCCAGACAATGGAATGTTCGAGGACACATTGGAAAATGTCAGGGAAATACAGGGTAAGGCGACTCTAGATGAATTGGCAATGTGGGAGGAGAGAACAGGTTGTTTGGATGAGGATGGGTGTTGGACTGACTTGTCTGGGAAACAGCAATGGTTGCTGCCCAATTCATATGTGCTCCCTGTTGTCACCATGGCCCATGGCCCAGCGCATATTAGTGCCAAAGGAATATGCAAGTTACTGGACCCAGTATGGCAGAAAGATAATATTGCTAAGGTAGCCACACACCTAGTGAAACATTGCATCATTTGTCTGAAGCATAACCCTGGAAAAGGTACTCCTACACCCGCTGGTAATTTTGCACTGCCTTCCTTCCCTTTAGAGGTTCTCCAGATGGATTTCATCGAAATGGAATGAGTCAACAACTTAAAGTATGTGCTAGTAGTGATTTGCACATTCAGTAAATGGATTGAGGCTTACCCCACTAAAGAGAATACAGCCATGGCGACGGTGAAGGCACTTCTAAAAGAGTGCTTCCCCCGCTATGGATTGCCACACGTCATTTGGAGTGACAACGGAAGTCACTTCAGTTCAAAAGTCATTGAATTGGTGTGCACAGGTTTGCATATTAAGCAGTAGTTTCATGCAGCGAATCACCCCCAGTCAGCAGGTCTGGTTGAGAAGTACAATGGTACTCTCAAGCTGAAACTAGCAAAGATTCAAGAAAGCACAGGATTGCGATGGCCAGATGCGTTACCCTTGGCTTTATTATCTACCAGGGCGACAGCGCATTCTAGAACAGGGTTGTCACCGTGTGAAGTGGTCTTCGGGCGCCCTGCTATTGTCTGGGGCGTCCCAAGACCCAAGCGATTCTCCGAGATAGAGTACCCCCTGCTTGTAGACTATCTGTATGAGTTGTCTAAAGATCTTCGTTCTCTTCACCATCAGATACAAGACCACACTGCAGCCAGTACCAGAGGGGCCCGGGCATCAAATACAGCCCGGAGATTTCGTGCTCATCCGAAACTTCCAACGAAAAAGCTGTTTGGAGCCAAGGTGGAAAGGACCTCTCCTCGTCCTTCTTCCCACCTGCACAGCCGTGAAAGTCGACGGCAGCAAACACTGGAACCATGGTTCACATGTTAAACGGATATCTCTACCGCTCCCGTATGACCGTTGGGTCAACGAAGGCATCGCTGATCAGGAAGAAGAGAGGGTGCAACGCTTCGTTCCTTTCTCTGATGCACGATTGAGGTGGGGGCAGACGGACGAAGTAAGTGATGCAGCCCTATTCGAGGCGATCCCACCAGAGATAAGGGCCGCCCCGGATAACAGCTTTTCTAATACACCGGAATCTGAGTCTCGATGCCCATATGATCCTGAGTTTCTGCCCCTTTTTATTGATGAAACAGTGCCTGGAATAACGAAATATAATCTGAGGCCCCGAAAGAAGGACGGTGCACCAGCCGAACAGTCTAGGAGTTAGGGAAGGACTTGAGCTTAGGGCGCAGGTGATGTGCCTAAGGTGCCTGTATTAGACTAGAGTGAGCCACACTGGTGCACTGCCCTGGACACTGGACAGGATAGTTGAGGGTATTTGCCCAGGAGGGAGGGTGCCCTATCCTGAGAGAAGAAGGATTTGTTTTTCTGCAAGGGCTGCGATCGCGCAGCTCCTCCGTGGGAGTGCTTCATAGCACCGTCGTTGATGAACAATAGGAGCCTGCCAGCGAGGCTCTAGACGGACGCTGGGTGATTTGTGCCCCCTGGTACTGTTGTTGCAATAGTGGCTCTAGCCCGTGAATTTTTCTTTCCCTTGTGACACCTATAAGTTGCCCTTGAAGTTTTCTAAATGCATCCCTTTGGTCGTCCTATCCCTGATGAGGAGCAGCCCTTTGTGGCTCCGCGTCCCACTTCAGATGGTCCTGTTTGGTCCTCTTGGTCCCCCAAGACTAAAATAGTGTTAGTGGTAATAATTTTGCTTTCTCTGATATTTGTATTTGGGGTGCTGTTCTTCCTGGAAGAAAAATATCCTGTGCATGCTTGGATAAGTACTACGCCAGCCCCTACTGAACATATTTTTGGTACCTTAGCGCCTCACAAAGAAGAACACCGGAAGTCCTATAAGGACAATGTTTTTATTCAGACATTGCACCAAACACATGCTGTTTATAATACAACGAAATGTTGGGTGTGTGGTTTGTTACCTTCTGTCACGCATCGCAGTGAGAACTTGCTACCTATGCCCTTATCCTATGTTAATAGCTGTGAGGGATGGTTTACCTTACTTAGTTTGATCTGCTCATTCTCTCAAGTTGACTCCTTGGAACGAAGAGGCACCAGTTCCCGTTCTTTGACAATGAATGTGTATTCTCAGCATAGGTCCCCACCTGGTGTTTCCCCTGGAGATGGGCGGTTTGATCGAGTATTCTTGGGTTCTTGCCTCAGGGCGGCAGATCGAGGTAGAAAAGCAAACAGAACAGGGATGGATAGAGATAGATTTTCTCAGTTCAATGTATCAGAATATTACCAATCCTTCCAAGCCCGCAATGTCACTGAAGATAAGCCCATACCCCTGGTGGTGGTAGATGTCGTGGCTCCTTTTTGTGTTCAAGGGGCGGGAGACATAGAGGTTGGGGACAGTAGATGCAACACCACTTCTATATTGAGGATGCCCAAGAGTCCGCCCTTGATCCCGCCACCTAATGTTTATTTTGTTTGTGGTGCTCGTGGTTATGTGTGGCTCCCTGAGGGATGGTCCGGGCGGTGTCACCTTTCTTACCTCTTTCCTCCAGTCTATATAGCCCCTCCCAACTACCACAAAACTCATCGCTTACAGCGTAGGGGTGTCCCAGCCCCCCGAGTTAAGAGAGTGGTCAACACAGACGATATTGATCAGACAGATACTTCCTTGCAGCAATTTACTGACATAATGAAGGGCATTCTGCTGTTCTGGGGTTCCATGTTCAATAGCCGTAATATTCGGCGCCTGGCCAGAGTAGTTGAGGGAGTCATTAATACAACTGCAGGTATACTGACTAATATTATAGTCGAACTTCATGCTACGAGGCTCGTTTCTCTCCAAAATCGGATGGTTCTAGACGTCATTCTGGCTGATAGGGGTGGAGCTTGCCGCGTCATCGGCAGCAGCTGCTGTGTGTACATTCCTGATAGTGCCCCTAATGTGTACTCCGCAATACAGAAAATACACAGACTTGCTTCAGATATCCATCAGGATAATGATTCATGGTCCCTCACAGAGTGGTTCTGGGGTCTGCTGACATCATGGGGTTGGAAGATATTACTTGTCCGAATAGCCATCGCAGGAGTCATCTTTACATGTTGCTTGTGCATTAATTGCCTTCCAGCCTGTTGCACCTATTGTGTGAGTAAACTCACCCCTACTCCTACATTGCCAAGACGAGATAACAAGATCTCTGCTATGATGATGGAGGAAATTCAGGTCATAATGCTCATTGATGAGGGCATCTTTCAGTATTAGGTGATTTCGATGCTCATGTGTTGTTTTGTTTTCCCTTGTAACATGAGTGACCATGCAATTTCTTTCTCCCCTTAGAATTGTAAAAACCCTACCGGATAGCGAATAAAGCATTTAGCCACCCATGCTAAAAGGAGGGTCTGTTAGGTTTCAAATTCCCATCCCTGCGACGCACTCATTTCATGCTATATTAGGTTAGCAATGTGTGGCTAAATAGATGTCATTTGTATCCACGTTATGCAACCCACTGAGTTATCCCCGTAATGCGCAGGCTTCAGTTAGCGAGTGTGACTTCATTTTGCATTTCGTAATCCTTATTAGGCTGCTTAGACTGTGCCTGAGTTAGGCCTCATTACTCGTATTGCTTGCCTCAGCAGAACACTGTATTTCGTTATTATTTTTCCTCTTGTTCAAGGCTGTTTCTCGACTTACTAATGAATGGGCCATTTTGCCCTCGCATGCCTATCTGAATGTGTAGCTTCTGCTCCCACGATAGGAGAAGCTGAGACCCAGCACGGTGGCCTTGGATTCCTGATAAAATGTACCCATCTGGCAGCTGTTAGCTCATCCTACTGTGCCTCTTTGTTCATGTTCGGCCCAGGCCGGTAGTTTTCCATTGTGGGCGTGGTTGGAGGCTTCTCGGGAGGAATTATTATTCACTGTAGACGGTTGGGGGGCCAGTCCCTCGGCAGACATCTTAGGGTGCAGGTCATGATGGACTCCTCTGCAGAGCATTGCTAATAAAATGTAAGTTTGTATTCTCTACTGTCTGACCGACTCTTCATTCTTGGGAAGGCATAGCAGGTGGTTGTAAGAAAACCCGAGTGGCCCTTGAGGGCCACTTCCTTCACACCCTCCCCAAATAAATGCATTCTTGGCTTGGTAGTTGGGTATGGGGGGGCTGAGTCTGATCTGCAATGGCTGTGTAATTTTGTTTCACATTGATATAATTTCACTAATAGGTATTAACTTGTTCATTTTTTGGACCGGGAACATAAATATAGATAGTCACAGGTTTTCGAATAAAGTAGTAAATCTGCACCCACAGAAGTACGCTTGAAAGGGTGCAAACTTTCAAGATTTTGGAATTCTCAAACATTGGCAGTAGGAGGCCTGAAAAGCTGCTCCAGTCTCAGGTTTCCAGGCATACTACTGGTAATCAAGCCACCAAAAGGTGATGGGACAAATGCTTGCAAATAGTCTAACCACTTGCACTTGCTCAAGGTAGCATTTCAATCCATCGTTATTCACCCACTGTGCCACTATAGACAGAGGCCCATCTAATGTAAATCACTACTCACCCTATTACTCATGGGAATCGTCCATCCCAATCCTTGGTCATGTCACCCTTCCAGCCGGCGACCCACCTGTTTCGAGTTGGGAATTGTGAGATTCAAATCCCCCGAATCTCACTGACTAAGCTCCATGTCTGCTTGCAGTGCAGTGTGTAAAGAACACATCTTACTGCCCTCCAATTTACTAGAGCTGATCATGTCCCTCTGATCCTATTTACGCTTGTTGCTGCTCAAATGTATTTCCTCTTTGGGATCTGTACAGCTATGTTCCATACAGTCATACAAGTTATCTGAAGTACACCATGTCCTTGTACAGGGGCTCATATTGGTCAAACTTTATTAAACCACCTCTGAACCATGAAAGACCAAAACTACCGGCGACTCCACTTCAGGTATCAGAAACTAAAACAAGCCATTCTGTGATGCTAAGTAAAAGCCCTAGATGGGCAAAAAAACTTGGAAAAACATTAACATTCAGCTTCATGAAGTCATTCTTCCCCAGTGGAACAGTGACAAACACAATGCACTTGGCACATGCTTAATCAGGTGTATCTTGTTTCCAGAAAAAATGGGCTGTGATACATTCCTCCTCTAAAACAACAGTGGCTAACACTTGCTCTCTGCACATGCGCACCAAGGTGCATCTTATAATCAGAAAAAAAAAACAAAGGGGCTTATTTGCAAGCCTATTCCGCCGCCAGTGTGTCACTTTTATTGCCGCACGGGCCGCACAGTGTGCCTTCCCATATTTACAAGGGCACGTAAAGTCACCCTGCGTGACTTTTCATGGCCTTGTAAATATGGTCCCCTTTCACGCATTACTCTGCGTGAAAGGTGCGTTCTATGGGTGTTGCTGTGGGTGTTCCCACATAACATCCATGGGACCTGATGCATTCCCAGATTTACTAGGTTTCCTACAGATCCCTACGCCTTTCCAGGGGAAGCGTAAGGGAGGCGCAACGAGAATAAATACCTTTATTTCTCCTTGTTTTTCCTTTTTCTATGTGTGCTGCGTTCTGCAGCACACATAGAAAGAGGAAACCTTCTTGTGATTGTTTTTGTGCCTTACAATGCAGACAACCTTGCACCATGGCGCAAGGGTGCCTGTGTTGGCTCATGGCTGCACAATGTGCGCCATCGCAGGGGAAAAGGACAGGAATGCGCCGTATCTTGCAGATGCGGTGCATTGCTGCCCTTTTCTTTTGAGGCACAGCAGTGCAGCAGGAAGGCTTGCTGCGCTGACGTGCGTTAGAATATTATAAATGAGGCCCAAAAGGGTCTACTCACAACAGCATTTTGGGGCATGCCTTTATGAATTGGCTCCAAAACTTAGAAAATTGGAATAAAAAGGAGAATTTGCACAATATCCATATACCATTGGAAGAAATAAAAAGAAGGGTGCCTTACAAACAGGGAAATGGATGTGCCATGACGTATTCCCAAAGAAATGTTGAGTATCTAAAAGTACTCCAATAGTATCCTTCCTGTATTCATAAAAGCTCTTGTGAATCAGTCCTTTAGAGTCCTTACTTTAGTGTCAGACTCATCAAGAATTTCCCTGACAGACACATGCGGCCACACCTGGTCAACCTTGGAAACCTTGTTCAACCCAAGCAGTGTCTTGCAAAACCATAAAAAAAGTTTACAGATCTCTGAATAATACCAAAGAGCAGGGCCAAGACTAAACCCGGAGGTAACCAGGGCACCAAACTATGACGACACACTCTCCTCAGAGGTCACTCGACTCCAAAACGAACACTCATCCTGGAACATTCGTGTCAAACAATGTAACACGCGCAGCCATCCATATACAAGGTGTAATGCACTCAGGAGTCTTACTACCGGAAGTCACGTGAACAAAGAACACTTTGATAGAAGCAGGAAGCCAATTGGATATATCACATGAACAAGAAGTACCAAAAAAATAAATGACAGAATTTTTATCACGTCATGAAAAACTATAACTGACAAACTACATAAAACACAATATCTAAGACAGTTCCACTTTTTAAATTATAGATAAGAAACACATGTACTCTAGGATAAGTGCATTTGATATCATCCCAAAATAGATCTCAACACATGGCAGCACAAGAAATGTATAAGGCAGGAAGACCACTATTAAGCTGGATAGACTCCTTTCAATACTTTTAAAGCCGGAACAATAAAAAATGTGGCAGTAGTATCCTCTTACACTACAGACTTTATCTTTACTGGCCACTCAATACACATGGTCTAAAATGTCTTAATGCCCTCGCTGGTGAGAGCAAGGCTTGCAGAACCTTACCTTGCATGTGTTTGTGTAAGAATGTGTTGGGATTGAAGAAAAAGTATCTTCTATGTGTGTACTCGCTAGCACACCCTCTTACACACACACAGCACTATGAATTGTCTTAAGTAAAAAGCACAAATCTGCCATCCACACCTTTCTTTGTCCCTGAAATTTGCTTCCTTTCCTCTCTCTCCTCGCCTTAGAAAACTATGCTGTTTTGGTATTAGACAGTGTGGGTGACTGCTGTGTAGTGACATATATTCCATGTGCGGGAGTCTGTCATGAAGTCTTTGAACCAATCCCAGGGCTTGGACTTGCATCCTCTTCATTTGGGAGCTGTGTTCCAATCCAGAGATGTCAAATGTCTTCTTCTTCATGTTTCTGATACCTTATCGGCCAGAGTAAACTGATGGCAAGACCTTCCACCCAACCACCAGCTGAGGCATGGCTGTCCCAGTCCACTTTCCATCTGCCCTGGTGATACCTTCAGTTATTGACTTGACACATATCACTACTTGGGAGCCGCCATTTTCAATGATGAGTTCAGCACAAGGGAAGGCCGGCAATTGTGACACTAGTATTTTCCCAGTGGGTTCATGCTAGGGCAATGCTTTGAGAACTGGATGGACTTCCATGAGCCAGACACAAAAACTCGCATGGCCACATTATAGTCACAGCCTCAAGGAGTGTGGTTCTGTCCTAACATTACTAGAATTTATTTTGGTTTCCTTTCTGGCCGTGTTTAACATAATTCTTGTGTTTGTAAAAGGTCCTTTGCACAAATATTGGCCACAAAATTGATCTTTGAACTAGAATGTTCACTGTCATTATTCATTTTGAGTCAGTGAAAGGTACTGTTCAAGGGAAAACAACATGTATAGATTTTCAAGCAAAGGTGGTCTGCTCTTTTTGAGAGCTTGAAACTTCGTTAAAAAGAATGGTAAAGTGAGGGAACAGTGAGTTACTTGTCAGCATGGCCACCTGACATGTGTCTGATTTTGGCCCAGCCCTATCAAACTTCCACTATCTCTGGATGGCCAAGACATTTATTTTTTGGACCACATTTTTTAATTAATTTTGAATGTGAAGAGTACAGCAGCTCATCATGGATGGGAATTGGGCGCTGTTTTAGATAACACAAAAAGAATATCACAGATCCCCCTTGTTCTTCGAAATTCATATAAATTGTAGAACATTTTTTCTCAACTAATCGCAACCTCTCCAGGAACAATCCAAAAGGAGCATTTATTAACAGTGTCACAACCAAGAGTAATTATAGCCGGATATACCAGTCAAACAATACTTTGTAGTGCGCTTCCTAACCCAGCACACAACACTGTGCAATGTTTTATTTAGATCTCTCCACGAGTGTGACCATTCTTGATCCATAGGCATTGTCCCCAGTAATCCAGACTATCTATCAGCATAGGGATGTGTGTGAGATGCCATCTCATTCAGTGGTATCTGGTATAATTGAGAGGTGGTCCCCTCTGTGCCCATAGCCACTCTAAGAAACATCTCCATTAGTGTTGAGTCCCTGGAGATCTTCTCTTTAATAGTTGGGTGTGGTAGCCAGTGTCTGATTTGAGCATAATGTAATTTTTCTGATTCTTCAAGAAGAAAGTCCTGCTTACAGTCCTCAAATGACTTAATGGTCCCTTTATTGAGTAAGTCTCTCACCATAAGAGAGTCTCATGCACGCCACTTGTTAAATTGTCCAGAAGTATAGGCCGGAGTGAAGGATGGGTTGAACTGGATGGGCTTGTAGGAGGAAGGATATGTAGTTACAGGAATTTTTTATACATCCCAGACCTGTAGTGTAGTGTTTGTCCAGGTACTCAAGTAGACATTACCGTGTCTTTCCATTTTAGAGCACCAGACTAGATCCCAGAGATGTCGGCCTGCCACCTCCCTGGCCACATGGAGCCACGTTTTTTAAGAAACCCTGGCACTCAGGTCTGCCAAAATGCGATGTTGGCATACTACATAGTACCTGCGGATACTGGGTAAGGCTAACCCTCCCTACTTTGGACGACATAGCACCCTATATGCCACTCTCGGTCTCCCAACTCCCCAGATATATTTTAGGAAAGCGCTTTTCAGGGATTTGAAGAGGGTGTCTTGGATGAATATTGGAAGTGCTTGAGCTCATATAGAAGCCTCGGTAATATGTCCATTTGAAATTTATTTTTTAAACAGACGTATCTGCCTTTGTCCTCCTAGTTCCTTTAAGAACTGACTGGCAAAATACCCAGTGTAGTCATGTAAACAAAACTGTAGCGATATGACACGTCTTTTTATCCTCAGTCACATGTCAAGAAGAGGCATTACCTTCCTCCATCTTTAGTGTCCTAAGGGTGCTTCTGCATAGTGCAAATGGAAGAAACAATAAACATGGCAGAAGAACAGAGATCCCAAGACTGAAACTCTTTGAAAGCTTTCCATCCATTCAAGCAGGATTGCTTTGGCAGAGGCCCTTCCCTACTGCTGGCCTTATTTTGTGTCGATCAGATCACATACTCAGCTTCCACTCACCTATGAACATAATCCTGGGTACATACTGGCCATCTGGAGACAGGTTCTTGTCTGTTGTTTCATACTGTGGGAACAAAGAGAAGAGATAAAGAGTACAGAAAAGGAAGAGGATCCCTTAGCACTATGTACAGATAAAGGCATGTTTGCTGCATTTAGAAGGTCATCCTTTGCAGAAGAAACCGAGATACAGTTGGACAAAAGGAAACATTTAATTATTAGTTCCAAGTATGGCTACAGTATAACGAATGTGTCAACAGGAGCAGACACCCTCCTAACTAAGCCTCTCAGGTACTATCAATTTATCCATGTTAGCTTATTCACTGTATTTCAATTTGCATCACAGAATCCCAAAGATGAGCAGGGGGGACACAGGGGGACAGAAGGCCGGGATAAAATGCCTTTGCATTCTGTTCTTATAAAACATTTCCTTCCAAGGGGTAGGGAGAAATAATCGATGCCCCATTGTAATATCAATGTTGGAATATCACCATGTCAGTAATTGGGAAGGTAGTGCTGCAGGTGTTGACTGACTGATTTATTGGTTATTTTGATTAAAGTGGGAAAGTTACTGGATTTTTACATAAATAGAAAGGGTGTGTAATTGTTTATGTATTTTTTCTTCCTGACGAAAACCTGCAAGGTGAGTGTTGGCGTTATCCTCCTCTTCTCTGGATTTCAATTTCAGTATGGTAAGCAGCATGGGCCACAAATGAGAATGTCTATTTCAGCTTTACATGTTGAACCTGAGGTCGAAGCTGATTGCTTCTCAATATCTACTTGGGTCCAATCAATGATCAGGTCCTTCTATCGTTCCTCTCAAGCAACATTGTTTGCCTAACCACCTATTATACACAGCCGTGAGCCAGCAAAAAGTCCCATTCAAATGTTTATCTACAGTGTTGAAACATATCCGCACACATTTAAATTGCCACATTTCCAAATTTTTTAACTAAATATTTTTGACATAATAATGTCTACATATTTAATTTTTTTTTAATTTGTATTTCAGCTGCAGTGCAATGTCCTTGATGGATGGCAGTGCCAATAACAGCACAACTTAGCAGTCCAATTGGATAGATGCTGTTGATGATTTTTGGAAATACTCTATCATGGTTCATTTTGCTGTTATATACTTATCTTTAGAGTGATGCTTTATCACACATTGATGAGTGTTTAGCTTTTTCAATCATGTTTACCTGCTTCTCAAAAACAAAGAAACCTTTTCGGGTTTTGATATAGCATATATATATTATTTTTCAAATGCATTGCAACAAAGGTTTTAACATAAAAATGAATGCCCAACGCAGACTCTGTTACCTGGCCATGGAAACTGGCATACCAGTCAATTACTTTTTGGGTTGACGAATAGCATTTTCATTGAGACCCACTTGTTAAATCTGGTACTGAAATATCCCTGTAGATGCAGCTTTTACCTCAAGTGCTCTCAGTAAATTTTTATCCAAACAAAGAAATAACACTTATTAATGGGTAATCACATACTCAATGGTATTGGCATTCATTTTGCATGTGTTATTACTCCTAGCACTGTGGTGTGCGTGGCCAAGAACCACCTGGTGGTACTTACCTAAAAAAACAAATGCTTGAGAACCATTTGCTTCAAACTACTTTCCCACCCATTTTACCACAGAGCTCATTGACTTTGTAATTTTCACTATAAACTTGCATGAGTCCACCAGTCTGGCTCCCAGCACCTTGTGCTCAAGTTATGAAGTTTTTACTCACAGTGAGGTTGATGAGAACGAAATCTTCTGCCAGTTTCTGGGCTTCCTGGCTTTCAACAAACACCTTCTTCAGGGCTATGAGGGAAAAATGCACTTAGTTAGCCACATCATTGCAGAATAGCATTTTCCAAAGTTTCTCAAACAATTGTTTTACTTCACAGTCCCTATTAAGTTCACAAGGTTTCAATGATGTGCAATAAAGTAATGAAGTTGGAATGGACCGACCTTTATAAACTCTAATCACTGGTCACAGCTGGGCCTGGTCAGTTCTTTGCCACTTCTTGTCAAACAGCTGAATTTTGCTATGGGCCGTCCGTAAATTTCTCTTTATTTCACACATCAATAGCTTCTGTAGACAATGACTCTTGTGACTTTGTAGACTGGCACATGAGCTAGGTTGACATAAGACGCTGACTGGGTCATGAAGACTGGAGCAGTAGAGTTACTTGGTGTGAGCACTAGCATGCATTAGGAGCTGAGCACAAAGTGTGCTCCTGTACTGAATCCAGCAGGCACCATTAGACACCACTAAAATTAAGGTGCTGCATTACATACTACTTGCCATATGCCTTTGTTTGACATTTTCCACAGAAATAGAGTAGATGTAAAAAAAATCATATACCAGCAACAAAATCTAATGAATCTATTTGTAACTGGTCAACTGGAATTGGCAACAGGTTTGCATAACAAAACACTAAACTGTAAATGAGGCCCATGGATTCAACATAGACAATACAGACGTGATGATGATAAGAATTTTACAGTTTATTACTGCACTGCTGCTGTGGCATACCATAGAAAATTAAGAATTATTTACCTCAAAATGTTTGAAAACATGTAGTTTCCCTCCCTAATTGTTCACCTAGGGAGATTTAACAAGAGAGAATCCTGGGTGGCCACAATTGTAGTGTGTTCTGAGCAGGGTCCATGTTACATGAGGTATCATTTCATTCAGAATCACTGCCTTGCGCAGTCCTGGTTCAATTCCTTTTTCTCCTAAATGTGTTGTGTCCATGACTTTACCTCCATTCTTTGCTCCTGACTTTCTCCCTGGACTCTGGGGTCCTCCAGGGATCTTTCTTATTGTCTGCACCCTCCCTTTGTAATGTCTATGCCGAGCCTTTGTCTAAGCTCTTCCACTTCTTTTGCTTGGCCTTCTACGTTACCACTGACAGTCCTCAGCCTATTATTAGGGCAGGTGGAGATCCATCATCATCAGCATCTTAACAAGTAACTTTGGGTAGGTCTTGGGGTGGATAGTTCTGCCATTGACTCAAATTCAGTTCACATGAGACTGAGGCGGAGGTGGCAGCAGCAGAGCAAATGTTTGGATGGATATGTGCTGGCCCATTGAGATGTTCACTTTCCCCTCCAGTCTTTTCTCTATTATATGAAAGCCCATTTTGACTCTCCCCACTCTTTGAGCCCTCAAACTCTGCCATTTTGCCAAGTTGATGTTTCAAATGGTGGGCAGTCAAAATATCGAATTTTAAATATCGACCTACACTAATATCGAGTTTTTAATATCGTAGGGACAGAATATCGAAGTCAAGAATATCGTTGACCAGAATATCGACTTTAAGGTAAGTAATATCGATTTTTTTAATATCGAAGTAAGTAATATCAAAGTCATTAATATAGTTAGCAAAAATATAGCTGTTAATAATATCGATTTTTTTTACTGTTATGTATTTTATATGTATGTTTAACATTTTTTGTAAAGTTTTTTCATTATTTTTAAATATATGTATTAAATGTTTAGAAAATAGTAATCGTTTTGAAAGGAAATTTTGCGTTTTAGTATCAGAGCGGGTTGTGGGTTTATAGGGGAATAGGGTGGGAAGTAATTTAATTATAATTAATTAATTAATATGTTTTTATTTATTGTTATTCATTGTTAATTTATTGTTAATTAATTATTAATTGGTAATTAATTTATATTAATTGGTTAATTTATAATTATATTAATTATAATGAATAAAGTCAAGTTTTCGCTGAAAGCCGCACGCCTGCCAATACGTGCCGGTGCCTGCCGTGGTCACGAAAAACCACAATCCATGCAAAGAGTCCAAACCACGAAGGAATGAAGCGGCACACCAATCCCGGTAAAGTGAGAGCTTTATTAAGCTTAAAAACGACGCGTTTCAGCCGTGAAGGCCTTTGTCAAGTTACCCGGATGTAAATCGGACGGCATTTTCAATACACAATGAGCAACGTCATACTAGACATAGTAGAGTTACTTTAGTCGTTCTGCTAATTTCCAACAATACATAATGCAAAATGCAATGGATCAATAAATAAACTGCTCAACAAAATACATACGAACAGTTAGTGGAAATGTTCATAAATATAATAAGTAAACATAAAAGTAAAAATAAATAAATATAATAATAATAATAAATGTCAAAATGCCAATGATAATTGTCATCATGGTACGTTCACCTAACCTGATATTGAGTGGGAACCCAGCTACATGATGATTTCGCTAGATGTGGTTCACTGTATACATGCATTGATCAGTGTAAAGGTGTTGAAGCATGCATGTACTATTTACAAAGTCAGTCAATTGATAAATTGAATTTCACACTTATGTTAAAGCAAATGATGCTCTTCTGTTTACAGGAGAACATATTTTTGTTTGATAAAACTCTGTATCGGCAGAGATCCGGTACAGCGATGGGCACTTGCTTCGCCCCCAGCCTGGCTAATCTTTTCCTAGGCTGGTGGGAGGAGCGGGTGGTCTGGACTGACACTTTTGAGAAATACACTGAACACATTCCACTATGGCTGAGATACATCGATGATCTCTTCATTATTTGGGATGGGGGTCTTGATCTGGCCTCTGAGTTCATCGATGTATTATCAGCGCCAATGACCTGAATTTGACATTCACGCATTTCATTGATTAATTGGTAATTAAATTAATTATGTTATTTTTAATGTGTAGCGGGTTGTGGGTTTATAGGGGAATAGGGTGGGAAGTAATTTAAATATAATTAATTTGTTAATATGTGTATATTTATTGTTATTGATTATTAATTTATTGTTAATTAATTATTAATTGGTAATTAATTTGTATTAATTGGTTAATTAAACATTATATTAATGATAATTAATTTATTATTATTTTTATTTATTGTTATTGTTAATTAATGTATTGTTAATTAATTATTAATTGGTAATTAATTTTTATTAATTGATTAATTGATAATTAAATTAATTGTGTTATTTTTTATGTGTAGCGCGTTGTGTGTTTATAGGGGAATAGGGTGGGAAGTAATTTAATGTTATTTAAGTCAATATTAATTTAATTTAATAGGTATTTATTAATAATTATTTGTTTAAATAATTATTAATATGTTATGTTAAGTATGTTAATTTAACCCCTACGCGATCCTACATTTTCCCTACTGTTGCACTGACTGGAGTTGGAATAGTAATTTTTACCCCTACCCCTACGCTATCCAACACTTTCCCTACTGTTGTACTCACTGGAGTGGGAATAGTAATTTTTACCCCTACGCTATCCAACACTTTCCCTACTGTTGCACTCACTGGAGTGGGAATAGTAATTTTTACCCCTACGCTATCCAACACTTTCCCTACTGTTGTACTCACTGGAGTGGGAATAGTAATTTTTACCCCTACGCTATCCAACTTTCCCTACTGTTGCACTCACTGGAGTGGAAATAGTAATTTTTACCCCTACGCTATCCAACACTTTCCCTACTGTTGTACTCACTGGAGTGGGAATAGTAATTTTTACCCCTACGCTATCCAACACTTTCCCTACTGTTGCACTCACTGGAGTGGGAATAGTAATTTTAACCCCTACGCTATCCAACACTTTCCCTACTTTTGCACTCACTGGAGTGGGAATAGTCATTTTTACCCCTACGCTATCCAAAACTTTCCCTACTGTTGCACTCACTGGAGTTGGAATAGTAATTTAATTTCCTCCGCTATCTAATATTTTGTATTTTTTTAGCTAATGTACTGTATAATTTTTTTTTAAAAGATTTAAAATAATTTTAATTTTTTTAATTTGTTACATATATTTATTTAATTTTTTTATATTATTGTTTTATGTGTATAGATGTATTTATAATTTATAAAAAATAAATTAAACAATTTATAAGTTATTAAAATAAATATTAAAACATATTAATAAGTAAGTATATATATATTATATATTATATGTATATGTTTAATGTATTTTCAAATTATATATATTACTTATAATTTTTAAGCATTTTAAAATATTTTTAACTATGTTTCTTTTAATTATATGTATTATTTACTTTATTTTACAATATTTTTTTAACTTAAATTAAAAACGATATTTTTAACAACGATATTTTTGACATTGATATTTTTTTCTCGATATTTTTGTACTTACCTTATTGTAGATAGGATGTCGATATTCTTGTCTTCGATATTTTTGCTGCGATATTTTTGTAGGTCGATATTGTGACCTTCGATATTTAGTCAGTGATTCGTTTCAACATGCTTCGTGTACAGAAAGGTTTCAATTACTTAATGACAGTAGCAAGCACTTAGCAGTAGCTGCAACAATTGGCTTCTGGCTGGAGTAAGGAAGACCTTTATACAAGGAGCTTACCAAATACCTACTTCAAAGGTCACAATTTTCACAGAATCAGGTATCTCAGCTTGTAATTGGCCCCTTAGATTCATTTATTCTTAACCACTTCTATATGTATTGCATTGGCTTCCCAAAGAAGCTCAGAATACTTTCTCAATCCTGTGAGTTTCTCATCGAGCTATGTATGATTGCTCTCCCTGAATTATTCGTAAAGCATATTCATGCTTAAATCAATTTTAGATCCCAAAAGACCGTCTTCAGCCAACTTACTGGCCCTCAAGGACACTAAAAGAACTTGTTTAAGTGGTGGGATTTTTAGGTCTGGTGTTAGCCAAGACCTTTTTTCATTTATAAAATTATTTACATAATTTACTTACTTACTGGGCCTTTCTGTCAGCCCTTTTCATCCATTGGTTTGGTACTGTGTCATTTACATTTTTCTATGGGACACAAGAGCACACAGCATTGGGTAGTGGGTCATCTCACTTCAGGGATTGGCTAACTTCACTGTGAGTGATGGCATTCTGCCCTTTCACAAAGAGGTCATTCACAAACAAAGTAGTACCCTTTACTACCAGGGACCATTATGGCATTGTGTGCTCTCTGACATCCCAAAAATATGTTTGCTTTTAGCCAATGTTTTTTTTAGATTTATGAGGGCCCAGCAGCTTCCCTAAAAATAAAGTTTTGCAAACATCATAACAAATTAGTCATTAAGAAAACTAAAAGTGTGGCTATTCGCTTTGCCATTGCTTCTTAATTTTTGAAGGCATCCCAGTGGAATTATTTTCTTTCTCTCTTCAGGCCATCTCATCTCCCCCTTCATATATCATTCAGCTCTGAAGACTTGGCTGTTCAATGTAGCACTGTAAGGCAGTGCGCTTGTTGTCCCTTACCCTATCACCAATAAACTATCCATTGAAGAAGCACTTTATTAAACTCTCTATAACAGAAAGTAACATGATTACGTTAGAGCAATGGGTGGTGAGGGTCGGAGATTTGCTGTTAAGGTCAAAGAGAATGCACAATAAAGGTGAAGAAGCGTAAACAACTCAGTTTCACTGCAGTTCATCTTCAAAGTGGGCACCAGGTGTAAGTAGCGGACCCTCACACCCAACTCTCTAGATCATTTGTGGACCTGTTGAAGACTCAGAAGAAGGACTGCTGTGATGCTCTGCAGCAAGAAGGACTGCTAGTCTGCTGCCTAAGTATGAAGGACTGGAAGGGCACTTGACCTAGGACCACCAGAGTGACTATAAGGGCTAGTTGGCTAGCCTCCTAATCACAGCCTCAGGCACAAAAAAGCTCCAACCACCTTTACCCCTGCACCTTGACTCTGGCTGCTAATCCCCCCAAGTAGTGCCTTTCCAGTATTGTACCCTTGGAAGTGGGTCTGAAGGTGCTCTGCCAGCCTATCTGTGGTCCCCAAATAGAACTAACACAGTGTGATGCATCTCCTCGCACCTCCGCTTTGGAATCGCTACTGCGTGACACATCACCGACACAAGACCTCGCATTGCAGCCCTATAGCTCCCCAGGACTGCCTCAGCACAATGCATCCGTGATGCAGGCTTTTGCCTTACAAGCCTCTGTCGGTGGCATCCTTGGCAACGATGCAAAACCTCGCCCTTGAGCCCTGCTAATAGCTTCCTCAACCTCGCCGGTGTGCGTTGCATCTCGACGCCAGAGACCAGAACTCGACACCCAGACCACAAGGTACCACCTACTGGACTACACTTGTTCCCTTTATGTGGCCTGTGCTCCATCACGGTTGGCCTGAGCTTGTGACTTTGTCCCGGCCCAGCACGACTACATAACCACAATTGGCCCTCTGTGGTTTTAAGCAATATTCTTATTTGAATCTTTAAAATTGCATATCTCTTGTTCTACTGATTTAATTTTGGCTGTTTTGGTGTCAAATAATTCATAAACTTTTACTCTACTTTTCTAACTTGGTGTGAGATTTTTCTTGTCTTGTGTTTTTAGTTTATGACTGTTGGAAGTGCTGCATAAATACTTTACACATTGCCTCTAATTTAAGCCTGACTGC
Organism: Calotriton arnoldi; assembly: GCA_963921515.1. Taxonomy (NCBI): domain Eukaryota; kingdom Metazoa; phylum Chordata; class Amphibia; order Caudata; family Salamandridae; genus Calotriton; species Calotriton arnoldi. Next base: position 1,017,681 of record CAWUFW010004356.1, read on the forward strand.
TTTGAGCTAAGCTACCAGAGGGTTAAGCACAGGTTAATTTGGGTTAAGCACAGGTTAATTTGGGGTTTCTTGTGTGTCTCTCTAATGGGAATTGTGGTTGCTGCTTGAGTAGCGTTTCAGCCCCCTTCAACCTAGAACCCAATTTCCTTCATGAGTTAATGAGGGTTTACCTATGCCTTCTTTGAAAGGTGTTTACTGCAATACCAATCAACTTCCCTATGCTTGAGCACTGTGCAGAGAAGCATGGGATGCCATGGTCTCAGATCTGTGAATGCCATGACTCTAAGCCTTGCCTTACCTTGGCTGTGTTTGCAGTCTTCAAGATGGTGGATGATCATCAATGGCTTGTTGCTGAAAAGAAAGAAAGGTACAGTGTGAATTGTGACAGGACAGCCAGGACCAAAATGCCAGATTTCATATAAAATCCACTGAATTGAGCTAATCTCTCTCTATATACCTACAATTTCTTAAACAAACGCCTTAAAACAAGCAGGGGCTGTGTTGGAGATGGGACTACAGGAGACTGCATTACACCCCTGGTCTTAAGGAGGGCAGATTAAGGTAGCACGGGATAGTGACAGTAAAGCGCAGATCAGCTTAGGAATCCTTAGTATCCAATATGGCCTGCTGGACCTTATAACCCTCATCACATGGGCAGCAGATGTCCTTTAAAATGTCTACAGGCCAACAGGAATTCAGCGGTTCATGCAGATCAACACATGTTCTTTGAAACTATACAGGCTCCATCTAAAAAATGGTCCTATCTTCATACTCCTCTGGGGAGTTCCATTATTCTGGGAAGTAGGGAACAGGTTTCTATGAGGAGTAGTGGTACCATCTGCTCAGATCAACCTCTCTTGTAGTTGCCCCTTTGAGATTTGTTTGATTGGTACAGTCACTCACTAGAGTTCTCTTGTGACTGTGACTGACCAGAGACATTCAGCCACACTGGGGGTACCTACAACAAAAACCAGAATCGCCATCCCCTGCTAGTACCCAGTATGATCCAGCGGGTATACCGCAGTACAGTGGAAAATTAAGGGTAGGTGTCTGTGGGGGTTGCTTGACCATAAGGGGATGGGCAGCGATGGGGCTTGGCCATAGCCAGGTTGTTGCCACCCAAACCATTGGCCATGCACAGATTGGGTTGACTACCTATGGGGCGCTGGGCACAGGGCCTGGCTGCAGGCCAGTTCCAGTGTCCAGACCTCTACTGCTTACAGTCAAAAGGTTTGCTCAATGAGGAAGTTGGGAGAATATGATCAAAAATCTGAAATTCATTAAATAAAAACAAAGGTTAAATTGAGGTTATAGTTAAGTATGGTAATAATATCTAACTTTAAGTTCAAAGATCCTATAAATTCCCTGTAAAAAACAGTGTATGTGTGTGTGGGTGTGTTTGTGTGTGTGTGTTGCAACATTGTTTGCAGCACTGTGTACTCAGCGAATATGTATTTAGTTGCAGATGAGGCTACATTGACATAGTGTGCACTTTTTGACTTGCTGGCTCATCATACTCATCATCGACATGTTACTCTATGATAGGAAGCTGTTTTTTTTACCTGACTGAAGTGGTTTGCTTTGAAATATAGTCATTTATATTCCGAAACATAAAAAGCTGCTTTTTTGTTTATTTATTGCTGATTGGTCTCTTAGAAACACCTCTACTCTTGCGTTTACCAGAATTTAAATGACCATCCTAGCTCCTCCCCAGACACAACCTTTGTTTAGTGATGCCCTACACATCATGTTTGCCCCCTGCCTACAGGGGGCAATCATTCTTTAGCTCACTCCGCCACCCCAGTTCAGACATGGCCATATGCAAATCAGTCTGACCCTGTGCCTCATGGGAACAGTCCAGCCCGAACTGCCAAGCCATGTCTTCCCTGGACCGGAAACAAGCATCCTGGGACCGGTTTCTGGCTTACAGCCGTCATCAGCCAGGCTATCTTGAATCCAGTGGCAAAGTGAGCAAGGGACAGGGTCAGACTGATTTGCATATGGCCATGTCTGAACTGGGGTGGCGGAGTGAGCTAAAGAATGATGATGGATTAAACCCAGATCAGTTGACTGGGGGTGAGTGCTTGCAATGTTCAACACTCCGTCCATCATCCCCTTTGGTTTTGTAAAAGCATTCAGACATTATTTTGGCTATTTTTGTTGAGAAACAAGAAATACATTCATAATGTTTAAGAATCAATGCGCTTTTAAAAGAGGAAGTTAATATGTGGATATTTAAATGTTGATTGACACTCAGGGTATGAACTTGCTATTGTAGCATGACACGTAATTGAGTTTAAGTTTTAACTACTTATGTGTAATAGCATGTCAAAGTTCAAGCAGACAGGGATTATAACATTTGTTTGAATTTATCCCATGACCTCGAGCGTTGCAGAATTGTATAAAGAGAAATGCGTGCAAGAAATCTACAAGTATTTTGTCTATGTTTATGTAAAAAAAGAGTATATAAAGGGTTTTAAAATGGTGCTCATTAGGTGACAAAGGCTCTTGTGTACAGCCAAAATGTGTCCTGTCCAGAGTGGCCTGATGGAATAAACTTAGCCTCTTTAATCCCAGAGTGATGTTTCTTTCTTTTCCTGGGAAAGGAGTAGTGGTGATATATATATATATATATATATATATATATATATATATATATATATATATATATATATATATATATATATATATATATATATAAATGGCTGACATCTGTGTTTGCTGACAATAAAATTACACTTCAGCACAAAATTGGTTCCACGCTCGTTATTCTTGGAGAAAGAAAACTACGAGGTGATTGATATATATATATATATATATATATATATATATATATATATATATATATATATATTTTTTTTTTTTTATTGAGTTTGGCAAGACATTTCTGGTACCTCATATCACAGTTCTAAAGATCCCTCTTCAGTAAGATGCAAAATCCTCAAATTCTTTTCACAAAGCTTCAGTACTTCAAGTGGCTACTAGGTTTCCCTCTTGAGTCAGATCCAGCTCACGTCTCAACAAACCTGCAGTACTTTAACTTATTATGAGAGGCTTCTCTTGAGTCAATGCCAAAGCCTGGAAATTCACTCATTAAGCTGCAATACCTTAAGTGGTTATTATGTGTCTGTGAGAATTTGGGTGTATTATATGATATGGCTGTGGGGCCTCATTGGGGTAATTTGTATCACCTTTGCTCAGCCCTGGGTAGCTGGGGTTTCGAGCAGCAAGGCTTAAAAAAGGAACTTATTATAAAGATTTAACAGCACAAAACAACGAAATAAGAAAGCAACATAACAAGAAAGAGACACAACAACAATTTATAAACATAAAGCGTATTTTTATGACTTTTTAGAGTCCTTGATCACTAAAATCCACCAGGGGGTTCCAGAGATACATAATTTTGAAGATATAGATACTTTTACATGCAGACGCAAAAAGGAATTGGTAAAAAAAAAAGTTTGTAAACTTTTGAAAAGTATAAAAGAGTTTTTCCTGGAACTCTGACCCAAATTGGGCAACCAAATCCGACAGGGCAGAGGGCGAGGATGCCAGTAAAGTTACTTTGGACAGTAAGCTGGCCACCAGATCCCTTTCAAGTCTAGTTCCAGTCTTTAGCAAAAAACTGCCATAGGCTACAATGGAATGGTCCTGATGCTGGGGATACAGAATGAAAAGATGTTCAAAGATGCTCCTGGTGCTGTGGGGTCGACGGGGATGAGTTGCGTGTGATTCTTCGGTCCACTGGTGAGGTGTGGTGATTTTGGTCACTGAGCTTAGGGTCCCATGATGTCCTCTTGGTGACAGTAGAAGGTCAGCTGTGGCTCAGCCACCAAACTTGCGACACAGAGGTCACAGAGAATGTCCTTGGTGGGGGCTAGTCCCCCTCTTGGGTAACCAATACGGAATCCGACAGCTGTCCCATGCACAGCAGACAGTGCAATATTTTACTATTTGACTATTGTGGATTAGTTTCTTAGGTTCCCAGCGGTGGTCAGTAGCGATTCCCCAGAAGTGGCTACTGCTTTGCCAGTTCGGGTTTCTTCAGCTTTAATGTCCCTGTTGCTGTTCCAGGGAGCCTGCCAATTGACTCTGGGAGTCACTGCTTTGATCTGGGGCTGAGAATCCACTTTTCCTTGAGCCAGGAGCTACAGGCACAGTCCAAACTTCACTAGCCCAAAGTGCAGCAGGCGCAGTCTTCCTGATGGTGCAGCCTCTTTGTGCAGTTTCACAGGCAGCGGTGCTGTCCTTCTTTGGTCCTTTCTCCAAATCCAACATGTACCAAGGTCTAGGGTGCCAGGAGTGCCTGTTTTATCCCGGGAAAGTGCCCCATGGGTACAATAGAGTAACTAGCCAATGGGCTAGTAGGACCGCTTCTCTTTGGTGGCACAGTTCCAGTGATGTATGGCATTTGGCAATCCCAGAGTGCAATATTCTTGCCACTCAGGTTGTCGGTACCTTCTCTCGTCTGTGAGGAGCCTGGTAGCCCACCCCAGAGGTGTGGCTACCTAAGGGTTTCACACCCATGAGAAAACCAGTTTGGGGACTGCTGTTCCCTCTCTGTCCCTGTACTCAAATTGTCTACATGAACAAAAGCAGCTTGCTCAAGAGTGTTTTCAGCATTTGCCCTTTGAAGAAGGCTTCCCCTTTGAAGCTTGCCTTCAGGGTTAACACCCCAAGTGGCTTCCTGAGAGAGAAGGTAACACCTCGCCCTGCAGCAACTGCTCTTGTTTCTAAGCCTGGGAACCGTTTACACATCTCCCTAGGCAGTCAGAAAGCTGTCTGTGCACCAGAGCCTGTTCGAGGCCACTGGACCAGCTGGGGCACAGGAAGCAACTTTCTAAAAGTTGCTTAACTTTAATAGTAACATTAATTTCGACTCACATTATGTCATATTTAATGCCTGTGAGGAGCCAATGGGGCTCCTAACTTTTCTTTAGTGAAACAACAACTTTAAGGTTTTTACTTCTAAGGCAAATATAAACCAATATGTCTTGCTTAATAATACACAACTCCCTGCCATAGGGCTCTAAAGGCTTTTCTTAGGGGAGACTTAAATAAATTATTAAGGTAATTGGTGGCTTTGCCATTAGTTTAAATGGCAAAGTTGAACTGGCAGTGTAAACACTGCTTTTCCAGTCTGTAGTGGCAGGCTGGGAGACATGTTGTCCTTTGTCAAACTCAGGGTGGCACAAACAGTGCTGCAGCCCTGGGTGGACAATGTGCCTTACATGCCTTTGGTACCCTGGGCACCATATAATAGGGATTTACAAGTAAGTCAGTGCTTGCCAATTGGGGACATCCATTTTGACACATCTTTTGTAATGAGTCCGATCTGGACAGCAGGCCTAAGTGCATTCTCAAGACCGAAAAACAAGCCTGTTTCTTTACAGTGCCCCCCTTGAGTAAGATGAAAGTGCTTAAATGACCTGTACAATGCTGAGAGGGTGTGGCTACAACATATAAAAGAATTGTAATTTAAAGTTCGACTTCACCATATGTTAGGATTTTAAATTTGGATTCCAGAGACACCAAACATGAATCAGTATATCATTCCATTTGGAAATTATGCTTATAAAATGTAATAAGGTAATCCCAATGTTATCCTGCGGCAGATATAGGCCTTGCAGTAGTGAAAAACAAATGTAAGAGTTGTTCACTACCAGGACATGTAAAACTTAAATATACATGTTCACTTTTTAAATACACTGCTTCCTGCCCCCTGGGCTGTCCAGGCCTACCCTGGGTTGACTTATATGTATTAAAAAGGACGATTACCCCCCGGCAATAGGTCTATCTTGCCAGGTTGATATGGCAGTATAAAACTGCACACACAGGCTCAGCAATGGCAGGCCTGAGACATGTTTAAAGGGCTACTTAAGTAGGTGGCCCAATCAGTACTGCAGGCTCGCTAGTACTTACACAATAGGGCAACCCAATATTCCCCCAGGGAACTGGGTAATCAACATACAAGAAGAATATGTTCCCGGAGGAATTGTTTCTGCTCAATTACAACATATGCTGGTCACTTGATCCAACCGTACAAAGCAAAGTATAAAACAGGTGTATTGCTATCACAAAATTATTAATATATTAAAGCATATAATACATTGCATACAGTCAACAACGCATATTACATGGACGAAAACAACTGACCCCACCCATCTGATCATATTAATATTACTTGAACAAATACAAGGATCATTGGGAAGTGTAAAGTCCTCTTAACCATGTAGGTTAATAAATCCTGAGTTGCATCTGATTTTATATTGATTCCTGCCATGATGTGAACTGTAGCGTGATGCAATCATATAATCATGGTTATAGAGGCAAACCTGTCCACATTTTGGTCACTTATGGCCACACGGTCCCCAAGACCATCATCAGGGCTCAGTGTTGTCAATGCTCAGTAAGAAGACAATACCTAAATGGAGTTTTCACTGTGGCCAAAGCACTCAAGTACCTGAGCGCTTTCTAAGTTGGGTAAACATATTAATCAACAGCTAAACGCTGTGTGTAATATGTCAAGTGGTTGCTACTGCCTCCTATAAACCCTAGAACAATTGCCACAGTCCAGTGACCATTTGAAACATTGTCCTTACTTAGTGAGCGCCTTTGTGGTGGGCTCACTGTGGTGAACTCCTTGATGTATTGAGAACAATTGTTGCTAATTGAAGGAAAGATCTCAAATTGGCCACATCGGTTGGAAAAGGCACCTCGTTGAGTGCTGCAAGTTTCATGCGGTCCATCTGCATTCCTTTTGGGAAAAGATGGGACTAAAAAGGTGAGTTCTTCTTCCTCCAGTTCATACTTATCAAAGTTCACATCAGGCCAGTCATTTAAGATGATTTTAGACTTTGTGTGGTGTGTCCTGTTAATCTTTGGATTGACCAAACACAAGAAAGTCGTCACAGTAGTTGAAGCAGACCTAAACACTCTTCCATGGGCTTGGGTAAATTGTTGAACACTTGTTTCTGTTGATTTTTTTGCACTATTTTGTGTGAAATGTATATTCACTTCAAAAATTGACATGAGGACACATTGTGCAATAAAATACAGTCCAAAATGATGGATTTGCATTTCGCATAATTTTGAGTCATTTTGAGACATTTGCCAAAATTTCACACAATTACACGAAAGCAAATTCTCATGGTTTCTGGGAAGATCTCTGCCACTGATGACACTACAAAGCTGAATTGGAAAAGTTGTATGTGTGTCGAGAATGTGGTTATGATGAAGTGGAACTGTGTCAAGTTCCACTTGTTGTCACTCATGCCCTTCTCTCCTTCTACACTCCTGGACACTGTTTTGTCCCCCTCCCCCCTTTTGTCTCTCTATACATCCGATGTCCAGGGGAAAGGTCCTGTGAATATGCAACACAAAAGAGTGCGGAAAGGGCGAGTGACAATCGGTCATCAGGGTTTGATGGCTTTCCAAGAGGATTCAACCCTTGCAGCCATCTTGGAACCTCCCAGGATATTCTTCAGACATTGAATTATTATGGATGAGCATTGTGTACTAAGGGTAAGGGGCAGGGTGGTTACCTGGTCTGGCTTCGGTGAAGAGCCTCTTCATAGGTCTGGGTCCAGTACAGATTGTCTCCCCACCCTAGAGGAGACAAGATAGGAGACGAGAAGAATGAGCGATGGCTTTCAGGATAGATCAAACCATGTAAAAACAACATTGACAAAAGGAAAAGAGAGCTTAGGACTACACTTCAGCTCCATTGTACTGGGTACATTTGTCCCTCCCACTTGCTAAGGGTTCAATGAACTGCCATTGATGGGCATTTTCGGTAACCAGGGGGTGTGTGGGCTTGTCGGTCCAGTGGATATTTGACAATCATTTTCTCTTCTGGAACCATCATGACAAAAAGCAAAGATTATGGTTTTCTCAGGTCTCAGCTGAGGCACTAAACATGAAATGTGAAAGTAGGTCAGACGTGGAATAGTAGGATGAATGCTGAGGAAACCGATTACTGCCACGGTTGCAATGCGGCACCAGCTTTGCTTCTAGGGGTATCTATGCTCAGCATCTCTTGCACTGATGCAACAAGAGGTGGGGGAGGAAGCTACAGTGTGTGTGTGTGTGTGTGTGTGTGTGTGTGCGTGCGTGTGTGTGTGTGTGTGTGTGTGTGTGCGCGTGTGTGTGTGTGTGTGTGTGTGTGTGTGCACATGCATGCGTGTGTGTGTGTTTGTTTTTTGGACGATTGCATTTTGTTTGTCCAGGCTTCACACTGTTTAATGTATCAAGTTACCCACTTTCAGGGAAACATGCCAAACCACTTAATCTAAGTTAGATAGTGTTTAATGTTTGCATTTAGTTCATTTTTAAGTGCTTCAAAGTTTGGCAACTGTGGCAAAGGAGGCACAGAATGATGGCAAGATTCAGTGCCGATCTCAAGTGTTAAGGTGAGAAATGCACATGTCCCAGTCCGGTGGCATTCAAAGAGGTTCACAGTAGAGCAGCCCAAAGAGCTTTCTTGTATATCTGACTGTATTAATGTGATAATGTATGTCTCTTTTACAAAAAACAAATCTCCAGCCTAAGGCAGAGGTGCACAAAGATACTATGAGGCATATTTACAAGAAGCTAGCACTACCGCAATGTCATTTTGTTTGGCACAGCTTCGGCACAATCAGTGCCCCACGCTGCTCCATATTTACAAACTGATGCATTGGGCCCAATGCATCAGTTTGTAGAGGCCTGCGTCACAATATACTTGTGCCAGGTATAATGTATGCAGGGTAGGCATTCCCATGTTAAAAGCCACACAGAACTGACGCAGTGAAATTTACAACTTTTCACTGTGCCACTCTACGACTTGACTGCGTCAAAATCCCTACGCCTTCTCAAACCAGGCGTGAGGATTGACGCAGGGCTTTTAACATGGGACTCGCCTCTGTGTTCTGACACATTGCTGGAGTTGTGTTAGTCTTACAACCAACTCCAGCAGTGTGCCACTTTAACGCCAACAGGTGTGTCAGAATTTCGGACGCATCCGTGAATCCTTGTGCCATGGAGCCCTGTATTGTAAAGACAGCGCACCCATGGCGTTGTTAGGGTATTTGCGGCAGGTGCAAGAAATAGGGCGGCACCATACAGGAAGTGTCCACTGCACTCCTGCTGTCCTTTAGCAATGCCTCTGTGCTTTGTTATAGTAACACAAAGCATGCATCTGCACCAGGATAACACAACCACCCCTTCTATTTTACAATTGACCACTAGGGTCTGACAAACCTGCCGGTGACCAAGTCAAAGAAGCGTAAACAATATTGCACACTGGTCAATACTCATAGCACACGGTGAGCTGTGCTCTCATTCACACCCTACCTCTGGACATTGTCTGGGGTGCTTTCTTTGGCTTCCTCGAAGTCACTTTATCCTGGGCCAGGCAGTAAGAGACCCCCAAGATGAGCAGGGTGATGATCACAGGATGTGTCTGCATGATGCCTGCAAAGACAAGACAAAGCTTGAGAGATTGGAAGACTCAGGACCTCTGGATCTGAACAGGGTGGTTGACATTTTCCAAGCGGAGGAGAAATAGTTGTAATATCCCCCATTGCATAAAAAGCATCCCAGTAATGTGTGTTGGCACACCCAGTCACCCTGACCTAGAGGGGGAACCACCTCCCTGGACTCCTGAACCCTGCTAAGTTAACATTCACATAACAAGCATGTCGCCCACTTCCCAATCTGCTGAATATTCTGCAGAATTTGCAGCTTCTGTGGAAATGCACACAATCGGTTGATGTGAGTTTGTTACAACCCTAAATATCATGACCTCCTTTCAGCCACAGCTGCTGCTCAGGACACGTTATGCTGCTAACACGGTGGCTCTATGTAGCACCCATCAATCAAACCCACCATTCAGATGTTCGTGGTGGAAAGACCACATCTTGGACCCCTGGTGGAGACCTCCCATGAGACCCAGTAGGGCACTGGCACCTCCACTCCACACCTCTGCTCCTAGAGTCTAACTGCACACAGGCCAAGCAAGAGGAACCAGCAACCCTAGCCTTTATGACACAGTCATTAGTTATTAACATGTTGTCAATTTTTATTGTTAACCTTTTACCAGTTGTTACCTGAGTCCAAAAGCTTTGCAGACTTCACCCTGAGAACGATCATATTCACCCAATAAAATCCTTCAACATTGGGCATGAATCTTACAGTCAGCCAGAGGCAGGATGCCCTAGAGTGAGACAGAGTCAGTCGCATCAATGGCTACCGACTCCATTTTCTTGCGGGGAGCTGATCTGTGCCTAAGGCTCTACCTGATCGAGCTAATATGCTTTGAACTGGTTTGTTCGGCTATCTTTGACCCTCAAGAACTGCCTTCAACTGTATGTGCTTGTCAGGACAGATGCCTGCCAGTGAGAGGAGTTTCTGCTTTCAAGTCTGTGGGAAACGTTTTTAAATTAGCTGGGCATCCGCTACAGTGCCCACCATGATCTCTTGAGAAAGGCGTGCCACAAAGATTGAAAGCGTGTTGTGGGCACTGCCTAGTGTCACACGGAAGCCAAACTTAGAGGCAAGCAAACAGTATACGTAATAAAAATGCAGGACGTTTCCTAAATTAGACCACTGGCAAGATATATAGAGAGGCCAAAGAATGTCATTTCAGACCTTGGCATGAAAACATCAGGGAACTCTGATTCTGAAACATGCCATTCAGAACATAGAGACTGACGTGACATAATCACCGCAGAAATGTGTTGCAAAGTCAGGCAGAAGTGAATGATTATCTAAAAGGAAATAATTCTGGCTGGTACCAGAAGTGAATGACCACCCAGAAGATATGAATATTAGATATCCCTGAAGTGAGGGATCGCTTCAAAGTTATGAATGTTTATAGTTACCAGAGTTCAAGAATCACTATAAATGTTTGGAGGCACTGAAGGGAGCGATTATATAAAAGGAATAACGTTTTAGAGATGTGAGAGGTGAGAAATCCCACAAATGCTGCAAATGTTTAGAGGGAACTGGGAGTGAACGATTCTCCAGAAGGAGTGCATGTTGATGGGTCCTGGAAGTGAATTAACACTGGAAGACATGAATTTTAAGTATCCTGGAAGTGAATGATCACTCTGAAAAATGTACCCGAAGTTGAGAATCATCCAGATGGAATGAATGTTTAGAGGTAAAGAAACTCAATAAACATGTGGAAGGTATAAATATTTAGAGCCACAGGAAGTGAACAATCCCAGTGAAAATACAAATATTTAGAGGGCCCAGAAAAGGAAATATCAGGGAGTGAGGCTGAGTGGTCATTATGACCGTGCAAAAATGTTGTTACACTGGTGTGATCTTGCATAATTCCTGAATTTCGTGTTTTGTGTATGTATGGGATTTTCGCTATTACTCGTTTAGTGACATTTGACTTTATTTGTGCCCGCGGGACTGACTGGAGTTGAAAACATTTTACAGGAGGCATTGTTTCCTTGAACAAGACATTTTGTCAACAGACAAGTCTCCTGTCGGTTTCTTGTGTGACTTTTTTCTGCGTGGTCTACACACGTGGAGAAAAGTTACCTGACGTATTTCATGCAAAACATTTAACTTCATAAAAAAAAAAAAAACATTTAACTTCACAAAGGTTGTGTATATAATACAGAACAAAAGAAATGCCACACGTCCCCAGTGATCACCCGAAAGGCACAACGTTTAGAGGGTACCGAAAAGCAACAGCAAGTCTGTAGGGATTATAATAACTAAACAGCCTGGCATTGAGGACACAGGGGCTGGCATTGTGGACACAGGGTACCTGTAGCTGAACAAATGGCTATCAACCAGCTGCCTCTATTCTTCTGAAGCAGACCAGTGTGGTTAGATTTATTGGGAACTGTGAGGGCGAAAAACAGGGTGCGCCCTTTCTAAGTGCACTGATGCTCAGTCACCATTTGTGTAAACACTCCTGGAACCCGTGCCAGACTCCTGCAGCGTGATCCCATTCTTGAATGTTTACACATTCAAGAGGCTGCATTTAGCAGACTGTGCAGGATCTGTGTTCAGGACCTGGGCGTCCCTGGGAACGGACAGAGATGTAAGCCTACAGCCTCTAAGGAGTGGTCCCTGAGTGGAAGGAGGACAAGGCCAGCTGGAGGGGGAGCTTTAAACATCTATAGAGGTGTCAAATTGTGTGGGGCACCTAACACACGTGGGCCGTCAGCATTCACTGAGTGGTTCCTGTAGTGTCATGAAAGCATGTAATGACGGAACCTTTGTGACTCCTGATGGACTCCGTAGAACTGTGACGTAAGCATTAGAGTGTAGTGAATTGAATACAGGTTTAGAATGTTGCGTTCGCAATTACATGCAGTACATGCAGTAGAATAAAGACGTGTTATACTAAGCTGTGTGTGTTGCGTAGTCAATGACGAATACCCGGGCTGAGGAGGATGCTACAGTTCCAATGTTGAGGGAGGCGAGAACACCAGGGAGCTGAGCAGACAGAACTCAAGATGAAGTCCAAAGGTGGGTTAAGGGTAACAGCCAGAGACATGAACCCACTTGTGCAAGTGCCAGAGTGGGGTGCCAGCCAGAAACACCATCCTTCGGCACCGTCAGAGAGCTCCTAGAGTGTAGTTTCAGCAGCCAGAGAGGCACTCTTTTAGCACTCACAGAAAGGTCACACAGCAGTGGCGTAACATTAGCCCTCGCATCCCTCATGGTGTGGGGGGGATCCCGAGCTCCAAGGGGCCCCCTCGGCACTGTGCACAGGTGGCGCTCCCTTGGCCTGGGAGCTCTTGACTGGGTCGGGGGCGCTCTCCATGTACCTTGTAAGGAGGCTTCCTCATGTTTCATTACACCACTGTCTCAGAGTTGGGGTCAGCAACCAGCAAGACAAGCCTTTAGCCCATGTAGAGCTCCCACAGGGGGAAAGGAAGCCATTAGTGAACCATCAGCACCCATGAATCGGTGCCAGAGTTACCAGCTACAGATGTGAGCCTGCCGCACCCAAGGAGAGTGTGTAGGGGGGAGGTTGAGGGGAGGATACAGGATGCCAGGAGAGGTCCCAGGTTGAATGCATCTATCCCACCTACAGTTAGAGAGCTTTTTTTCGGCCTACCCCAAGATAAGACTAGTTGTAGTTGGGCTAAGACTGCGCGGTGGGTTGCACGCCTACTGCAAATAACCCAAAATTCACTGACCTAAATGACACCAGGGCTGAATTGGGTTTGGAGTCTTAAATTCGCTATAAAATGAAGACCACAGCAATGAATAATAATAAAATCCATTATTAAGAGGCAAGATTCAATTAGGTTTGTGGTATATATTACATAAAAGTTAATCTTATTGTTATTGCCATTGTAATTGTTATTGGTATTGTTAAGGGGTATAAGGAGGAATCCATCAGCATGTGGTTGTTGAAGCACACACGACTGTTCGGAAATGCATCATAGAAAAGAAGAACACGAAGGATCAGGGCCGGCTTTAGGGCAGTGCAACCGGTGCAGCCGCACTGGGTGCTGACCTGTGATGGGGGGGCACTGGCCTCCGAGGGTGCGCTGTGTTTAGCAATAACTTATGACTGAAGCGATGAGGGGCACTTTTGCCCAGGGTATAGTGATAGAATCTGAGGAGGAAGTCATGGGAGGGGGGACCACAAATGAGGGTCGCACCGGGTGCCACCAGCACTAAAGCCGGCCCTGCGAAGGATGGAGAAAAAAGAGGAGAGAAGAAGAGAGGAGAGGCGACAAAGGGGCAGCGAGGTGAGTTTGCAAATCATTAACAGGTTGCCAACTTACAAGTGCAGTTGCTAATCATTCACGTAGAGGAAACTCTTCAATAGGCACAGCTTCCACAGTGTGATCGGCGGAAGGAGGCATGCGGAGGAGCAGGCAGTAGCGTCACGGTCGACTGAATACTTCCCGAATTCGACTTTTGCACTGTGACATTTGACACTGTACCTTATCTTCAAAATGGCCTGTCTGGTGTCCAAAATCCTTCATCCAAACTCTCCTTACTACTTATCACACACATCTCTCTGCGAAGTTCAGTAACTCCTTTTGAATATTCTAGCTTTGAAAAGCACATTAAATTATGACCCACTCCATCTCAGGTTCCGAACATCCAGAATTACATCCTCCTTGCCACCTGCACCAATTCACACCTTACTTCTTCCAAATCTGAATTAAAATATCTCTTCAGCAGATTTCTTATTTCTTCAATACCCTAATTTTGTTCTTCTTCTCTGCCCATGTATTTCCATCAACTCCTGTCCACTTGACCCTCCCTTAAAATGTGAGCTGCTAGCTCTACCTATTTGTACACTGTATCACCTATGTAGGAAGCCTGAGTCTCCCCAAATTCAAAGGATCTAATCCCTATTAGATGAACATGTTTCTGTCAGAAAAATCAGCACAAACAGCGAGGCCTTCTTCAGAGAATACTGCATGTGGTACATGAAGAGCTGCACCAAAACAAAGTTACAATTAATGAACAAAGATTCAATTTCCCAAATGGCACAAAAACAATGTACTTGTGTAGTAGTGATTTAGTGCGTTCACTTAAGAAATTAATCGATATGCTGTTGGGTCCCCACCAACCTTCGGCAGACCCAAGACCTACTGGCCTTCAGAAGACTCCTCAAGACCTGGCTCTTCGATCAGTAGCAGCACCACCCCCCTCTTCCCCCAGCGCCTTGAGACCCTCGCGGGTATGTAGTGCGCTTTATAAGTGACATGATTGATTGATTGATTGAATCAAAATCTGCGTTGGGAGTACACAATGAAAGAACCGTCACTCACCAACCTAGTTGGTGACATGCTTCATCATTGGGTTCCCACCAGAGAGGCCGAATGCCCCTCTGGTGTGCTACTACGCCTGTTTACAGCGGAGCTGGTTTGAAGTGACGTATATGTGCAAGAAAAGGTTTGTGCAATGTGGTGATTTAAAAGGATGCCATGGTTTTATCCAAAAGACTTTATTGGTGGAAAACCTGGCATTGGATAAAATAATGTGAAGGATTAATAACTGGATCAATCTACCAGATATATCCTAAGGTGAATGTGAAATAAAATTGATCAACATGTTTCTGCCACTATGTGCTTTTTTCAGCAGGGCATTCGTCAGGATCAAAAAAATCTCCACGGCGGTATGCGCACCCTAAGGCGCACCCTAACCTGTGGAGGATGATGAACCGGAATGACTTACGGTTTCAGGAAACGTCTTCAGAATTTCTGAAAATCATATATATATAAAGCCGATCGGCGGGGTCCCAAGAGAGGTACCTTGTAGGATCCACGCGGACGGGAGGCTTTGATGAATGTGTGACTACAAGCCACCGCCCCCCTTTGGGATCCATGGAGAAATTCTCCTTTAGGTTTTATAAATATATTAATCCTTCACATTAGGTTGGTGAGTGAGGGTTCTTTAATAACTCAGAGTGATTTCCTTTCTCTCTTTTTTGCTTGCATTAATTTTTTTGCTCCCTTTTGTTGTTATATAATATTTCCCTGGGGGACTAAGAGTAGCATCGAACTTACCCTCTCTCTCTTGTTGTTTAAATATAGTACACAATGAAACCCACCAATGAGTGAGCTGTGATTCTCAAATAGAACCACCCAGGAGAGCGGTGTATTTGTGTTTGTGACTGAATTAGTGCCCCACATGCTGCATCAAGGGCTTAATTAAATATGACCCCTCCCCCACCATAGAACGTCAGCTCCACCCATAGGAGCCAAGTTTACCAAATTATTGGTGGCGCCCATTTTTTTTAGTAGTTCCATAAGGAAGTGAAATGAGGAGTGAGCCCATAGGATGCTTTTACTCACAAGCATGATGGTCCATGGAAAAGAATGAAAGACCCCACCCTAAATCAAGACCAAAAAATATGGAACCTATTTAATTTCTTTTCATCATCACCATCATCATTTTCAGTAGAGCCAGCCAGCCAGTGCTAGACGTCCAAGCTTTCATCCCTTGAACCCCAAAATCTGAGAACAAGTCCTAATAAAAATAGGAGACTGAAAAATGAGCCTAGGCAGTGTGCATCAATGTCACTTCATCACTGAAGAGGGCTGCCACAACCTTATCAAGCCCTCCTTCATAGTACTAGGTAAGGTAAAAACCTAACAATGTGTCTTATGTATACAAGTACATATACGAATTTATAGCGCATTTTATCATACATAATTCAAGCAGGGGTCTAAGAAGCTTATGATCATTTTAAAAAAAAAATTTTTATTGCTGACCTGAAGAGGACTATTGATTATTAGAGCACTCTGAAAAAATAAACTAGATGTTATGTCAAATGGAAATGTGAAAAGAGCATTCAAGTTCTTTCACTAATGTAAATCACATCCACATGTTTCCTTTATTGAGGAGTTGATATTATGAATGAAATCAAAATAACATTTTAAAACATGGGCTACACGTTTGATATATTTATGAAAAGGGCATGTTTTTCAACAACGAATGTAAATGTTCTGTCGTGATTGTAATAATGCGTGGGTGCCAAAGGTACGAGAGGTGGCTTTGAATTGCCGCCGTACATGCCTCTGACACCCCCCCTCAGCCCCCTGTGCTCAGCTGACCCCTCTTTCACACCCTCTCTTTGTCTCTCAAAGATGTCGCCTGCAGTGCATGGCTGTCCGCGCGCTCAGCCAGTAAACAATGCAAAGTGTCCAGGTTCATCCTTTGAGCACTTACTCTAAATTATTGGTGGATATGAAGTTAAGCCTCACCTTTGTAGGCACAGCTGATGCGTGGTGTTAAACGTAATATTTTATACAAAAAAAAGCATATTTTACTTTTTAGCACTAAATGGCCGTTCCATAGCTCATGTTCCAGGGAAAACTCCAACTGTATGAAACAAAACATTTTCAAAAGCCATACATTGGGATTTGACATTCATGAAGCCTCTAACAATTCTTCACACTTGATGGCTAATAAATGTCAAATATGCCGATTTCAGAAGCAAAATGTTTCTAGGGAAGGACACATTTAGTGGGGGGTTGTAGTCACTACCTAAAGGTGCAAATACTAGCTACCGTAAACAATACCGGCCGGAAGGCCTGAAGGGTGGAGAGGTGTTTCCACACAGGGGGAGTGGAATCAGGGGAAGGGATACGTCCTCCCAATAATACTCAGTCACAAAAGGTATCCTGCCCAATAGAAATCGGATCTAGGCACACTTCTCTATCAAAGGAGGGTCTAATCATATGCCACTACCACAACTGGGAGCAATACCTCTTTGTATGGTAACCCTCACACACTCTAGTAGTGTCATGCTTCATCATCGGGTTCACCCTGGCTCCTAAAGGCCAGGGGGGGCTCTACCGTATCTCAGGGAGCACTTTTGAGAGAAGGCCAGGGGGGTTAAAGATTAAAAATCCACCAAAAACTCCAGGTATCCCTTTAATATGGAGTAATGGTGGATATTAAAAAACAAAAAGTAGGGTGTTCCCAGGATACAATGGTCCTATGACCCTAATACCATTGCCAAAGGTCATAGGACCATCAAAAGTGCTCCCTGAGATACGGTAGAGCCCACCCTCTCCTTTAGGAGCCAGGGTGAACCCGATGATGAAGCATGACACTACTAGAGTGTGTGAGGGTTACTATATGTTATGTTATGTTATTATTATAACGCGCACGGATACTCAGGAGTGTCCCGGCGCAGAAGCCAGTATGAAGGGGACATAAGGTATACAAAGAGGTATTGCTCCCAGTTGTGGTAGTGGCATATGATTAGACCCTCCTTTGATAGAGAAGTGTGCCTAGATCCGATTTCTATTGGGCAGGATACCTTTTGTGACTGAGCAAATACTTGCTATTCACGGTTAAAACAATTCAAAAGGATTGTTGGAAAACATCCTCTTTATCCCTTGTCCGTCTCCTCTCGAGTTCAGTTTCCAATTCTTGAACTGGCTCGATGTATATATCTATGATCACTGTTTATTTTACTAGAACGCCGTTTCTAATATTGTCTGTAGTTTGTGTTTTTTCATTATGGCATTTACCCTTCATCTGGCCTCTCTGTTTCCATAGGCTGTGCTTGCCCTTAATACAGGTAACACAATAAAGCGCAATGAAGCCAGGGCCTGCAAAAACACTATAAATAACTTCCAAAACATAGGAACACATAAAGAAATAATTAAAAACAGAAGAGTTGCACCACTGGCATTCTGCACATGCGGCCTTGGCTTCATGTTCTCCCCTGAAGACCCCTAGCTGTGAATCTGCAAGGATTCACATTTGGAATCCTGCCTCATGAATGTAAGAGTCAAGAGCTCTTCGAGTCCTTCTGAACAGCTTCCTGGTGCTATGCTGATCTAGCACATCTGGCAGAAAGACAAGAATGACCCTGTTCGCCCTGAAGACCCTGCTCCAGCACTGACAGCGATGAGGCCTGGCTATTGGTATGTCTGGTACATGCAGACCACGCCCTGGGACGGTTCAGTCCAGAAAGTGAGCTATAGGAGGCCATACTCAAGATGTACCTCTAGCTGAGAATCGGGTAGTCACTAGTGCAGTCATGCATGTACTTTCATAGTTCACTCACCCTTACAAACTCACTCACCGATCCAACCTTTATCACTTACTCACTCCCTATGTCACTCATTCAGCCTCACTCACTAGCCACTTACCTCCTCCCTCATTCACACATTTATTCACTCACTGGCTCATTCAATCACAGTGGTTATGAAGAAAAGGGAAACAGAGAGAGGATGAGAAGGCTGAGCAGGAAAGGAGACGAGTGCAGGGGGGGGGGTGACAGAAATAGTGCTAAGGTGTAGTGCACACCGTGAGCTCACTCACTCTTGTGAGCTTGAAATGTTCAAGGTTTGGTCTTGGTAATTAGGAGTGAGCAGATGGTAGAACAGCAGTACTCGGCTCGGTTTCACCATAATCGCCAAGCGAAGGGCTTTCACCGAATGATGACTACGTGTTTGTGGTCTCAAAAATGTACATCAAATTAATTAATCATATTTGATTAATACGATGACAGCAAGAACCTGTGCCCACTTTCTCTGTCTTTTAAATTGCTGATGCCAAATACACTGTAAAGGCTGATTGGCAGAACGTGGTGGGTGACTTTCTGCTGACCAGACACCCAATCCACGCTCCCTGACATGTGACCTCCTTGTAGGATCCCCACATTGCAGTGCACTGGGCCTCGAGCCTGTTCAGACAGGCAAGAATGTGTTATGACTGCTTCTTTAGAGCAAGCATTGACAAAGACAACAGGCTTGGGTTTTGATTAGTGCACGCACACTGTGACGCAAAGCATGCACACACATGCAGACAGCTTTACCACACCCACAAATGCCCACAACCCACTAGACATTAAGGCTGCCATGCACAAAGACAAAGTCTTAAACACAGATATCACACACAGATGCACATATGTTCAGGAAGGATACGGTATAGAAGCATGGGTACAACACACATGTAGTCACAAAGATCATACGAACAATGGGTAGATGGATCTTCAGATTGAGGAGAGCACTGGTGTGGATGATGTATGACTGCACGTATGTGGATAGATTCACGCAGAATACATGTGAGATGTTGAATGAATGGGTGAACGGATTGAGTGGATGGATAGACAGACAGATGTATGGATGAATGGCTGAATTGATGGTTCTTAGATAGATGGATAGAAAGATGCATGTGGATGGATGCATGGACATGAGCGGGTGCATGAATTAATAAATGTAGGAGTGTGGGTTGAATGCATAGGTATGGGTGGGAATATATGTATGGATGAATATGTAGATGAATTCAAGTGTGTCAGTTGACAGATAATTCATTCATCACAGGCAGAAAACCCTGAAAACGGATGGCTGGGGACAGGTAAGCGTGAGTGAATGGATAGATAAAAGGTTTGGTGTGTGGGTGGATGATTAATAGATGAATGGTTGCTCCTTCATGGAACCGGGCCTGAATTCTTAAAACAACGAATCCACTGGTACACCCCAAATAGAACTTTACGATCTTCTGACGCCAAATTGGTGACAGTACCCAGGGTGAAGAAGGCCAACTGGGGTGGCAGAAGCTTCACAGTTAACGCGGCAAGAGCCTGGAATGTTCTCCCTTTATCCCTAAGAAGCATGACCAATCTTCTTGCATTTAGGAAGACACTAAAAACTTGGCTCTTCACTAATTGATCCTGCGTATCTCTCCATCTGGCTTGATTCCTCTGTAGGCCTTCTCCCAGCGCCAGGACACCCTTGGGTAACAGTTGCGCTCTACAAATAGCAGTAACATAACATAACGTAGATGGATGAAAACTGCATGGGTGTGGCAGGAGGACTTCATGAGTGTCGGTGGAGGGGTGTGTGTGGATTCAAGCAACGAAAAAAACCACACTGTGACTTAGTACAGGACACTGCTGTGTTACACACGCAACCTATCCTGACAATAGCCATGTTGAGGAAAACACAAAAAGAGATGGGTGGAATGCTTGTAAAAAATTCTCAGCCACAGGCAATTTCATTCCATTGTTTTTCACCCACTATGCCACTCCAGACAAGGAACAGCTTTAAGCAAATCAGCCTTGGGTCTGCTCCAAGTGGAACTCACACAGAGATGCAGTCGGTCATGTTACACTTGTAGTCACAATCTGATGATCCATACAAGAATCCTGTACTCAAGAAATATAATGTCTTTTACGGACGAAATCCTCACCCACCCTTAGGTGGCATGCTTCATCATCAGGCCCCTCCTCACACTAAGGAGAGAAATTCAATGGTATGGGCTACTACTTCCGACTCACACCACCCAAAGGGGCAACAGCAGGAGCTGTCTGAGGTTTTTAGAAGTATTTTTGAGAAGTGGTCTCCCTTTGAGAACTAGGTGTAGGTGGGGTCAATCTTTAGTGATAACTGCAAAGTGAATGTGAAATACAATTAAATTAAAACTACCTTTCGGTGGACCAATAATTTTCTTGGCGGTCCCCAGATGGCAGATTAAAAGTCAAGGGAAGTGAAACCTTCAAACAAATCAAAAGCATATTTAGGTCGTCACTCTGCTGCAAAGTGTAAATCAGTGAGGAAAGTGAAAAAAAGGTGTATATACTTAAAAATTCCAGGCTCCTCAATGAGGTGGAGTAGGAGAGCAGCGGATGCGTAAAGCCCTGCTTGTGTCCATCAAATAAAGGCTTGAGTTGCAGCCTAGCTCCCTACTGGACAGCGGGCACCAAAAATAATGGACTTTTATGAATTGTCACTTCAATGGAATTTATACATATATAAACCATTTTTTCCACTGATTTACACTTCACAGCATAGTGACAATCTAACTGTCCAGATGAATGCCCGGAACCTCTAGATAGGGTGCTGAGAAGGACAGAAACATGTCGACCTACACATTTTTTTTGATTGGATTGAAGGTTTCACTCTCCTTGATTTTTAATCTGCGATCTGGGGACCACCAATAAAGTTATTGGTCCACCGGAAGGTAGTTTTAATCTAGTTGTATTGTACATTTACTTCGCAGTCTATACTCACAATTGATCCCATCCACATCTATCTCCCAAAGGAACACCAACTCTCAAAAAAACTCAAAGAGCTCCTTCTGCTGCCCACTGGAGTTGAGAATTATAATTTGTAGCCCACATCTTGAATTTCTAGTCTTGGTGTGAGGAGGGGACTGATGATGAAGCAAGCCACCCAGGGTGGGTGAGGGCTTTCACCCTTAAAAGTTTTTTAGTTTCTTGAGGTACAGGATTCGTGCTTGGATCATCAGATTTTGACCACAAGTGTAACATGACTGATTGCATCTCTGTGTGAGTTACATTAGATTTATTGGGGATTTGATTAGACTTGGGCAGAACTTGCAGAAAAACTCTGTGAGATTCTGCGGAGTTCCGTGAGCAGCAGAGTTGCAGTACATAGCACTGTTCGCACTGATTTTTAGCGCCAGGAGCTTGTTCTCTCTGTAAAATCAGCACGAGCGGCACCACATGATGTGCCAGAGGGCTCTGCTTCTTTCTCCTGGTCGAGTAGATTTCCTACTCGAGCGGCAACTTTCACACTGTGAGCGCAGCTTTCTCAGCGTGAGCAGTAGCGCCCTGCTGCGACAGCCATCATTGAGAAATCTCGCAAGGAGGTGGTCAAGTGCTCGATTTTCTCGCTCGTGCTCACCAACTTACCGTTGGTGAGCTTCGTGTGAGAAAAAACTCTTTCTGGTGGTGGTTGGCAGAGTTTTTCCAAAACTCTGTGCTTTAAGCAGAGCACTGAGTGGGCAAAACTCCATGAGGCGGTAAACCCCTCCAGAGGAGCGGAGTTTACCACCCACCACTAGATTTGATGTATGTCTTGGTCAATAAATTCCCCTGACCCCCCTTGTGTTGTGAGTTGTCTGCACCAATTGGAACAGTCCAGCTTGATGTACCAAGCTAGGTCCCTTCTGAATGGGAACACAAGCAACCCTACACAGGTTTTGACCTATGTAGGCATTCTTAGACAGATATAGCCTCCGTTCTATGCCAGAGTGAGAATGGTATGCATGCACAGGCATACTTTTCACTCCTAGGGATGGCACACTGAAGCTAACACAAGGGGATTGGGTAGAATAATTGCAAAAAGTCTCTGCCACTGGCAGTTACTCGGAGCAACATTCCAGCCCATTGGTTTTCATGACGGCGGCTCCTCCGCTGTGGCGGAGAAGCGTTGCCCCCTCCCCGCCGGCCTCAAAATTTGAAAAATAAAACATGTTTATTATCGTTTTATTTTTCTTTCATTGAATGATGCTTGGGGGCAGGGCCATCACGAAGCAAGTCAGGAGGGGGAGTGGTGAGCACTGCCTTCCGTGCGCATGTGGGTTTGGCCGGCCGTCTCAGGACTCAGCTGCATTGCCAGGTTGGAGACAGCAAAGCACAGGCTCCCAGTCTCCCTAGGAGCTCCAATCGAGGGCGCTCAGGCCAATTCTGACACTGCTCTCAAGCATGAGAGCAGCATCAGGATTGGCCACAGGGGAGGCTGGGAGCCTGTGCTGCAGTGAGGAAGAAACAGAAGAGCAGCATTTTGGCGGGCGCGATGCAGCAGGTAAGTTCTTTTTCTTTACTTTTTCTTTTACTGTTTTCTACGTCCGTGGTACCCCCTTTTCACCCCTCCCACCCTGCCACTCCGACGGCACACCAGCCGCTACTGGGTTTTCACCCAATATGCTACTTCAGAGAGGGACCAGCTGAATGCAGTCAGCCTCATCCCCCTCCTATGAGCTTAAAGCCAAACTTAAAACAGAGGAGAGCACAGGAAGGGAATGAGAAGCCAGACAATGTGGGCTTCGGTGAGTGACATAACTCCTTTCAGGAGCAGCTACAACTAAGGGTGTGCAAAGTTTGGACTCTTCGCTGTCGTCCACTTCATGAATATAATTTTAAAACTTTACCAACCTTGTGTTCTTTACGAAAGTTAGCGAAGGTTGGGAAATCCTTCAAGAAATCGTTCTTGCAGGATGAAAAATGCTAAACCTTCTACTACTAGGAAGCACCAATAGAGAAGAGAGAAAAAGCAAGACTATATGAGGGAGTTGACATAATAATGGAAAAAAAGAGAAAGGGACAGAAAGGAACAGAAAGAGGGGCGGCGATCAGCAATGCAGAAGAGGGAAAGAGTGGGATATAAAGGTTGTAAGAAGCAGAGGAGACAGAAAGAGAGCTAAACAGAAAGAGAGACGGGAAGCAGCAACGGTGAAGAGAGAGATAGAGGGGAAGAATTGGAGAATGGATGTAGCAATGGAGGAGAGAAAGAGAATAGACAGAAAGAGTGACTATAAGAAGAATGGAGAAGAGAAAGAGTTTGATTGAAAAGGAGAGTTAAAGCAACAATAGAGAAGAGAGAAAGGAGCAGCAATGGGGAAGAGATAACGTGAGCTGGATGGATACAAGGAAAGGAGGCCGCAACTGAGAAGACGAAAAGAGTGGGATAAAAAGACTGAGAAGCAAAGAGGAGAGAGAAAGTATGAGGCGGGACTGGAAGTACCAATGGAGAAGAGATCTAGACAAAAGGTGAGACAGAGCACACTAATAAGGAGAGAGAAGAAGTAGGAATGAAAGTGGGAGGTAATTAAATCATAAAGTGCACTTGGACCGGTACTCCTCTGAGGCCTGGAATCAGCAGCACCGGCCTGTGGATGTGTGCTCTGGCACACTGTGGCTCAGGTAAAGATCTCACCTGCTGCACTGTACCCTGCACGGACAAGCCTCGGGCTGTGTAAGAGAGAGGCACGAAGGTGTGAGAATGTTCACGTGCAATCTCTGCATCTTCTGAGGCCTGGAAGCAGCAGCGCCGGGCCGTGGGTGTGCGCGCCTGGCGCACCCTGCCTCGGGTACAGATCTCACCTGCTGCACTGGGCCCTGCACGGACACAGCCCAAGCGCTGTAAGAGAAAGGCACGAGGGGTGAGAATGTTCACTTGCAATCTCTGCATCTTCTGAGGCCTGGAAGCAGCAGCGCCGGGCCATGAGTGTGCGCGCCTGGCGCACCCTGCCTCGGGTACAGATCTCACCTGCTGCACTGGGCCCTGCACGGACACAGCCCAAGCGCTGTAAGAGAAAGGCACGAGGGGTGAGAATGTTCACTTGCAATCTCTGCATCTTCTGAGGCCTGGAAGCAGCAGCGCCGGGCCATGAGTGTGCGCGCCTGGCGCACCCTGCCTCGGGTACAGATCTCACCTGCTGCACTGGGCCCTGCACGGACACAGCCCACGTGCTGTAAGAGAAAGGCACGAGGGGTGAGAATTGAGAATGTTCACTTGCAATCTCTGCATCCTCTGAGGCCTGGAAGCAGCAGCGCCGGGCCGTGGGTGTGCGCGCCAGGCGCACCCTGCCTCGGGTACAGATCTCACCTGCTGCACTGGGCCCTGCACGGACACTGCCCTTTACGAGAAAGGCACGCAGGTGTGAGAATGTTCACGTGCAGTCTCTGCATCATCTGTACTCTCATCTGAAACCCGGAAGCAGCAGCGCAGGGCTGTGAGTGTGCGCGCCGGGCGCACCCTGCCTCGGCTACAGATCTCACCTGCTGCACTGGGCCCTGCACGGACACAGCTCGTGCTGTGTAAGAGAGAGGCACGAAGGTGTGAGAATGTTCACGTGCAATCCCTGCATCATCTGTACTCCTCTGAGGCCCGGAAGCAGCAGCACGGCCGTGGGTGTGCGCATCTGGCGCACTATGGCTCAGGTACAGATCTCACCTGCTGCACTAACAGTGTAAGACGCTCACCTGTTCTCTGGCTGCCACCTGTCCTGGGGAAGTTGTTGTCCGTGGGCTCTGTGGCGAAGTGAAAGTCAGCGTGGAGAACGCACCTTGGATTAATACCCAAGGCCCTGCCTCCTGCGCGGCCGGCCCTCCTCCTCAGTTTACACCCATCCCTCCCCCCTGCCTCCACACCTCTGCCGTGGAATGCACCTGCAGGCCCAGGGCTTGGGAGGGGGCCTTGATCATCTAACTCTGCGCACAATGAGAAAGAAACACGTTTCCAAAAAGGTTTCCTTGAGTGAAGTTTCATCCTGGCTTTGGCGCCGTCTTCAAACGGTTTCAAGAAGCTTGTGTTCCTGTTCAGCGTCCGGCACCTGGCAGGCAGGATTTGTCGCTTCCCCATTGGCTGGTTCTCTTCTCACCTGGACCTGGAAGAGTTGGGTGTGCTGAGGGCACCCTGCCCTTCATTGCCTCCTCGTGCCCTTAGAGGTGTTTTGGAACATTCATCAATCCGTCGTGGTCCCCTTTGCAGCTTTTGTGAGACTTTTCAAACACCGTTTCTATCCACCTTTCCACTTCAAATTCAGAATTTGTGAAACTGCCTCAGACGGTCCCCGGTGGTTGAACTTTGCACACTTAATCAAGAGTGTACTCTCTATCACAAAAAACACTACCATTTCGGCACATAAAGTGGCGTGTTCCTTGGCTTTAGAAGCTAGTGAATGAATGCCCAAGCTTGTCATGTGTCATGGAGGGGCAGGCTCAGTTTCACCCCGACCCCTCCATCCCTTAATATTCTTTGAGACAGAGGCAGGACGGGGTGCACCAGGGACTAATCTATCCCCCGATTTCCATCACAACTTCGGACCATGTAAATGAGCAAAGCGGGGGTCCAGCCATCGGGGACCAATGTTGGCCAGCCATGAGCTACAGTACAATTTGTAATTCATATGACTGTGGAACTCTGCCGGAGTGTGCACAGACATCTCACACAACTACGGCTCCCACCTCCCTACAAGTCCTCAGGAAACTCTATTTGCAGCCCTGGATTTTTTGCTATGAATCTTTGTTGTCAGGTGTGATACTGCAACTGGGTCAATGGAAGAAATGAAAGACTATGAATCCTAAAATACACTAAATTATTAAATGAAAGGCCATGTTCGACTTTATGTAATTGGGTGCACACTCCCAATCTACACCAGTGTGTACCCCCATTGGGTTTGCCTGGCATGGAACCTTTGTCCTTTTACAAAAAAATGCACTGTCCTCAATTCAGGCACAAACTCGTATCTGCACTGGGGACAGCACACCAGTGGCAGACAGAATGGCAATCTCAAACAGTGGCTTTCCTTTTCACTGTAGGGTTTCTGGCCTTCACTGAGGAAGGAGCAGGAACCTTTGTGCAAACAGGTGCTGTGTACGACATTACTGTCCTCTGAAAATTACCTGAGCGGCTCCTCGCTATCCCCTAACTTGTTCAACCTATATTTCCTCCCATTGATCCAGTCCTTGAAAGATAGGAGGGTGTGCACATTCAACTATGCAGACGATCTACAACTAATGTTTACCATTAATAACACCCCTGATTCTGTGTCCGAATTCCAATCTACTGATGAACAGCAACCATTTAAAACTCAATCCGGACAAGACCGAACTTATTCTAATAGGGGGTACTCAGAACCCATGGAGCTTCCATTTTTGGCCAACTGAGTTGGGCTCCCCCCCTACTCCTTCCCCCTCAGCCAAAAGCTTTGGGGTAATAATTAACAACCACCTTACCGTGAAAACGCAGATCGGATCGGTGACCTCGACCTGCTTCTTTCAGTTAAGAAAGATAAGGAAGATCAGTAGACTCCTCACCAATGAAGCACTGATACAGGTTGTCCTAGCCATGGTCATATCACATTTAGACTATGCCAACTCTTTATATTTTGGCATACCACTATATCTGATTAAAAGACTGCAATTGGTGCAGAACCAGGCGGCTAGACTGATCTTCCAGCAGCCCAGGTGGCAACATGTCTCCCCTCTCATGAGGAAGCTACACTGGCTTCCCATTCCACAACGATCCGCATTTAAAGTTGGCTGCCTTATCTTTAAGTCTTTGCACGGCGCAAGCCCAAAATTCATCTCTAGCCTTATTCAAAGGCATGTACCCACCCCTAACCTACGTTCATCCCACATGAATCTTTTGGTCATACCCTCCTACAAAAGGAAGCGACAAGGCGGATGTAGGTTCGCAGTGTTGGCACCCAGATTCTGGAACTCCCTTCCATCTGACATCCGAGCTTGCACGGACCTTTTGAGATTTAGAAGGCTCCTTAAGACATGGTTATTCACTCAAGCTTATGACTGAAACTCAAGTACAGGATAAACCAACAGGGACCCGGCATATCCTAGAATCAGCGCCAAGAAACCAATCGGTGTACGAGGCTTTACAAGAAATTTGAACATAACATTAACATAACATAACATATGGGACCCTGAGGTCCCAAAATGTACCTTCAGAGGGCACTAATTGTATGTCACATCGTAAGTAGCATGCAGTTAGCAAACATTCCTAGACCCTGTGTTGATAATGTGGCCATCACCACATGACCATGATTTAACCAAGCCTTGACAATGTAACTGCTAAAAACTTGGGTCCACTTGATCGTTATTATAAAAGGGGCCGTGGAAGCATCTGGGGACTGATCTCTAATCACGAATGTTGGAAATGACCATCCTTTGCGTGGTAATCCCCCAGATTTTTTGGACTTTTTTTCACTGAGCCCATATTTATTGGCCTTAGGACTCTGCACACTTTACAATTGTCAGCCAGTGGCAAAAGTGCTTGTGCTCTCCCTTTTAAACATGGTAATATTGACATACACCTAATTGCCACATTTAATTTACTTATAAGTCCTTAGTATATGATACTACATGTACCTAGGACCTGTAAGTTAAATGCTACAACTGGGCTGAAGCACTCATTGTGCCACCCACTAAAGTAGCATCCTGAAATGTCTCCAGGCCTGCCCCTGCAGCCTAGGCATGCAGTTTTAAACTGCCTATTGACCTGGAAAAACTAACCTTTTTTCAGGCTTAAGCCATCCTTTTAAGCCACTCCTAAGGTAGGCCCTAAATGTCCATATGGCAAGGTGCATCATATTTAAGACGTAGAACATGTATATTTATTGTTTTACATGTCCCAACAGTGAACAAAGCTGGCTCTCCCATAAGAAAACATTGGGTTACATTATGACAACTTATAATGCTTAACTTCAACTTGGACAAAAACATCACGGTCATGGATTGAATGCTTGAATTAATCTCAGCCACTGGCAAACGCTCAGGCCGCAACCCAGTCCATTGTTCTTTCACCCACCGTGCCACCTCAGTTTGGACTTAGCCATATGCAAATCAGGTTGACCATGCTCCTCATTGGAATAGTCCAGCCCAAACTGCCAGGCCAGGTCCTGCCTGAACAGGAACACAAGCAACCCAGGACCACTTTCACGCTAGTTAATAATAATAATAATAATAATAATAAAGACATTTATACACTGCACAGCTACCTCAGTTGAGGTGTCCCGGCGCTAGAGCGGAAAACAACAGAACAGAGCGAGCGGAGTGCTAATCCCAATGCCTGAACAACCAGGTCTTCAAGGCCTTTCTGAACTCAGTTCAGAGTTCAGTACACGTAGATGAAGAGGTAAGTCATTCCAGCGTTTGGAGGCTCCCACCTCAAATGTTCTGCCCCCAAGCCTTGTTTTGGCAAAGCGAGGGACGGAGAGATAGTGTTTATGGTTGGACCTCAGAGATCTACCCTGCTGGTAAGGGCGAAGTCTCTTCCTCAGATAGTTAGGGCCTTTGCCCTGGTAGGCCCGAAACGCGAACATGAGGGCCTTAAATTCAATTCTTTTGGCGACTGGGAGCCAATGAAGTTGTCTGAGGTGGGGAGAGATATGCTGGCGGAGTGGAACCTTACAGACCATCCTCGCGGCAGCGTTCTGCACTATCTGCAGCCTTCGGATCAAGCCACTAGGCAGGCCCAGATAAAGTGCGTTGGCATAATCGAGGTGCGAGGTGACTAAGGCATGCACAACCATTTTACGGGATTCCTCTGACAGAAAGTTGATGAATTTTCTAATAGTTTTCATCTTACCAAAGCAGGCCGCAGACACTTGCTGGACATGGGCCGAAGGGACAGGTCTTTGTCCCATCGGACCCCAAGGTTCTTAACCGAATCCTTGGGCACAGGAGGAGACCCAAGTTCAGCAGGGCACCACAGGACTGCCGGGGGTGGTGCAGCTTGATTGAAGAATCGGACCTCCATTTTATCGGCATTGAGCTTTAAAAAGTTATTGTTCATCCAGCCGGCAAAGCTTTTGAGACAGTCTCTGAAGGAGTCAAAGACTGACGACGACACATCTCTAAAGGAAAACATCAGTTGGGTGTCGTCCGCGTAGGATATCACCTTGACCCCCGTTAGGGTTCTTCAGCCAGGTATAGCTTGGTTTCAGTGACACAGTAAGTCCAGGACCCACGTCTGGGCATAACTGGTGCACTTAGGGCGGCAAATGCAAACACAATCAAGGTTTTGGATGGAATGCTTGAATTACTGTCACTGGAACCAAGCTGTATCCAGCGGATAATACCATAATTAGTGCGCAACCGGTCATGGGTTGCTTGTGTACTGGTTCAAAGAGCACCTGGCTTGGCAGTTCTGGCTGGACTGTTCCAATTCGAGCAGGGTGAAGACTGATTTGCATATGGCTGGGTCCAATCTGAGGTGACATGGTGTGCACAATAATGATGGATTGGGATGCGGCCCGAGTAATTTTCAGTGGTTGAGATTAATTCAACCATTCCATCCATCACTTATTTGTATACTTTAGTAACCGCAGCTTGGGATAAGCTAGAAAAATGATTCAAGGACTTATTTTATTAATAATTTAAATCCAACTTAATGGTAGAGTCAGATTTTGTATTACTATTTTAAAAATGTAACTTTTAGAAAGTTGTCATTTTCCTGCCTTAGCCAAAAGTGTCTTTCTGCCAGTGTCCAGTGTCATCTAACTGTCAAATGGCTTCCCTGTGGAGAGGTGTGGATTGCTGAAGACAGTGATCAAAAGGCTTGGGTATGGAGAGGAGTGTTTAATCTTTGAGCAGGATGGATTGGCGGCTGTGCCCACAGCCTTTCTGAGTTTCAAAGGGAGCCTACCCTGTCACAGGCAGATATAGCTCACTCCTAGGTTTGCCTCCCTTTGTCTTCCTAATCAGCTTGACTCCAAACCCAGTGGGAGGGGGGAGCTGCCCCAGAACCAACTTGGAGTGACCACAAGGGAGGGTTTGATCATTTCCACAGCAAACTCTTCTGGCAGACACAGTGAGCTCTGAACAGGGGAAGAAGGGTTCTGCCATGTTGGATTTAGGTAGAGAGGGGCAGAGTGGTATAGTGTACAGTCAAACACACAGAAAGTGCTGCAAATAGTTTGGAACGTTACACCATTGGTTAGGGAGTGGCTAGGTGTTTCCCCCACCCTCAGGCTGACACTGGGCATAAATGTGGTAACCCAGTACCCTCTATCAGAACACTCCTTGACCGTTGAAGATCACAGGAAGGATTGCCCTGCTGTGTGAAGATCCTGATTTAAGAATGAACATGCTTGCCTTGAACCCAGGACTCCAAAAGTGACTCCAAGGGTCATTTGGCTGACCTCCTGTTTGAGCTGCAGGGACATACCAAGCTTCCAGTGTCCTTTCCTGTAACTGCCCAACTAATCAGTCCAAACTGAACCTGCCCTAGACTCAGCTGCTGGCCTCTGCTGGAGTGAGTCTTGACCCCCAAGTGCTGTCCCCAGGGGCCTTGACCCTTGGATGGCATCAAAGTGTACTCCTCCTAAAGTGTCCTGAAACCAGAGACATAAAAACCTTTTGCCAACTTTTTGCTCTGAGAATTGATGGTGGACATTGACCAACCTGCCAAACCGATCTAGCAAAGGTGAATCACCACTGGGTGAAAGATTCAGGTTGCTCCTACTACGCTCTTCTCTGGAACAGCAAATCTGATCCAGTGGGGCTTTGCGGAGAAGGCTTCCAGCCGCATGGAGCCCTCTACGGCTACAGCCTGCAGTCTTGCTCTGCTGAAAGAATCTGATCTCCAAAAATCGACTAATTCCAAAGGTAGAAATCTCTACCAGGCAAAGGCACGAAAAGTATCTATTTGGTGAGGGGCCTTCTCTGGATGTGAAATTCAAATTCCTCATGCTCTGAGCTTTCTAGCCAAAAGTCAATGGTTTCACCAAGGCTTCATCCACTGACATTCCAATGACATGGAGGCATCTTTGGCCACATCCTGCTGCCTTGCCCTGCTGAGGATTTTTGACTTCCATCCCAGAGACTGCGTCCGAAGGTAAAACTTTCCCCTTGGACAAACCTGGTCCCTGTATCCAACCAGAGCTCTTTCACGTTCGGCCTGAAACTTACTCTAGTCTGGGTTAATTGCAACCAGATGACCATGGTTGGTGCTTAATTTATTTAATTTTTTTATTTATTTATTTGTGTTTTATAGATCGCGAACTTGACCCATTAGGGTATCAGAGCGCTTTACAGGATTAACAAGTTGTATACAAGAGACTTAGAAGGGGGGGGTGGAAACATTTGGGATAAAAACATGTAAATACATTTTACGAGAACAAGAGGTCCCAGATCCCAGGGTGGGATACCCGGAGGTGCCGGGTGGATAGCATCCGGATAATCCAAGGTGTGGCAGTAATCGGAAGTAGAACAAAGTCGCTGAGGTGATTGCAAAGCAAGATTTAGGAGAGGAATTTATTTGCCCATTAGGAAGGTTTTGGCCTCCTTTTTAAAGCGTGCCAGAGATGGAATTCTTCTAATGGCGGGCGGGAGTGAGCTCCATATTCTTGGTGCGGCCCCAGAGAAGGCCCGATTGTAAGTTTTTTTTTTTTTTTCACAATCGTGCTAGTTGGAGCAAGAGGTCTCTGGCGGACCGGGAGTTTCTGGCTCCTCCGGATACCACGAGTTTCTGGGCGAGAAATGCAGGGGAGTTTGAGTATAGAGCCTTGTGCGTGATACATGCCAGTTTAAGTTGGATTCTGGCCTCAAGAGGAAGCCAGTTCAGAGCTTTCAGTTGTGGTGAGATGTGGTTGAATTTCCTTGAACCTGTTAGTAGTCTGGCGGCCGCGTTGAGACAGGCTTATAATGGGGCCAGGGAGATCTTGGGTAGACCCGAGAGGGTAGAGCATCCATATTCCAGTCTAGAGATGACTAGTGCCTGGACTGCCATTTTTAGGTCAGGAGTGTCGAGGAAAGGTTTCAGTTTTTTTAGGTAGCTCAGGTGAAATCTGGCTGATTTGGACATCGAGTTGATGTGGTCACGCATGTTCAAGCTGCAGTCTAGGGTTATTCCAAGGGATTTGGCGGAGTCCACTATGGTCGGTGGGCAGTTTAAAGCTGTGATCGCCTTAATCCATTCCTAAATGTCAGGGTTGGTTTTGGGAGGGGAGATTAGGAGA
Source organism: Calotriton arnoldi (assembly GCA_963921515.1). NCBI lineage: Eukaryota > Metazoa > Chordata > Amphibia > Caudata > Salamandridae > Calotriton > Calotriton arnoldi. The sequence goes on from CAWUFW010004356.1 coordinate 1,050,357, forward strand.
ACTTCTGTTTTTTTTGCGTTGAGTTTGAGCTGGTTAGAGGTGAGCCATTGGACAGTCAATTTCAAGGCCTCATTCAGGGAAAGAATCTCCTCAGGAGAAGAGATTTTGATGTAGATCTGGGTGCCGTCGGCATACATGTGGTAGGAGATATTTGCGGTGCGTAGTACTTCGGCTAGCGGTTCGAGGTAAAGGTTGAAGAGGGTAGGGGACAGGGTTGATCCTTGGGGGACTCCAACCGTGATCGGAGGGGGAGCGGACAAGTTACCGTTGATTAGGAATCTCTGTGAGCGGTTCTGGAGGAAGGACCTAAACCATTCAAGAACAGGGCCATCCAGTCCCATCCTGAGTTTGAGGCGTTCAAGTAGTTTTTCGTGGTTGACCCTATCAAAAGCCGAGGATAGATCTAGGAGGATTAGGAGACAGGTTTTGCCTTGATCAAGGGCTTGGAGGGCATCATTCACGATGTGGAGAAGGGTGGTTTCAGTGCTGTGCCCAGGCCTGAATCCGGATTGGACGTCATCTAGTAGGTGGAAGTAGGTGATGTGTTGGCTCAACTGCTGTTGCACACATTTCTCCAGAACTTTAGCTAGGAGTGGGATATTGGATATAGGTCTAAAGTTGTCAGGGAAAGCAGGATCCAGCGTAGGTTTTTTTAAGATGGGGAGGACTTGCCGGCTTTCAGAGAGTCAGGTATCGACCCCTGTAGAAGTGTGATTATTGCAGTCCAACTAGGAATGATAGATTGAGAGGCGGCGGCTAAGCAGTTAGAGGGGAGTGGGTCATTAAAGTGGTTGTTCGGGTTTAAGGAGGATAGAATTTTCGAGGCGGAATGTTCGTCATAAACTTTAAAGTTGGACAGTGCGCTTGGTTTTTGGGTGATGTCTGGGGTGGCAGCGCGGAGAGAGGAGGCAGATCCGGAAGGAGTTGGGAGTAAGTGGCAGATCTAAGTTCGTTTCCTAGGGCAGTGATTTTGTCGGAGAAGAAGGAGGAGAATTCCTCGCATTATATTTGGGATTTAGGGGTTTCTTTAGAGGTTTTAGCCAGTTTGTTAGATTGGTGTTTGACCATTTTGAAAAGCTTGCGAGGTCTGTTCTTGGTGTTCCCCAGTTCTGATCTGAAGAATTCTTTTTTTGAGTTGAGGATGTTCCTATTATAGGCATTTCTGGTCTGACAGAGAAGTTTTAAATATGCGGCTGAAGGGTGCTGTCTCCAGTTTCTTTCTGTCTGCCGGAGGGATCTCCTCTCATTGTTGAGGGACCTGTTGAACCAGGGGTTTCTGTCTTTGATTTGGGTTCTTTTTAGTTTTAGTGGAGCAAGATCATCAAGAATGTTAGATATAGTCGCGGAGTAATGTTCATTGAGGACGTTGACCGTTGTGATATGAGGGGGGAGGTCAGACTTGCAGCGAGCAGCCAGTTCCCCGTGATCAAGGTTCTTGGTGTCTCTAACCCAACATTTTGGAATCACAGGTTGCGGTGCCCTTGTCTTGTGGGTGCCAGGTAATAGGAAGGTGATAGCATGGTGGTCAGACCAGTCGCATGGGTCTATAGAGATAAGTTTGACCGCTGACTCCTTAGCGATGATCCAGTCTAGAGTGGCGCCTTTCGAGTGTGTTGGGAGTGAGCAGGCTTGGGTAAGGGCTTGGTCGGCCAGGAAGTCTTTGATGGCGTTGGCCTGAGGGTCCTTGAGGTCGTTCCAGTGCAGATTGAAGTCACTAAGGAAAATGTCTTTAGAGTTGGAGGAAACCTTGGCTGTGATGATTTCCATGAGGTGGTCAGTGAAGGTGTCATTCGTGCCTGGGGGGTGGTAAAAGATGTGCAGACTACACAGTTGGGCGGCGTTGCTGCATATGGAAAGTGCAAGGTATTCGCAGGAGTCTGTGGAACCTGCCAGAAGTTCAGTGACGAGGAGGTTAGAGCGGTAGATGCAAGCAATGCCCCCCCCTTTTTTTTTTAGATTACCTGTCCAGCCTTGCGATGTTATAGTTGGGAGGGACTAAGAGGTCTAGGCAGGGAGATGAGGATTCATTGAGCCACGATTCGGTCAGGATTGCTAAGTCAAGTTTTTGGCTCAGGATGAGATCGGCGATATCAGCGGCATGCTTAACTGCTGAGCGGCAGTTAATTAGGAGGCCAGACAGAGGTGGGTCGGAGAGAGTGTCGTGAGTTGGGGCGGACAAGGGTACTAGCGCTAGGTTGCTATCAACCACACTTCTGTTGCGGAGGGTAGCTGATCTGTTGGGGTTGATTGCAACCGTGCGGATAGCATGTTCGTCATTCACGTCTAGTAGACTAGGGGTTACTGGGGCAGAATTGTAGGTAAGGAGGATGGGTAGAATTTCCTCTTCTGTGAGGTCTAGTGGACTTGGGGTTACAGGGGCAGAATTGTATGAAAGGAGGAGGGCTAGAATTTCCTCCTCCGAGAAGTGGCAGGGCTGCTTGCGAGGGCGAAGGTGTCTCAAGGATAGCGGTAACGGGTGATGGGGGGCTCAGTGATAGGGGGAGTAGAGTTCAGCGGGAGCTTGAAGTTCGAGAAGGAGAGTTCAGTGAGGTGAAGGAGGTTCTTTAGTTCCAGAATGGAGTTATGGATGCTCTGAGTTAGTTTGGCTGCTCTGTGGTGCAGAGTTTCGATATCCATATAAGAGGGAAGAGCTTGTGGGCAGGAGGACAATGGTTCGGGAGCGATTCTGTTGGCATGCGCTGGTAGTATGGTAGTGGGGCTAGGTCGACCTGTGTCATAGGCCCTTGGAAGAGTTTCAATATCCAAATCAGAGGGACGAGCTTGCGGGCAGGAGGTCAATGGTTTGGGAACGATTCTGTTGGCAAGCGCTGGTAGCATGGTAGTGGGGCTAGGTTGACCTGTGTTGTGAACCCTTAGAGGGGTGGTTTGTGAGTGGCTAGGCACGCTTGATGGATTGGTCGGGGGATCTTTGGGGCGGGTGTTTGCTACCCTGCAGGTGTCAAGCATATGAGTCACTGTGTAGGTGGGGGATGAGCACTGGTTGGAGGAGGGGGGCGGCAGCAGGATCTCCTTGAGGGATGGCGGAGGAAGTGTAGGAGTGGGAGGAGAATCCCTAGAGGAAATATGGGAGACATAATCTCGAGAGCCGTTTAGAGTGGGGAACGGCCAGGGTTTGGTTGGTCTGGTCCGTGCCCTTGGAGGGGGCGGGGGGGGGTGAGGGGGAGCTGAAGGGTCTTTGGTGTCACTAAGCAGGAGGCTATTGACCTTACCCATAGGGCTGCATAGAATGGAGCAAGGGAGGGGGTCGGGTGGCGGCAGATGGTGTTGAGGGAGCATGGCAGGATGTGTGTCGTGCACATATTTTTTGAGGAGGGTGAAAAGGTCCGCGAATTTGTTGAGGTTTTTGGTTGTAGCTTGGACAGGACAATGCCGTTTTTGTATAGGGTGATGGTAAGGTCAGCTCGCAAGATTGAGGAGGGCGCGATCGTGAGCTTAGTGCTGTACGGAATGTTCCTGGTTTCGTGTACGTTAAGGAGCTTCGAGATGGTTTTGCGCCATAGGAATGTTTTTCTGGAGTAGAAGATGAGGTCATTAATGACTGTGCCCTTGTCCGCGCTATATCGTAGGCCAGAGATCAGGGTGTCAGGGTGTCTTTTCAGGATGGAGTGTTTGAAAGATTTTGCAGCGGTTTTGGAGAGATTGGGAGGATAAACAAGGGTGTAGGAGTTGTCCCCAGTAGCGGTCAGGCAAGGCCCTGCCATGCTGGTGAGGGTGGGGAAATTTTAGGTTCAAGAGAGAGCTGAGGGAGGTTGCAGGTGAGGTTCTAGTAGTGCGGATCCCTACTCCAGGGTGCCGTAAAGGAGGTCCGCAGTACTGCAGGGCTCTGACAGTGAGGGAAACTGCTCCGGGGCCTAAATAGGACGTCCGCAGAGTAGTAGGGCGTCGAGAGTACAGGGAGCGGGCATAAGATCCAGTGGCTAGACAGTATGCGTTTGAGTGGGCATAAGCGGGCATAAGATCAAGAGGCTAGACAGTATGCGTTTGAGAAGGGTGTCGTTGGGGAGAACAGCCACCCTCCAGATGGCTCCGTTGGTGGTAGGTAGAGGGAAAATAAAATCGAAATGGGTCACTGATTAACAAAATGGGCAAGTCTCCACATCCAAGGAACATTGTCAAATAGAGGGATTAATCCATTTGTATCCCGAGGTGATCGTCAAGAGAGCGCAGGTCTGCCAAAGCATTGGAGATGAGGCCGATGCACACTCGAGATGGGCCGAGATGGCAGAGCTGAGAAGTGAGGCAAGGCTTATATAGAGCTTGCAGGGGCTGCGACCACCCCAGGGCGAGGTGACACTGGCTGGGTGAGGATCGCCTCGGAGGCACGCAGCCGGCACCGCAGGGCTCCGGGCCCAGGCTGGAAAAAGGAGGCAGGAGGCCGCGGGAGTGAGGCAGCAGTGGGCCAAGTATGGTAGGCGATGCCCCGGAGGCGAGAGGCACGCAGCCGGCACAGCAGGTCTCCGGGCCGCCCTCCGGCAGGCTGGAAGAATGCTGAATGCTGGAGGCCGCGGGGGTGAGGCTGCAGCGGGCCAAGACAAGTAGTCGTCCGCGGGGGCGAGGCTGCAGCGGGTCAGGCCAAGCCGGGCCGGGGCCGGCCTCAGCGCCTCAGGCCCCGAATTTCGCCAAGACAAGCAGGGACCCAGCACCAGCCCCGAATGGGAATGTTGAGGCCCCGCTCCCTGGCAACACAACAATCGCACCAGGGGACCCCTCCGAAGGCCGCCAAACCAACTGTCTCCAAGTACCCGGCCGGGCAGTGAGCGGGGGGGGGAAAGGACTCACCAGGACTAGTTGTCGGACTCTGGGCAGGTCCAAGGCGAGGTCCAAAGCGGGGAGCTGCAATCGGCGACGGAAAACAAGCGACAAAGGCCCGCCTGCTGGCACCAGGCGAGCGTCGATCCTTAATGCTTTTTGGCACTATTTTGAACCTTACGTTTTTTAAATTCATTACTATTGTTTCCATGTCATTTTAGTTATTAAAATATTCTGTATCATACTAAATAGTGTTATATGGGGTTATGTAGCCCTTAGATACATTGTCGACATTGCTAAGTTAGCATGAGTTTTACTTGCCCTATGCTGCTGCTTTTGCGCACGCCTCTGCTAAGAGTTTGTTTTCGCGACACTTTGCCTCTGCCCTGTACATGATAACAGATTGTTTTTCACGTTCTCAGCTTTCCCTTCAATTCTGTCTGAACATAATGTGCAAGGTCGGTCAACAATGTCTCTTGTTATTCTGTTCTGGTCAGTCCCTATTACCTAGACAAAACATGTTTCCAACAGCTGCAATGTGGAAGAATCGAGCTTTGATATAACGTTGTTGCATGTTTTTGAAACACACTCGAAGAAATCCGTTCCATGGAGCTGAGCTCTGCTGTTCCTATGATGTAAACCTTTGCGTTTAAGCTTTGAGGTAGGGGTCTGCTAATAACGCCTAGAGATCTTCTGTTATATAAAATAACTTCTTACTACCAAGGGGAGGGTAATTAGGCACAGTTATTTTGCCTTTTTCACAGTCTTTATAAAATGACGACTCCTTTTGTATTCTATGGTATTGTAACAATGCTAATGATTCTTGCCTTATGCATTTTGCTGCTAGTTGTGGTTTGCATACTGTTTTATGAATCACTATAGTCAAAATAAAAATGTTGAACTTATTTAGTGACTCTGATTATTTTTATTGTGGACAAGTACGTGAGAGCGAAAGAGTGTCTTGTTCCCGCGACTCTGAGGTGAGTCGGGAGTGCTAGTGTTCTGGGTTGTCTAAACATTCGTAGCTTCTTGATATTTGTAGGGGACCGAATGAGACACTATTGCTAGTCGGTTGGGATTTTGGGTACTAAGGTGATAGGAGGTACACCCCTATTTACTGAGGTCCTGTTTTCTTGTGCATAGTTCTGTGTATGAGCAGAATCCCCGCAACATGGCGCCGCCAATGTTTGGTCTGGTTCTTATCTGCGAGACGCTTGAGTAATGCTCGTGCTGGTCCACAATACCCTCACTTCTGTTTCCGGAGACAGCTGTGACGGAGTAACCTCCTATATTGACATTTTTATAGGTTTATTCAAGCTTGAAGTTTTAAAAGGTATTTCTTTTCTTATAACCCGTATTTGCGCTGCCACTCTTTAAGTTGTTCTACTGTCTTCTCTGTAATGGCTGTTGATATTCCGGCTCATAGCAGAGCCGCGCTGCGGACGCACTTGACTCGTTATGCAGTCCCTGATGCTGGGGCCGCGCTTATTTTTGTGGTGGAAGCCGATCCGGCTCACCAATTTGAAGTTTTTTACTCTTGGGTCACCTTACCGGCGGTGGATGGGACTGATGATATGTTTCACACATATACTGCCACTGCCGTTCCTCAGCAGTATCAGCCTTATAGAGCTCTTGAGATTCCGCTTACAGCTTGGCAACACCGTATTTGGTTTAATGGCGCCCTTCCTCACCCATTAACGGCAGTCCATTTAGGCCCTTTATCTATAGATGGGGCCACATGGCCCGTTTTGGCTGGGTTTACCCCACACCCACGTGCTTTTACAACTGCGACTCTGGCAGAGCTCCGCGTCTTACATACATCGTTGGTACGCGTATATAGAGCTGTAATACAGTACGTAACCCGCACCGTCCAGGTGGGACCACCTGGCGCTGCTGTACAACCTGCGGGTCCTGGTGGCGTAACCATCAGTCCCCTTATGGTTAATGCTGTCATGGGCAAGCGCCCACAGAATAAGGATGAATTTACTTATTGGCTTGCCGAGAAATTTGGACAGATAGAAGCTGTCTTTCCTAATACCACTCCTGTGGAGAAACACAGGATCTTAACTATTAGTTTACCCAAAGACTTAATTCCCGAATTGGCTGATTGTAACACCTGGGGCAGGGTGTTTGCAGCGGTATATTCTATGTGTTTCGGCACCCCCTCCATGACCGCACTCCCCTCTGTGATTAAACGCGTTCAAGATGAACACGGAGCAGAAGCAGCTGTTGAGCTGGGGATGAGACTGGTGGGAGTGTTCGACGTGGTTGCTGATATGATCCTTGCGAATGTCAAGGGCGATGCCGTTAGCTTTCAAGTAGCAAACCGCTTAGAAGCGGTCGCGGAGGCTGACAGACCACGAGAATTACCAAAGATTATTGCGAAGGCTTATAAAACCATAGGCCGCAATAGTCTGGGAAATAAGCCTACGACTCAAACACAAACGCAGTCTCAAGTTCAACAGAAAGCCCAGCCTGACAAGGATGGGCGTCCTTTCTTTCCTAAAAAGAATTGGCAAAGAAATAAGAAACAGGGTTCCCAACAGCAGAAGCAGGGTTTGCGTGCCAGTTCACCGACCCCTGATGCTTCTGAACGTACTTATGACTTGCGCGACCGCGCTAAAATTGAGTCTCCTGATAGATTTCAGGTTCCTGACCAGCATTCTCCTCGTTCTTTACAGGAAACATCAGGCTCACAACCTGGTGTAGGTGATCGCCAGGATCGGGGTAGAAGTCAACCTGCGTCACAACTTCGTGAACAGCCTCAACAGTTTGAAGTCAAGGACAAGCAGGGTGATTTCGCTCGTACCCGACCTCCTTTTCAAAAGAAAAAGGTTGCCGCTTTAACGGCGAGACATGCCACAGACGGTGAGGACGCGACTCCTGGATTGGACTTGTGCAGTGACTCTGCTCGACAGCGCGGCGGAAGTTACCATAGTCAGGGAGGCTCTGCGTCCCCATCTGGATGTGACAGCAACTGACACATTTGTTACTATTGAGACTGCAGATACCCGGGTTGCCCCCCCCGGATAGACTATACGAAGTCCTTTTCCAAATTGAAGGTGATATACTGCGTCCCATTAAGGTTGTTTTCTGGGAGAATCTAACCGCTACATATGACATTTTATTGGCGGAGAAGGATTGGCCTCCACCCTTTGTGTTAGCCTCTTCTAGAGGGGAAGATGTGATACTTCCGAGTTTTTCACGTTGTGTCCCTGAGGAACAAGTGCAGGCTTTCGCGGAGGAATGGACTTTGGCCTTGGCCCCAGTGGTGTATCGCAATCAGGTGGGTTGAGACGTTGATTCGCCAGCTCATGAAATACCATTGCGCTCTATCCCACAACCTCAACCTCAATATCCCATCAAACGAGAAGCGAAGGCTTCGGTTTGTGACACTCTGAGACAATTGGAGTATCAGGGGGTCATTGAGTCATGTGTATCACCTATGAATAATCCTCTCTTTACTGTCCCTAAACCTGATGGTTCTTTTCGGATTGTATTGGATTATAGAAATTTGAACAGCCATTGCCGCACCTTTGTGGTACAAAACACACACAGTTCAGCGCTGGTGAATAATATTGTTCATAAAAAATACAAAACGACACTTGACATTTCGAATGGTTTCTACAGTCACAATCTCGACCGTGCAAGTGGTGACCTGACAGCATTCAGTGCCGTCGGAAATCAGAAAAAATGTACCCAATTGCCAATGGGGTATAAGAACAGCCCCGGAGCATTTGCGGCGCGCATTGTGTCTTTGTTGCATGACATTGACCCTGAGGCCTTGTCGTATGTTGATGACATCTATTTGACTGACGACGACCTCGCCCCGCATCTTGACCGAGTCGACCACATAATATTGTCTTTTGCCGACTACGGTTATAAATTTAATTTTGCAAAGTCACACATTGCCCATCTGGCAGTGCTCTTTTTGGGCTACGAGCTCAATAATGAAGGAAAGGGTCTAGCACCTCACTTCCTAGAGAAATGTGCACATTTGCAACCACCTTCTTCTTTGAAAAAGTTACAGTCCCTGCTGGGTTTTTTGAATTTCGGGAGGACTTACATTCCCGATTATGCCCAGCGTATCAAATCGCTTTATGCGTTGATACAACCTAAGTTTTCATCTGCCAGCTGGCTTCCGGAACATACTTCCGTTCTGCAGTCTTTGCAGGCGGATTTGCTTGCGACTAACTTCTTAATGACTCGTGATAACACCACCAACCTGGTAATACGTATAGTTTCTGGGGCAGTGGGTTTCACGTACTTAACATTCAATGAAGGAGACACAATACCTATTGCATACAAATCACACTTGTACACTGCGGCTGAAATGCGTTTTTCCTCTGTTGAAAAAATCTTGACGGCAGTGCAGATGGCGATTCTAAAGGAACGCTCACTGGCGCAGGGCAAATGCATTCTAATGGTCACTCCCTTCCCTGCTTTGGAAGCGGTGACTAAAGCAAGTGTACCTAACTTGAAGGCATTACACCCACGTTAGATTCAGTGGGCTACTTCTTTGACGTCTTCGGATTTCACATTTGTCTTTGATCCATCTCTGCAGACTCAGGAGTGAATACAAATGCATCATTTATACCGATGGCTCGGCGCAACCGGCCACGGGTTCCAAACATGCTTATTCTGCAGCTTGCGCTATTGTGGCTGGCTCCATTGAAGATGGAGAGTTTAAGTCATCCATTGTGCACACTCAGGCACTAGGTGACTGTACGGCGCAATTGGCGGAGCTGCGTGCTCTTGTACTTGCTCTCGAGTTTGCTGATCATCTTGTGAATACTCTTATTGTTTGCGATTCTTACTATTGTGTACAGTCATTTAATGACAACTTATTCTTTTGGTCTCAAAATGATTACCGCGATTCTAAAGGCAGCGCAATTAAGCATAAAACGCTTTGGGTTCGAGTGGCAGATCTTAAACAACGTCTGCCTCTCACACATGTTATTCACACACTTGGCCACCAGCGTGTCGGAGCTCACGCTCTTGGTAATACTTTGGCTGATGAAGCAGCCAAGTCTGCAGTAGCCACGTGTTCCATAGCAGCAGTTACAAGATCTATGACTAAGATTGATAATGAGATTCTGGCAGCGGTCACTGCGACTAGGGAGGGAGGTAATTATCCTGCGGGTTTCCCTTCTAAATACTCTTATCATGTAACTCCCGAACAGGTTCCTTATGCTACCATCCCTCCGTTGGGGATCAGCTGATTCCCAACTCTGACCGCAGACAAGCTTTGATCAAGGCCGCACACGAAGGCATTGCTTCGGCACATGCTGGTGTGTCGGCAACAGTCTCTATTCTTCAGCAACGTTACTGGTGGCGTGGTTTATATAAACAGACTCATAACTATGTTCTTTGCTGTGATGTTTGTCAATAAATAAAGCCTTCTACAGTCCCACATCCGCCACAAACACAGCTATGTATTTCTAATAGACCTTTTGGCTGTGTCTATCTTGATCACTGCGGTCCTCTTTCTTCTGATACTGCATACAAGTATATCTTGGTTGCGGTTGATTCGTGCACTCGATTCCTGTGGGTATGGCCACAACGTAGTGCTGACGCTCGAAATGTCATCAGGGATTTGCGTGTCTTTATCGGGATGTTTGCCTGTGGTACCTTCCATTCTGACCAAGGTCCAGCGTTTGCCTCTAAGCCTCACAAGGATGCGATGAAGTCGTTGGGGGTACAGGTGCAGTTTTCGTCTCCATACAGGCCTGAGGGCAATTCAGTTGTGGAGGGAATGAACCGTGACTTAAAGCAATCCTTGACAGCTAGAGCCTTAGGTACTGGCTGGGACTGGCTGTCCCACTTGTATGGGGTCCAACGTGCACTAAATAATCTCCCTAGAAGATCTCTGTGTGGGCGGACCCCTTACGAAATGCTCTTTGGCTTTCACATGTTTGTTCCTGACCTTGATAGTCTGGACATTGTGGCGGCTGCCTCTCAGTTTGACGTAGATAATCATTCTGCTATGTTACAGGATCTACAAAAGACACGTGATACTCTGGCAACTGAGCATTTACCATCTTCGCCTGCTGATGCACTACTGAATCCTGTTACCAGTTGGCTTCCTAAAATTGGGGATCTGGTGAGAGAGAAGATTAAAAACAAAAAAGAATTTGGTCCCTCTTACCGTGCTCCTGTTTCAGTACTTTGACTGAAGGGTACTCGTAGAGTCATTCTACCACCGTTGCTGGGTCGCAAAGACAACAGGTACATCTCAGTGGACAATGTCAAGTTACACCGTGTGGCCGATTCTGAATAGTGTGACACCTGCTGTTTCGTGCAACGCAATATCCTTAGCACCATTAACTTTGTCGTCATCTACTGCCACTCGGATGTCTGCTCATATGATGGACACTGTAATTGATCTTCAGCCTTTGCGACAATCATCTTCTGCAATGGATATTGTGTGCCCTTCTCCGGCTATTGATTCCGTGAGTGAGATGCCATCTAGCCCACGAGTACGAATGGACGATTCAACACTTTCACCTTTGCTTGCAAGTCCAGTGAGTGCCTGTGATGGAGAACCGGTACACCTTTCTTCTGCCTCCTCCTCCTCATCCTCCAGTTTGTCTGATGCACCTAAGTCTAAGTTGTGTATTTTTTACTCCTGGTTCAAAAAGACATACTTCATTCCCCCTTGGACCTACATTTGGTTGGTGCTTATCTTGATGTTCCTCTTCATGTCAATTGGCTTTGTGACAGTATTATTTTTACTTATAAATGGCCATTATCTCCCTGAACGCTTTGCAGTAAAAATGGTCGATGGAACTTTGGCTCCTTACACATCGTCCCATATCATGAAACGTGACCAGTCTTTTGTGAATATTTCAGCTTTCCCAGTTCCTGATGGCATCGTTTGGGACAAAGTAGCTTATGAAATCCATGGTCCGACTGAGGTCCTTCGTGTTCCATACGTGTTTCGCATCTCCTTAGGAGATTTGGTGACACGGGACATACATTCGGATGATTGGGATGTGCAGGCAGTTCATGCATTGTTTTCAGATTTAAAATATTATGCTGCCTTTGATGCTGAAGATTTGTATTTAAATTCTGCCAATTATGGTGATCTATTTTGCTATCAACATTATGGGCATCATTTTTTACACAAAACAAACACCATGAGACCTGTTTTTAATTTTACCCAATGGGAACATTGTCCAACTCCCTTACAGGGAGTTCTAAAACTCTTAGGAATAAGTTCACCTATTTTTCCGATTATGATTTGACTAATCCTGAATCCTATTACTTTAGGCTTCAAAAATCCCCTACATCGAAGTACCTGGTCTTTATTATTATAGTACTCACTCACAGGACATTTTCCTCACTACTTCTTCCTTCTGTTTTTCCATTTCCTGTCTCAGATGATTAATGCATTTATTTTCTATCTACGGGTACAACAGAATAGTCATATTCTCTATTAGTATAATGACTTGTGTTTTGCACATTTTATCTAACACTGAACGCATGGTTCGGAGTCAGTTTCACTCGTGTACATAGAGCAGATCGGATTTCACTTCACTGTTTTATGTGCACATTACCGATATCAGTACTTGCCGGTATTATCCTTGAATTTGCATCCTATACATGGATTGTCTCCACGATTTGGTGGTATGGGTTTCCACTAACTGAATAGTACTTATTTTCGTTACAAACAGTTTTACTTTGAGAATCTATGAATGTTGTGCTATGATGTTTGTATCACCCCTATTCCTTGTATCCTTTCCCAGCCCTGAGGAAGTCGCGGAATTATTTTCCACATGCAACGAAACACGTGTTGGCTGGTTTGTTTCTGGTCATTGGTTTTAAGAACAAATTAAAAGACTGAAGATTTCTCAACACATCCGAAGATATTTCTCTCATTGGATGACTATTATACTGTAGTGCTTGTATACATTTACATACTGTTTAACCTACTATTATGCGTGCCTAGGTCATTGTTTTTACCTGTTATCCCACACTAAACTAATTTACGCCAACTCATTTAGAACACAGTTGGCCACACGGTTATGACCATTGGAAACAGACTATAGATTTAAAATCAATCTGGGGCGCAAAACCATGGCAGGTTCAGGGCGTTACATTGTGCCTGCCTGATCCCGAGTCAATTGCTGTTTTTAAATAGAATCATTTACCAAACATCCTGTTATGGCCTTGCAACTGTCAAAAATCTAAATACCCACTCCATTCCATCGTTAGCTGAATATGATAATTGGCGGTTACATAATTACTACACCATTGAGGCTTTGCAGGCTCTCCTTCAAAATGCCTCCTTTAATGTTTCTGAGATTGATTCATTAGGATGGTTGTTGTGGCAAACTAATGCTCATGCATGCCAGTTGCGTCTCTATAATGTTACACCTGGTTTCATTCGGACTAAGCCTGATCCTCGTTATCCACCTCATCATTCTGTGAATACATATTCGGTAGGTAAATTGTGCCAGCAGTGGCTAGAACACTCTACCCTTGCATCTGTCAAACAGCACCTTTCGATCCTATCGAATGATATAGATTTGGCTGATTTTCTCCTAGGCCCACGTAATACAAGGGCCAAGCGATTTCTTTATGCCTCTTATAATGAAATTTGGAAACTTTCACAGATGGAAGCCGCCTTCCGTCTGCGCCAAATTGACCAGGCAAACTTGGAAAAAGTCCTTGCTGTAGTGGACAACAGCATTAACACGCTTTCTTCACGCATCTACACCTTAGACAATATTGTTTCTTCTGTAATAGATATTGTGCAAAGTGATGTTTCTGTGTTATATCATGGTCAGAATCAGTTAAGGTCAGTCATGCAATTTGCTTGGACGTTGCAGACACTGAAAATGGGTAAAGTGCAGTGGGTTATTTGAATGCCACTGCTTTATTTTTGCCTTTTAACCTGACTGATAAACAGAAGTTTATGTCCATGAAAGATGCTGTATACACGCTGTTACATATTGAACAATTGGAGCCTTTGCCGTTCTCCGTAGCGGAAACGGACTCTGCTGTTTGGTTAATTCATGGCGTTATCACTTTGCCCTTTTCGCTTTTCAATTTAAATCATGTATGCAACACTTTCCTGTTGGCCTCTTTGAACCGCTTGGCAGTGCTTTTCTGCATGAATTATGGGGTCCTGCCCTTTGCTTATCTGTGTTTGAGGGAGGATAAAGAAGTTTTCCTCACAGGGGAGTAGTGTGATTCGGTAGTGGATCACTCTCTAGTGTGCAAACACGTTAAATTACACGGCGAGTGTAACATGTCAGCGCCCAATCTAGCTTGCTTTTTAAAAGGGACCCCAGTACCATCTGTCACGCCTGTCTTTACATTGCTTACTAACGGCAGCTATCTCATTTTAAACAATCAAGACTGCTGTGGTTTGCGGGCGGTTGTCCCATATTTGGTAACTGTTTCCCAGCGCGTACCTTGCTGTAGCAATGTCCTTTTCCCGCCCCCGCAAGGGAGTTTAGATTCTTCGCTTTGGCCTTCCATTCCGACTTTGAAAACAGAGTTCAACAAGTTGAGCAGGCTCAAAGCCCTTTTATTCCAACAGGAGGTGGCCCTCACTTCCGCCCGTGAAACATTCAGGTTGCAGGTGGCACGGACCTCGAGTGAGATACAGTCGCTTCTTAACACTAACCTCCCACTTCATTTTGGGGAACTAATTCTCAAAATATTTAATGCATCTGATACGACAGGCCTTGCCCATTTTTTTAAATGTGTGGGATCTGGCCTGGTCTCTTCTTTTCAAACTATATTCGGGGTAATACCGGCTTTTATTCATTCTATATTTTCCAGCGTCTTCGGAGGGTTCCCCTTAATATTGGCGCTGGCAGCTAGAGTTCTGCTGCTCCTCCTTGTGCTTCGTAATGGCTGCTCACTTTGTGGCTCTGCACAGACCGGCCCAGCTACAACTGTGTCGTGATCGCCTATATGAGGCTTTTGGATGCTTGCCTTTAGCAACGCTTGGTGTGAGTTACGACTTGACATTCCGCTTTGCCTACTTTACTTGCGTACAGCCAGTGCTTCATTGCAAAAGATGTCATTTCTCCTGGGCGATGGAACTTTGCCTATCGAACACACGGTGTCCAATCCCTGATTTCAGCCGGTTGATGGGTCCCTTAGAGACGCATGACGAGGCTTGTTCTGTGGATGGTCAAATGACGCGTGCAGCTTTACTTGGAATCTTGGATCAATGGGATATCTGTGCGGCTGCGCAGACTTTCCTACAACGAAGTTTCATTGAATATCACGCAAGTTTGCCTTTTCTACTTTTGGATGCTCCTGCTTTTGAGGAACATGACTGTTCCTTCGACTTACTAAATTGGATGCCATTGCTTTTTTCTACCAATGATAAAGATGACCTATTGGAGGGAATTGCATTCCTTTGCACCCAAACCTTCATGGATTGACTACTTGGGTCGTCCCTACTCCACTGTCTGCAATACAGACTCTTTTTTCAAGCTCAAAATGTCTTTAGCTTTTTCTTCGAACTTTCCCTTTTTTATCCGATTTTTTTTTTTTTTTTAGAAAGTCCCTCACCAATATTTTAAACAATGCCTGACTTTTGAACTCTGTTTTTGTTCTTCTGTCTATGTCCTACTGACTTACCAGGGGGAGGGTGTTATATGGGGTTATGTAGCCCTTAGATACATTGTCGACATTGCTAAGTTAGCATGAGTTTTACTTGCCCTATGCTGCTGCTTTTGCGCACGCCTCTGCTAAGAGTTTGTTTTCGCGACACTTTGTCTCTGCCCTGTACATGATAACAGATTGTTTTTCACATTCTCAGCTTTCCCTTCAATTCTGTCTGAACATAATGTGCAAGGTCGGTCAACAATGTCTCTTGTTATTCTGTTCTGGTCAGTCCCTATTACCTAGACAAAACATGTTACCAACAGCTGCAATGTGGAAGAATCGAGCTTTGATATAACGTTGTTGCATGTTTTTGAAACACACTCGAAGAAAGCCGTTCCATGGAGCTGAGCTCTGCTGTTCCTTTGATATAAACCTTTGCGTGTAAGCTTTGAGGTAGGAGTCTGCTAATAATGCCTAGAGATCTTCTGTTATATAAAATAACTTCTTACTACCAGGGGGAGGGTCATTAGGCCCAGTTATTTTGCCTTTTCCACAGTCTTTATAAATTGATGACTCCTTTTGTATTTTATGGTATTGTAACAATGCTAATGATTCTTGCCTTATGCATTTTGCTGCTAGTTGTGGTTCGCATACTGTTTTATGAATCACTATAGTCAAAATAAACATTTTGAACTTATTTAGTGACTCTGATTATTTTTATTGTGGACAAGTACGTGAGAGCAAAGTGTCTTGTTCCCGCGACTCTGAGGTGAGTCGGGAGTGCTCGTGTTCTGGGTTGTCTAAACATTCGTAGCGTCTTGATATTTGTAGGAGACCGAATGAGACACTATTGCTAGTCGGTTGGGATTTTGGGTAATAAGGTGATAGGAGGTACACCCTATTTACTGAGGTCCTGTTTTCTTGTGTATAGTTATGTGTATGAGCAGAATCCCCGCAACAATAGGATTGGGATTTTTCTTGTGTTGTGTTTTCTCTTTATTACTGTTTAGGTACTGCATAAATACTGTACACATTGTCTCTAAGTTAAGCCTGTTTGCTCTGTCCCATTGCTACCAGGGGGTTGAGCTCACATTAATTTAGTGACTTTTGTGGTTCACCCTGATGGGTACTGCTGTTGTGCAAAGCTACCAGAGGGTTAAGTATAGGCCTAATTAGTGACCCTTGTGGTCCACCCTGACAAGGCTTGTTTTTAATATTTTAGGTGGATGCTCACCCCCCTTTAACTAATACTCCATTTTCTTACATTAGTGTTCAGTGGTGGGATTCAGTACTTGTGTTTTTGCAGTGCCACTCAGTTATTTGAAAACATCAAAAAATCCCTTTAAAAACCCATTATTCTGAATTCTCCTTAATTTTGTAGTTGGTCATTTTGTCTGATTTTCCTAAATTCAATTCCTGCTTCATATGTTTGCACCTGTGATTTTTGCAAGGATGGAAATGGATCTCAGAATGAGTGAGATCTTCAAAGTGGCCGAACTGAAAAAGCTCTGCAATTACAGAGGTGGACTTTTACATGGCCCTCAGAGCCTTTGAAGAGGTATGCCTCATGTAAGCTGCAAAACAGGAGGAGGAGGGTGACAACACAGAGGAGGAGGAGGATGGGGAAGAAGAAGAAATTAACTTGGCTGCAGGCCCAGAGCCAAACACAGAAGAGGAAGAAGAAGTGCCCAGAGGGGTGAGGTCACCTGCGTATCTGTGGCTGGGAGCCATGTTTCCTCTGCCATCCTGACCCAATCAGAGTTAAAAGACAGGAAGCCTGAGAGGGACCTGAGACAACAACTAGCCGAGCTGAGACTGTCTGTAGAAAAGAAAGCAACTGCATAGAAGAGAGCAAAGGCGGAGAGAGCCTTAGAGGAAAAACATCTGACTCTGGAGAAGCAGAAAAGTCAGCTGGCCCATGGGATGACCCAGAAAGAACTGAAATTGAAAGCCAGGAGGGTGACAGAGCCTAGTGACGATGGTGGCAGTGACACAAGAAGTGTCTAAAAGAGGCAAAAGGGGGCCTAACTTTGGAGTGGGGGATGATATTGACAGTCGGTTTGATTCCTATGAGATGGCCTTGGAAATACACACAGTCCATGAGGAGGATTGGGTAGTGAGTCTCCGGAAGCATGTGCCCACTTCAGGGAGGGACACCTTATTGGCCCTAGGTAAGATTGAGAGGATAAAGTAAACCCTCTGGAAGAAAGCCCTATTTGTTAAATATGGTTTGACCCCAGAGAAGTTTCACTTGAAGTTTAAGGTCAGACAGAAACTGCCTCACTAGTCTTGGGTGGATTTCATAGATTTCTCTAGGAAGACACTAGAAGGATGGGCAAAGTGAGTGACTGTAAGGGCCTGTGCAATCTAATTTTGAGAGAACACGTGTTTAGCAATGGCTTTGCAGAGCTGCCAAAGCTCACTATGCCCAGTGGGCTTGCAAAGGAAGTTGACCTCAGGATTAGTACCAGGATATCAAAGATGGTATCTGGGAGCGACCATCAGAAGGGAGGGCAGCATTGACACCAGAAGAAGGAGTTGGGGAATAAAGAAAAAGCAAAGGTTTCTCTAAAGGCCCTACGAAAGAGTTTTCAGCGAAAGGGATCACAATCCAATCCTGAGCAAAAGAAGGGTTGTTATAATATTAACAGGCCCCTGGGCTACGTCTGACCCAAGTGCCATAAGTGTTAGGGGATGCCATCTGCCCCCACAGAAAGCAAACCCCCTCCCCCACTGGTGGGCATTCCCCAGAAATGGCCAGTATAGTGCTAGGGGGGAATTTGCCAAGTTAGTTTTGGCGGAGGTTCAGTGATTACCCTAGTGTCCCTGGGTGACAAGGAAATGGTACCAAAGGTTCAAATGCTCGACAATACCAAAAAGTATAGGCAGTGGGTCACCATCAACGGGAAGAGGAGTGATGCTCTGAGAGACACAGGCGCAGTATGACTACTGTTAGGTGTCATCCAGTGTCCTCAGAACAGGTAGTCCATGATGCAGTCCAGGAGACTGTGACAGCAGACAATCAGGTGTGCCACTATCCAGTGGATCTAGTGGCTCTAATTCCCTTTGAATTGGGAGAAAGGAGTTCAGGTTTCTTAAAGATAGCTGTGAATCCAACCATACGTACGTACTGACTGTCTGTTGGGATGCAATTGTGAGCACACCAGCTGGAAAGAGTTGGAGCTCAGGTCTCACTTGGAGATGTTTTGACTGCTTAAGTGGGTGTGCCTGAACATATGGTTTATGACGGGTCGGACCCTGGAGTCAGAAGGACCTGGAGCCTGCAAAACAGGTCAAGGTGCCTGCCAAGAAGAAGATGGGAAGGGGGCATGGGAAACACAGTAGAAGGCTGATCCAGAGTGACGACCTGGAACCTACAGGGAAAGACATTGCTGCCCTGAGGGACCTACCTGAGTTAGCTGGGTGGCAAACTGAAGGGGGGTCGTCTGAGGCAGAGTTCTGCAAAGCGCAGAGGGAGTGCCCTACTCTTTAGGGCCCATGGCAGCAGGCAGAGGCCTAGGCAGCTGGCAACACCTGTGATGATTGCCTCACCTTTTTGGAGAATGGTCTCCTATATAGCAATACTAAGGTCCCTGAGCCTGGATCATCCAGTTGGTGGTCCCCCAGGTCCTACCAGGACCTCCTACTGGAGCTGGCTCATGACATCCCTCTGTCAGGGCACTATTGGCCTCAGATGCAGTCTGATGCCATCTTCAAATCTTCCTGGGCCTTCCAGACCAGTGGTAAGTCAGGGGAAAAATACAAGGCCCCCTGCTTCCAATCTCTTAGTGAAAACATCCTTTGAGAGGGTAGACAGTGATATTGGTAGGCCTCTGGACCCCGAAACTACTTTAGGAAACAGATTCATCCTGGTCTTGGTGGACCATGGCACACAGTACCCTGAGGCCATACCCCTGAGGTTGGTGACAGCACTTGTGGTGTTCGGGGCACTGATGGGTATAATTACCCATGTGGGTTTGCCAAAGGAGGTTGTGTCTGACAGGGGCACCAACTTCATGTTTCTTTTAATGAAGTTCATGTGGGAGAAGTGTGGGATAAGCTACAAGTTCTCCACTCCATACCACCCCCAGACCAATGGGCTTGTTGAAAGGTTCAACAAGACCCTGAAAGGATGATTATGGGACTACTAAAACCCATGAGGTGTAAGTGGGATGTCCTCTTGCCATGCTTATTATTTGCCTAGAGGGAGGTGCCTTTGAAGTGAGTAAGACTCAGTCCCTTTAAGCTTCTGTTTAGCCATCTAGTGCATGGACCGCTTTGTCTTGTGAAGGGGCAGTTGGAGCAATCTCCCAAGATACCCTCTCAAGATGTAAGATGTTGTGAGACACATAATGGACATCAGGTCTCAGATGACGTGCTTGTCGAAGGAGGCCACTGAGAATCTAGATGTCAGCCAGGAAGTCATGAAGCACTGGAATCACCAGAAGGCCTCCCTGGTAGAGTATCAGCCTGGCCCTAAATGTGGTGGATGAAGCCAGTGGAGCCCTGGACCATGAATGACAAGTGGACTGAGCACTATGAGGCATAGGAATTGAAAGGGGGTCACTTAATGGGTGGATCGCAAGCCCTCCATGAATCCTTTAAGGGTTCTGAATGTTAATTTCCTAAAGCCCCAATTTGAGAGGTCTAAAGTGACTGTTCTCTTGGTGATAGATGATTGAGGTGGAGGAGATTGAACCCCTCCCAGACCTCCTGAAGTAAGATGGGCCAGTGGAAGGAGTTGTCCTCTTCCCCTATCCTGACCCCAGAAAGGAGCTGTCACCACTTACTTAGGCAGTTTGCCACACTCATCTCACTTACCCCATGTCTTACTGATTGTGTACCCACATTATAGACACAGGGGACAGCATACCTGTCAGTAATAAAATCTACAGGCTTTATGACAAAGTGAGGGCCACCATCGAGGATGAGGTATCCACGATGCTGGATTTGCGAATGAGTGAGCCCTCCTTTAGTCCCTGGTCTTGTCCAGTGGCACTAGTACCCAAGACTGCCCCACCGGACACTGCCCCAGATCTTAAGTTTTTTGTGGATTACAAAGGCCTCCACTCAGTCACTATGACTGCTGCTCACCCTATCTTCAGAGCTGATGAGTTCATTGATCGGTTCAGGGCTACCAAGTTCCTCAGTACCTTTGACATGACGTCAAGGTACTGGCAGATCTCCCTGACTGAGGGTGCCCAAGTAAGCTCCCATTTTCCACCTCAAATTGCCATTTTCAGTTCAAAGTGCTGCCCCTTGGACTGAAGAATGCCCCTGTCATCTTCCAGAGGTTGGTCAACCAAGTCCTAGCTGGGCTAGAAAATCTCAGGGCTGCCTACCTGGATAACATTGCTGGTTTCAGCTGGGATGACAACCTGCATCATCTCCAGGTAGTGCATCAGGCCCTGCCATGGGTTAGTTTAACTATCAAGGCCAATAGGTGCCAGATAAGGCAGGGACTAGTTGTGTACTTGGGTCACCAAGTCAGTGGGGGCAAAGTACAGCCCCCCCCAGCCCAAGATACAGACCGCCCTGGCTTGGGAACCCCTCCACCCCCCAAAACCTAGACTGAGGTGAGAGCCTTCTTAAACCTCACTGGATATTACAGGTGGTTTGTTAAGGAAAATGACACCATTGTTGCCCCACTAATTGAGGTGGCTTCCAAGAAGTAGCTCAAGAAGGTTATCAGGATAGAGGTGTGCCCTGAAGGAGTTCATGTGTACAGTACCAGTGCCCAAGGCCTCCGACATCTCCAAGCAATGTCTATTTGAGACCGATTCTTCAGAGCATGTAATTGGGACTGTCTTGTCAAAGCTGAACAATGAGGTTTGGACCAACCTGTAGCCTTCATCAGCATGAGTCTACTTTCCTGGGAACAGAGGTGCAATTGAGAGGGAAGGATTTGCAATGGTCTTGACACTTAAGAAGTTGAGCGCATTCCTGTTTGGGACTCACTTCCAGGTTAAGGCAGACCACAGACCCCCCAGATGGCTGATGCAAATGTGGAATGAGAATCCAAAACTATTGAGGTCATCCTTCTCCCTACAGAGAATGGATTTTATGGTGGAACAATGCCCTGGGCCTGGCCATGCCAATGCTGATGGTCTTTCCAGGATTTTCTGCCTTAGCGATGAGAACGCCCATAAGGTTAAGTATTTCTCCCAGCTTTCAGCTGTGGGTACACATTTTGGAAATGACCATCTTTTGCATGGTATTCCCCCAGATTTATGTGCTTTCCTTAACTGAACCTCGTTTTTGTTGTCCCTAGGACTCTGCACACTTTACTCCAGGCAACCAGTGGTAAAGTGCTTGTGCTTTTTGTTTTAAAGATAGCCAAACTGGCATTCACCTAATTGGTACATTTAATTTGCTCATAGGTTAAAGCATAGAGTACTACATGTACCTAGGACCTATAAGTTAAATGCTAGAAGTGGGCTGCAGCACTCTTTGTGCCACCCTCTAAAGTAGCACCGTAAAACATGCTCCAGGCCTGCCACTGTAGCCTAAGTATGCAGTTTTAAAATGGCATTTCGACTTGGCAAAATAAACGATTTTCCAGGCATAAACTTTCCTTTTTAGTACCTTCAAGTTACCCCTTAGACAGGCTCTAAATGCCCATAGGACAGGGTACATGGTATTAAAAAGTAGAACATATATATGTTATGTTTTACATGTACCGGCAGTGAAAAAGTGTAGCAAAGCTGGCTCTCCCATTGGAAAACACTGGGTTACATAATAATAACGCAAAATGCTTAACTTCAGTCTGGAAGCAGCTAGTAAAATTATCAAAGGACTCATTTTATTAGTAATTTAAATCCAACTTAATGGTAAAGTCAGATTTTATATTACTATTTTGAAAATTACACTTTTAGAAAGTTGTCATTTTTCTGCCTAAGCCAAATGTGCCATTCTCCCTGTGGTGAGATGGGGTTTGCTCCCAGACAGTGGCCAAAAGGCTTGGGAGTGGAGAGGTGTTTTTGCTATTGAAGCAGGATAGCTAGGGGCTGTGCCCAAACCCTTCCTGAGTTTCAAAAGGTGCCTACCCTGTCACTGGCAGATATAGCTCACACCGAGACCTGCTTCCCTTTGTCTTTCTAGTCAGCTTGACTCCAAACCCAACGGGAGGGGGAGCTGCTCCAGAACTGGTTTGGATTGACCACACAGGAGGGTTTGCCCATTTCCATAGCCATTCCTCTGGGTGGGCACAGTGAGGTCTGAACAGGGGAAGAAAGGTTCTACCTTGTTGGATGTAGGCACTGGGGAATAGTTATACAGTAAAACACACAGAAAGTGCTGCAAAAGTTGCTAGGGTCACCCCTGGGAACATTTACCCCATTTGTGAGGGAGTGGTCCGGCGTTTCCCCCACCCACAGGCTGACACTGGCCATAAATGTTGCAACCCAGTACCTTCCTTAAAGCATTCATGGACCTGTGCGGATCATAAGAGCGACTGCCCTGTTGTCTGAAGATTCTTTAGAAAAACTGGAACTGCTTGCCATGAACCCAGGACCCCAGAAGTGACTCCAAGGGTCAGTCGGCTGCCTACCTGTTTGAGATACAGGGACACAACAAGCTTCCAGAGGTCTTTCCTGCACCTGCCAAGATGGCCAGTCCAAACTGGACCAGCCCTGGACCCTGCTGTTGGCCTCTGGTGGAATGAGTCATGACCCCGAAGTGCTGTCCCCAAGGATCTGGCCCCTTGGTGATATCAAAGTGTACTCCTCCCAATGTTTCCTGAAACCTGGGAGTTAGAAACCTTTTGCTAATTATTTGCTCTAAGAACCAACAGGGGACTAGGATCAATCTATCAAGCCGATCTGACAAAGGTTCATCTCCACTGGGCTAATGGTTTAGGTTGCTCCTGCTACATTCTTCTCTGCAGCAGCAAATCCAGTCCAGCAGGACTTTTCAGGGAAGGTGTCTGGCCTCGTAGAGCCCTCTTTAGCTGCAGCCTGCAGCCTTTCCAGTTTGGGAGAATACAAGAACCAAAAAAGAGATTAAGTCCAAAGGTAGAAATCTCCACACTGTGAAGCAGCAAAAAGTATCCGGCTGGCAAGGGACCTTCTCTGAGTGCAAAATTCAAATTTCTCCCACTCTGAAATTTCCAGCCAAAAGTCAATGGCTTTGCCAAGACCTCATTCAGCAGCTATGTCACAATGAGCAGACCTCTTAGGCACCAGCCTGCTGCTTTGCCCCACTAATGATTTTTCACTTCAATCCCAGAGACTAAGAGCCTGATTTATGAGGAAGTCATGCAGTGCAGCACAGCAAGTCACCTTGCTGCACTGCACCACACTGCATGACAGGGAAAGGGCAGGACTGTGTCATATTTAAGGCAGCACAGCACATTCCTGGGCTTTCCCTTGTGCTGGTGCCCTTTTGGCTGCCTAGCGCTAAAGCAGGCACCCTAGCACCATGGTTCAAGGCTTCCTGTTTCGAATGCAGGATTGTTTTTGTGCAGCAGGAAGGGGCATCTTCCTGCACAAAAACAATCCTGGGAGGCATATTCCTCTTTCTGTGTGTACTGCAGAATGCAGCATTCATAGCTAGAGGAAGAAACAAGGGGAAATAGAGATATTTCTCCTCGTTATGCCTCCCCTTGAGAGGTGTACATTTTTGGCACATCAGAAGGTTTACAAGTTGTTGTTAATCTGGGGATGCATCAAAATCCATGGGCGTTGTATGGGAACACCCATGCAACACCCATGGAACGCCCACCCAGGGCAGAGTAACGGAAAGCAGCAATTTGCGCTGCGTTGCGTTACTCCAGATTTTTTAAGCCACTCGGGGCCACTCGAAGCGTGGCTTCAAAAATCTGACTTAGAGGTTTGCATCACACATGTACCACATTGTGTGATGCAAGCTTCTCATAAATAAGCCAATAAGTCCAAAGGTAAAACTTTCCACAGGGACGAAACCTGGCTGTCGTATCCGACTCATGCTCTATTGCAGTCACAGGGCAAAACCTTACCCTTGTGCCAGTCAAGTGCCACCAGATGACCGCACTTGATGTTTAACCTTTGTTTACGCAATTTTGAATATTGAAGTGTAAAAATTAGAACTCCTGTTCAACTTATTGGATTTCTGTTGTTTTGGTGTCTTTTTATTCATTAAAATATTCTATATTTTTCTAAATTAGTTTGGGATTTTTCTTGTGTAGTATTTTCTCTTTATTAATGTTGGAGTACTGCATAAATACTTTACAAATTGCCTCTAGTTTAAGCCTGACTGCGGTTGTGCCAAGCTATGAGTGGGTTAAGCAGATAATTATTTAGTGAATTTTGTGGTTCGTTCTGACAAGGATTGTGATTAATAAGAGGTGGGTTCTCACTCCCTCAACTAATACTCCAATTGTTTCCACAGAAGTGCTTGAGAGCTATAGGAATCAGGTGCCGGTGCAAATGCCTGTTGCAACCCCAGGCACTTTAGTAATCAAGGCCAGGGCCTTTCCAAAATGCACCATCAAAAAGATAGCCCTGGGTCTTGGTTGAATATTCACTGTCACAAAGACCACACTACAACTCATGCAGAGATCATAGTAGACCCTTATCTGGTTCGTGACACCAAGACACTAATGGGTATAACATTTATATTTTTGTACTAAAGCTGGTAAGAAGAGGTCCTTGGAATAGGCATGAGGTATTGTGATCCATGTAGTCTCACGGTTGAAGGTCTGAATACTAAACATGATCCACTCAGCCCTGCAATCGTCTGTGCCAGATTCATTGAGTTGAGTATTAGTAACACCCATGTGTACAGTGCTGTACAAAGGAAAGCCTGTGGTTATATGAGTAACATAAACATGTTGTTATTATTATAGTCATGAACAGTGCTTAATTTGAGCTGGTGGTTGCCGATGGGTCCCACTGACACTCAATTGTTTGGAACCGGGACATATTTTCAGACTTTATATATCAGACTTTAACCCAGAACAAGAAAGACAAAGTCAGAAAAGTGGAAAATAAGGAAAAAGAATATGACAAAAAAATAGGGGGAGAGGAGGAATGAAAAAGAACCTGCATGAGTAGGATAAAGAAGAAGGGAGTGTCTGGTTGTGGATGAAAGAGGCATGAGGTGGAATCAAGCTGAAGCACCCTTGGTATACAGCAACACTGACATTTGGCAGAGCAGGCCCTTATTTTAAAATTAAAGCATTTATCATGTATATATATGCTTTTATAGTAGTAAATAAAAAAATTTATTATAAAGGGAAATATATATTTTTAATAATAGTGTTGCATTATATATATATATATATATATATATATATAGATATATATATATATACACACACGCACATATATATATATATATATATATATATATATATATATATACCCCCCCACCACTGTCTGAACTGTCTCTCAACTGATCCCCGTAATAGCTCATCTAGAACTCAAAATCAACACTATTCTGGATGAAATCTCATCACTTTGTGCAGAGGCAAAGAATACTCATACTCTGCCCCAACCCCTAGTGCCATGGGTAAACGCCCCTTCGCCTCAAACCCAAACGCATCTCATCTGGAACATCGCAGCAGGAGCGAGAATTGATGAATACAATACATGGAAATACCCCCAGCCATACTTCCCTCCACAAGAACCTGGTTGTCCTTAGCTCGAACAGGATCACAAACATCTCTCACCCTCCTAGGCCACCCTCCCAATTAACTACCATCCAACCCAGTAATCCTGAACAAAGACCCTCGCCCTGCTGCATGCTATTAAACTGCCGATCAGCAATCAAAATCAAGCATGTCACTGCTTTAGCCAATACCATCTTACAACATAGCACGGTCATCTGCTTTCTAACTGAAAGCTGGCTAAATTACCATTCTTCCCCCTACATCAACCTCATCTCCCCACTAGGCTTCTCAATCTTTCGCAGCGTCCACAAGGGTGGCAGAGTAGCCATTATGTACAAAAGCGATCTAACTCCCTTCCGCACCGCCAAACATCCAACCTTTGAATATCTAGTAGTGCAGCTCTCTTCAAATGGACCCAACCCCATCAAATTCCACATCAAATATCACATTCCTGGTAAAATCTCACAATTTATTGAAGATCTAGCAGGCCTAATATCGCAAATCTCCCTAAAAGACAGCACTGACATTATACCAGGAGATTTAAACCTGCACCTGAACAACACTAAAGACCCCTCAGTACAAGCCCTGTCTCCGCCCTCCTGGAAGCAAAAGACCTCACCCAACATTGTAACATGCAAACACACAACAAGGGCCCTACCCTTGACGCAATCATCTCCAAACACAACACACTATATCTGCGCTCTATCCTACCATCTGACTGGTCAGATCACTATCAAATTCTCTTCGACCTTAATTCCACCCATCATCGCACACACCAAAGCAGCCGACCCAAGCGCTGGGCAAGAAACATCCAACAAAATCCCCCAAGCAGAGCTAGAAGCACTAGTCAGTACATAAATCCTTCCTCCTCCCGACCTTTCAACTGGCAAGCACCTCACCACCCAATACAACACTCGTGGAAACAATTGACCCATGAAAATCAAGAAATCAAGGAATATCCCTTCCAGATCCTGATTCAACAAAGACATGAACAACGAAAGGCGCCAACTCTGTCTAGCCAAAAGAAACTGGAGACAACACCCTTCGGAATCCAATCTCACGATCCTCCGGGCTGAACGCCAAATATACAAATAACACATCTGCAAATAAAAATCCACATTCTTCCGAGATCAACTTGACCGATAAAGGACCAGACCCAAATACCTATTCAACATCACCAAACAACAAACCTCCTCCTTTCCCCAACTATCAATTAATAACTCCTCTAAGCGCTGTGAAGAATTTGTGAAATTTTTCTCTACAAAATATCCAACATTGAACTATCTCTTGAACCACCCACCTCCCCACCCTGCACCTTCGATGCCCCCTGTGAAAAATGCTCACCCATAGCCCTGCAGTCAATGAATGGAAGTCCCTCCCTCCCTCCAGCACAGGTCACCATCCTCCACCTCTTGCAACTGAAAAACAATGCAACCTGGTCTAAATTCAACTATACCTCTGAAGAAGAAGTCCTCAAAATACTCTTCAGTATGAAGCCGGCAACTCCCATCTCCGACCCCCCTCTCTGCTGCAATTGTGAAAAACCTCAGGCAAGTCATCTCTCCTACTTGGACCAAAATCATTAACGCCTCCCTTTCAAGCGGCTCCATGCCAGCTTCCCTCAAACTCGGCTAAGTCATCCCTCATCAAAAAAACGAACACCCACCAGAACAACCTTAACAACTGCAGGCCTATAACCAACCTCCCCCTCATCGCCAAAACTATTGAAAAATGTGTGCTTGCTCAACTCAACGCCCACATCGGAAAATACAACCTGCTTGACACCTTCCAATCCAGGTTCAGGAAAGGTTGCAGTACAGAGACTGCTATACTAAACATCATGAACGACCTACACAGAGCTCTGGATGACGGCCAGGCCAGCCTCCTAGTCCTCCTAGACCTTTTATCTGCCTTTGACACTGTCTATCATGACCTCATCCTAAACACCCTCTCACAACGTGCAGGCTTCAACTGGACTACCCTTCAATGCTTCACCACATTTCTTAGCCAATGCTCGCAGCTAATCAAGATCAACAACTCAACCTCAAAAACAACACTAGTCTCCCAAGGAGTGCCCCAAGGATCAATCCTGTCTCCTACACTATTCAACCTCTATATGGAACCTCTTGCTCTGATCCTGAAGAAAGCTAGACTAGCCTACCATCTATATGCAGGTGACACCATGGCTCTATATGAAAATCTCGTCAAAGACATCCAGCACTTAAATAACACTCTCTTCACAGTTCAAGCCTGGCTGACCAGCAACTACCTCAAACTCACCCCAACAAAACCGAACTCCTCCTCATTCATCCTAAAGGAAAATCCTTCCCAGTAGACAGGTGGTTCGACAAACTCATGGCTCTAAACTACAAACTGGCCATCTCCAAATCAGTTAAATCCCTCTGGATTACACTTAACTGCCACCTAAGCATGAAAGACCATATCAATGCATCTGCAAAAAGTGCATTCTACACGCTGAGAAATCTTGAAAAAGTTAAACCCTTCCTCCCTATTGAAGACATAAAGGTGGTAGTGCAATCCCTAGTCCTATCCAAGCTGGACTATGGCAACGCAATGGTTGCAGATGCCCCAAAATCTTACCTACCCCCATTGAAAGCTACTCTCCATGCAGCAGCTAGACTTTTATTGAGGGTAAGGCTCTTTGACCACATCACTCCTACCCTCAAACATCTCAACTGGCTGCCAATCGAGGCAAGGTCTATGCTAAAAACTGCCTGCATAACTCACAAAGCGCTCTACACTGAAAAAACAATCTACCTCACAAACAAACAAAATATCAAAAGCCGGCCAAAAGAGACCTCTACGAAGCTCTAACAGTTTACTCTTGATCCACCCCAAAATTAAGAGAAAGAAATCTTGCACCTGCTCCTTTTCTGGGAATGCTCCCAGAGGGCCTCATTTATGAGGCCCCTGCACAGCCGGAATGTCCCTTTTTGTGACGTTCCGTGGTGCAGGAGCCTGCTCAATATTTATGAAGCAGCACTAAGCCACTTTTTTGGGCTTAATGGTGCCTCGTAAATATAGTTCTCTTTAACGCAGTTTTCTGCGTTAAAGGGGCGTGCAATGGGTGTTGCTGGGGGCGTTCCCAGGAACATCCATGGCTTTTTGACACTGCCCCAGATTTACAAGATATCGTAAATCTGAGGCAGCACTAAAAATGTACGCCTCCCCAGAGGAGGCGTAAGGGAGGCACAACGAGGAGAAATCTCTTTATGTCTCTTCTTTTTTCCTTTTTCTATGTGTGCTGCATTTTGCAAAAAAGCCTCGTGAATGTTTTTGTGCAGGAAGGTTTCCCTTTCTGCACAAAAATAATCATCCCTGAAACGCAGGCACCCTTGCACCATGGTGCAAAAGTGCCTGCATTGGGGCACGTCAGCACATTGTGCACCAGCGCTGGGGAAAAGGACAGGAAATGTGCCGTATCATTTGCCGTAGGGCAGTGCAGCTGGAAGGCCTGCGGTGCTGCCCTACGGCAAAACCTCATAAATGTGGCCCAGAATCTGGAACTCCTCGCCCTAGGACCTGCGGGAAAATAAATGCTTCCCTCACTTCAAGAAGAAACTGAAGCTTCTACTTCTCAATATTTACCGAAACCCCCTTAAAACATCTGACTAGCCTACAGGCCCCCTCCCTGCACCCTCTAAATAAATCTGTGTAACACTACCCCGGGGAAACCTGTGCCTCTAGTCCCCCTGTCCTCACAAGGCATTACCCCAGCTACCTCAGAACGGCATCGTCCATCTTTACTACTGTTCATCTTGTTTTTGTCGTTTTACTGTTACTATGTATTTTTTTTCTCTGTTATACTTATCAGTGGCGGCTGCTCCATTAGAGCAATGGGGCACTACCCCCCGCCACCAGGCGGTTTTAAACCCATTTTATTATTGTTTTATTTTAATCCCCTGGACCTGGCTCCAAGACTTTGACAAGCCTTGGGGACGGGTCCAGGTGATGACACTGCTGGTTGGGGAGGGGTGGGCACTCCCTTCACTGAGTATTAGGGTTTGGCCAGCGGTCTCAGGTCAGCCAAACCCTCATGTGCAGTGAAGCTCTCTCCAGCCCCAGCTACGTTGTTGGGGCTGGAGAGAGCAGGCACAGGCTCCCAGTATGCCTGGGACTGCAAGTTGCCGGGACTCATGAAGCATCAGGATTGGCCGCAGTGCAGTTTGGGAGCCTGTGTCCAGAGGAAGAGTGGAATTGCGCGATGCGGCAGGTGGCGTTGTTCAGGTACGTTTTTTCATTTTTCATTTTTGTTCCCTGAATCCCCCCCATCGGCCGCCTCCCTCCTCCGGCCCGGCCCCCCTACGACTTTGGCAGGGGACGGGTCGCCACTGGTATTTGTCCCTCAGGTTATCTCACACAAGTGCTGTTGTGTTCTGCAAAGCACCAATTATTTATGTGTACTGTAGCTACCTCAAAAGTGTATCAGCATCTCTCCCCAATGTCCTTGTATACCTCGTCGCTTACTGTCATCAGGTATCTATATTTCACTCCAAAGGTATCTTACGTTGTTGCTGCTTTTGCAATTCCTGCATACCTAGTCACGTCTCTATGTATGTATATGTATTTACTCAAGATGTATCTCAGGTATTTGCTGCTTGTGCTAAGTCTGTGAAGCGCCCTGATACTCTCAGGTCAAGTTGCGCTATATAAATATAAAATTCAATAAATAAAAACTAAAATATATATAAACACATACGCACATATACATGTGCGTGTGTGTTTATATAAGTATTTATTTATATATAGTATTAAATATTATGTAAATTATTTAATTTACATTATATTAATGTTATATATTAATATATTTGATGTACAATTTTAAACTATATATATTGAAAACAATATTTTATATATATATATATATATATATATATATATATATATATATATATATATATATATCAGAAGAAAGGTTGCTGTGATGCAGGGGTGCTGTCAAATCGAAGGTGGTGCTCGGAAAGCAGTGCCACCGCAGGCGCAAATATTTCAAAATACCTCCCCAAACTCCATTACGAGAAAGGAAGCCGGCACTTAAAGTCAGGGGAATTAAACCTGTTTAATGAATCAGGTCACCTCGGGCACTAGAATACAAGATCGATGCGTTTCGGCAGTACCACTGCCTTTCTCAATCTGAAGTGTGCCATGTTGGTGCTCTATTTAAACATTACGAGTAATAGACATAGACAATACACTTTTATTTGCAGCAAGATAATAGACATTTGGGAACAAATATAAGATTTAAACATTACTGTAGATTCTCAGTATTATTGGCAACAGCAATTATACTCTTAAATGATTTAACCATCAAATAACAACGAAGAGGTCTGAAAAGTCTTTAAATAAACACAAGCCAAAGATTGGAGATGCTTAATTCATTTGTTGAATTGAGCACTCAAAATGACTTTTAAAACACCTTTAAAACAATAGTGCTGCCTTTCATAAAAATCCAGAGACTTCTGTCAAATAAATCATGACTTAACTCTGTCCCCTCGTAATTCCAATGAAATATCAAATGCTGCTCTCAGAGTCTCATGATTGTACTTCCAATTGGAATACTTGGAAGGACAGCAGCACTGAACTTAACTTTAATTCATGTGTCCGGTGTGATTCGATCCTGTAATCAGTGTTAGGGTCCCATGACCCCACAGCTTAGCCAGTGCCTTTATCACAGTGCCCAGGTCAAAAAAGGGTGCCAATACTAGGGTGAGGCCAGGGCTTGTCGTGGAGGATCTAAAGTCCCTGCGTGAGAGTCTCTGCTCTATGCGTCAAACCTTTGCCTCCACCTATGCCATCTCCCCGTCTTCTTCGTCGACACAAGGCATAGGTTGAGGAGGAGTTGTTCAGTGCTGCTATCCTTGTGAGTTTTCCAATTGGAAGAAAAATCATGAGACTCTGAGCCTAATTACGAGTATGGTGGTCCATGGGACTGCCTAACCTGTGGTGGAGTAGTCTGGACCACCAGACTAGCAGTCCACCTTCTGGATTACAACTACGGTGGTGGGACTGCCACAGGACCACCGCAACTGCCGGGGATCCCAGCGTGAGGCTGTGATATGCTGGTGGTGCCGCTGCAGCACCACCAAGCATATTACAAGTTTCCTCACTTCAACCCTTTTCTTGGCGGTGAGCCCGCCATGAAAAGGGTGGTAGTGAGGAAACTAAGGGAGGGCTACAGGGTCCCCTGTTGCCTCTGTGCGGGGGGTGCATGCAGGGGGGCACATGTTATGCCCCCTGTATTTTTGCACCCCCTGTTCCTGCACAGACAGAAATGCACAATATTGTGCATTTCTGTCCGTGCAGGAATGGGCTGTGGCACTTCTACAGTGGTGCCTTTTTAAGTCTCTCCTATGAGCCTTAGAAAGGCACCGCAGTGGGACCACTGCTGCAGGACTGCCCACCAGGATTAGAACTTGCAATCCGGCTGGTGGACTGACTACGAGTTTGGCTGTCGCGGAGCCGGCATGGCGGCCCGCTCCAAGACCGCAAAACTCGTAATCAGGCCTCCTGAGAGCAGTGCTCAATATTTCATTGGAATTACGTGGGCAAAGTGTCCCTTGAGGATTAAGTCATGATTTATTTCACAGAAGTCCCTGGATATGAATGAAAGGCGGCACCGTTGTTTTAAAGTTGTTTTAAAAGTCGTTTTGAGTGCTCAATTTAACAAACGAATTAGGCATTTGCAATTTTTGGCTTGCATTTATTGAAAGACTTTTCAGACTTCTTGGTTGTAGCAGAGGACTCGAATTACATTCCAGACCGGTTTTTCATGTGTGTCAGTGAGATGGGAGGTGAGATTTTGCAACATAAACGGACCTTACTGATTAAAGGAAAAGCACTCAGTGGCACTGGCTGGATGTTATTTGGTAGTAAACTCACTTAAGAGTGTAAGTGTTTTTGCCATTAATACTGAGAATCTACAGTAATGTTTAAATGTTTTATGTGTTCCCACAAGTCTATTATCTTGCTGTGAATAGAAGTGTATTGTCTATGTTTATTGCTTGTAATGTTTAAATGGAGCACCAACATGGCACACTTCAGTTTGAGAAAGGCGGTGGTACTGCCGAAACGCGTCTCTCTTGTGTTCTAGTGCCCAAAGTGACCTGATTCATTAAACAGGTTAAATTCCCCTGACTTCAAGTGCCGGCTTCCTTTCTCCTAATGGAGTTTGGGGGGATATTTTGATATAATATATATATAATGTAACACTATCATTAAAAATAATATAATAAATATATATCTAACATTATATTAATATTTTTGGCTTATTTTCTTTAGTTTACTACCATAAAAATTATATATATGTGATGGAACATGATGGTATTTCACTATGATTTTAATTTTTGCACGTGAACATTACATATTTGCACTTGCGCTGCATGCTGGTCATTGCAGTTTATTGGGACTACAAAATTGCATCACGGCTGCATTTAAATTGGTTGGTCAGATTTTTCACCAATCATTACACCTGTGACCAAGGCCAGAGGGTGGGCCAGAGGGTGGGCTGAAACGCGTTAGGAAGGACTCTGTGAATGACAGCACGCTGCCACTTCTACTTGTGTTAAAGAAAGAGAGGGAAACCAGAGATTTGACTTCAAGAATCTTTTTTGCTTTGATATATATATACGTGAACAAGGGAGTGTTTCCCGAAACGCGTCGAGTTGGTTTGCCTTTGATTAATTAAATTACCGTCTGGAAAGCATTTTTGTGTCCGCAGCTTGCTGTCTTTGAAATGAAGGTGAGACGGCGTGTGTTCGTGTTTTAGAGGCTCGCCCCCTCGCCGCGGGCCACCGTCACAAGAGGAAGAGGAACAGCGGTTACGGTGCGTAGCACTGTTTTGCAGTTTATATATATATATATTTTTTTATTTATTTATTTTTTCAAAAGAGTTCGCGTGTACCTCTGCCTCTTAAATGGCGGCGGGCTGCCGGCGAGATCGCGAACCTCCAAACAAAATATATATATATATACCAAAGCGAAAAGGATTCTTTGGTATATATATATATATATATATATATGTATATACATACATACAAAGAAATGCAAAACATTAAATAAAGTACCAAATGAATCAAATATAAAAAACAAAAAAAGACATTTACTCAAAATATTATTAAAAAATATTATAAAAATAAAAAATATATAAAAAACAAATAATATAACATTAAACAAATAATAATAATAGATATATTTGAACAATGTTAAGAAAAGTATTGACTCCCACTCCAGTCTGTGCAATAGTAGGGAAAGTGTTGGACTTCAGAGGGGTAAGATTTACGATTCCCACTTCAGTCTGTGCAACAGTAGTGAAAGCATTTGACTTCAAAGGGGTAAAATGTACTATTCGCCCTCCAGTCAGTGCAACAGTAGGGAAAGTACTTAACTTCAAAAACATAACCTATTTGAATAACCCTATTAATTTACAGCAAATATACAACTCCTAATATGAATATTATTAATTGAAGAATTAAAAATTATATATTTAAAAATAAAAAAACAATTAAACAATTTGCATGATTATTGAACAATTTAACAATTAATTATTTTTATGTATTTATTTATTGCTTAATTAATTTCCCACACTATACCCTCACAAACCTAGCAGTCCAAACTTAAAATGTAACTAAAATAAATAAGTACAACACAACTAACATCATTAATAATCAATTAAATATGCATTAATAATAAATTGTTAATTATATATTTATTAATTAACTTCCCAACCTATACCCCTACAAACCCAGCAGCCCACAACTAATATATAAAATAAAGACTATAATCCTTACATAATTTACCTAATTATTAATCAATTAAATAATCAATAATACATTAATAATTAATTGTAATTAATTAATACCTAATTAACCTCCCACGCTATAGCCCTACAAACCCAACAGCCCACACCTAACATATAACTTAAAAATATAATTATTACAGAACTTACATAATTAATTGTAAATTAAATAATTAATAATACATTAATACAGAATCGTTAATTAATTTTTGCTTAATTATCTTTCCACCCTATGCTCCTACAAACGCAGCAGCCTGCCCCTAATATATAACTCAAAAATATATTTATTGGATAATTTACATAATTATTAATCAGTTAAATATTTAATAATAAATTAATAATGAATTGTTAATGAATTAATACTCACTTACCTTCCCCATACCCCTACAAACCCAGCAGCCCTCAAATAATATATAAACTTCAAAAAATATTTATTACAAGATTTACATAATTTTATTCAATTAAATAATTAACAATAAATTAATAATTAATTGTTTATTAACTATTCCTGATTTACCATCACACCCTATACCCCTACAAACCCAGCAGCCCACACCTAATATTTAACTTAAAAAATGTAAGTTAATTACATAATTAATAATCAACTAAATAATTAATAATGAGGGCCTGATTACGATGTCTGGCACATCGCCGCGGTCTCGGGACCGACCGACCTCCGGTCCGCAGTCCTGACACCGCCATTGCAATTCAATAGCTCTCTATGGGAGCTTGTGCTGCATCCGTAAACCGGCCGTAGCACAAGCTCCTATGGAGAAATGGGAGATTCTGTTAATCCTTGCACCGCGTGGCAGGCACCTGAAGATGCCTGCCACACGGTGCAGGGATTAACAGGGGGGCACCATAGGTGCCCCCTCGGCCTCCAAGAGGAGGCCTTGGAGGAATGGGGGCCCTGCTAGGGGCCCCCAAAGTCACTTTCCGACAGGCTTTGCATGTTGGAAAGCCCGACATGGAAAGCCTGTCGGAAACCGGCATCGTAATCCCAACGGCGGAAACGCCATCCTCAGGGATTACGCTGGTGCCTCCGACTGGCCGACAGACTAGATGAGTCTGTCGTAATCCAGCCGGAATGACCGACCGGTTTCAATTCTGACCGCCTACATTCTTATTAGGCGGCCGGAATTGAAACTGGAGATGTCGGTCGGAACGTCTGCGATCGCAGGTCGGAGGCTTTCTTACCGCTATCATAATCGGCCCTTTAATTGTTAATTAATTATACTCAATTATTAAGTTCCCACGCTATACCCCTACAAACATAGCAACCCATTGCAACACTATAAATTGCTATTAGCAATTAAATAAAAAATTATACATCACGTAAAATTGCAAACTATATTTAAAAATATTATTAACAATTATACAAACAATAATAACATAAAATTAATATACGAACTAAAACACAAAGATAATTTTAAAAACTTTGGGTCTGATTCACAAAGATAAACTTACACTTTTGAGTAACTTTACTACTTTTTGGTATTCACCAAGTCAAACTTAGACCAAAAGTCTAACTTTACTACTTTTCAGCAGCCGTGACCCGTGCAGGTAAGAGCGTCGGGGCGGTGGGGTTGAGTTGGGGGGATTCGACAGACAACCATGAGGGAAAATTAAATAAATAAATAATTTTCCCTCGTTGTCGTCTGTCGAAATCTCCCCCCACCTGGCCCCACCGCTCTTACATCCACGGGCTGCGGCTGCTTTTCAGTACTCACAAAGATAAACTTAGATCAAAAGTTTAACTTTGCTACTTTTCTGTATTCACAAAGGTAAACTTAGACCAAATGACTAACTTTACTGGTGGTAACTTACCTTTGTGAATACCGAAAAGTAGTAAAGTTAGACTTTTGGCCTAAGTTTACCTTTGTGAATACTGAAAAGTAGTAAAGTTAGACTTTTGGTCT
The DNA here is from genome assembly GCA_963921515.1 of Calotriton arnoldi. Taxonomy (NCBI): domain Eukaryota; kingdom Metazoa; phylum Chordata; class Amphibia; order Caudata; family Salamandridae; genus Calotriton; species Calotriton arnoldi. The sequence continues at coordinate 1,087,024 of CAWUFW010004356.1, forward strand.
AAGTTTACCTTAAATCTAAGCCTAAAATATGCCTTTGAAGTTACTAGCAGTAACCTTATGATTGTATTTTGGGTTGTACCCATCCCCACCGTGTTTTATAAGGGGGTGGGACTCCTTCTTCTAGTCACTGAAAATCTCCCACCGGAATTGCTGATTTGCATCCAGGCAGAGACGTATGGCTAGGCTTTGGTGTGAATCTACATATGTGGAAATTTCCACCCAATGATTTAACTTATTATTGATCTCCCCATGTACTGTCTTTCTCATCTTCACACTTTTTAACTACGGTTGTGTGAAATCAGCTGCTTGGCTACTTCGAGTGTAATTGTTATAACATTGCAACCTTCGTGAAGTAAAAAGCTTAAAGTGGTTTGAAAAATGAGCTTCAGCTTTAGTAGGTCTTTGCAGTAGTGGGAAATTGTGCCTGTTGCCTCCCTGGGCTGTGAGTAACAGATACACGGTGCTTACTCAGTGCTGTAAGCCCCACCCTCCTGTGGGCAGGACCTTCAGTGGCCGGGGTTTTCCGGTACACACCTATCAAGAAGTAGTTGTTACATTGCAGCTCTGGTTTATTACTGCAGCTCAGTGCCCATGTTGTTTTCATATCAAACTATTCCTTGCATTCATATCTCCCGACCTATCTGGCCTGTAACAGGCTGGGTGATTACAATTGCTCTGAAGTATAAATGGACGAGGTTTGTAGCTCTTCACCAGCCTCAATGATTGCCACCTCTGCAGAATTCACCGGCTGAATCCAAGCCTTTGCACACCCCTGTTTTTTAATTTGTTTACATTTCTTCTTTTCAGACTCATTCATATTGCTCAAACCTTTACCCATCTGCTTTCTCTTCAGCTGCATCCGTTTCTTTTTTACTTTCAGTCGGTGCCTTTAAGTGTAGTACTGGGTGAACTGCAGGGAGCAATAACAAAACACCCCAGCCTTCTTGGTGATTGCAGATTTGTTAAACCCTCAAGCGTTTTGTGAATTGTATTCACAGCCTTTTACAATATTATCTTTTCATCTAAGAAGTTTACAACCTTGAAGTTCTTTATTTCTTTAACTGCAGGTTGTTTGGCTGGTTTAGCTACACCAATACATCCTGCACTTTTCTGTTATCATTTGTTTTGCTCCTCACCCCAAACTACCAAAGGTGAACCAAGAGCACTCTTAAGGACAATTATTTTTACCTTTTGAGTTTTTCTTTTAAGGCAGTGTTAGAGCCCAGTCACATCTCTCATAATGAACTGTAACCACTGTACCCCTTTCCCTGCCAGTTGGATTAACTATATAGGAGGTTGGTCTATCTCTAAGGAAATTGATCCATCAGTTACTCAATCTTTATTGGTGGTTTACTGCAACCACAGGAAAAGACTGGACAGATGTACTCCTGAGTACAACTACAGCCTGGTCTCCCTCTACTTTCCTTTTCTTCATACCGTCTGCCAAGTCCTAAATAATGTAGCTTGATTCCCAAAACCAGTTAATCACTTTCCATCCTCCCTCTGCCCATGTGGCTTACAATCATTCTGTTATTACAACACAGTTTTAGAATGGTTTACCTCTCTCTGTTCACTCACTGTCTTTCAAATGTTCTTCCCCTCCCTAAAGAGCACCTGTTCTCCACTATCCCACGCGGTTGAGTATTATCATGGTGGCACCGCTTCATGTTTTGCTTTTTTCATAATTTTAAATTGTACTTTGATGAAAGTTGTTATGTTAATACATTTAAAAAAAAAAAATGTTTTTATTGACTTTATTAAGGTTTTCATTTGTATCACCATATAGCATGACATTGCGCTGCAGCGTGCAGCAATAACATAAGCAGCATTTTGTGTGTTACAACAGAGTATATTCGCACATGTATCAGACTGGGAGGCATTATGTCCAGGCAGGAGACATTCATTCTCCCTGGTCGGCCGGTCTCAACATACATAGTCCATTAGTCTCTCTGCTTGCAAGTCGTGTGGTGAATAACCTGTTGAGGCTAGTTGCGCTGCAGCGTGTATGGCGTATCAACCGTTCAATCGTAACTGGGGAGTAGGCAACGGAACTTGGGGCTGAGTTGGAGGGAGGTCGTGTATCTGTAGCTATTGGTATGTGCGAACACCACCCGGTGTGTCTCCGCTCGCGCAGCGGGCACGCGGGCTGAGATATCAGTGCTCATATAGGGAAAACCAGCACGGTGCCTATGGGTAGTGTAAAGGTGATGAGCGCCTGCGCAGGTCTACTCTGTCAGGTCAGGCAGGCGCGTGGGTTGGCGTATCCTGTCCGTGTCCCGCTGAAACGCTGCCAGGATCGCGTCCCAATACGCATAGATAGGTATTTTCCTAAGGCCTACAACTTCCTCGCGGCGTATCGCCACACTTTCAGCTCTAGCCCACGTTAGTACAGAGCGTCTCCAAGCGTGTGTGTGCGGGGGATCTGGTGCTTTCCACCGCTTTGTGATCAGCCTTTTTGCCGCCACAATGCCCAGGTCAAGGAATCCAGAAGTGACATTAGTGTTGCGGGTTCTACGAAACGTGTGTAGCAAATAGGTGGGCCAGTCAAAGGGTATCTCTCTGTCAGTGCAGGCTCGGAGCAAATCCGCCACCCCTCTCCAATACTCACTGAGGCTAGGGCAGCCCCACAGCATGTGTACTAAGTCTGCGTCTATAGCGGCGCATCTGGGGCAGGCTGCATCTATGCAGTGGAAATATCTGTTGATATTGGCTGGCGTGAGGTACGTGCGCTATGTGATATAGTATTGTATATGCCTAAAACGAGCATTTCTGGGTATCTGGACTGGGCCGGCCAACACCTTCTCCCACTCTTTGTCGGCCCAGGTCCTGCTCCCACTTTTGTCGGAGAGAGTTCAAACTGAAAGCAGCATGCAGGTGCAGTGAAGCCGCAAACCATCACGTCAGGTGTTTGCCCCGCCCCATAACATGTAAATATTGCATGGTTAAGTGCATTTGTGGCTCTACCCCCATGTCTCCCCACCGCAGCGCAAGCGTGCAATCAGAGATCTGTGTAGGAGGAACTGCCCTGCAGGGAGTCCGTCTCTTTCCACCAATGTTGTATACGGGATAAGGACGCCATCGCCATATAGGTCTTGATTACGCTAAATTGCACACCTAATGTTCCCTACTAAGTATAGCGTAAGCGATCGATCTTTTATTTACCTACTAAAAGTGGTTGAGGGGAGGAAACAACTCAGACAGATATCAGCAAAGTCGTCATGCCTGAAAAGACCACCAACTCCAAATTGCAGTTTGATTATTTATTATAAGGCCAAAAACAATTGGATGTAAATACATCTCAATAGCAAAGTATAGAGGTACAGAAGAATTAATACAGAGCCAAGTTTACGAATACAAGTAATTCGGCCCAAAAGACAAATGATTATAAATTCCAAAATCACAACGCAACACAGAATAGATGCGATATTCAGTTCTCGGCTCATTGAAAGAAATCAAAATCTATCCCTACACTGCTCTACATGAGGGCCCTTCCTGTCTCTCTTCTATCATTCCCCAACGGTGTCAGCACGTTTTGACTTCCTAAGAAGTACTCATGTCAAATGGGTCAATTTAGCTTATGGCTATGGAGCTTGCTCTAAGATGCTCCTTCTCCTCCGAAAGCTAGCAGAAGTCTGGTCTCTCTGTCCCTGCGCATCATACAAAAGATGGGATTCAACCCACAATACGTCATTCTTCTTAAAACTTTCCATTGCACCTCTATGCAGTAGCTCTTTTTTTATAACACAAATTGAATTAATGATATCTTCTTTCCAGTGGCCTTGGCTTTCAGACAAACCAGATACGCAAGGCATCCTCCCTTCTCGCTTCCCAGCCATCTTCAAAGACATTCCGGGTCTCTCCTTAACTCTGAAAATAACGATGTGTATTCTTTCACCTGCAGTAGGATGAGAACATTCTACTTTCGAACACAACACCATTTAATTATTTATTTCTCAAGAGCAAGGAGAATCGATACTTATGACTTTGGGCCTATAATTCAGGCAACTTAAACTAACCACAATTACGGTGTATAGAAATAAAATCGTCCTGCACATTATGCATGAAGGAATCGTAATACATACAAAGTTTTACTTAAATGCGTTCACTAGTTTTCAACATCGAATGATTCAAATAAATGTTTCTTAATAGTCGTAAAACACTGCAAACAATACGAATACATGAGAGTGCGTTTAAACCATGAGTATAGTGCACTCATACAAAATAGAGTGCTATCAGCGCTCTATCAGTTCCCCCTCTTATGACTAGTGTCATAACACCAACTTTCTATTCTTCTGTAGTTTTTCTCCTTGTAGAAGAGACCGACCTAAACAGAAGCTGTAGCTTGCCGTCCCTGTCTGAATCGTTCTAACCCCTTAAGGTGCTGGTAATCAGTGGCGTAGCTAGGGGGGGCGATGGGGGAGGACCGCCCCAGGCGGCACGAGTTTTGGGGCGGCAGCTGGCCCCCCTTCCCCCCCGCTCTTACCTGCGGCCATTGCGGCCGCAAGAATCGGCCGCGGCCACTACCCCCCTCCCCCCCGCTCTTCTATAATTTTGCCGAGGGCGGCAAACGCAGGGGCCGCCACGGGCAGCCTTAGGCCTAGCTACGCCCCTGCTGGTAATGACTGTCCTGCAGTCGTTCAAGTTGGTGCTCTCGCTTTCTCGAAACAGTCTCCTGATGTCGTGCCCTTTGCCATTTGTAAGCCTTGATGGCTCCTAGTAGGACAATTATACAAATGACAGCTATTATAATAGGCTTCAAGATATATCCCATTAGTCCTTGTCCCAAACTTCCAAACCAACTGCCTATCTTGCCAAATCCTTTCCCCACTTGTTCCCAAAGTCCTTCGGCAGCCATCTCACGTAACTCTTGGTGTATATCTGAAATATTGTTGATATATTTCCTTATATCCCGACTGTTGTCAGGAATATAAGTACAGCACTGTTGAACTTTCAATAATTTGCAGACTCCTCCGGCTTTTGCTAGCAGCACATCTAGGGCAAGACGGTTTTGCAAAACCATAGCCCTTATCGAAACCATCTCCCCATCTATAAGTAATAAAATCTGAGCTGTATTTATTGAGAGCTTATCCACCAATGTTGCCAGCTTTCTGATTTTCAAATCATTCAGAATCACACCCATACTCTGTATCATAGCCCCAAATATGTCTCCAATCACTTCTCCTGCACTCACACTACGTTTTCCTCTGTGAGGTCTTTTTCTTTCTAAGGGCCATAAATCATTTACATGAAAAATCTTGGGAAATACCACAGCCAAATAACAAGTGCCATACCAATTTTTGGGCAACTTCACATAGGCATTCTTTCCACACACAAAATACACATTGGGCACTATTGTTATTTTGTCCAATAATGCTTTTCTAATTGATTCTTCGATCAAGAAGACGTGCTCACAATCACTTTCACCCACAAATATCTTATCGTAGTATGTGGTCGGGTGTCTAATACACAACTTCCCCTTCTGCTGGAAATCTAATGCTATGGGTCCAAAACTCCCCTTTGCTTTATGATCTAATTCTTTAGTCCATGGGGTAACCTTGTGCTTTGGATCTGGTCTAAATAGAGTCTGTCTATGCTAATCTTCTATCTGATCTATAAATTTCTTTTCAATGTCAGTTAACATACAGGTTAAATTGTGTCTATGGGCATAGGACGTATCTAAAGTAATGGTAGGCACGAAATACTTTGACATTCGCTCTACTTCCTTATAATAATCATATTTATTCATGTATTTAAGAACTGGGACTTCCGAGAGTACCACATCATAATTTGAGAAATAGTACTCGAAGTGTGCCTTGCTATAAAACATGCTCAACAACACACTACATGTAATGCCATAGGTCAAAGGCAAATGATGGTATCGAATGCCTTCTTCTACTGAAGCTGGTAATTGCATACACACATAGCAATCCTTCGCTTCCATGGTATCCACATACTCATACAATAATCGAGCATACGCATTCAAAGTGAAATCACCCTTTGACAAATCAACATGTAATCTACGACTGGTTTCCTTAATCATTTCTAGATCCCTTGCGGATGCATCCTCATCTATCTCAAAGATTGTGTAGTGAGTGTTGCCTGTACCCTATTCTGTCCGACATCCTGAGATCCAACTAGAGATGCAACGATCACCACAGTTATAACGATAAGCACCACTACAATGAGGGTGCCAATGATGCACTTCTGTTTGCGTGTTGATTTTTCGGATACCATGGTTTCTACTGATCCGTTCCGAAGCACAAAGGGAAAACACAGTCTCTTTCTGCTTTCTTTGTTTTAACAATGTCTTTCTCACTTCTCTCCTCCCATGCAATTAATGTCAAAGTTCATTCGATTGATACTAAACCTATTGAAGAGATGTAGTCAGCCCTATTCCTCACTCCATCATCTACTAGAAAGGTCCTAATTTTAAATCTTCTTAAACTGGGGTCTAAGTTATCTTCTTTCTAAGGCCTAATGCTTTCTTTGGTTATAATTCAAGCTTCATCGTTAATGATATTTGATCCAACTATTTCGAGGAGAAGTTGCAGAATCTCCGCACGAATTTCTCCTAATTCTTGCGTGGTGAGCTGTCGGCCAAATGAAGGGAAGACAACCTGATTGAGGATCAGGTAACGCAATCCACTCAGCCTTGGAGGATTTGGAACTTGCAGAGTTAGTGTTCCAAACGCTTCTACGCCTGGGACCAGCAACTGTATTTCAGTTGAGAGGGTGTCCCCGCCGTAGCTCACCGTACCAGCTCCCAACCTCCCGGACTTCGCTGGGCTCTGCATCTGCAGCCAGGTACGTCCACTCAGGGGATGCGTATCTTCGAGACGCTATTCTTTCTCTTCTGGAGCATCTCAGACTATCCGGTCTTTCTTCAGCTTCACTTTGATCTGATTCAGATGTTTCAGGAATCGGAGCGAGATTTTTCTCAGATGCAAGCCTTATATTCAGCCTTTCTTTTCTTGCTGGCCACTTTTCCACTCTGGTATCTGCTCTCCTCTCTTCCTCTTGATCTGATCCTTCTGCAATAGACCGCTCACCTTGTTCTGGTGCAAAGTTCACATCTGCAATATCATCTATTTCAGGATCTGGGCTCAATTCAGGAGCACTCAGCTCTCGTCTCTCGTGCTCACTTGGCTGTTCCGTTTCATCTGAAACTCTTACAGCTGGGCCTGTGCCTTCATCGTTGCCTGTAGCAGGTCCATACACGCTTCTCGGAACCAGGGGACTCTCTTCCTCCGCAGGCGCTTGAACTCGGCGAGTGTGGGAAGCGTGTATCCAGTTCGACAATCCTCCACACTTCACAGCGGTACTTGTGACCAATATCACCTGATATGGTCCTCGCCAGCGAGCATCAAGACAACTCTTTCTCACGTGCTTGCGAACTAGTACCCAATCACCTGGATTAAGATCATGCAGCAGATCTCTCGAGGTGGAGGCAGTCGCAGCCTCGACCTGGTGGGATACAGAAGTAACCACATCAGCCAGTCCCTTACAATAATCCAACACTAAATCATCAGTGATGTTTATCAATGCTGTAGCTGGCACCATAGGCAAACGCATAGCTCTTCCGGTCAAAATTTTGTGGGGAGAAAGCCCTATTCTCCATTCAGGGGTGCTACGCAGACTCATGAGCACCAGAGGCAGCGCATCTGGCCATTTCAATGAAGTTGATGAACACACCTTTGCCACTCTTGACTTGATGGTGCCATTAACCTGCTCTACAAGACCTGAAGCCTCCGGCCTGTAGCTACAATGAAGTCTCTGATCAATGTTCAAAGCAGAGCACAACAATTTCATGATTTCACTGTGGAAATGAGTTCCTCTATCTGTCTCCACTGATGTCGGAAATCCATATCTCGGGATCAATTCTCTTAACAACAACTTGGCTACTGTGAGACTGTCACATCGTCGAGTTGGATATGCTTCCACCCAACGCGAAAAGATACACACCACCACCAAAACGTATCTCAACCTATTGCACCTCGGCATCTCAATAAAGTCCACTTGTATCCTATTGAAGGGACCTCCAGATCTTCCAATGTGACTCAGTGCAACCACAGTTCTCTTTCCAACATTCATTTGTTGACAAGTAACACACCTGTGACATACCGCTTCAGCCCACACACAAAAGCGTGGATTAAACCACGTCTGCCTAAACATTCGCACCATAGCATCTCTTCCCAGATGAACTGCTCCATGGATTTACCTTGCCATTGGGCTCAGTAGACAATTGGGTAATACTGCTCTCTCATCTGTGGACACTCAAATGCCATCGTCTCTTTTTGTGCAACTAGCTCTGACCCATGAAGCAGCTTCCTCTTCTGGGACTTCATCCTGCAACCGCTTCACCTCATCCCAAGTATCGGCTATAGCTAACATCATGCTGAGCTTGGTCTCTTCTGTGCTCTCGCCTATATATTCTCCATTGAAAATACAAGCATGTTCAGCGCAAAATCGTGCTACTTCATCTGCATAATTGTTGCCCTTAGTGACAAAGTCTTCTCCCTTTCCATGAGCTGCACATTTAACGACTGCTATCTCTTTGGGCTTCTGCAAAGCTTCCAATAGTTGGCGCACATACTCGCCATTACGTATAGGTGACCCTGAGGACGTTAGAAACCCCCTCTGTGACCATAACTGCCCAAAGTCATGAACTACACCAAATCCGTATTGACTGTCAGTATACACAGTCACTCGAATATCAGCTGCAATGATACAGGCACGTGTCAAAGCGACAATTTCGGCCACCTGAGCAGAGAATACTCTATTTAAACAGGCAGCTTCCACTACTCCCATGATGGTGCACACAGCAAACGCTGCTCTCAAATACCCTTCATTGTCTCTTAAACATGAACCATCAACAAAAAGGATCAAATCAGATTGGGGCAAAGGTTCATACGACAATGTCAGGTCTGGGTTTGGTAGATAGGTCAGTAACATCTAGGCAGTCATGCTCTTCACAATCCTCATCTCCTTCCTCTTCCGGAACAGGTAACAATGTAGCAGGATTCAGGGTGGTACAACGTCTCAGGGTAACATTTTCAGCGGCCAAGATAACGTGCTCATACTTGGTAAGTCTGTTGTTGGTCAGATACTGTGTTTTCGTTCTTGTCATCAACAATTCTACGGAATGGGGCACATAAACAATGAGCGGATAACCCATCACTATGCTTTCACATCTTTCAATGCTGACACGGGTTGCAGCAACGGATTTCAGACATCCAGGCAACACAGAAGCTACAGGATCTAATGTAGCTGAGAAGTAAGCTACTGGTCTACGGGTACCCCCATGTGTCTGTACAAGGACTGCTAACGCACATCCCTCCTTTTCACAGTAAAAGAGCGAAAACGCTTTGTTATAATCCGGCATTCTGAGAGCTGGAGCACGACAGATACTTTCCTTCAGCTCACGGAAGGCTTTCAAGCACTCGTCATCCCATGGTACCGGATCACTAACATCCTTTCGAGTCAGTTTCAACAGAGGCTTTGCTTGCAAGGAAAAATTTGGGATCCACTGTCGACAATAGCCGACCATTCCCAAAAACATGCAGACTTCTTTTTGTGTTTTCGGAGTTCCCATTTGCAGAATCGTCTCTTTGCGATCTGGTGACACCCTTCGTTTTCCTTTCTCAATCCGGTGACCTAGGTACTGAACTTCAGGCAAACAATACTGCAATTTGTTTGGAGACACTTTGTGTCCATTCTCTGCCAAATGATTCAGCAATGCCACAGTGTCAATCCTGCAAGCATCCTCAGTCTCTGAGGCGACCAAAAGGTCGTCTATATATTGCACTAAGACTGAGGTTTGGGGCATCACCAGTCCTTCAAGATTCTTTTTCAGACTTTGACTAAAAATGGAGGGGCTTTCTGTATACCCCTGAGGAATTCTTTCCCATGTTAACACACGATCGTCCATCCTAAACGCAAATAAAAACTGACTTTCTTCATGCAATGGTATGGAGAAAAATGCATGACACAAATCTATCACTGTAAACCATTCTGCTTTGCATGGTGTCTGGAATAGAATAATAGCTGGATTCGGTACCACAGGACAACATGGGATCACAATTTCATTAACCTGATGCAGATCCTGCACTATTCTATACGTGCCACTTGGCTTCTGCAGTCCCATGATAGGTGAGTTGCAGGGACTTCCTCTTATCTCCTTAAGAATACCTTGGGCAATCATAGTCTCAATCACAGGTCTTATTCCGGCCACAGTTTCTGGAATCAATTTATATTGTGGCGTTCGTGGGAATTCAGCATTGGGTTTGGACATGTATCTTAACTGGCTCAACCCCTCTCATCAGGCCTACATCCTCACCCGTAAAATCCCACACTTTCGGATCAACTGAGTCTCTCAAGTCATGTGGCAATTCTGCTATTGTGAGCACCACAAACATTTCTGCACACAGACTCATGTTAGCCATTTTAAAATCAGCGTCGTCATCATGTGTTTGCAATTCCACACCTCTCGGAGTGCACGATATAGTACAATTGAGCTTGCACAGAAGGTCTCGTCCCAAAAGACAGACCGGACTTCAATTACACACTACAAATTGGTGTTTATCCCGAAATGGTCCTATTCTCACGGGTAATTCGTTTGTTAATGGATTGGTCATTTTCTGATTACTAACCCCCACTACTTGAATCGATTGTCCCGAAAGAGTTACATTTGGGACTACTTCAGTTCTCACCGTGGAGCGAGCAGCTCCAGTGTCTAATAAGAAGGTAACAGGATATCCATTCACATCTGCATCTACAAACGGCCCACTCTGATCTACTTCTAGGATCTCATCTAAGGTACATTCCTCGTGCACCCCCCTCTGACATTCTTGTAAATCTTGATTTTGGTCAAATCTATCTTGTATTTCAAAATAAGGCATCTGATGGTATAACTGATTATGCATGGGTATCCTAGGAGGTTGAGGTTCTTGAACTTGCGGCTCATATCCTCCTCCATACATAGACCTGGGTCTTGTCACAGTATTGACAGTCTCGGACAGCTGTCCCTCTCCTTCCATCTGTATCTGATTTGCTGGATTCAATCTACACTCGCGCTTCCAATGCCCGATTTTGTGACAATAGTGGCAGGCAGTGACCCTTTTCTGTTGGGCCACCCATTCACTTGCACCTGGATCCATTCCTCTTCCTCTACCCTGACCAGGTTGGGTCACCATCTGTTGTCCCATTCCTCTTCCACCTCCTCTACCTCTACCTATCGCTCCTCCAATCCCTTGCGTCATATCAGCGTTTCTCAACTGCACCAACATCAACTTGTCCTTCAATTTCTTCTGTGTTGACTCCACTTGATCACTGCAATATTTAGCATAACGCAGAATCTCGTCCACCGACTTATTCTGCCAACATATCAAGTGATGCTGTATCATCAAACTAATATCAGATTTCAGTCCCAACACAAACTTCGAGACAAATTGTCCCATATCTTTCTGTTAAATTGTATCCAATCCACTATGCTGCTTAAAAGCTAACAACAATCTTTCGTAATAATCATGTACTGATTCCTTAGAGTCTTGAGTGGTGCGATCAATCTTCAGCCAATCAACAATCTGAGGAGCTACCTTTGATTGCAACCAGGTAATCACTTGCTCGTATTTTCTCATTACATCAGGTGAAGGACCATGAGTCAATGAATCTCTAGGTGGCTCTGCAGTAGGCCACTCAATGGCAATCTTACATGCCGCCCACAAATCCGCCGGCACTACTATATCAAACAAGGTGTTTAAATCAATCCACAATACTTTCGAAATCTTTACAAACCGATCTATTTGCTTGTACCACTCAGCAGGTTTTTCCCTCAGCCGAGGAAAATCATTCGTAAATGCTGCTAAATCACCCCTGCTCCATGGCACATGTACATACCCTCCTTCTGTACCTCCCTGAGGGGAAATTTCCTGCAGCTCCCGTCCCTCCACCCGGAGGCAGAGTATTTCCTATTCCAGCCTTGAAGCTTTTCTTTTTGGCCCATCTTTCTTTCCATCTGTCTAATTCTTTCCATGTCCGCATCCCTATCACTAGTTCTCTAATTTGTGCTTTTAATCCAATCGTTCGCTTCTCTTCCAAATCCTTATCTGTGTAATTTAATCTGCAAGAACCCTGTATCATCTTGGTCTTTGACAAATCAACCTCATACCTTTGTGCCAAAAGCAACAATGCATCATAAGCTCGTTTGGCCTTTCTTGTCATGTCTTTTGCTACGAACAGTAGTTCGCTCGAGTCATACGTCTCAATTCTGTTCAGAGGTAGATTACCTTCAATCACCTCGTCTAGTTCTGCCTTTAATCGTACCACATCTAGCATTGGCGCTTTTATTGCACTTTTTAACACTTTCTGAATGTCCTCGTTTCTTGTATCTTCCCTGTCACAGCTTTGGGCTCTCTTAGGAACTGCACCCTCTTCTATCTTCGAAGCTGGGTGTCTATCTCTTTCCCAGCTTCGACTTCTCCAATGGTCACCTGCACAAATAACCTGTGGCCCAAACAGTACTCTAGGCGCTTCTTGTCTCTTGCTTGCCTCTTCCCTCGGCATCATTGACTCTCTCACTGGTTGAACCCACATTTGAAGGTCAGACCTAGAATTCGCTAGAGCTCCTGTCCGTCCTCGTTCTGACCCACTATCCATTCTTGATGGATCAGCTGTAGCTGGCAGTGGAGTACTAGATTCCACTGGCATCCGACTTAAACCAGTCCCACTCATTTGCTGTTGACTGTCATCGGTTCTTTCTCTAGGATTATATATCGGAACCACCGGCCCTATTGTGACTGGTACAGACATAGCATCTGGTAACTGCATGTTTCCTGCAGGTGGTACTGGCTCAGGGTTTGGATACCTCATTCCTCCAGACCCTCCCGGAATGTGTACCATTGTAATCTTGCCTCTTACTCCTGCCGATTGTTCCTCTGAACCCAGTTGTCCCACTCCTAAAAGCTCTTCTGATGGGCGCAACCTCTCTGTCTCTGATCTAGAGTTGCACGGTGGAGGACGTTCCGCTAGCAATCTATCGAGGAAGCTGTCATCTGTATCACTGTCCTCCTCTGTCGTCTTTTTCCCTTCAGCCCCCTCTTTTAACATACGAAATGGGTACAAGCGTTCTCCCTCTATGGTGTCTACTCTCCATCTTTTCAACTGGGCATCCCATCTAGCATCCTGATATGCCTTCATTGCTTTCCTCATTCTTCCTCGTGAAGCCTCTCTCCTTTTGCTAGAGCAGCTCTCATCCATGCATCTAATGCCTCAAATTGTGTGGGTCTAGGGGGAGGTTTCAGTGCATTCATCACCCCCCTCAGCTGGGTCAGCACTTCCATATGAAAAGACCCATAATGAGGGAAAGCCAATTCACCCTCTTTCTCTGTAATTTTATGCCAATTCTGAAGCCACACTATAGTATGAAGTCCTACATTCGTTGCCATGTAATGTGCCGGTGTGTCTTCTGGCGGAGCTTCTTCTCCTACCCGAGTCACTACCCCTGTGTCGCCTCTACACAAATCTCGCAATACCCTAAAGCATCTCATTGTAAAATCGATCAATTGCAAGCACAAAATACGATGTTCCACTGCAAACGATCTTCCACCAATCCCAGCACAGCGTTACACCAACCAGCCTATCGCAGCGCACCCTGACGTCACTTCTCACTCCTTGCAGCGGCTCACCCGCCTTTACAATTTCACCGCAAACTCACTTACACACATTCGTACCACAAGTAACTGTATATCCAAAAGTTATTAAACCAAGTAACTGTTCCTACACAATTACAATAACTTACAGTCACATAAAACAAGTAATTGTCTGTCCCTAAAGATCGATAGAACACTCTCACAAGAACATTCAGCCGTTGTGACCCCCCCGACCTGCGTTGGTCACTCAATCGCCATAGTCCACCCCCGGTACCTGAGGCTTTCTACCGCGACCTATTCCTCATTCACACAAAGTTCCCTAACACAAGTGGATCGTCGATAGCGCTTCACAACACCCACATTTGATCAGACAATTACAATACAAAACTATCCCGGGATCTTGGACTTCTCTTGAGTCCGCTCACCAAAACTTCCTGCTCCGCACGTGTCCGGACCAGTAAACCAAAAACCACATTCACTCAACATACTTCCCAACTCCGCAAGACATCACCCACTTACTCATCACCGCAATTTAACACCACAGTTCCTTTCATACTCACGCCACCACTGTTTCCGCCGCACCATCAACGTCTGCCGGTCTCCGCCGTCTTCCACTCCACTTCAGGGCTCTTCGACCTTCAACCCTACCCCTGATTACTCCCCTCACCTTAGAGGTAAACGACCTTAGAGGTAAACCATCCTCTGCTACCATTCGATTACGCTAAATTGCACACCTAATGTTCCCTACTAAGTATAGCGTAAGCAATCGATCTTTTATTTACCTACTAAAAGTGGTTGAGGGGAGGAAACAACTCTGACAGATATCAGCAAAGTCGTCATGCCTGAAGAGACCACCGACTCCAAATTGCAGTTTGATTATTTATTATAAGGCCAAAAACAATTAGATGTAAATACATCTCAATAGCAAAGTATAGAGGTACAGAAAAATTAATACAGAGCCAAGTTTACGAATATAAGTAATTCGGCCCAAAAGACAGATGATTATAAATTCCAAAATCACAACGCAACACAGAATAGATGCGATATTCAGTTCTCGGCTCATTGAAAGAAATCAAAATCTTTCCCTACACTGCTCTACATGAGGGCCCTTCCTGTCTCTCTTCTATCATTCCCCAACGGTGTCAGCATGTGTTGACTTCCTAAGAAGTACTCACGTCAAATGGGTCAATTTAGCTTATGGCTATGGAGCTTGCACTAAGATGCTCCTTCTCCTCCGAAAGCTAGCAGAAGTCTGGTCTCTCTGTCCCTGCGCATCATACAGAAGATGGGATTCAACCCACAATACGTCATTCTTCTTAAAACTTTCCATTGCACCTCTATGCAGTAGCTCTTTTTTTTTTATAACACAAATTTAATTAATGATATCTTCTTTCCAGTGGCCTTGGCTTTCAGACAGACCAGATACGCAAGGCATCCTCCCTTCTCGCTTCCCAGCCATCTTCAAAGACATTCCGGGTCTCTCCTTAACTCTGAAAATAACAATGTGTATTCTTTCACCTGCAGTAGGATGAGAACATTCTACTTTCGAACACAACAACATTTAATTATTTATTTCTCAAGAGCAAGGAGAATCGAAACTTATGACTTTGGGCCTATAATTCAGGCAACTTAAACTAACCACAATTACGGTGTATAGAAATAAAATCGTCCTGCACATTATGCATAAAGGAATCGTAATACATACAAAGTTCTACTTAAATGCGTTCACTAGTTTCCAACATCAAATGATTCAAATAAATGTTTCTTAATAGTCGTAAAACACTGCAAACAATACGAATACATGAGAGTGCGTTTAAACCATGAGTATAGTGCACTCATACAAAATAGAGTGCTATTAGCGCTCTATCAGTCTCCTAGTGTTTGTATCCCGGCTTCGTGCCAGCGTTGCAGTTCGGCACTCGCAAGTATTGTCTGTCCTCTAGGGGTACCGTCAAGTGGGGGCGCAGGAGCATAGGGTTTTATGTCCCGAGTTAAGTAGAGGCTTCTACGGTAGCACCTATAGGCCACATTTAGTAGTTGGGGCTCCGGGGGTCGTGTCTGCGCGCCGGGATGGAACAACGCAAGTAACTGGGGTAGTGTGTAAGCTGGGCGCGTGGTTGCCGTGTCGTCCCGTTGGCGGTCTGCCATCCACCGGGCAACCCACTGCAACGCTAGGTAATAATGCTCGAAATTAGGCATCGCCAGGCCCCACTGATTAGTAGGTAAGTAAAGTTCTTTTATCGACACTCTATGGCGGTTAAGACCCCAGATGAAATCTCTGACCGTTTTTTCCAGAGTTGTGAAGAAGGACGCGGGCACATAGGTGGGCAGATTGGCAAAATAGTACAGAAATCGCGGGAGGGCTACCATTTTTACCAGCGCCACTCTGCCCACCACTGCGAGGGGAAGTGTACTCCAGAGCTGCATCTGGGATTTCACTGCTGTCAGCGCCCTGCCCAGGTTACCATCGAAAAGGTCCCGCGGCTGGCGGTATACCCGTATGCCCAAGTAACGAAATGTGTCTTCGCACCACTGCACTCGTGTGCCACTTAGCATCAACGTTGGGTCATGACCTCCCTCTCGAAAGGCGTATAGCTTAGATTTGGCTACGTTCACTTTTAGTCCTGAGATGGATGCAAATTCCTCCAGGATGCGAGCCAGACGCCCAGGCACCTGGTGGACGTCTCTTAAGTAGATCAGCAGGTCGTCGGCATACAGTGACACTTTGTGTGGGCCATCGTCCAGCGGTATACCATCCTGCGGCTGCGTTCTCAACGCCTCGGCTAGTGGTTCCATTGCCAGCGCAAAAAGGAGGGGGGACAGTGGGCAGCCCTGTCTCGTCCCACATCGTACTGGAATCACGCCCGAGACATATGGACCCACCTTTACCCTCATCTCTGGGTTGGCATAAAGTAGACGGGTCAGCTGCAGGAAAGCAGGGTCGAGCTTATATCTCTCAAGGGTCGTGAACATATACCCCCATTCGAGGGAATCAAAAGCTTTCTCAAGGTCTAGAATGAGGCAGCCCGCTCTCGGCCATTCATGGGTGGAGTAAGTTGCCATACAAAAAAAACGCCGCAGACTGAAGGAGGTGTTTCGGGACGGAACAAAGCCATTTTGGTCCGAGTGCACAAGGCTGGGGACCACTTGCGCCAGTCTATCGGCTAGGAGCTTTGCTAGAACCTTATAGTCGGTGTTGAGCAGGGCGAGGGGCCGGTATGAGCTCATATCAGTTGGATCTCTGTCGGGCTTAGGCAAGGATATAAGGTGGGCCTTGCATAGTGAAGGGGGAAGCCGTTCTTCCTCTACAGCGGCCGCGTAGAGGGCGTGGAGCCGCGGCACCAGCGACACTTGGTATGCTTTGTAGAATTCCGCCGGGAGCCCATCTGGGCCCGGGGTCTTCCCTGTGGCTAAGGATGCGATTGCTGTCCTAATCTCCTCTGGCGAGATCTGTTCGCCGAGGAGTTCATTTTGCGCTGGTAATGCCTCAGGTAATTGAACCTGGCCCAAGAAGGATTGGAGGGTGTGCGGACCCTGCTGACCTTGACTCTGATACAGTCGAGTGTAGTGTTGCATCAAAGCAGCGTGGATATCGTGCTGCGTATATGCTAAGCGTTCTGCGTCATCTCGTAGTGCGGCGATTGGTTTCCGGGCTTGTTCTTGGCGGATCAGCCAAGCCAGAAGGTGGCCTGCGCGGTCAGCTGTGGAGTGCGTGCGGGCGGTGTGTGCCGCGTAATTGTGACAGCTGAGGCGCTCCAATAATTCAATGTGCTCTGAACGTAGTGTCTCTAGCTGTTGCCTGTCCCTGCCGCCGCCCTCCCCCTCCGCTTCATGGTGCAGGAGTCTCTTTTCAATTGTGTTCAGGGCAGAGGTTAATGTCTTTCGTATGTTCCAGCACGCGCCCATGCAATGCCCCCGCGTTGTAACTTTAAAGGCATCCCATTCCACTAGTGTGTCCCCTGCTGTACCCTCATTGAGCTCAAAGAATTCAAGGATCGCCGTGCCCAAAGAGGATCAGAATGGGGGTCCTCTAGTGCCGCTGTTTGGAGTCTCCATGTGGGAGCAGGGGGGCGTTCAAGCTCCCATGCAAGTTGAAGCAATTGGGGATTATGGTCCGAGTGTGTGCGGCCCAGGTATTCAATACGGTGGACTAGGGGGAGTAGCACAGGGGACCCCACTATTCTGTCCAGTCGCACATGTAGTCTCTGTACCGCTGAGTAGTGTGAGTAGACCCGGGCATCGGGATTATTAGCTCACCAGAAATCCGATAGCGCCCAGTGGGTGAGCCAATCCCTGAGAGCCTGTGCGTTAGAGACTGCTGTGGTCCTGGTGAGAGGCGGGAATGATCTGTCCAGTTCTACACTGAGCACCGAGTTGAAGTCTCCCCCCAGAAGCCAAGGGATCCCGCTCCAGCCAGCTAGGGTCTGTGAGAGGGTTTCTAAGTAGGAAGACTGATTGACATTCGGGGCATAAATGGAGTCAAGGAGGACTGGTTGGCCATTCAGCCGCCCGCTTACTAGCGTGTATCACCCCTCGAGGTCAACTAGAATCTCATCGCTTGTGAATGGGACTCCTGCTCTGACCCAGATGAGCACACCTCACGCATGCGCTGAGTAGCCGTTGCCATGTACCTGGCCTCTCCATCTTTGTCATAAGCGCCCCAATTCTTCGTGAGTCATGTGTGTCTCTTGAAGCAGAGCTATGTCTGTAGCTCTGCGCTGGAGGTACGCATAAATCGAGTATCTACGTGACGGAGTGTGCAGACCGCGCACATTCCATGTGACTATGTTAACCTGTGCCATGTTTCTTATGCACATTGACCGGACCTGCGCGAGGGGGGTCGCAGGTGTTACATGCTTGAATCTGTATAAATGCACTCCAACTCAGTGTGCCTAACAACAGGGTGTTGGTATAAACTAAACTGTGCATAACTAGGAGGGCGAGTTCCGAATCGGTGTTCGTCCAAACTTTGATGCCCGTCAGGGCTTAAACTGTGTCAAACTGACTTATAGTACAGCGTGGGGTGCATGGCGTGGGTTAATGTCAAGGTTGATGAGGGTGTGGGTGGTATGCGTCTGTCCGCATGTTTTGCGTGTCCCTCTATGTCCAGGATATGTCACCCTGTTCCCTAGCCCGCGGATCTGCACATCTGTCATAGTAAGTGTGCAGTGTGGTGTTTACGGCCAGTGGAGGGCACGTGCATGTGAGGCAGGCGCGATTAGGGGCGGCACGCTGTGCAGCAATAACAGAGAGGGAAAGACAACAACAACATCAGCGGTCTGCAGTGGCACAACGGTTTGTACTTGCTTGTACAGTTTCATCTCTTCGTCTTCCCCCCGTCGCTCCGGGAGGTGGAAGACACTTCAAATAATGTCATCGGCAGTCTGCGTGGTGACATCAGGCAGTATCACCCCATCAGAGTCCTCCGGCATGGGGGTAGACGAGCCGCTGGCGGTCGCCGATTCGGAAGAGCTGATTTTGCGAGTTTCGCTGTGTGCCTGAGAGCCCAGCGTTGCAACTGCTTCCAGGGCGCTGCAGTACTCCACCTCGCTCTGCTCCGGCCACGGCGCCGCTGCCGTCAGAGGCATGCCTCCCGATCTCCTTCGTTTCCCATGGCGTCGGGTCCTCTTGTTGCCTGGGCGGGCCACCTCCGCGTTTGTGGGGGGATCCCGTCCACAGGCCGGCGTCTTCTAACCAGCCCCATGCTTCGTCTGGTGACTCGAAGAAGCGGGTAGTGCCATTCGCCACCACCCTCAGTCTGGCTGGGAACAGCAGGGAGTATGGGAGTGCCAGTTCCCGCAACTGGCGTTTTACCGCCGTGAAAGTGCTGCGTCGCCTCTGCACCTGTGAAGTGTAGTCCGGAAAGACCATGATCGAGTTGCCATTGACCTTAAGATCGGGGAGCTTGCGTGTTTCACGTAGGACCGTGTCCCTGCCCCTATAGTTCAAGAGCTTGAAAAGGAAAGGCCTTGGCCGAGACCCTGGGGGGGGCCTCTGGGCCGGCACGCAGTGGGCTCTTTCCACTACAAACTGCGGCGATAGCGCTCCCAGAGGTAGGACGTCCTGTAGCCAACGCTCCACATATTGTTCTGGGGCCTGGCCCTCCACTTCCTCCGGAAGGCCCACCACGCCGACATTGTTGCGGCAGGAGCGCCCTTCCGCATCCTCAATTCTGTCCTCCAGGGCACGTACTCGGTCCAGGACATCTTGCAGAGCCGCTGCGTGGCTGTGGGTAACAGGTTTCAGGTCCGATATTGACTGGGTTTGCAGTTGCACCTTCTCTGCTAATTTATGGTGGTCCGCTTTTAAGAGAGTAAAATCCGACACTACTTTGTCTATTCGCGCCTCAAGCGACGTTCGCATCTGCTCCGATTCTGTCGACCGCCGCCAGCACCAAATCCAGTTTTGACGCTAGTGCGGCATTCGGGGTATCACCAGGTGTACCAGCGGCAACACTTTGTAGGTCCAGGTTAGCAGCCCGCACTGCATTCTGCTGCGCATTGTTGCGGAGACGGCCCATTGCTAGCTTTTGTGCAGAGAGCATTGACCTTGAGTGCTGAACGACAACACAGCAGCAGGAATCGGGGCGGGGCGTGGGCGCACAGTTGTTTCAGGGAGCTGTTCGTGCCGCAGTGTGAACAATATGCAGTTCCTCGGCGTGGCGCGGCGTTATTCGTGTCCCGCGCAGCGTGCGACGGGCTTAGAAGGCCTGCGCTGGTTTGCTCCTGTCACAGGTCCACCCCCGGTACTGCAGCTACAAGGTGAGGGAAATGGGTCGCTTCCTAAGTGCCCTCAGCGCCGGCTCTCTACAGATGGGTTTAGTGTCAGAGTGGGCAGCTTACAGGTAAGTGGGGGGCCCCTTTTGATTCACTACCAGGCGCACGTCCCAGACAGTGAAAGCTCACAGTTAGTTATGCTGTCATTCCAGCACCATGCTGCAGAGCGGATGATGCGGATCTTGTGTACTTTCAGCAGCTGGCCAACAGTGTCGAGCCGGCTTCAGGAAGGTGCAGGTGAAAGGAGAGCGCAGGCCCCGGGTCGTCACAGCAGGCACTGCGCACAAATTGATTCAGGCATGCCACTGCGGTTCCCTACGCAGCAGATCACATCATCATTGCCCCCATAGCCAGGTCTGTGCGGGGTGGCACCCATTCCACGCCAATTTGCGAGCCGCAGGGTCCGGGTTCTCATAACTCCCCAAAGGCCGCAGGTGTGGCAACTTATGCTACTTCAGTGGTCGCTCCGTGGTGTTGAACACACGGTTTCACCCCCACATGTGAGAGCGGTCTGCTCGTCTTCCACCGTGGACATGTAGGGCCTACCCTCTGGGGACTCCTGGGTTTCAACCGGGCTCTACTGGATTTGCGGGCAGGGACCCGCAGCAGCGTTGCTGATCTGGCTTGGTCTGCATAGGGGCAGGGTGTTGATTGCTCCCGCTCAGAGGGTGCTCCCCCAGCTGAGTCCAGGCCAACAGGGCTATAGCGTCGCAGCTACCAATAGGGAAAGCGCCGCCGCGGCCCCGGGACTTCTGTATTGCGGTGCCCTCGTGGTTCCCCCTTCGCCGGCAAGACCACGCTCGTCCCCTCTTCCAGCAGCAGCGTAGGGCTTACCTCCTCAGATCGCCGGCGGGAGCTCCCTGTATGTCACTTCAAAAGGCAGGTGGGCCGTCACAATCCCGGGCAGTCCCGCAGCTCGCCACCTGCACACACCGCTTTTACTGGCGCATCTGCGTCGTTATCCTGCCGCCTCGCGCCCCGGTCAGAGGCATCAAAATCAGGCACAGCAGGCCGCAGTCCTCCGGCCGCCGGGTGATCGCGCCCAGTACGCCTACCATCCCCAAAGGCCCAGGGGCACGCCGCCGCGGAGTCCTCCGAGGAATGAATCCAGGCGGTCACTCATTCCACGGCGCCGCCCCTCAGCTAGGCCAGCCGCAGGGTTCCGGATCCGCACAGCTCAGTCCGGGTCCTCTGCTCCGGCACCACCAGAGCCCGGGTCACGAGGCAGAGGCCCCGCGCTCAATCACCGGCAGGAGCGGCACGAAGCCCCGGGGGCCACCGCAGGAGCAGGTGCGCAGCCTTCAACCTCCCCGGGCCGCTGCAGGGCGTCTCCGCGAATCGCGGCCGGAGGCCCACGCCAATCTTACCACCAGGTAGGCCTCAGATCGTTTCTCGACTTTGCCGGGGTCTCCACATCAGGTACTATACTTTGGGGGATCTCATTTGGTACTGGAGCCTGGCGCCAGCAATTCCCCACCGCAGTTGTGGGCGGATGGGCAGGATGCAGGGTGGGAAACAGGATAATGGAGGGATTCACTGCGGAGCTTCAGCAAGTCGCGTCCGCCAGGTTGGCTTGCTGGCCACGCCCCTTATGTTAATACATTTTTAAAGCGCATGTATACCCAGGGGTGTCTTGGCGCTGAGTCAGCAAAAGAAGCACGGAGCTATAAGGAGACTAGTTGTTAAAAAGCCATGTTTTCAGCAGTTTTCTAAAAGTTAGCAGGGTGGGAGCTGCTCTAATGTTTGCAGGTAGACTATTCCAGAGTTTAGAGGCTTCTGAGGCAAGGCAAATACCCCCCCCCCCCATTTGAGTCTTTTGATTCTGGGGTGGGTGACCATCATGGAGCTTTTGGATCGCAAGTCCCGGCTGGGTACATACCACGCTAAGGATTGTTGGAGATGGTCAGGCCAGAGTTGTGGAGAGCTTTGTAGGTAAGACAAAGTGCTTTGAATTTAATTCAGTTGCCTACTGAAAGCTAATGGAGTTCTTTAATAGCTAGAGATACTGACTGGAATTTTGGAAGGTCAAGAAGAAGTCTAGCGGCCGCATTCTACACACTCTGCAGTTCATTCAGATATTGCTTTTGGAGATTTAAGTATAGTCCGTTACAATAATCCAATTTAGTGAGGATTAACAATGTAATAACTGTTTTTCTTGAATTAGGGGGAAATATGGGAAGGATTTTCTTGATGATTCTGAGGGTGTTGAAGCTTGTGGAAATAACTTAGTTGATGTGTTTGCTAAAATTTAGATTATCATCGATTAGGACTCCTAGGTTTTTTGCTTTTTGGACCGGTGAAGGGAGTACTCCTAGTTCTATGGGCCAGCATGTAGGGTTCCAAAATTGTGGACTGTTACCAAAAAGAATGATCTTGGTTTTCCCATCCAGTTGCCTATAGCTCTTATACAGTTGTGAAGTTGAAGGTTAGTGTAATTAATGTTGTTTGAGGCAGACAGGACGATGTGTGTGTCGTTGGCGTAGGATGTGGGTGAGAAGCCAAAAGATCTGATGAGAGATGCTAATTCTGTAACATAATGTTGAAAAGTAAGGGGCTGAGTGAGGACCCCTGTGGGACCCCACAAGAAAGATAGAGTGGTTTGGACATAAGGTTGTCCAGCATCACTGAGTGTTCTCTGCCCATCAGGAAGGACCGTAGCAGAGAAAGAGCTTTGTTATTAATGCCAAGATGTTTAAGGCGGAGGATCAAAGTGGATTGATCAAACGTATCGAATACCGCCAATAAGTCAAGAAGAATGAGGGCTGCCATACTTCCTTTATCCAAGACAGTTCCTAACTCGTTGGTGGTTTTGATCAATGCAGTCTCTGTGCTGTGTTTGGCCCTAAAACCAAATTGTGTGCGGTCCAGTAAGTGATTGGATTGAATAAACTGCGTCAGTTGGATATTTATAAGTTTTTCTACTATCTTCGCTGGGAAGGGCAGCCTGGAGCTAGAACGGTAGTTGGCAGGGTTATCTGGGTCCAGATTGGGCTTCTTGAGAAGTGGAAGAATAGAAGCCTTTTTCCACATAATGGGAAAAATCCGTGTAGCAAACATCACATTGAAGATGTTGGTCAGGTAAGGGGCAATGGGTTTGGGGATCTGTTTAAGAATGGTGGGGGGGCAGGGGTCGAAGGGAGATCCAGATTTGGTGGATTGGATAAGCTTGAGGACTTCCAGGAAGGTGGTGTGAATAAAATATTTAAGATTATCCAAAGAGCTACTAACCAAGGTATTACGATCTTGGCTAAGATGGTGAGCTGTCGGAGGTATGTTACTAGAATCGGCAGTGCTTGAAGAGGTGAACAGGTTGTATATTTGACCTACTTTATAACAGAAATGATGGGCTATCTAAACGTAATAACAACAAATGACATTCAATTTCGTTCTGCGTTACAATGTATCCCTTTACAATTGTTATCACCTCATTTGGAAGAAGAAGCCTTGTGGTCTCAGTTCTTCTGTTATTTCCCACTTTAAATTAAAATCTATTATCAAGTGAGCACATGGACCAGTGGCATAACGAAACTTGAGGGGGGCCCCTTGCAAGGTACATGGAGGGGCCCCCGCTCCGGATTTAATGCGGAACTGTCATTCCAGAGTACTGTGCTGGGGGGCCCTCTGCAGCTACGGGGCCCCCCGCACCGCGAGGGCTGTGGGGGCCTGTGTCACATCACTGACATGGACTGCGTGCCAAGAATGGAGATTAGTTTGGTTACACCTGCCTGCCAAAGGCACAGTCGTAACCTATATTTGAATGTTTAAAGGAGAAAATCCAACAAGCCTCAAGCCTAGACTATTCAAATGTGTAGGTTCAGGGCAAACATACATTTTTAGAAACTACAGCGTTCAAATGTACTTACTGAACAGCATAGCCTACACACGAACAGCAACTAAAATGTTTAATCTGGCTCAGTCTCGTCCGCTTACTAACTGCATCTCTATAACTGGTTGTATATAAAGTATACAACCAATGCACACCTGTGCTTATCCTAGCACTGTTACTTCAAGGCAAAGACAAAAAATATACCTTTGGGGCATTTGCAGCGCTTAAATTGTAAAATAGTAAGTGCTAGGGCCCTGGTCAGGAGGCCACAGCAGCTTGCACCACTCACTGCCAGCGCTGAAAATGACAGTACCAGTGTGTAAATGTGACAATTCAGACTATTTGAGGCCCCAAAACTATAATAATGTCTTGGGCGGCAGGTATTAGTTTGTATTTATTGAATCAATAAATAACTGTTGTTCTGCTCATCTCTACATAACATAAAAAGCACCACTATGTGGCAGCTGTCATAAGTGCCGGTGCTGACAATTAAGTACCGGTGCCGAGTACCAGAAGCCAATGCCTCAAATTAAGCACTGGGCATTTGTTTATATATGCCTCAATTTAAAAATACTGAATTTATTCCACACTAAACCTTTAGATCCCCAGGTGCTCCTGTTTAATAAAACCTTTCTAGTTAATGAATATGAAAACCATTTTTAAGTAGTCAAATTTCAAGAACAGTAACATAACTGTGGACAACTATTACAAGAAAAGGGCTGCCCTAACCCTTAGATATTTGAGTTCGATGTCTTTTTAAAGCTATTTGCTAAATTGTGCCCCCTGTCAATTCCACAATATTAAAACTAGAAAGTGCCTAACAATTGGGGCATAAAGAGGGGCTTTCCGAGGTTGTCAAATCTGATATAAGCTTTGTTTACACCTACTTGGGCACTATAGGTTTTGCCCACATTTCACAATGGCTCATGATTCTTCCTAGCACAAATTTGAAAATGTACATGTTGAAAGGGTCTAATTTCTGATTTACCAATGTGGTAAAACATAAACCAAAAGCTATCTCTCATGATGACCTAATTGTGGACGGAAAAATCACCAAAAACAAAATCTCCAAGGTGAAATAATTTTTCCCCAGGGAAATTTAGCTCCTGCTATTCCCATAGGCCTCAGAATGAGGGTAACAATTGTGTATTCTTTAGTGTAGAGGATATATAGAACTAATATATCACCAGCAACACTGCTATGCTATAATAGTTTTATAGAGTGCTCCCTTGCCCAGGTGGTCTCTTGGCTCTAGGAAGAGAACAAAGTAACAATTGTATCAGAAATATTATGCCTTTTGAATAAAAGTAAGATGTTCAACTTTATTTCTGAAAAATGACAAATATCAGATTTTATAGAGTTCTTCAGGGAGAGTCCCAAAGTGCAATGGTCAAAACTGAGTAAGAGCGGTTGCCAAAACAAGTTTTTCTGAAGCAGGGAACTCTCAGAGTTAGAGTAATTGCCAGGGGATGTACCTAATGATACAGGAGTAAAACAAATATGGCCATTGACTGTGGCGGGATTGGTTGTCCAAACAAAGGACCAGATCAGAGACATGAAATGAGACTTTCATGTGGGTAACTAGAGGAGAGATTTCAGAACAGGATTATCATTGAAGAACCTAGGTGCCAGTGGAACTGTTCTTGCTGCCAGGTTCTGTATAGCTTGGAGAGGATGCAGAAATGTTTTAGAAATGACTAGGTATGGTGCATTGTAAAAGTATAGCGTGTAACCTATGAGAGCAGTGATAATGCAGTGTTGACCCTTCACAGTTAAGAAAGGTAGAATTCTGTGTAGCGTCTTCATTTGAATGGTGCAGGTTGAGACTATGCAGCGATTTGGGGGAATGTTTGAAGAATGTTATCAATTTTGACTCCAAAGCTTTTGAGGATCTTATATGGTGCAAGGTTTTAACCAAGTTCCATCAGCCAGAGGGTGGATCTCCCTCTGCTCCAAAGACATTAGTTTGTCCTGCATTTGGCTTCATCATACAGTGCCTTACCATTCACTCTCCAATACACAGCATAAAGTTCAGAACCATTAAGCTGTAAAAAGCTGCTGAATATCATCAGCATGGGGGCAGAACTGCCACACATGCAAGCGGATGAGGCATGACACTGGAGAAACATAGATGTTGAATTAGTATGGAGATTGTGATGAACACTTGGCACACCATATTCGATGGAAGAAGGTGTTGACGAGAATGGGCATTAGATGGCTTTTTGTGAACAAATTGAGGCAAAGGAAGAAAACCAGATCAGCGTGGATCCACCCAAGGCAATATGACCTTGCCACTACAGCAGGAGGCAATGATTACTCTTCTTCACTTTATGGGGAATTTCCTTCTCTGGGCTTACATTATGGTATTTCATTTACACATCAGTAAGTCTGCAATCTAATCCTTCTGGATTCCTGCTGAAAGTAGTAAACAATGCCCCCAATGTGAAGTTAATAGTTTTCTTTCTTTAAACCAAAACATGCATGGGATATAAAGTATCCAACATCTACTTATTATTGCCATTGGGGTGCTTTTTGCACCCAATACAATCTAACATATTCAAGCACAAAATGTGTCATGTCCACTTGTTTAGTTTTTAAGAAGAGCTGAGTGGTTGAAGTAAAGTAATGTTTGTTCCAGCCGGTTGGTGCAAACGATAGCCTAGGATAGGGGATATTTGCCTCACGCAAGTAAATTTTGTATCAGGGGTATAAATATTAAATACACAAAATGTGATAGGAGGCTGCTTGCAATAAGTCTAACCACTGCAATCGCTCGGGTAAGCACTCTAACCCATCGTTCTTTTGCCCACCATGCTACCTCAGATTACACCCAGCATTATGCAAATCAGTCTTTAACCTGCACCTTTTGTGTGTTCCATGCACTGCCCTAACTGGCAAGGACCCATGCCCAAACCTGGGTCCCATGCTCACTTTGCCACTGGAACCAAGCTA
Source organism: Calotriton arnoldi (assembly GCA_963921515.1). Taxonomy (NCBI): domain Eukaryota; kingdom Metazoa; phylum Chordata; class Amphibia; order Caudata; family Salamandridae; genus Calotriton; species Calotriton arnoldi. The sequence goes on from CAWUFW010004356.1 coordinate 1,114,224, forward strand.
TACCTTGGCCGATGAGCCCTTATCAGGGCAATACAGGTTCTGGGTTGCTGGTGCTCGGTGAGGACCTGGTCTGGCAGTTCGGGATTAACTGTTCCTATTTGTGCAGGGTCAAGGCTGTTTTGCATATGGCTAGGTCCAAACAAAGTTGGCATGGTGAGCAAAAAATACCTGGGATGGGATGCGGCCTGATCGATTGACAGTTGTTAGACCATTTGAAAGCATTCATCCCATCACCTTCTGTGTGTTTCATATAAATATTAACTCAAAGGTGAACACTGTTAAAACATTATATGAGTGTTTGTGTCCAGTTGATGACAGATTGTGTTTTTCCATTATTGTTTGCTGATTAAAATGTCAAATATTTGGTGTTCCAAAGATTCAGAATTGTTCTTGTTTACTCAAAACGTTGATGTTAATATATGGGCTTATATGTGTGGTACAAAGGTGATGTAAGATTCACAAGATTTTTATGATTAAATGTGCATCTGTAGCAAAGTTAGTGATAGTTTCTATGTGGAGTGCATTTGGAGAGAGTGAGAGAGAGAGACGCTGACACACCAAGGGACGCACTAGTTTCGTCTTTGCTCCCAGCTTTGCTGCCAGCTTTACTCCTAACGCACTTGGGACCCCCCACTCCGTCTACTTTATTAGAGCAAGGAGTGAACTATTGGCCCGCGCATGTCGAGGGGCCCAAACTCCCCATGGACAAGCACCGCCGTCAAGAACCCCATGGAGAGCTTACAGAGCGGTGCGAGGATCCGTATCAATGGAGGTGGGCGGGGCTCCCCACCGCAGCCACGCTAGAGGAAGAGGCAGAATCAGTAGCAAGTCAGGGAGGAGCCGGGTTAGTGGTGAGAAGCAGGTACCTGAGGAGCCTACGGGAGTGCAAGTTAGTTGGTTTAGATTTAGCTGCAGGTGGTTTGAGTCGTCGGCTCGCAGACACGGCCCATCCAGGATTGGGTGTGGGTGTGGCTTGCAGCCAGTGTGAGCTCACCCTCGCTAACCCGTGCCTGCCCACAGTGCCTCCACTGCGTCCTCTGTTGCCCAGAATTTCGCACTGCCCTCCCTTACAACCAGGCACCATTTGGCCAGCCATACTGCAAAACAGAAGCCTGCCAAACTCACTGAACAGTATCTGTATCATGCTCATTCCCCTCCCATTTGTGGCCAAGGTGTCAGTCGTAACCGGGTACCTCATGAACCATGGTAGGTGAGGCTGCACTTTTGGAGTGAATTTTTACCACCAGCTATACTCCTAGGCAGGGGTCCCAGGTTTTGATAAACAGCAAACTCCCTCCAAGGTGTATGCAAGCATCCGTTCAACCAGAAATAGTGTGACGGAAACTACCCCAGGCCAACAGAAAATCAGCAGCGCTGGAACCAGACAAGTCGATACAAAAGGAGGGAGATCAGCTGTACAGGAGCGAGATTTACAGGGGCCCATCGGGTCGGGTTATCCGCTCTACTAAAGGGTCTATTAGGAGCTACTTTCTGGTTGCTAGCGAGGACCCAGAACTTATTTCAGATGATGCAACCCTGGTCTCAGATTTCATTGACTCAGGGCCTTCCTTCTGCCGGCAACCAGTCTCCATAATATTAGTCAAAACGCACCACCGGTGGATGCTTTTAACATTCAATGCTCCCAATCATGTCCAAAGTTAACAGCTGAGGAGTTCCTGGAGACCCCCCCCACCCCCAAACTTACCTTAAATGCGTGGTATTGGCATGCGTTTTGAATGCAGTAAAAATATGTGTCCTAAAAAATGCGTGGTAAAGGCACAACGAGGTAAAAACCTTGTTGTAAAGGCTGTTTACCCTTTCCAGGACACAATAGCCAGGGCTCTTCTATGGCAATCCAGTAAGATAGAACTACAGATTGACTTGTTACAGTCACTAGCAACACATCTGGTAGATCTAGGGAATAAATTAACCAGACTGGACACTAAATTATACACACTAGAGAAGGACAAACCCTGCCCATTTTCTCCTATTATTAACAAGCTAACCTCCTAACCAGAGTTCGTTGGTGCACTGGTGGAGGTCGCCAAAGTCAACACAGCAAGATTTGAGACAACACCTCAGGAAATAAGCATTGATCCGGGCGAGCTAACTAGCTCATTAAAGGGGGGAACGGGTTGCTCTTGAAGACTTTTCAGTGGTAGTCTCAGCAGCAGTGGTCGAGCAACCGGTCTTCCAGTCCCACTCGATCAGCAGTGAGATGGGATCTGTTAATGAATCTCGTGCAAACTCTGAGCAGGGAAGGCCTTTGATGGCAAGTGAGTGCCCGGACACAAGAGGCCAATCCCCGGCCCTTCAGATTTAAAGTTCATCCATTCCTCCTGTAACTGCAAGCCTATTTAGGAGGGCAAAAAATAAATTAAAAAAGCAAACATAGAAGCAAAGCCTACTAAAAAGAGTACCGTCAAGACTAACTTCGAGCAACTCAACCAATCTGTATGCAATATTTGGGCATGTTAGCTAAATTAAGCCTCAGCAGTCTTTAATTAATTAAACCATTGTGATTGTAGAATCCCCAGTTTGAAGAATGAGGAGATAACTACGAGCAAGGATGTTTTGGTACTGGCTAACCAAACAGGTATCAATGAGGCACTCACATATATTGATCAGCCCATGGAAATGGCACCTCGGTCATTGGGTCCTTCCTTTAACCAGGGAATCTAGACACACAGACTGGGCCTGCAGCAAGGAGAACCCAGAAGATCTAAGAAAAAAAGCGCTCAGGCATAATGGAAGGGTCCAGATTCATTCCAGGGCTACAACCCAGGGGCCGTAACTTGGGACCTCACTACAGGAGTGAACCCTCTTGAACCTCGAAGACTCTCCAGTGAGTGAACACTCTTTATGACATTGAGTCTCGCATTGCTGCCAGTGACTTCAAGTTGCAACCCAGCACTTAGCCACTTGCAATGGAGGGGGAACAGTGAACAACTTCACAACTGCAACTTAGCTGAGTCAGTGAGGGAATACATCAATCTCTAGCCAATCAATCTTGAGCCATTACAACCCGCCCTTCAGGTCTGCCGGGGGATGGAAGGCAGTGACCTCCTCGAATTGGTCGTCACACCTAGGTACTGCTCCAAGGGCCCTCAGGACACGCTTAATAGAGGGACATTGCTGAGATTGTTTAGCCACATCCGTGCACTCAATAAAAATCACCTTGGAGGATCTTGAATGGGTGAAATTTGACCCACCACTCTTAAACTCCACTGTGTAAGTTTCTAGCATGGCATGGAGGTGTGAGGCCCTGAGAGAAGCAGTGTGGAGAGAAAAAAACACCTTTGCAGATTGTGTAATTGATGTGCACAAACCTATTCCCCCAAAATACCTGCATGTCCTGAAGAATTCGCCGTTACGGAAGTGTTGGGATCTAGAATGCTGTCTCGTGGGGTATCCTATGTGGAACTTTAGTGGGGATCGAAGCGTCAGTTGCTGCCGGGGGTCCTCGGACGATGGACGGAATAAACAAGAGGCACAGTACCTGGGTGTGACTCCCTACTTTTCAGTGGCAACGAGCTGTCTGTCATCTCCGGCGTCCCTCCCTGCTGACATCGCGTTTGGTGTTGCGCCGTCTCGGGACACCAGCGATCTGCCTGCCGGTCTCCTGGGGGGCTGAGTCTTGACAGGTAGCTGTCCCTTGGCAGACTCTATGCTCCAGTGTTTCCCTGGTGATTTGGCGGCATCCTGGAAGTCATATCCCCATATTGAGCACCACAAGGATTTAGGACGCAGTCAACTACATCACGAGAGGAGGTTGTGCGGTCCGCTCCGGGATCGGCACAAGAGGTGTTGCACGAGCAAAATAGCCTTCGGTTGCTTAGCAACCAGTCTTGGAGTCGCAGCTGGCGTTTGGGAGCGTCGGCGCGCATGTCACCCTGAGAACGCTTGGAGCATCTAAACGCACACCACACAACTTCGTCTCCATTTTATCTCCTCCTGTTTTACTCGGCATGTGGGCTGCTGCATTGGGGAAAGTTCGGCTACGCACACTCAGTGATGCACACACCTTTGAACGGTAATTGCATTTAATTAATGTGCATGCATTTCGGTGACACACACACCTCTAGCTTCAGTGTAAATACTTTGCATATGGCAATTAAAGGTGCAACGCGCATTCAGTAATGTGCACAACTTGGGATCAGCATCTTATGGTATAATTAATTTATGTGCACGCATTTCGGTGACATGCACGACTTAGCTTGGCCAAAATTATTAAACATGCTTTAATACATTCACTATTGTTATTGTTTTGGGCAGAAAATAATAGTTTGTGGGAGTTTGACTTCTTATTTTCTTTCTCTCAAATGTTTACAATGTTGACATCAGGTAAAGCAAGCACAGTGGCTTTCTGAATTTTCTGCTCATAGTACTCTATCTTGTGTTGGTCCTAGTGTGAGGCAGCAACTCACCTACGCACGGTCACCTATTGGATCGAATTTTAGCACCACCACCTTTTCTCCAATCAGCTGGCACTCCTCCATTGAATTATCAACAATGGGAAGACACATTCAATGCTTTTTTGGAAGCCATTGATGGGGACACATTCACTTCAAAAAAAGAAAAAAAGCACTTTTAATTTACAATTTAGGTTCTGAAGGAAGGAACATTTTAAAGACTTTACCTCTAGAAGTAGTGAGCACCCGTGTGAGTGGTGGGGATGATGGAGATTCTATTATGATTGATGATTACGCATCCATCATTAAAACTTTGGACAAAAGGTTCAATCCCAAAAAGAATGTGGTGTTAGAATGCCATAAGTTTCTTCAACATGCTCAAATTCCAGGTGAATCCATTGATGATTTTGTTGCCACAATTAGAACTTTAGCTGCCACTTGCAATTACAGGGAATTTAGGGATGAAATCATCTGTGATCAATTAATTGAGTGAACATGTAATAGGATAATCCAGGAAAAGCTGTTATCGTCTGAAGACCCTGATCTGGAAACTGCCCTCACCCATGCTAGAAGTATCGAACATTCTCAGCTTTGCATGAAGGAAATGAGTGGGACTGCACAGTCATGGGAAATCAAACAACTTAGTGTTAAGTGCAATGCTAAACCCTTGAAGGGAAGCAGTACTGGTTTGGTGCGCAATCCAGAAACAGGATCGTCTAGAACTAAGACTGAGAAGGCAGAACTCTCATGTTTCCGTTGCGGTAGCAAATCGCAGCTTGGGAATGCTAAGTTCTGTTTTGCTCTAAATCAAACATGCTATAAGTGGTGTGGGAGAAAAGGGCACTTTGCACGGATGTGTAAGGCTACCTTAGCACAGAAGATCACTGCGCAAACCATAAAAACCATTGAGGAAAACCTTGATAACTCAGATAATGAGAACAATGCGTTGCTCACACTGTCTTCTGAGCTGGAGTTTTGTAGGCACCAGCATCAATTCGTTGGGCTCCGGAGACCGTTAAGTTGTGTTAATAGCGGCCGCCATTTTAAGGTCAGGCAAGACGTGCAGGTCGAAGGAAAGTGGAGTAGGTACGTTGTGGGGTAAGTTAAATCTGTTAATTAGCACTTACTTGCGACTTGCTGCTTGAAAATCAGGCTTCTGAAAATGAGGTTGTCCTGTCCTCTGGTCTTTGGGTGCGCTACTTATGAGTACAATTCGCTCCATATCCTCACAGTTACACAGCCCAGACCAATCCTCGGTCAGCTTCCCTCGGGAACCGTGGGTGTATTAGCCGGAGAGACGTGACATTTTCCATGGAGCCAGTCTAATCCTAGGCCTAGCAGCAGTCAGAGCTTAATTCAGTCTATTATGTCTTCATAGGGGTGCTCTGTGATCAATTATTCGGTTTTATCTGTTCCCCGGGTACAGAGCTGTGGGCTCAAGCCGCCATCTTCCTCGTGCTCTAAACAACCCCGCTCAGCTCGGACCAGAAGAGGCATTAATGCTTTAATGCTCAAGGCTCTGATCACCAAATAGTATTTTACGCCCTACAGAAACTCTTGTGTGAGACACAACGGGGCTTTCTCACGTGCCAATTACAAAATGGCACCCATCAGAAATATGCATCCGATCTCCCAGCGCATTGGTGACAAAGATGGATGGTAACATTACCCCAACAGAGGAGACTAAAGCTCAGCAATAATCTATCAGAAAACATGGAGCATGGACTTCTGAACTATGAGTAGATTTGTGCAGATCTGATATGAATTGTGCCATACCAATAAGTGACTGAGCAATTGCAGTACAATTTCACTGCAGCATTATGTCTCACACACCACTATCTGTACACAACAAAGCGATTGTACTCAAAATATGGCGCACACTTAGAAAGGCAAGACTAATCCTCACCTCAGGAGCCTCGCACCCAGCCAGTTCAAAATAGTTCAATCCTTGCATTCCATTTTCATTCTCACAGCAAACTGAGACACCACCTTTTAATCATCAAGGCGTCTCGAAAATCAGATGTACTTCCGGTAAACCTCTCTTGCTGCGACATTCTGAAGGTGAGGCCTTTGAGTTAAGGAGGGTTTGCGGACTACACCACTAGCGTGTACTAATAAACTACAAATATAATCCTCACTGGGCCTCTAAGTTTGTTGGTATATATAGACTGAAGCAATACTACGTATACTCACTCGACGCAATCTAGTTCCTACTGAATCACAATGATAGCTAACCATCATCGCAGAATCTTCCTGAATCATACGCTGCACACAACAATGGCAAAAAATGAGTCCAAACAAAACCTGAAAAGGGTCAAAGTGGTTCTACCGAACCCAGACTCACAAGTGAAGAATAAACAAGACATCAACGCCACAATGGATGATTCTAAAAAAGCTTGCGGATGTCCATGACCTGGCTAAGTCCACCAAAGCTATTACGGACATAATGCAAAATGAGATATCTGCGATATGTCAAGACATTAGACAAACTAATAGTAGAATCACAGAGGCAGAGAGCAGAATAAGTAATCTAGAGGACACTGACTCCAAAACAAAGAAAACTATCCAAATGCTCAATTCCGCCACCCGCTCAATCTCTAGGGACCTCTCTGAATTGGAAGACAGAAACAGACGTGGGAATATACGCATCTTCTGGATGCCCAAAGGAGAAGAGGACTCTGCAGGCTCTTGTATTCTCTTCCTAGAAAAATGGTTCACTCAAGCCACAAGTATAACATTCAACAAAACCCTTGAATTTGACAGGGCACACAGAGTCTCAAAATGGAAAGTTCAGAATCAAAGGTACCCATGTCCAATCGTGTGCAAGCCATTGCGATATCAACATGTTGAACTTATCCTGTCCTTCATGAGAAAACACAATCACATTCTACGGAAAAACAATAAGATCGTTATCTCACAGGACTACTCGAAAGCAACGGTTGAGACAAGGAAAGGTTTTCTAGATCTCCATCCAAAAATGAAAGCACTCAACATTCAAGGCACATTTCAGGCCCTGCTAAATACCGTATCACAGTTCATGGCACTCCACATATGTTCTCTGACCACATAACACTCAAGAAGTTTTGCGACGACAAGGAAGAAGATATGATGGACACTTCAAGTCTTAGAGAGTCCAGTGTTGAAGTTAGCCGCCAACCCTATGACAACACTAACTCGCAAGGAAGTCACTGACATTAACAGGCTTAATGCGTACACCTACAAATCAAAGACGCTCAATAGGCATGCTTAGACAACATTTGATTACGCAAGGATAAATAAGAAACAAAAGTGGTCACCGATGCCTGAAGAGACTAATGAGAAATACAAGCTTCAACATCTACTAGACTGGATTTCATGACCATGGGATCTATTCTTCAATACACACTGTAGCTTCAAACAGAGAACAACACAGAATAGGTAGAGATGGAAAGAAATATGAGATGGTCATATGACAGACGTCGCAGGCCAGTATACACAACTAAGTTCACTCATCTGATAATGCGCAACATACTAAGCAGGTGTCATACTTACCTTGTATTTAGCTTGCATACCTTGCATACCTAGCTGGTAATTATAAGCATGACCCCCAAACGTACCTCTTTTTAAGTCATCAAAATACGTTAGGAACTGTAATTTTAACATTCTAAATGTGCTCTCATCACTGTTAGCCACAATCCACTGAGCCCTATATTCAAAACTTAGGTCCATGTAACAATGACTTACCTCACATATTGGGACTTGTGATCGTATGCCTTGAGTTTATATGTTCTTCTGTTTATTCTGCTGTTATGTATACATCACAGTTGGAAGCGTAGGCTAGTATTGCACTGTTTTACTTTCAAAGATTAGATGTAGGAATCCATATAGACAATACTCCTTTGTGTTGATGTGCTCTACTACACTTAAAGGTTTAATGTCTGTTTCCCTGGAGGAGCAGTTCTTCCTCCTATCACCATGCCCATTGGTTATTTTCGGGGGTGGCGGTGGATGGTGGGAATAGAGGGTGTGTTTCACACTTATTTCACTGTATTATCTTTTTAACCAATTGCTATTTGAATGATTCTGTTTATATATTATTTGTCAGCACTCAGGGGCGAGGATGAAGACACTCAAAGTTCCTATTGCACACTCCCACACCACCGATATCACGCAGAAACACAGTACCATAGACAGGTGGCATGCCCCAAACATGGGAAGTAAGGAATAAGTCCATGTTTTGAACTACCCCGATGAGTTGCCCACCTCAAATTATTAAAATAATTTCCTTCAATGTCAAAAGAATCAATCACCCCATCAAGCAAAGGAAAATTTCGATTATACAAGGGGACATCATCATCTTGAAAGAAACCAAACTTGACAATCCTCCAACTTTAGGAACTATCAGTTTTCAGATATAGCGTGCTCAGCAGCAATGGGTAAGTAAAACGGGGTCTCTAAAAAGTCTAGGATTTATTTAGTGTCAAGTCTCTCAGACGCGCAAGGGAGATGGATTATCTCAAAACTATCCAAGAACAACAGTGAGTTCTTTGTGGTTAATATATATGCCCCCACTAGAGATGAACCCTCATTCTCGGACGAACTCTCCACACAACTTGAAAAGATACCAGACTTAGCTAAAATCATACTAGCCGGTGAACTCAAATTAGATCCCCTATTAGACAGGAACTCATAATTCCCATTGCACCCGAATAAATCCCATAAAGCACTTAAGTGCAAAATTTAACTTGATTGACGCCTGGAGAACTCAGAACCCTAGGGAGAGTGACTACACATGATATTCTTTCCGCCATAACTCCTACTCACGCATTAATTACATGCTCATTTCGGGTAACTCCTTAAGTAAAGTTGATCAAACCACAATCAAACCAAGAGTGATTTCAGACCACTCTTGCATCACCCTCTCTATCAATGACTCCACTCCCACCAGAAACCAACCCCTCTGGAGGTTCAACGATGAAATCCTGGCCAATTAAAGCAACAAACATCTTATTGAAGACTCAATCAAAAATGTCCTTATCGAGAATAAGGAAAGTGAATCATCTGACCTCATAAGATAGGAAGCCCTTAAGGCTACTGTAAGCGGAGTGATACTGAAAATAAGGTCCAAGATTAACAAAAGCGCGAACACCAAACTCAGAGAACTAGAAAAAGAAATCCTAGATTTAGAAAAATATCCCATCTCTAGCAAAGATAATAGAATACTTAACAAAATAGTGAATAAAATATACAAATACAACAAAATTGTTAGTACTAGAGCGGGCATCTGGGTTAACAAACAAAAAGCATCAGATTATGTGATTCTAACAAAGTCGGCAAAACTCTAGCGTCCTACCTAAAATTCAAACTTCAAAAATATGCCATTAATGCAATCACAGACAAGGAAGTAAGTATTACCACTAACCCCAACAAAATAGCTGACATATTCAAAGATTTTTACCAAAAACTATACGAGAATAACACTGCTTTAGACCATAAAAATTGCAAAGGAAACCTGGATGAAACTAATCTTCCCTCCCTAACAGAAGAAGAAAAACTTTCCATTAATGGTCCTATTACCAAAGAGGAAATTGAAGAATCTATAAAGAAGCTTAAGATTGGCAAAGCTCCAGGCTCGGACGACTACAATGCTAAATTCTTCAAGACATTCTCCTCCTCCTTAGTCTCACCTCTCTTAAAACTGTACTCACACTGCTATAACTGGCCAAATTACGGGCAATCCAGCTGAAGTCATTCTGACAGTATTAACTAAAGATGGCAAAGATCCTCTTTTTCCAAAGAACTACAGACCACACTGACAAACCTAGACTGTAATATCTATGCCACAATATTATGCACGCGAATACAACAATACATCTCTAAACTCATTCACCCCTCCCAAGTGGGCTTTTTAAAACATAGATTTTCTAGTGACAAAACTAGACTACAATGCCATGCCATAGAGAAAGCCAATCTAGTAAAATCCCCCACAGTAGAGATCACATTAGACGCAGAAAAAGCATTTGATAAAGTTGATTGGAAGTACCCGCGCTTGGTTCTAGAGAGATTCATCCTAGGTGATAACCTCATCCGGATGATTATGGCCCTGTACCACAAACCAAGCACTAAGGTCAGAGCTGGAGGATTATCTCCTCTTCACTCAAACTGAAACAAGGCACCAGGCAAAGTTGCCCCCTCTCACCACCACTATTCCTCCTAGCATTGGAACATTTCCTTCTTCACCTGAGGGAGGATCAGGACATTCCAGGGATCACATTCGGTAGTACCACAATCAAAATTGCTGCATACGCAGACGACATACTGATCATTTCCGAACAAGCTCCCTCCGCCATACTGGCCCTAATGTCATCAATCCAAACAATTTAAGAAAGTCTCTGGGTATTCTCTTAATAAAGATAAATCTGAAGTTAAACTTCTTAATAATTAATGTAACAAAGGTATACTAGGGACCTCCGGGCTGGCGTGGCAGCAGGGCTGCATTAAATATCTAGGACTAGAGCTCACCAACGATCTAATTACCACACTACAGACCAATGAAAAAACCTTATTTAATAAAATCAACACGCTACTTGAAGGTTGGTCCCCTAAGTTCCTATCCTGGTGGGGTAAGGCTGAGACCTTGAAAATGATGATCATGCCACTAGTTAACTATCTCATCCGTATGTTGCCCATGACTCTCTCTGAAGATTTCTAAAAAAGATAGATAAAGTTTATAACAACTTTCTCTGGCAAGTGAAAAAACTGAGAATCTCACTCAAAAAGCTCAGATTAGCCAAAGACAAAGGAGGTCTAAGCCTACCCATCTTCAGAAACTACCAAACAGCTTACCTCTGTAAACAAGGCACAAATTGGTTTATCATCAATCCGACATATGAACCGCCATGGGTAGCAGTGGAAAAATCACTCATAAATGATATACCCCTTGCTGCTCTCCCAAAAATACATTCCTACAACCTTTCGCACTCCAAATATATCATTCAGAATACAAAAAAAGCTCTTTTGCATTTAGATCTCCAGTCATAATTTAAATTACAGAACTCCAATCTGTTTTCTTTTATGGAATAACCCCAAACTCAAAATTGATGGCCTCCCAATATTCTGGCCAGAATGGTCGGATAAAGGCATCAATCTATTCAAAGACATCTACGAAGGTGACTCACCACAACCTTTATCCATCCTACAGACACGATTCAACCTAAACAATTTAAACTTCTACAAATTCTTAAAGTTGAAAGTAGAGATTGCAAAATGCCCATTTTCGACGGCTGATCCATCTAGGCCGACTATCCAAGGCAGGTCACATGGTGTCGGGTATATACAAACGCCTTCTACCAAACCCTCGTAAGAATCACTCCCAAAACGAACTAAAATGGGAAATGGAACTAAACACAAGTAACATTTCTGCAGATTTATGAACTATAAACAAAACCCCTTTCACAAACAAGATCTCACCGATGCTCTTCCAAACAAAATATTTGATTATTAATAGAGCGTATAGGACCCCTCTAGACTCTATAAGATCGGTCTTACCCAAAACCCCAACCACTGGAACTGCGGCCTCCATGAAGGCAATGTAGCTCACATGTTATTCTATTGTCCCATCCTGCAAACCTATTGGGACAAGATCTTTGATTGTATGAAATGCATCTTCAAAATTGTCCCCACTAAAGAATTCTCGTATATAATTATAGGCATCCTAGATCCCCAACTAAAATACAACAAGCATTGGCATAGCCAATAGGTCTCGCCTTTGGGACCTTATAAGTGTTTAGCCATGCAACAGTTGCATAACTAAATACTTATAAGGTCCCAAAAGCAAGACCTATTGGCTACACCATGATAATCGCGGCACCTGCGCTTTACTTTTAACATTAAAAGTAAAGCGCTTTAACATTAAAAGTAAAGCGCGGGTGCCGCGATTATAGCAAAAGTAAAGAAATAGAAAAATAATCTATTTCTTTACTTTTGCTACAATTGTGGCACCGGCGCTTTACTTTTAACATTAAAAGTAAAGCGCGGGTGCCGCGATTATAGCAAAAGTAAAGAAATAGATTATTTTTCTATTTCTTTACTTTTGCTAGATCGCGGCACCCGCGCTTTACTTTTAATGTTAAAAGTAAGCGCGGGTGCCGCGATTATAGCAAAAGTAAAGAAATAGAAAAATAATCTATTTCTTCAAAGCCACGAAAGTGAAAGTGCATCGCGATCGCGATGCACTTAATGACCCGTGACGCGCGTGCACGCTCACGTGAACGCAAGCTGGTCGCCAGCAAAAGCCACTGCTGTTTGCACTTCCAAAACCCGCTTACTAAAACTCTCGCCCAGAGCAGCGCTAAGCACTGGCTCAGGCGAGACCTAAAAATGACTGTTGCTTACTGGACCTTATGCTTACTCTAGCTTGCAAGCTGATAGTGAACATTTGGAAAAACTACAATATTGTCTCGTTTCGAATGTGGCAAGAACGGCTCACCTTCTTGAGGGGGGCTGATAATGATGCCCCCCTCCAGGCCGATGTGGGACTCACTTGATGCCACCTCTTTCAACTTCGATCCCCCATTATTATAGTAGACGTATAGCCAGTGGTTCCGACATTACACCGGCCAAAGCCAAGTTGTGACTTCTCACCTTCAGGATCCTTGTTACAGGCTCATGCTTGACACATGCACCTATCTCACCTCCAGTCTACCTCTCATACCTATTGCTGACAGTTCTTTCTGCCGCTGCACAATGTACCTCGAATGATTTTCATAACCTTCCTACATGTATGTTTTATGGAAAAGGAATACAATGAGATGTATGCATATTCTCTATGTTCGACTTCAGTACATGTGTATCGGTTAACAGACTAAACAGATGTATCGTTCTATCATTATTCTTTCTGGAAACACATAACTGAACTATGTATGCATTTGACAGGATATTGAACCGGTTATGAGGCACTGAAGACAGTTGATGTAAAAATTGCACAGGCTCCTCCTTCCCTCTTCGCTGTAACCGTCACAATCTGGATGCATTGTACTGCACCCCTTTCATATATTTATATCTTTTACCACTGCCCTTGTGTTGAATGTTCTTGCTGAAAATTCAATAAAATGACTTGAAATAAAACAAAACTGATGTTGTCTTCTTCGTCCATACAGGTGGATGGTGTGGTAGAAATAGCATCCATGGTGGGGTCATGTAAGAGGAAATCCCCAGCTTGTGTGATAAGTGTGAATAGCAAGAAGATTAATTTCTTAGCTCATTCGGGTGCCCCGTTCACCCTTACTAATGCCAAGGATTTTGATGGGTTGGGGGACATTAAATTGAACCAATTTGAGGCTGATTTGGAATTTGGTGAAAATTTTGCGACTGGATCTGTATATATTGTGAAGGACAGGGCGAATTTGTTGGGGCGGAAGGAGCAAGGAGAGCTAGGGATTATTTTGGACCCCAACCATCCTGACATGGTTCTGTCCAGACAAGATGTGAAGGAGTTTTACTATGTACCGCTGTCTGCTACCCCATTTAATGAAAGTGTGGTCGGGCATTTGATGGGTGATGAGTGGATCCAGAGTTATCCTGAAGTATTCAGTGAGAACTTGGGGAAACTGAAAGGCTTCCAATATCGCATCATTCTTAAGGAAGGGGCAAAAGCAGTAGCTCACAAGGTGCATAAGGTACCACTAATCCTGCGCGACGAACTAAATTGAGAATTGGAAAGATTGTGTTCAATGGGAGTGATTGAGCCCATCGAAGGTTCAGAGTGGTTGGCCCCTATAGTTTTGGCGCGAAAAGCTGACAAGTCCTTGAGGATGTGTGTGGATTTGAGGGATCTCAACTCCAATATCTGGGTGGATCGCTAGTCTCTACCCAATAATAATGAGATGCTGGTGACCTTGGATGGTGCCAATTTTTTCTCTTCACTAGACATCTCTTCAGATTATCATCAGGTTGAATTAAGTAAAGATTCCAGGCATCTCACATCTTTTGTAACGCCTGAAGGTGCTAACGTTACATACGGATGCCTTTTGGATTGGCACCAGGTTCTGCTGTGTTCCAGCCTTTGATGGGGGAAATCTATTCAAGAACACTTTGGGGGTTGTGTTTTTCCTAGACGACATTTTAATATAAGTAAAACTGAATCTGAGCATGATGACAGGGTTAGGCAAGTTTTGGAGATTGTGAAGTCGAGTGGGTTGAACCTGAAGAAAGACAAGTGTAAGTTCTTTCAAGTAGGGGTGGATTATTTGGGTCATCACATTTCGGGCAATGGGGTAGAACCCAAAATGAAGATTTTGGTAGCCATTCAAAGTGCACCCGAACACAAAGATGAAGACCAACTCCGCTCCTTTCTTGGGTTAGTGGAGTATTATGCCAAATTCGTGAACAATTTCTCAAATAAGACGGCGTGTTTGCGTGAGCTTCTTAAGAAAAATGTTAAGTATGTATGGAACGAAGAGTGTATGAACAATTTTGAACTCATTAAGAAGGAGATTGTACAAGCATGTCCTCTCAAATTTTTCAACATCAATGACTTATGCATCATCTCCACTAATGCAAGCAATATAGGTCTTGGCGCCGTTCTCATGCAAAAGAGATGTGATGGCCGCGAAGAAACCATAGATTTTGCATCCAGAACATTACAAGGTGCAGAAAAGCACTTATTTATCTATAGAAAAGGAGACTCTGGTGTTGTGGTGGGGTGTACAGTATTTTAGAAATACATTTTTGGTGGGGTAATGAATTCGTTCTCAGAACGGATCACAAACCATTAGTTGATCTTTTCACCACAAAAGGGGGCGGGAGAGCTACTCCGCATATAGCAAAATGGCAGTGCAGACTGCAGGAATTTCACTATAGGTTGGAGTACGTGGCTGGGGCGAAGAATTATGTAGCTGACTAGTTGTCAAGGTTGCCCATGGAGAAGAGTGTTGAGAACAAAGAAGTAATTGATGATCTAGAGATGGCGTGTGCTGTGTGTTCCGTGGATGATACAGTCAAAGGGGCACTATCAGAGCAGGAATGGATGAAGGCGGTATTGTTCGATAAAGAATTTAAGGCAGTGGTGAATTTTGTGGCTGCAGGTTGGCCTAATAGCAACGATCCACCCTCAGAATTGTTTCTATATAGGAGAGTTGGGGAGAATTATCCATGGCTGGGGGAATTATGCGTAGGTGTGGTCTGTTAGTAGTCCCAGGTTGCATGTAAAGGAAAATTTTGGGTTCAGTTCATGAAGGGCATCTGGGAATTCGAGCCATGAAACATAGGATTAGGGAGAATTTTTGGTGGCCTGGTTTAAATAAGGCCATCAAACATTATGTTCGAGACTGCTGCATGTGTGTCTTGAGAAATAAGTTGCAAGTTACTAAGGGCCAGATGTATCAACATTGTATTTTGCGAGTCCTTAATAGCGAATTTTACCGATTCACTATTATGGACTCCCAAAATGCAATGTATGTAGGTTTTGCAAATAAAATTGCGATTCCTACATATTCCTTATTAGCGAATCGCAAATTGCGATTTGCTATTAAGGAATGCCTTCCCATTCATTCCTATGGGCCTAGAGGCCTATAGGAATGAATAGGATTGCATTCGCAATTTGCGAGTAACAAATAGGTACTCGCAAATTGCACATGCAATTTCAAGGGTGCAAGAGGGCCAAAAGGCCACCCTGATGCACCCCCAAAAAAGGTAAGTATGCACATGTGGCGCACATACATGCCCTAGGGGCATGTGTGTGCACCACATGGCACTTAGAAAAATGCAAAAATGTGCATTTTTCTAGGAATTTGCAAATTACCACCACCTTGAAGTTGGTGGTAATTTGCGATTCCTAAATGCAAATTCGCAATTTGCGATTGATACATGAATTGCATTTAGGGAATCGCAAATTGCGATTCCCTAATTGCATTCGCAATTTAGGTAATGCCAAAAAATTGCGATTACCCATATTGCAAATGCCAAAAGTTTGATACATTGCAAAATGCATTTTTGCGTTCGCAAACGCAAAAAGCATTGATACATCAGGCCCATAGCCTTCTCCTGTTGGCCCAATTGCCGTAAATAACTCGCCCTGGTACAAACTTGCATTTGATGTGTCAGGACATTTTGGTGCCACAGGTAGCTCACTAAAGTATGCTTTGGTCTTAGTGGACTTTATGACAAAATGGCCAGAAGTGAATTTTGTGGACAGAGTGAGTTCTGCTGTGGTCATTAGTTTTTTCAGGGAAGTGTTTCACAGAGAGGGATTCCCTGAGGAGCTGGTGACTGACAATGGCACACAATTGGTGTCTAGAGAGATGGAGAACTTTTTCAAGGAAAAAGGCATCAAACACATCCTCACATCTCTTTATCACCCTCGTAGTAATGGATTAGTGGAACGGATGAACCGGGTTATCAAGGACCAGTTGCAATTGGCTCTTGTAAATGGATTGTATTAGAGGGTGACTGTCGCAGATATGTTGTGGGCTGTGAGGACTACTCCACACATCAGTACCGGCATGTCTCCATTTACACTACTCAGGGGGAGGATTGCAGGTTTCAAGCTGAACAAGGATTGGATGTCCAGGAAAATTGTCAACCTGGGGAAAATGGGAAGAGTGGTTGACATGAGGGCTGCAGTACAGTAGACGTATGGCACTGTGGCTGATAGTTACAGAGTTTCTCTTGTTCGTGTCAGTGATTGGGTGAGAATAAAGAGGCCAGGTTTTGTTCGCAAAGGGTCATCATGGTTTTGTGCACATATTCGAGTGAAGGAGGTGAAAGATCGTGGGGTGGTGTTGGAAAATGGGAAAACATGGAATAAGTGTACGATCTCTGTGGTGCCTGAATCCAAAGTGAGTTATGTGAATGACAAGATCGGTGTGCATCCTGATTGTATTTGTGTTCCCAATAGAAGAGCTTCATCCAGGGTGAGAAGAATTGCTCCTGCTAAATTTCAGGAGTATATTATGCGTTAGCTTCTTCATTTCTTGTATCATTCAAATTATATGGCTACTTTTATCCTGCCAACTTATTTTATTCTATAGCTCTCAATTTTTTGTTTCTTGTGTTATTTATATGATATGGCTACTTTTATTCTGCCAACGTATCTTGTTGTATTTTGCAATTTTGTGTTATATTTACCTGTTGTCATTTGTGAAGGAAGGGGGGGGTGTTGGGATCCAGAATGCTGTCTCATGGGGTTCCCTGCATGGAACTTTAGTGGGGATCGGAGCGGCAGTTGCTGCCGGGGGTCGTTGGACAATGGGCAGAATAAACAAGAGGCAGTACCTGGGTGCGACTCGCTTCTTTTCAGGCAGCCAGCTCTAAGAATCCTTAAGGGCACGCCAGGTGGAAACAGAGGCTGGAAAAAGGGGTATATCAAAGGTTCTAGAGCCCTAACAATTGTACTCACACACAATCAGAGAGAAGTGTGCTTTGACATCATAAGTGGTTCACACCTGGAGGCAGGGTCGCAGGAGAATCACAAAACCAAGATACCGGGTCTCCTGTCTCTGCCCTGAGAGGAGTGCACAACAAACATCACAGATGATAAACCTTAAACTTTCTATAATTTCATGAAACGTGGCGGGTCTTAAAAAAATCATTGCAAGCAGTGAAGCAGGGTCTTACCTGGATGCAGGTGACATCCCCTGCCTTCAAGAAACTTGAGCTTTGGCCCCTATGACCTTGCCAGGTTTCCATGAGATCTTTATCACGGCAACCCAAACTAGTCTCTTTGGGTGCCCGTCATAGGGTCTATCTATCTTCATTAAGCATGCCACAAAATGTGAAGCCACTCTACTTGATTGCAACTGTACGGCAGCTCAAGCCACCCCAATCCAGGGTTTGAAAATCAACCATAAATCTACGGTCTTGATTTTGGTCAACTGCTAACTTAACGCTCCAAGGAAAGCAATGCTGGAGATGGTAAGCAACCTGCTTGAAGGCATCGAAGTACTCCTTTTGGACCATCTCTGTCATGAATTTATAGTCACTGGAGACTAGGGTCTGGGGGAGGTCTGGGGAGACCACCGCCGACGTCACCCAGTCAAGAGCAGGGACTGCCAATAATGACTTCTTGATATTCCATAATCAAGTGTCAGCATAAATGGTGACTGACGGCAAATATAAGGAGTGGGTATTCCCCCCAACCTGCAAAGGCACATCAACCATCGATTATACCTTTCTCTCTGAGGAATTGGCCACCCACCTGGGACACTTTGATATATCAGTCAGACCAGAAAGTGATCACAATCCACTGAATTGTATCCTGATTCTAGCATCACAACTTGTGAACAAAAGTAATCTTGTGGGCACAGGAGTGACTGCTCCGGGGCAGTAGTGGTGGGGCAAGGAGTGGTGTCAAAAACAAAAGGAAAAAAAGGAAAATCAAAAGAAAATTTCACATACCTGCCGCCTGCTGCCTCTCCTCCATCCTCTTCGGTCGACGCAGGAGGCACACAGGCTCCCAGACTCCCCTAAGCCAATCACGATGCTGCTATCATCAGCATAGTACAACAAACATGTACCCCACGAGGCCATCAATCTACATTCAATTTTTTAAAACACAACATCCACTTAAATTAACTGTGTTTAAGAATTAATCTCATAATATATTTTTTACATTCATTTTTCTCAAATAATTTTTTTCATTTTACCTTGGTCTCTTCATCTGCAATATATGTGCAACATCAAATCCAATAAATCAAGACACAATTAATACGAAACATATATACAAACAAGGAAAATCATAACAACTCAAAACAACATATTAGACACAATCCAAAATTCTCATGAAACTTGTGAGGATGTAAGATGTCTAAGTTGTTCACAGCTCACTACATCTGATGTATTCCCCCTCTGGGGATGAAAGAACATCTCTCAGATTCCTTCTCGTTTTATGACCAATTTTTATTCTTAGTCGCTTATGTCACTGTTTTATATCCACAAGTGGTATTATTACACTTGTGTGTAGAGAAGGATCTCAAACTTCTTCCCCAGATTTTAAGCCAACGGGTTTCGACCGCTGTGTGGATCGGGGATGCGTGTGTTTTTATGGCAAGGTCATCATCAGGGGTAAACTTCAATCTGGACAATAATATGAAAAGTAAAAGAGAATTTGGATAATGGTCTTATAGTAAGAACCATTTATTTTTAAATAAACATGCTCTCATATGCATTTATAACAGACTTACTGTCTTTTATTGTGCCATGCCTATTTATTTTTACATGCAGAGTCCCATGCATTATATAGTGTACAGTGACCAGTAATCATTGATTCCTACCAGTGCAGCAAAGATCTTTTCATGCATGTGAATCGATGGTAGATTTGAAGTCGTTTTTTTAAAGAATAGTGCCTTAATAATCCATTGCTCTTGCCCGAGTGTTACGTGCATAATTAGTGCACGGTGTGAGTGAAAAAAGGAAGTCAGGGTGAATTTTATTGTTGACTTCTTGCCTATCCTATGTTGTGAGATGGTATTAATTAGGCTATTTAAGAAAAATGAATAAAGCGGGCTCACCACGAATTCAACAGCACTTCACATACAAGATGCGGTTCTTTTCCTTTTGTCAAGAGATCTCCTAAAATGCCTAGGGAATACAGGGACCAAGCGTGATGAATGATTAGTTTCGTTTTTAGGTCTCGCCTAGGCAGCGCATGCGCTGTCTCGTCGAGAGATGGTGTATACAGTATAGCGGGGGAAGCTCCGCCCACTTTTCTCCTAGCTTTACCTATCTTTTTCATTGGCCGAAATCTTCAATGCTGCGTTCTGATTGGTTATCGGCAAGTTAGTACCGCCTCCTGACGACCATGTCGTCATTTTTCTCCTTCCATAGCTATCAGCCCCTTTACTTTAAAAAGTCTTTTGTTCCCCTGCCTCCCCCCGTTCCCTCCCAGAGTCCATGCCTTCTCTGCCCACCACCACCCCCCCACCCACTCCCGTTCCTGCCTTCTTGGACGCCCGCATTTTTGTTTACAAATGCAATAGGTCTCGTGTAAATACGAGTCCTATTGCATTTGTAAATGCTTTTTTTCACTATGATTGGCTGCCTGCATTCGCACTCTATTTTGCCTGACCTGTCCCTCTCGCATGCGCGCGATGCTTTACATCGTACGCATGCACGCCAAAAGTCTGCCTCTGCCTCTTGTTTTAGCCCTCTGCTCGCCAGCGCTGATTTCACTTCACTTAATCTCCCCATGCCTCCCACCCCCACAACTCCTCCCACCCCTGGCAGCTTCCTCCAATTTAACCCAACAAATAAAAGCTCCCTGACACTCCCGCTGCTTTCACCTTAGCCGGGCTGCATACCTAACAGCAAACAGAGGCGAGTATACTCGATGCACATTTAGTAAGTGATTTTAAGTTGTTGAAGCACATGATCTGACCGCGCTGCTTTCTAGAAAAAACGACCACGTATTTTGGTTTCCTTTTCTGGTAAAAATACATTCTTGCTTTTGTTTGTCTCTTTCGCGCTCTGCTCTGTCACAAAACTGCCTCTGGCATCCATTTTCCATTTGTTGGAGAGCCGCGGACTACAAATCTAGTGCCTAAAGGTTGCCTACTCAAGTTTGTGTAAGAATCGAAGTAGTTTAGGTTTGTCGCGGATGGCCGTGCTTCAGATTTGGAGGTTGGCAGGATATTTCGTGTGGCTTCCGACCGGACGGTGACACTTCTCTTAACAGCAGTTCTCTGTCTGTCTGCGGGTCGAGGCAGGAAATCTACAAACCAGAGAGCACTTGTGTCACTCGGTGAAAAGCTAAAATAATGCTAATAATTTCTTCTCTGGGAACCGCCGTTGTTTCGCTTTCATTTCATTGTACATAAATTCGATATGGCTCGCTAGAAAAAGTTAGGTGTTTTTATGTTTTCTCACTCTGTTCTAAGCAGTGCTAGCCAGTGAAGTAGAGTTATGCCGTTCACTAGTTTTGTTAACAATCCCAAAAATTTGGTATGGCCGTTTATCACTGTCCCCTCCGATTCTTATCCTTTTTTCAGTTTTATATAGCGTGAACTCGACCCGAACGTATTGGAGCGCTTTACACGAGCACCAATTACATTGAGCATTCATATTTGATAGACACAAGGAGATTAAGTGATTTGCCCAGAATCACAGTATGTTGAGCCGACGCCGAGACTCAAACCTGGTTCCCCAGCTCTAAACTCGGCAGCTCTGGCCGTTAGGTCACATCCTCTCGTGGACCACAACTGGCGCACTCCCGCCAGGTTATAACCGTCCTTTCGTACGTGTCTTGTCTTTTGCTGCACTATTTCATGTTAATGAATGTTTCATCACACTCACTGCATATCTCGAGGAAGGCCAAAGATCACAGCGCAGAGTGAGGTTCCAGCCCAGATCAGCCCACTCCTCAGAACATGCACATCCCCTGCTGGGACCCCACCCCCACTGCATATAAACAAGGTTGTCCCCCTCCTGTAAATGCCCTGCATTAACGTGTCGTGTTTGGGGGCACGGTGTAAGGAGGGTGACAGGACTGCTGCCCTGGCACTATTCTCACCTGCATTCATGTATTACAGATCCCTTGAAGCCCCAGCATAAACAAAGGGTGTCCGCCTCCTGCGAACATGCACTATTATTAGAGATGGGGCAGAGAGGAAAGGAGATCTGTGGCAATGCTCTTTCCACCATCTCATCTCAGTCCTGAACGCCTCCCTGCCCCTGGAGAGCAGGAGCCCTCTCTCTGTGGGTTCCCCACACCTCACAATGAAAGGCCTCTGCTTGTTTTTCCACATCCAGCTTTCGGGGTGTTCAACGCCTTTTGGCTCACCCACCTCTTTATTTCAAGCAGTGGCTCATCAGGGACCATGACAGTTCACTAGTGCATGCACCAGGTAGCACCAGAACTAGTGCCATGGGAAAAGCAGGTCTGCAAGATCCCCACGCGTCTGTGGCTAGTACAACTTTTCTTAACAGGTATGCTCCTTGTCCATCGTGGTGTTTATCTTGTGTACTGGTCCAAATATACTGTGTTGCGTCATTATATTTGTAAAATGTGCACTAAAATACATTACTTTTCTGCCAACTCACTATGTGAATCGAGACTGTTTTCCCTTCCTTTAACTTCGGTGAAATAACACCTGCGACCCGTCTCTGTCCTCATGTTTACATTTTCCCTGGCCTTTGGCAGATTTCAAAGTTTCACCAGAGCTTGGGACGACCATTGTTTTAAGGCTCCCACCCATCTCTTCCGACTCACAAGGGCCTGTGCATTTGCTCAATCCTCTCCATCTTCTGCAGCCATCTGCTGTTGCTGTTTTAAAAGGGGCAACTTCTCCCTTGCTGTTTTTGCTTCATCACTGAAGCAAACCACCCCTCCATCTGTAAGTGCCCCAAAACCTTCATGTCTAGTTCGCACTATATAAAACTGTAAAAAAAAAACTTCCACGTTAAAAAACACTAGGGGCCCGATTCTGATGCGGGTTGGAAAAGCTTCCCGACCGAGGGCCTGATTCTGATGCGGTTAGGAAGGCCTCCTAACGGCATTTGCTCCTTCCAAATCGGATCGGGAACGTGTCTTCCCGACCGAGGGCCCAATTCTGATGCGGTTAGGAACAAATGTTCCCATTGAAGTCAATGGGAGTTCAACCAAATCGTATCTGGAAGCATCCGGATGCATCCTACTCCGCCGGTCGGACTTTCCCGATCCGAGTGGGTCGGACACCATTTCCCAACCGATTCGGTCGGGAAGCTTTTCCAACCCGCATCAGAATCGGCCCCTTGATGTTGTAGCAGCCAGGATAATGTGCTGCATAGCTAAAAACTTATAAGTTCCCAAAGGCGAGACCGATTGCATTGCAAATGCTTGTTTTAAAAAGGGAGCCTCATGTAGAACTTCATATGTTACATCCTAAAAAGCTGACTTACTTTTGAAAAGTGTTTCTATTGCAGACCGGATTCCCGCTTTGAGAAATCAAAGAGCGCCGGTTCAGCCTGTTCCTTGTTCCCGTAGCCGGCGTTCACTGGTCCGTCACCGTGTACCGGTCAAAATTGCGGATTATTATCTGTAGTGTCGCATTGCTTCCTGGGCAATATGGTTTGTAAGTGTTTTGGCTATCACCTTGGTTCCCAAAAATTCGAATTGTTATCCATTACGTTATTGCATCCTGGACGATGTGGTTTATGTATATTTTCCCATGTGTGGGATTATTATTCTTAATGATGACTAATTGTCATCCTAATTATTGAATCTCTACGAGAGCAATGTTTTTGGGCTCGGAGTAGAGCACTTAAATTGTATGTATTATTACAAGTATGGACTTCCAATGCGTGGGACCTTGTTTTAGAAGCTGGGGGAGCCCCTTGGAGTTCACTCTATATTTTAGAACACGTTGGATACACAATATTGAAGACCTTGGACTTTAGCTGCAAATTACAGATTGATTTATGCCCGAGTCCTAGAACAGCTAGAAGCCTGAGTAGCTAAGGAGGACATCCTGCCCTTCTTTCAATGAGGCTTCGGGGCAGGGGCATAGACAACATCCAAGCACTATCTGTCGCCAGGTATCGTGGCCTTCAGAAGAACAGCTTACCTCTCCTTTGCTGCTTCATAGACTATAGCGCAGCCTTTGACAGGGTGGACCGGTCCATCCTCTGGAGAAAGCTGGATGCTTGGGGCATTCCCCCAAATCTTTTAGGAGCCATTATCTCCTTATACAGGGAGACGTAGGTGCGGGTGAAAACCGACCCGTACACAGTTACACACAAAATTGATACCAACCGTGGGTTAAAACAGGGCTGGGCCTCATTTATGAGGCCCTACCGGCACTTTTGCGCCGCCGGAACGTCACTTTTTTGATGTTCCGATGGCGCAATGTGCCACTGGCATATTTATAAGGCCACATAAAGCCACGTTACGTGGCTTTTCATGGCCTTATAAATATGTGCCCTTTTCACGCAAAAAACTGCATGAAAGGGGCGTTCCATGGGTGTTGCTGGGGGTGTTCCCAGCAACATCCACGGCTTTTTGACACTGCCCCATATTTACCAAAGCCTCCACTTACTGTAATGACTTGAGCTGCATTGGTACGAAGTGCAGCAGTGTTTGGGTGGTACTTTCCATGGAGACAGTATATAGGCTTGGTAAGAAAGAACCAGAAGATATCCTCTTATTAGAAAATTAACTAAAAACAATGATCTTCTGACAAAAGGTAAATCATTTCTGGCCAGAATTGCAAAGGAAATAGAGGAATTCTAAGACTTTACCCAGAACCAAAAAATCTCTAAACTTGAAAAAGACAAGAAAAACCGTTCAATTTCCACATTGTCTACCATATTGGAAAGATGACTTCTGGAGTAATTCTTCTTGGGTTCCTTATAAATTCTGCTTAGGCATCCAGCTTGTAGCTTGCTTGAAGTCACCCATACTTTCACTGTGGGGACTGTATAGATAGGATAGCATTTTTCTTTTCATTCTGCCTAACAAATCCAAGATACAAAATATGGCTGCAAAACTCATCTGCAATAAAGACAGGTACAACTCTGCTTCGGCCTGCTTAAAAATCCTTCACTGACAACCAATCTGAAAGAGGGCAAAATTCAAACTTGTTTGCCACACATACAGGGCTCTTCATAACTCAGGCCCTGCAATCCTTCGATCTAAAACGGAGTTCTACACACCCTCTAGAAGTCTGAGGTCCGCTATTCTAGCCTTAGCCAAATCCATACGTATCAAAAATGTCAGAGCGGGAGGCCGATCCTTCCCCATCTTACTGCAGCCCACTGGAATCTGCTACCCTGGACCTCAGCCTCACAAATGACTACCTCAGTTTCAGAAAGAAGCTTGAAACTTGGCACTTTCTAGATCAACTGTTCCTATTTTCCAGTGAATTAGTAAACACTATGGCCCTCATTATGATGTCGGGTGGACTTGTGTACACCCGACACCGTCATGGAATCGGGACCGACCGACCTATGGTCAGCGGTCCTGACTGCATGATTGGGATGCGACCGCACATGGTGCGGTCGCACACTCCCATTTCTCTATGGGAGCTGGTGCTGCAGCCGTAAACCACCCGTGGCACAAGCTCACATAGGGAAATGGGAATGATTGTTAATCCCTGCACCGTGTGGCAGGGACCAGAGGGTCTTTAACTGGAGGCCGCTGAGGCATGAGGGCCCTGCTAGGGACCGTCAAGCCAGTTTCCAACAGGTTTTTCATGTCGGAAAGCCCGACATGAAAAGCCTGTCAGAAACTGACATTGTAATCCCGACAGCAGAAACACCGTCCTTATGGGATTACTTGCCGGATTCGACTGCCTGATGGGCTCCTTGAATGCAGCCGGAATGACCGTCCGTTTTAAATTCTGAGTGCTGTATTCGTAATACGGCGGTCGGAATTGAATTAAGTAAGTAATTCTTTATTGTCAGATTAATAAAATCATTACAAAAAAAGAATAACACACTAATACCACATGTACACGTCATTTCATTAAGCATATTGAGAATAAATATGTTGATTGGATAAAACCATTAGAAATCACATAAAACTCTAAACTATTATGAAACAGAAAATTAAGATGATTTGGTGGTGACATACCGTACTGGGACATTGATACCATGTATACACATCATTAAAACAGTAGTTCATGTATCATAATAGGAATTAATTGTATTGATTAGCTAGCATCTTTAACAATTCAATAGCAGTATAAACATTAAAGATCAATGTGCAAGTGAACAATTAAGTGCTTCCATGCTTTCATATATAACAGAGCCTACTGTTGTAAAACCAGACCTAAAAATGTCCGGGAGCCTGACCAGTGTAAGACCATAGAAAAATATTACTGCACTCCATGACTGACTATAAAGATTTTAAGTCTGAGTGCAGCATATTACTAGCTAACAGAATGAACTTGGCAAATTGACTAATTAAACTTGTTGATCTCCTAGATAAACAAAGGATTATGTCTTGGCGGCATGTTCTCACTTCATGGTCGATGAAAAAATATTTCAGCAAAGTTCACTGTGCTGGAAGTAGACGAGGGCAGACATACACTATACGCAATGGAGATTCGTTGGAGGAACCACATAGTCAACAATTATTTCCTGACCATTGTTGTATCCATCTTTGAGTGCCATCTTTTGTTGGGTATCTGCCAAATCTTAACCTGAGAAATAAATCCCTTATAAAAGGATGTAAGTGAGACCGTAAATAAGGTTGAATCTCTAGTTTCTCAAACGTATTGATAACAGTCCAGGCATGCTTTTTTACTGCTAAATCCTCTTTATCCAGCATAAAAGATAAAACATTTGAAAGAGGGTTTATTTACATCTAAATGCCCAAAAGGCTGAAGTTTAAAAGTATGTAGGCTCTCTGATAAGTAGGTTCTCCAAAATGTAAATTGTTAAAATGACATTTAAAAGACATTCTATCATCAAAGGGGATTCCTAGATACTTGTAGGACTTCACTAATTCAATTGCTGTTCCACATACTTTCCATTCTCACGGTCTCAATTTAGATTAATCTATCAGCATAATTTTGGTTTTCTTTGTATTAATTTGTAAACGGTTTGCAATAGTATATTTCTTAAAGGATTCTATTAGCCGTTGTAAGCCAATTGGCGTATGACTAAGCAATTTAATGTCATCAGCATACTGTAAATATTTTATATTATAGCCTGGAAAATTTGGCAAATGTGCATTAACGTTTTGCAGTTAAAGGGGTAGGTCAGCCATAAAGAGATTGAAGAGACATGGAGCTAGTATACCTCCTTTCTTTAATCCGCCAAAGGTTTCAAAATGCTGGGTCAAGCAACTGCTGTCCCCCAATTTCACCTGGACCCAAGTGTTTGTATATAACAATTGTTAGAAATGGGATCTCTGGTTGGCTAAGGCTTGCGCCAAAGCCAGGCAGAGACCACCACTCTAGTCAGGGCGAGGGAGTTACACGCCAAAGATAACCCCTGCTCACCCCCTTGGTAGCTTGGCACGAGCAGTCAGGCTTATCCCGGAGGCAATGTGTAAAGCGTTTGCGCACGCACACAGCAACAACATACCAGGCACACTACAAAAAGGAACTCCACACAAGGTTATATCAAAAATAGCCTTTGTATTCTCATAACACATTAGAATAGTAATCACATAATACACATGGTGCCAACTGGCACTGGGCAATATCTACAAGGGATTATTTACACATGACAGGGCCACGTGGACCACTGTCAGAACCATCACTTAGTGAACATATCATAAATGTAAGACATATCATAAACGTACAACCAGTAATCACTGGTAACCAATGTACTCAGCATCCTCCTGTAACATAAACCACATTATGCACAGTATCACATTAGGCGCAAAACCTTATACGCCACCCTCACCAGCATAAACACATTATGCAAAACCTCATAATCATAAAAGTACATTTAGAGGCATAAAACAGGGTGCGTAAATCACAGTAAATGCATCACATTTCCTAGCACCACATTTTAGGACAGAAATCACATTAGCACATAACCTCACAGTAGAAACCATAGCAGAGGCGTAAATCACATTAGGGCCTGGCGCCCTACAAACCTAACAGTCCCCCTGGCCAACTGGCCATCTCTAAGGGGCTCAAATACCCTAGGTCCAAAAGTCAGGGCGGCTGCCAAGGCAGCAGGAGTCAAGGGTGCGCAATTGCGCAGACCTAAACGTTGCAGCTGCCCACTACTTGCTGGGCAGCTGGGAATATCACATGAGGGCCTAAACGATGCAGCTGGCACTAAGTGCTGCGCAGCTGTGAGGACCAAATGTGGGCTCTGGGCACTCACTGTGCCCTCTAAACAAATGTGCCCAAATTGGCACGAGCACCGACAATGTGCTCTGATCTGGAAGCCCCCCCCACGACGTTGCAGCTGCCCTTTAGTGAAACGGGGCAGCTGTGGAGGAATGGCCAAACAAAGGGGGAAAAGCATGGGCCCCTCTTGAGATAATCATGCTATCGTTGGAGCCACGCCGGCTCTGAAACAATTATGCCCACGTGTGAGCCCTGCG
The DNA here is from genome assembly GCA_963921515.1 of Calotriton arnoldi. Classification (NCBI taxonomy): domain Eukaryota; kingdom Metazoa; phylum Chordata; class Amphibia; order Caudata; family Salamandridae; genus Calotriton; species Calotriton arnoldi. Next base: position 1,142,595 of record CAWUFW010004356.1, read on the forward strand.
GGCTCTAAAAACAATTATGCCAGCAACGGTGGAGCGGCCCGCTCTCCTGGCGGGACCGCTCAGACTCTTAGACAAGCCCCTACTCACCGGAGCTTCTTTTGGGGACTCGCCGGTCTTCAGGTCGGGTCAGCAACTGGCGGGGCTCTCTCCGCTCACGAGAGCCCCGCCTCGAATCCGGCCGGCACTTCGCTTTTCACCCAGCCCCCTCCTGGGACCCGGAACTTGAACGTGGAGCCTGCGAGGCTCCGGGCTTTCTCTTGGCACGTCCCAGCGCGGGGCGGGCTCCCGCCTGGGTCTTCCGGCAGCACTGCTCTTCCGCTTCCTGAGCAGGCCCCGCCCCCGTCACCACGAAGGTTGCCTGACTTCCTGTGCGGCCATTGGGCCGCGGCGGTGATTCTCGATCTCGGGGGCAATGAGGGGTAGGCTCCCTCATAATTTAAAATATACAGCAGGGTGGGCTCCTGCTATTTAAATAAAATTATAAGCGGGGTGGGCACCCGCAATTAAGGTCAAATAAGCGGGGTGGGCACCCGCCAGAAATAGCGAGAAATGCGGGGTAGGCACCCGCCGCTTTTAGGCATCACGGGGGGAATCCCTATGCTGGGGATTCCCTCAGCAAGGGCCGCAGCTCGGCCCGTAGCCCTCCTGGCAGCCCCCCCTGGGCCCCAGCAGCAGCATGCCCCGGCAGGAACAGCACCAAAAACTGAACATTTTTCTGGGGTCACAGCCCCTTCTTTTATACACAAAATCCCTTTGTGCAAAAGTGCAGGGTTTGGGGGAACCAGATACAACTGGTTATGGGGGGATTTGGAGCACTTTGTTTTGGGCAAGCTCCTCTTCCCTTTCAGAGTGTAGGCTAGGGACATCAGACGCACCACAGGAGGTGGAGCCAGCAATGTGGAGGGAAGGCACAGCCCTATTCAGGTCCCAGGTGCAACTCCTCCCACCCATCTACATGGAGATCTCCCCATTCAGCCCTGCGCTGATTCACCCTGCCCCTCCTGGAGCCACACACACCTCCCCGCCCCTGTCACTCACAAGCCAGACATGCAATTCACATCAGGCAGGCAGACACAGAGCACACAGAAATGCCAACTTCTAGAAGTGGCATTTCTCTACCAGTCACCATAAATCTGTGCACACCATTGCGCAGCATTTATTCTCACGAATTCAGACATACTAAACTTGACCACAGTGCTCCTCTCATAACAGGAATTACCACTGACACACTCATCCTCAATGCATTCCTATGGGAGGGCAGGCCAGTCTCACCACACACGCACACAGCGCGCACGCACTTTACACTGGACCACAGTGCTAAAGTGCCCAGAGACTTAAAACTACTAACACCAAGTTACATATAAGGCAAAAAGTTCAGGGGTTGTGAGAAGTTGGCCTGGTATATGCTGTTCACTAGTTAAATTGGACACCTTGCACCAGTACAAATCGACTCTTATGGTAGGTAGGTTTAAGACAGCCTTTATAGAAAGCTATCCTAGTGGTAGCTGTGGAGAGCAGCCTTCAGGCTAAGTCTTGGAGGAATGTAAAGCAGCTTGTTTGACCACACAATCTCTTGAATCACCAAATGAAAAGACACCACACAGGTATATATATCAAATATATATGTATTTATTACTAAACAACTCTCTACTAATCTCTTTATGAGATTAGAAGTCAGGAACATATGTACAAATCAATGTTATCAAAAATAAGTTAGCACAATCAAATATCACAATCTTAGTTTGGCTAGACCTAGGTCTAGAGCATATAGAATCGAGGGACCCCCAAGAACCACCCCAGGTAGTTGTAGGAGACCCACAGGGGACGGACGCAGTGTTCAGGCACCGGTGCGAGTCCTGTACGAGTCTATGCGAACAGACGCGATTGAGATTTCAATGTTAAAGGTCCCTTGCGTGTTCGAGGCGAACACACCGATCGGACTCAGTACGAGTCGAAGGACGCGGTTACAGATAGAGTTGCAAGGGAGTTGGACGCGGTGTGTTCTAACACAGACGCGAACCCTGTACGAGTCAGCGCGATAGTCGCACTTGGAAACTAAGAGTTTTAGGGTACTTCTGGAGTAGCTACAAGCAAGTCACTTACAGGGTAAGTAGTTCTAGGGCCCACACCCACAGGAGCACCATAGTGCTGAAGTTACCTCACCCAGGGGAGCCGGGTTCATAGGTGTCCTTTGGTGTCGGATCGCGGCGTCGTTCTCAATGGGAGCCAGTGAAGACTTGCTGCTTGCGGCGACAGAAGAAGTGTCCGGTGTAATCCAAGCCTGGATTCGGAAGGAGGAAGACCTGAATGCCGAGGGGACAGTGTTCAAGGTCACTTGGCAGTGACCCGGGGCAAGGAAGATGAATGCCCACCGTCGTCGACAGGATTCAGGTCGTTCACGGGTGTCTTGACTCTTCGACCACGAGGTCCAGGAGGCGTCGAGGACAGCCAGGAGCTGGATTCAGTGTGTCCCACGTAGTCTGCAGCTGGCTGCGGTGTCGGCGACCCGATTGGAGCCAACAAGCCTTGGTAGCTGCAAGTCTCATGGAGGAGAACAAAAAGTCAATGGTGCAGAGCAGCAAGGTCTGTGGGACTTACCCAGCGAGCGTAGGTCAGGGCAGGCCTGGAGCAACCAGAGGAGCCCTTTGGTTTGGTTAGAAAGTCTTCTGGGGACCCACAAGCCGGCTGGCAAGGGATCGCAAAGACGCCTCGGAAGGATTCACTCAGCAGGGGCCCACGGTCACTCGGGATGGTGTAGGCCTCTGATTTTGGGAGGTATCTCTGCTGGAGGCCGGGACCACACGTGGTCTAAAGCACAAGTTCGTAGAACATCGTGAAGGGTTTGCACTCGATAATAGTGCACAGTACCCAGGGTCTGCGGTTCCTTGTTGCTCGTGGGGTCCACTTGCCTCAGCTTCGCTAGGGACTCACGATGGCCTTGGAGAAGTCAGGAAATCCTCTTCCTGGGCTGCAGGGACTTCGGGCTCCAGCGGGAGCGGCATAGTTTGCGACCGTCGTCGTAGTTTTTGGTGCCTGCCAAGCAGGGGAGTCACTCCTTGACTCCAAGGGAGATTCTTCAGTCTTCCAGAGGTAGTGGAACGTCGAAGGTCCGGGATTCTTCTGTAGAGTGTCGTCCAGGGGTATCTAGGTTGCAATGCACAGGTTCCCCCTCTTATACTAAAAAGAAGGGAGGGACTAGCTCTATGACCCCACCTATGGGAGGGTCAGGGGAGTGGGTGGCTACACCCACTTCCCTTTGTCCAGTTTCGCGCCAGAGCAGGGGCAGGTAGCCCCTGAGCCAGTTTGAACTGGCATATGCACAGAGGAGCCTTCTCCTCCCCAGTGCAGGACTTCAAAGCACTCTAGGAGTGCACCCACCCAGCCCCAATACACTAAACCCTGTCTGGGAGGTGGTCACACCCCCTTGGGACAGGATATCTATTGTTGGGCTTCCTCCACTGCGAGTGTCGGTCATCAGCAGGAGGGCAGCCCAGTGTCTGTGACTGGTGGCATCCATTTTGTGATGCCAGGGCTCTTTAGGATTCTACCGCGTTTCCACAGTAGTTACATGTCTATCCCTCTAGAAGGGTGGGATCATACTCCCACACCAGTTACTGGTGTGGGGGTATGATTCCAAAGTGTTTGACACCAAACACGACATGTTTTGATGCAGCCATTCCAAAGTTAGCATTTACCGCGAGGATATAATGCACTTAAGAGTATATGGTTTGACTGCATTCACAAACAGCCCCAGAGAATAGACTCCGAGAGCTGCAGAGGGACCCTGCTCAGGCAGAGGCACCCTCCCACATAGAAACTAAGCCCCCTGCCCTCAGGATTGATAGGGCCTGCCTTAGGGGTGACTGATAAGTCTCAATGTGTGTGCAGGAGAGATATAGGGGACCTATATCTCAGTGAGGGGTGCTAGCACTTCCTCACTCAGGCTGCAGTAGCAGGCCTGTGGTGTCAGATTTAGTCTGCTTCCCAGGGGTGGCATAATGCATGCTTCAGCCCCTGGTAGGCCTGTGAAGTACCTATGCCCTTGGTACCTAAGGTACCATATACTAGGGACTCATAAGGTACCACAGTATGCAATCACTAGTGCACCTAGAGTGCACTCCAAGTCGTTTAGAGAGAACAGAGAGGCTGGGGCCCTGATTGGCAGGGTCCCAGCCAGACTATAGCCAGCAACCAGTGAAAACATCAGAAAAAAGTGGGGGCAACATAAGAGGCAGATCCTACTCTCCTACACAACCCCCCCCAAATGCAGGGACACTAAACTAACCTTGACCAGTTGAGTCTTCGTGTTCTAAGTGGAAATACCTTGAGAGTCCATCTGCATTGGCATGTTGGGTCCCAGGTCTATGTTCCACTGTATAGTCCATCCCCTGTAGGGAAATGGACCACCTCAAAAGTTTTGGGTTTTCTCCTTTCATCTGTTTAAGCCATATGAGGGGCTTGTGGTCAGTCTGAACTATGAAGTGAGTGCCAAACAAGTATGGCCTCAGCTTCTTCAGGGCCCATACCACAGCAAAGGCCTCCCTCTCTATAGCTGACCAACGTTTCTCTCTAGGGGTCAGCCTTCTGCTAATGAAAGCTACTGGCTGGTCTTGACCTTCATCATTCAGTTGAGACAGTACAGCTCCCACACCCAGCTCAGAAGCATCTGTTTGGACAATGAACTTTTTGGTGTAGTCTGGACTCTGTAAGATGGGGGCAGTGCACATGGCCTGCTTTAGGTCTTCCAATGCCTTCTGACAGCTAGCTGTCCACTGAACCTTTTTTGGCATTTTCTTTGAGGTCAGATCATTCAAGGGGGTCACTATAGATCCATATCCCTTCACAAACCTCCTATAGTACCCAGTCATGCCTAAGAAGGCTCTCACCTGTGTCTGGGTGGTTTGAGCAACCCATTCCATTATGGTTTGGATTTTGCTCTGTAAAGGCTGAACCTGGCCTCCACCCACAAGGTGGCCCAGGTACACAATCTGACTCTGCCCTATCTGGCACTTAGTGGCCTTGATAGTGAGACCTGCTTTTTGCAGAGCCTCCAAAACATTTCTGAGGTGGACCAGGTGATCCTGCCAGGAGGAACTAAAGACAGCAATATCATCTAGATAAGCTGAGCAATAAGTTTCCATCCCTGCCAGAACTTTGTTCACCAACCTCTGAAAAGTGGCAGGTGCATTTTTCAATCCAAAGGGCATCATCACAAAGTGGTAGTGCCCACCAGGGGTCGAAAATGCTGTTTTGGCTTTTGCATCAACAGCTAACCTGATCTGCCAGTAGCCAGCTGTTAGGTCAAACGTGCTTAGATACTTGGCTGAGGCCAAATTATCAATCAGCTCATCTGCCCTTGGTATGGGATAGGCATCAGTCCTGGTGACTGCATTGAGGCCTCTGTAGTCTACACAAAACCTCATTTCTTTCTTACCACCCTGGGTATGAGGCTTGGGTACTAGGACTACTGGGCTAGCCCATGGGCTATCTGACGGCTCAATCACACCTAACTCCAACATCTTCTGGACTTCAGTCCTGATACAGTCCCTGACATGGTCAGGTTGCCTGTAGATTTTACTCTTGACAGGCAGACTGTCTCCAGTGTCCACCTCATGGGTGCACCAGGAAGTCTGACTAGGGGTCAGGCTAAACATATGTCTGTACTGCTGCAGAACTTGTCTGCACTCAGTTTGCTGATGGTCAGTGAGGCTGCTTGCCAAAGTAACACCATCTACTGACCCATCATCAGGGTTCTGCGAGAGCAGGTCAGGGAGAGGGTCACTCTCCTCCTCCTGTTCCTCATCAGTTGCCATGAGCAAGCCCATGTCAGCCCTGTCAACATATGGTTTTAATCTGTTGACATGGAGCACCCTCAGGGGGCTCCTGTGAGTTCCAAGATTCCCCAGATAGGTGACTTCTCCCTTCTGCTCAACTATTGTATGGGGGCCACTCCATTTGTCTTGGAGGGCTGCTGGGGCCATTGGCTCCAACACCCACACTTTCTGTCCTGACTGGTATACAGTCAGCACAGCCTTTTGGTCATGCCAAGCTTTTTGTAATTCTTGGCTGGCCTCCAGGTTTTTGGTTGCCTTTTTCATGTATTCAGCCATCCTGGAGCGGAGACCAAGTACATAGTCCATCACATCTTGTTTGGGGGTTTGAGAGGTAACTCCCAGCCCTCTTTTACCAAACACAATGGACCTCTTACAGGATGCCCAAACAGAAGCTCAAATGGGCTGTAACCAACCCCCTTCTGTGGAACTTCTCTGTATGCAAACAACAGGCAGGGAAGAAGAAGGTCCCATTTCTGCCTAAGCTTCTCTGGGAGTCCTTTAATCATTCCCTTCAGGGTTTTGTTGAAGCGCTCAACCAAACCATTGCATTATGGGTGATAGGGGGTGGTGAACTTATAAGTTACCCCACACTCCTTCCACATTGCCTTCAAGTATCCTGACATGAAGTTGGTACCTCTGTCAGAAATGACCTCCTTTGGGAAACCCACTCTGGAGAAGACTCCAATGAGGGCTCTTGCCACCACAGGGGCTGTGGTGGTCCTCAGGGGAATTGCCTCTGGGTACCTGTTGGCATGATCCACTACTACCAGGATAAATCTGTGCCCAGATGCAGTTTGAGGGTCAAGGGGACCAACAATGTCAATCCCTACCCTTTCAAAGGGTACCCCCACCACAGGTAGTGGTATCAGGGGGGCCTTTGTTGTGCCACCTGCCTTACCACTGGCTTGGCATGTGACACAGGAGCGACAAAACTCCTTTGTGTCTTCTGACATATGTGGCCAATGAAAATGTGGAACAAGCCTGTCCCAGGTCTTGTTTTGGCCCAAGTGACCTGCCAAAGGGATGTCATGTGCTAGGGTCAAGAGGAACCCACTAAACTTCTGAGGTATTACCAACCTCCTGGTGGCTCCAGGGGCTGGATCTCTACCCTCAGAATATAGGAGTCCCTCATCCCAATAAACTTTATGGGACCCACTAGCACTCCCAGCAGCCTCAGCAGCAGCCTGCTGTCTGAGGGGTTCAAGAGAGGGGCAGCACTGTTGCTCCTTACTCAGATCTTCCCTAGAAGGGCCCCCTGCCCCCAAGAACTCAACCTGATCAGGCTCTAGTTCCTCTGGGGCAGTTCCTTCTGCAGGATCTGCTTCTCCTCCCTCCAGAGGGGAAGCTGTGATCTGAGACAGAGGGGAAGGCACTGCCTTAACCCTACTGCTCCTCTTCTTGGGAAGCATCTGGTCCATAGTTTCAGGATCCAGAGCTGGTTCAGTGTCATGCATTTTGGCTTGTGACCTGGTCACAGCAAATACCTCTGCAGGGATGCCCAACATCTCAGCATGAGTCCATAACTCTACTTCAGACCAGGCTGAAGATCATTGCCCAATAGACATTCTATAGGGAGGTCTGCACTGACTACAACCTTCTTGAGGCCAGTTACCCCTCCCCAGGAGAAATTCACAACTGCCAGACTATGGTTGGTCCTGGCATTGCTTGCATTGGTCACCTGGTACATTTTACCCAGGATGATCTGTCCAGGGTCCACAAGATCCTCTGCCACCATGGTGACACTAGCACCTGTGTCCCTAAATGCCAAAGCCTGTTTGCCGTTGATTACAGGCTGCTGTTTGTATTTGCCCAGATTACTGGGGCTCACTAGGAAGGACATGTCAATGTCTCCATCACAAATCAGCATTGCCTGAGTGGGTTCTCTGACTAGGCCAGAGTCCACTTCAGAACCCAGGGTCAACCCTACTACACCCTTTTTCTGAGTACCACCTCCACCAGTAGCTGAACTAGGGGGAACAGTTGCCTTAGGGGCAGGAGTGGTGGTGGTTTGGTCTTTGGACTTGTTACAATCAGAAGTCCAGTGCCCTTTCTGTTTACAGAATTTGCACCAGGGCTTCTTTTGGCCTTTTCCTTGATTGGACTGTGACTCCCCACCAGATGCAGATTTTTGGGGCCCTTGTGAAGACTTCTGGTCTTTTGACTTATCCCCACTTTTCTCAGAGCCCTTCTGATCCTGCTTCTTGGTGTCACCCCCTTGGTTCTGGGTTTTCTGCCTCACCCTGGTTCTGACCCATTTGTCTGCCTTCTTTCCCAATTCTTGGGGAGAGGTCAGATCTGAGTCTACCAGGTATTGATGCAACAACTGGTTCTGGCAATTATTAAGGATCTGTTCTCTCATCATTAGATTATACAATCCCTTGAAATCAGTAACCCTACTGCCAACCAACCAACCCTCCAGAGCCTTGGTCGCACAATCTACAAAGTCAGTCCAGTCCTGAGTCTGTGCCTTCTGGGTGTCTCTGAACTTCAACCTGTACTGCTCAGTGGTTAAGCCAAACCCATCTATCAGTGCACTCTTCAGGACTTCATAGTCATCAGCATCCTCTTCTCTAACAGTGAGGAGCTTGTCTCTACCTTTATCTGAAAAGGAGAGCCACAAGATTGCTGCCCACTGCTTTTGGGGGACCTGTTGTACTCTACAGGCCCTTTCCATAGCAGTTATCCACTTATGGATATCATCCCCACTCTGGTAGGGAGGAACAACCTTGCTCAGGTTCCTATGGTCTGGAATATTTTCTCTGCCTCTAGGGACACTGTTGCTGCCACCAGGGGGTTCTAACCCCTCTCTTCTAGAAGCTCTCTGGAACTCAAAGGCTTCTTTGTCTAATGCCAACTGTTTGGTTTTGAGGGCAAACCTTGCTTCCTCATACTGCAGCAGTTTGTACAGCCTGTCAGAGGAGGTCTCTCTTCTTGGGAAGTAGGAATTCCTCTGGTAGACAGATTCTCTGCCAGAGTGATAGGAGTGGTCAGAGTCCCTAGAAAGGGACCTAGGCCTCACCTCCACTATGTCAGTTCTCTTAGGGAGAATTCCTCTGTCCTGTTCAGATCCCTGGGGGCCTGGCCCTACAATCACAGAGTCCTGGTCATCCTGATGTTCATCATCTGACCCAGACACTGTAACTGTCCCACCCACTGATTCAGACCCCTTAGCTCCTAGAGCTAATCTAAGGTCATCTGTTGTTAGCAGATCTATCAAGTATAGTGTGGAGGGACTCTGTCCTATCTTCAGGTGCCTCTCAGCACACATGGCTTTCAAGTCAAAGAAAGTCATGTAATTATACTGAAGCTGGGTGGATCCACTGGGTCCATCCCTTGAGGACATTCTAGTGTTGTACTACCTACACTAGTTTGTGGCCTACTGATACTAGCTTGAGCTGTAGAAAGGGTGTGCTATCCCTTTTTCCCACAGCTCTAAGTTCAGTAGAACTTATTGATACTAAGCTTGACTTTATATGTACCTTGAGTACCTATAGTGGTTTTCAGTTAGTAATTCAAATAGAGATTTTCTGGTAAAACAATAGCAAGCTGGAATCCCACACGCTGCCACCAATGTGAGAAGTTGGCCTGGTATATGCTGTTCACTAGTTAAAGTGGACACCTTGCACAAGTACAAATCGACTCTTATGGTAGGTAGGTTTAAGACAACCTTTATAGAAAGCTATCCTAGTGGTAGCTGTGGAGAGCAGCCTTCAGGCTAAGTCTTGGAGGAATGTAAAGCAGCTTGTTTTACCACACAATCTCTTGAATCACCAAATGAAAAGACACCACACAGGTATATATATCAAATATATATGTATTTATTACTAAACAGCTCTCTACTAATCTCTTTATGAGATTAGAAGTCAGGAACATATGTACAAATCAATGTTATCAAAAATAAGTTAGGACAATCAAATATCACAATCTTAGTTTGGCTAGACCTAGGTCTAGAGAATATAGAATCGAGGGACCCCCCAAGAACCACCCCAGGTAGCTGTAGGAGACCCACAGGGGACGGACGCGGTGTTCAGGCACCGGTGCGAGTCCTGTACGAGTCTATGCGAACAGACACGATTGAGATTTCAATGTTAAAGGTCCCTTGCGTGTTCGAGGCGAACACACCGATCGGACTCAGTACGAGTCGAAGGACGCGGTTACAGATAGAGTTGCAAGGGAGTTGGACGCGGTGTGTTCTAACACAGACGCGAACCCTGTACGAGTCAGCGCGATAGTCGCACTTGGAAACTAAGAGTTTTAGGGTACTTCTGGAGTAGCTACAAGCAAGTCACTTACAGGGTAAGTAGTTCTAGGGCCCACACCCACAGGAGCACCGTAGTGCTGAAGTTACCTCACCCAGGGGAGCCGGGTGCATAGGTGTCCTTTGGTGTCGGGTCGCGGCGTCGTTCTCAATGGGAGCCAGTGAAGACTTGCTGCTTGCAGCGACAAAAGAAGTGTCCGGTGGATTCCAAGCCTGGATTCGGAAGGAGGAAGACCTGAAAGCAGAGGGGACAGTGTTCAAGGTCACTTGGCAGTGACCCGGGGCAAGGAAGATGAATGCCCACCGTCGTCGACAGGATTCAGGTCGTTCACGGGTGTCTTGACTCTTCGACCACGAGGTCCAGGAGGCGTTGAGGATGGCCAGGAGCTGGATTCAGCGTGTCCCACGAACTCTGCAGCTGACTGCGGTGTCGGCGACCCGATTGGAGCCAACAAGCCTTGGTAGCTGCAAGTCTCGTGGAGGAAAACAAAAAGTCAATGGTGCAGACCAGCAAGGTCTGTGGGACTTACCCAGCGAGGGTAGGTCAGGGCAGGCCTGGAGCAACCAGGGGAGCCCTTTGGTTTGGTTAGAAAGTCTTCTGGGGACCCACAAGCCGGCTGGCAAGGGATCGCGAAGACGCCTCGGGAGGATTCACTCAGCAGGGGCCCACGGTCACTCGGGACGGTGTAGGCCTCTGATTTTGGGAGGGATCTCTGCTGGAGGCCGGGACCACATGTGGTCCAAAGCACAAGTTCGTAGATCGTTGTGAAGGGGTTGCACTCAACAATAGTGCACGGTACCCAGGGTCTGCGGTTCCTCGTTGCTCGTGGGGTCCACTTGCCTCAGCTTCGCTGGAGACTCACGATGGCTTTGGAGAAGTCAGGAAATCCTCTTCCTGGGCTGCAGGGACTTCGGGCTCCGGCGGGAGCGGCGTAGTTTGCAACCATCGTCATAGTTTTTGGTGCCTGCCAAGCAGGGGAGTCACTCCTTGACTCCAAGGGAGATTCTTCAGTCTTCCAGAGGTAGTGGAACGTCGAAGGTCCGGGATTCTTCTGTAGAGCATCGTCCATGGGTATCTAGGTTGCAATGCACAGGTTCCCCCTCTTATACTAAAAAGAAGGGAGGGACTAGCTCTATGACCCCACCTATGGGAGGGTCAGGGGAGTGGGTGTCTACACCCACTTCCCTTTGTCCAGTTTTGCGCCAGAGCAGGGGCAGGTAGCCCCTGAGCCGGTTTGAACTGGCATATGCACAGAGGAGCCTTCTGCTCCCCCAGTGCAGGACTTCAAAGCACTCTAGGAGTGCACCCACCCAGCCCCAATACACTAAACCCTGTCTGGGAGGTGGTCACACCCCCTTGGGACAGGATATCTATTGTTGGGCTTCCTCCACTGCGAGTGTCGGTCATCAGCAGGAGGGCAGCCCAATGTCTGTGACTGGTGGCATCCATTTTGTGATGCCAGGGCTCTTTAGGATTCTACCGCGTTTCCACAGTAGTTACATGTCTATCCCTCTAGAAGGGTGGGATCATACTCCCACACTAGTTACTGGTGTGGGGGTATGATTCCAAAGTGTTTGACACCAAACACATGTTTTGATGCAGCCATTCCAAAGTTAGCATTTACCGCGAGGATATAATGCACTTAAGAGTATATGGTTTGACTGCATTCACAAACAGCCCCAGAGAATAGACTCCGAGAGCTGCAGAGGGAACCTGCTCAGGCAGAGGCACCCTCCCACATAGGAACTAAGCCCCCTGCCCTCAGGATTGATAGGGCCTGCCTTAGGGGTGACTGATAAGTCTCAATGTGTGTGCAGGAGAGATATAGGGGACCTATATCTCAGTGAGGGGTGCTAGCACTTCCTCACTCAGGCTGCAGTAGCAGGCCTGTGGTGTCAGATTTAGTCTGCTTCCCAGGGGTGGCATAATACATGCTTCAGCCCCTGGTAGGCCTGTGAAGTACCTATGCCCTTGGTACCTAAGGTACCATATACTAGGGACTCATAAGGTACCACAGTATGCAATCACTAGTGCACCTAGAGTGCACTCCAAGTCGTTTAGAGAGAACAGAGAGGCTGGGGCCCTGATTGGCAGGGTCCCAGCCAGACTATAGCCAGCAACCAGTGAAAACATCAGAAAAAAAGTGGGGGCAACATAAGAGGCAGATCCTACTCTCCTACAGGGGTGAACCTGCCAAAAAGGGCCAAGTCCAACACAACCCCCTTCCAGGCAAAACGCAGGGCAGACCAATCACCACTGTGATGGGCTTCCCTGCTTGGGGCGATAGAACACGGACGCGGGCCTGCACTGCAGGGACACCCTCCGGTTCTACGCCACTCTGAACCCATGTGGTTCCCTCTGAAAAAAAACCTCTCCGGACCAACTAGGCTACCCCACTGGTACTCCTTAGTTGTCCACGGCCAGGACCAGGCCCTAGGCCATCCAGATACCACTGGTCCTTGCCAATCCACCGAGTGGGGGGCAGTAACCCCTGGCATACAATAGCCATTCTCCACTCTCCCTCTCAGTGTAGTTCCCAACTACCACTGATCCTTCAACCTAGGGTCCGCACCCTCAGGCTGACCAGAGGTCACGGGCGAAGCGTCTCCTCACCCTACCTCTACTTCTGGGGTTCCGCACCCTCCCAGGGGAAGCACCCACCAGAACACAACTCTCCCACCTGTTCAGGACCTCTCTCCATCAACTGGTCTACCACCTGGGATCCAAATTCACCGGCTGCACCGGGGTCAGAGGCGAGGACTCCCTCCCTCTGAACCCCCTTCCAGAGTTCTGCACCCTCCCACTGTAGAGCAGGGTCCCTTCACTTAAGATGGGCCCCACCTGCTCTCAGGGTAGTACTACCACATTCAGCCAGGGACCCTAAAGATCCCGGCTAGGCCTGCACCACCCCTTCTGGGAAACACAGGGTCTCTTCACTTAAGATGGGCCCCACCTGTGTTCACAGGGGTACCCCTAGAAGGCAAACCGGCCAGGACACTGATTACAGTCGCCCTGCCGTCCAGGTCAGGCAAACACCTGAACCTGGCTCCCCAACCCAGGGACGCTACCCTTTGGTCAGATGCCCGGCGAACCAGGACTTCACGGGGAGCACGCATGCCCCTCCGAGGGTGACACATAACTAATGTGTCGTGTGACAGTCTGCCTGGCGCAGATCTCACGACCTCCTGTCCATCTGACAGTGCATGCAGATCCCCCAGGACAGAAGTGGCGTCACCATGGCCAATCATTGGCGACTCAGCCCTTCTGGCTGGCCCCTGACCCACTGGTTCTTCCACTGGGGACTCTTTCCCCCTCTCACCCCTCACTCAGGACTTCTGCACCCTCCACTTAGGAGCGTTGCTGCCTAGCACCAGGACTGCTGGAGCTCTGGTTCCAGATGCTCCACGTCCTCTAGAGACTACAAGATCCTCCTCAAATGGCCTACAAGTACAGCCTAGGCCCCCGACCTGGCGCTCCCTTAGGGAACCCTCCAGGCCCTGAGACTGGGTTTCGGGCTACCGTGGGACACACCGTCTCACACTCACTCCGTTTCCTCTGAGACCGGACGTGAGCCCCTACACCCCTCCCATTCTACTGGGACCTAGCTGGGCTACACTGAACCTCTTCCACCACTCTGGGCTGGAAGACACCTCAGCCACTCCTTATGGAATTACTCTCAAATGCCTCTTCAGATCCTTTAACACGGGGAGATCCCCCACACAGAACAGTCAAACAGGACAGACTAGGCTCCCAACGTGGTGTTCCTTCTAAGAACCATCCAGTGTCGGAGACAGATTGAGGCTCGGAATACGGCCCAGTCTCACACCTTCCTCGCAGGACATGATGTGAGGCCTTGCAACCTTCTCACTGTGAGGTCACCTAACTCTGAACATCTTCCACCACCCTGGGTTGGAAGACACCTGCACCATTCCTCTAGGATCACTCCCCCATGCAAGCTCCTTATTTCAGAGAACTCACACCCAATCGTCCAGTGCAACACACCACTCATCCACAGGCGCCCCCCAGACTGGTGAGACAGTATCTCACTGCCCCTGAATCTCAACCTGCCCCCTCTTAACCGGGAACCAGGTACCACCGTCTGGGGACCGGGACTTTCTGCACTGGACTTCATATTGTTGCCACCACTGGATCCCACCCTTACTGGGGAATCCAGAAAACTCACACTGCACTTAGGGGATAATCTACCCTCCCGAGCTAGTGACTCCATGCCAATTAAGTCCCCACTGTAGGCCAACCCTAGAACCAGCAGACAGCACAGGGGCAGTCCCTCCCTCAGCTGCAGGCCAACCCAAGAACCAGCACAATGGCTCAAGGGCAGTCCCTCCTCCAGCTTTAGGCCAACCCAATAGCAGTCTGCACAAGGGCAGTCACTCCTCCAGATTCTCTGGTTTCTGTCCTTGGCAGGACACTCAACTCATAGTGCAACAAGAACACACATTTCCAAAGAAATGATACTTAAAACAAACTCAGAAACAATAATCCCCATACATGTGACTATCTAAAATGCAGAGCTTTGTAATGCAGCCAGTTGTCGCTGTGGTACTGCGCAAACGCAAGTCCTAATCCCCACCGCTGACATCCAATGTTAGAAATGGGATCTCTGGTTGGCTAAGGCTTGCGCCAAAGCCAGGCAGAGACCACCACTCTAGTCAGGGCGAGGGAGTTACACGCCAAAGATAACCCCTGCTCACCCCCTTGGTAGCTTGGCACGAGCAGTCAGGCTTATCCCGGAGGCAATGTGTGAAGTGTTTGCGCACGCACACAGCAACAACATACCAGGCACACTACAAAAAGGAACTCCACACAAGGTTATATCAAAAATAGCCTTTGTATTCTCATAACACATTAGAATAGTAATCACATAATACACATGGTGCCAACTGGCACTGGGCAATATCTACAAGGGATTATTTACACATGACAGGGCCATGTGGACCACTGTCAGAACCATCACTTAGTGAACATATCATAAATGTAGGACATATCATAAACGTACAACCAGTAATCACTGGTAACCACTGTACTCAGCATCCTCCTGTAACATAAACCACATTATGCACAGTATCACATTAGGCGCAAAACCTAATACGCCAACGTCACCAGCATAAACACATTATGCAAAGCCTCATAATCATAAAAGTAAATTTAGAGACATAAAACAGGGTGCGTAAATCACAGTAAATGCATCACATTTCCTAGCACCACATTTTAGGACAGAAATCACATTAGCACATAACCTCACAGTAGAAACCATAGCAGAGGCGTAAATCACAATAGGGCCTGGAGCCCTACAAACCTAACAGTCCCCCTGGACAACTGGCCATCTCTAAGGGGCTCAAATGCCCTAGGTCCAAAAGTCAGGGCGGCTGCCAAGGCAGCAGGAGTCAAGGGTGCGCAATTGCGCAGACCTAAACGTTGCAGCTGCCCACTACTTGCTGGGCAGCTGGGAATATCACATGAGGGCCTAAACGATGCAGCTGGCACTAAGTGCTGCGCAGCTGTGAGGACCAAATGTGGGCCCTGGGCACTCACTGTGCCCTCTAAACAAATGTGCCCAAATTGGCACGAGCACCGACAATGTGCTCCGATCTGGAAGCCCCCCCACGACGTTGCAGCTGCCCTTTAGCGAAACGGGGCAGCTGTGGAGGAATGGCCAAACAAAGGGGGAAAAGCATGGGCCCCTCTTGAGATAATCATGCTATCGTTGGAGCCACGCCGTCTCTGAAACAATTATGCCCACGTGTGAGCCCTACGGGCTCTAAAAACAATTATGCCAGCAACGGTGGAGCGGCCCGCTCTCCTGGCGGGACCGCTCAGACTCTTGGACAAGCCCCTACTCACCGGAGCTTCTTTTGGGGACTCGCCGGTCTTCAGGTCGGGTCAGCAACTGGCGGGGCTCTCTCCGCTCACGAGAGCCCCGCCTCGAATCCGGCCGGCACTTCGCTTTTCACCCAGGCCCCCTCCTGGGACCCGGAACTTGAACGTGGAGCTTGCGAGGCTCCGGGCTTTCTCTTGGCACGTCCCAGCGCGGGGTGGGCTCCCGCCTGGGTCTTCTGGCAGCACTGCTCTTCCGCTTCCTGAGCAGGCCCGGCCCCCGTCACCACGAAGATTGCCTGACTTCCTGTGCGGCCATTGGGCCACGGCGGTGATTCTCGATCTCGGGGGCAATGAGGGGTAGGCTCCCTCATAATTTAAAATATACAGCAGGGTGGGCTCCTGCTATTTAAATAAAATTATAAGCGGGGTGGGCACCCGCAATTAAGGTCAAATAAGCGGGGTGGGCACCCGCCAGAAATAGCGAGAAATGCGGGGTAGGCACCCGCCGCTTTTAGGCATCACGGGGGGAATCCCTATGCTGGCGATTCCCTCAGCAAGGGCCGCAGCTCGGCGCTGCGCAGCCCCCAGGCTCTCCCTCTCCTCTGGGGAAAGTCCAGGACAAAGCGCTCACAGGGCGCAGTGGACAGCAAAAGGGTTCTGGGTCCTGGAAAAGAGCAAGTCCCAGAAAAATGTCCCAAAAGGTGAAAAGGGCAATGCAGGGCCCAGGGAGGCAAGCCCTCCTGACAGCCCCCCCTGGGCCCCAGCAGCAGCACGCCCCGGCAGGAACAGCACCAAAAACTGAACATTTTTCTGGGGTCACAGCCCCTTCTTTTATACACAAAATCCCTTTGTACAAAGGTGCAGGGTTTGGGGGAACCAGATACAACTGGTTATGGGGGGATTTGGAGCACTTTGTTTTGGGCAAGCTCCTCTTCCCTTTCAGAGTGTAGGCTAGGGACATCAGACGCACCACAGGAGGTGCAGCCAGCATTGTGGAGGGAAGGCACAGTCCTATTCAGGTCCCAGGTGCAACTCCTCCCACCCATCTACATGGAGATCTCTCCATTCAGCCCTGCGCTGACTCACCCTGCCCCTCCTGGAGCCACACACACCTCCCCGCCCCTGTCACTCACAAGCCAGACATGCAAATCACATCAGGCAGGCAGACACAGAGCACACAGAAATGCCAACTTCTAGAAGTAGCATTTCTCTACCAGTCACCATAAATCTGCGCACACCATTGCGCAGCATTTATTCTCACGAATTCAGACATACTAAACTTGACCACACTGCTCCTCTCATAACAGGAATTTCCACTGACACACTCATCCTCAATGCATTCCTATGGGAGGGCAGGCCAGTCTCACCAAACACGCACACAGCGCGCACGCACTTTACACTGGACCACAGTGCTAAAGTGCCCAGAGACTTAAAACTACTAACACCAAGTTACATTTAAGGCAAAAAGTTCAGGGGTGAACCTGCCAAAAGGGCCAAGTCCAACAACAATATATTCATATCTAATAATTTTTGTGGCACACCCCATGCTGCCAGCTTTGACCAGAGTAAGTTACGTGGAACAGTGTCAAAAGCAGCTTTCAAATCAACAAAACAGATGTATAGCTTTTGGTTTTTGTGTATTGTCTTCTCCGCTAACAATGTAAGGGCCAGTAGATTTGTAATTGTTGACTGGCCTCTTCGGAATCCTGATTGGTAAATTGGTATTATCTTTGAGGTTGTGGCCCACTCTTCCAGATTTTTAAGTAGGCAGGTAACAAAAACCTTCGCCTCCACATCGGTTAGGGCTATTAGCCGATAGTTGGCTGTATTATCAGGAGGGCCTTTCTTATAAATAGGTTGTAAAATACTCACTTGCCATGATTCCAAAACCAGTTTGGTTGCTACAATGTCTTTAAATAATGGGGTCAGGATTCTTGCCCACAATTCTTGATTAGCTTTAAAAACAGCATTAGAGATACCGTTGCGGCCGAGTGCTCCATTGGGTCTGATCCCAACTATGGTTGTTGTTATCATTTCCTCATTTATTGACTCTATTAATAGTGGCTTTTCTTTGTGTGGGCTTTTATTTCCCTTGCTACAATAATGTATATCATTTGAAATGCCCGGATTGGTCCGTTGGATGTTTTTTCCTGTATGACTTTCAGGGAGAACCCTGTACAGACCAGAGATAAAAATGTTCCAGCCAGATTCAGAAATGCTGGCACTATTTGCTCTCCTGTGACCATTTTCCAAGTCATTAATTATTCCCCATAAAGCTTTCATATTGTTAGTTTTACAGGCGTAATACAGCTTTGACCATATGTCCTAATGGTATACTTTTTTTGCCTCCCTATTCTCCTGTTTATATACTCTTCTCAAACATTTCAATTAATGCCTTCTGGCAAATTTAGAATCACAGTTTGGTTGCTTGTACACTAACCTTGTTGCTTTATTGAGAGCCTTCTTTTGTAGATAAAGCTTGTGCGAATACCACCTATTATAAGTGGACTTGATGGGGTTTCCCCTAGCTGTGGTTTTAACCAAAATATTTTCTATTAATGAAGAGCATAAACGTGACCAAACATTAATCAAAAGTTTTCCTTTGTGATAATCGAAGTGTGCAAATTCTATTTGATTCTCCACAAATGTCAGTATTTCGGGTAGTTTCGGATTGCCACATCAGTCTTTTCAAATTAAAAGTGGTTGCCATTTGCTGTAAGTTATTTTACTTTGGCTGATAATAAGTTGCAAGTGCCAGTGTTATAATTTGAGGGTTGTGATCACTTTCCACTCACGAAGCAATATAATACCCCCTTATTCCTGATACTAAGTCCTTTGAGATAATAGGGTAATCAATTATAGAATTGTGCTTTTGAGTTTTTATATGTTGGCACACTTATTGAATTGAGTAGAGGATGTTCTTGCAACATTATTAGGCCAAATTGTTGTAATTGGGCGCAACACAACTGGATTGTGGCAATGTTTAAATTATTTGAAGAATTTCTAATGACCATATGCATGTTAAAGTCACCTGAGATAATTAGACTAGTTACCGGATGTTGTTGTAAAAGAGCTTTGATTATTCTCCAGAAGATTGTAAGCTGAGTTGTTTTAATCGAACTCTTATCAAACTTATAATGCTTAAATTCAGTTTGGGAGTAGCTAGATAATTATTAAAGGGCTCATTCTAAGAGTAAGCTAAATTCCACCTTAGTGGTCAAGTTGAAATTGATATTAATATTTTGCAAATTGCACTTTTAGAAAGTTGTAATTTGTCTGCATGAACAAAATGTGCCTTTCTACCAGTGTTCACTGTCATCTAGGATTTGAGTAGCTCCTTGATTTGGTGTAAAGTGGCTCCAGGAGCTGAGAGAAACAAAGAGGGGTTCACCCTTCCCTGACAAGGTACGAACGAAATTAATTCAAAGGATTCTTAAACTCTCACTGGCAAACGTAGCTCACTCCTAGGCCTGCTACCCTCTATTGTCCTAATAGCCACTCAGTCACCAATCCCTGTGAGAGTAGAGCTGGCCCTAGAGCCAGTTTTGAATGATCACAAGGGAAGGTTTGCCCATTATCATAGCCACACAATTAGGTGGGCACAGGATGCTCTGAACAGGCGAAGAAAGCTTCTGTCATCTTGAAATTCAGGTAGAGAGGGGCACTGTGGGATAGTTTACAGTAAAACACACTGGAAGTGCTGCAAACATGGGTAGGGTCACCACCAGGAACCTTTACCCCGTTGGTTAGGGAGTTGTCAAGAGTTTCCTTCTCTACCCATAGACTGGCACTGGGCATAAATATGGCACCCCTAGTACCCTCTTCAGAACACTGTTGGATCTATGGAAGGCAGAAAAAGGACTGCACCTGCTGTTGTGACCTAGGAGGGGAACCCTAAGTGTTGGACCTGCTCCCACCTGTACCCAGGACTACGAAGCAGACTCCAAAGGTCAGGCGGATGACTTCCTGTTTAGTTACAGAGGCACAAAAGCTGCAAGAAGCCCACTTTCCTAAAAAGTCCATCCGACCAGTTGCAATTGGACCTACCCTGGACCCCACTGGTATCTTTTACTGGAATGAGCCCTGACAACTAAGTGGTGTCCCTAAGATCCTGGGGTTTTTGGATAAGTGTCAGAGTATACTCCTTCTACCTCACCCTAAAAGATGGGACTTAGAAACTTGTTCATGACTTTTTTTCTTGATAACTGGGACAAACCTGCCAGGTCAATCTAAAGAAAGTGCGTTGTTGCTGGGCCAAAAAGTCTGGTTGCTCGCATTTGAAGCTTTTCCATAGCAGCAAATCTGTTTCATTAGGATGTCACAGAGAATGTATTTGGCCTCACAGAGCCCTGTTCATCTACAGCTTGCAGCCTTGCCCTGATAGAGGAATATGAGCTCCATAAAAAGTGAGTAAGTCCAAAGGTAGAAATCTCCACTGGGAGAAGTCACCAAAAGTATCCGGCAGGCAAGGGACCTTCCTTGGGAGCAAATTTTTAATTTCTCAGGCTCAGAACTTTCCTGACAAATGTCAATGGCTTCCCTTTGACTTTGTCTGATGGCTATCCTACCTTATGAAACCTATCTTTGCTACAGCCTGATTCCTTGTCTCACTGAAGATTTTTTACTTCAATTTCAGAGACATAGGGCCTAATTACGAGTTTTGCGTTTCATATGACCGTCAAACTCGCAGTAGATGTGCAGTGGCAGTCAGGGACTGCCGCACCAGTGGTCTGACCGATGTTTTACAACTATGGTGGTCGGATCACCATAGGACCGCCGCAATTGCCAGAGATCCGTGATCCCTGGCAGTAGCGCAGTGGCCTGAGGGCTGCAATAGCTGGTGGTGTCGCTGCGGCACCGCCAAGCAAATTATGAGTTTTTTCTCTCTGCCACAGATTTCATGGAGGTGAGCCCGCCATGAAACTTGTGGTGAGGAAACTAAGGGGGACATCCTTTCCTTTATGGCATGGACTGCATAGTCTGTGCCGTGCAGGAAAGGGCTTTGGCGTTCCTATTGTTGTGCCTTTTTTATAGGCACCACCATGAGAACGCCAAAGGACCGCCCCCCAGACCACGAGAAAACTCGCAATCTGGTGGGCAGCCGGCGATGACGTTTAGCGGTGTGGGAGCGGGCTGTAGCATGCTGCCCCGCTCCCACACTGCCAAACTCATAATCAGGTCCTAAGTCAGAAGGTAAGCCCTCTGAACGGGAGAAACCTGGTTTCTGTGTCTGACCTGCGCTCCACCGTGGTTACATTAAATCTTACCCTTGTCTTGTTCTAACATGAACAGTTGCCCGTGGTTGGTGCTTTGCGCTTTTTGGCACTATTTTAATCTAACTTTTAAAAAGTCATGTGTCTGGCTCCCCGTAATAAATTTTTGTCATGTTGGTGTCATTTTGTTCATTAAAATAATCTCTATTTCTCAGGGTCGGATTGGGATCACAGTTAGGCCCGGGCAGTCTAAAAAAAGTGGCCCGCATTCCCTGATCATCCCTTTCATAGATCACCATCTGTTTAGTCTCACTGGAATCTGGCCAGTTATTTTTTGTTATAGTTTTTGTATAGTGTGAACTTAGCCCAAAGTCATTGTAGCAATGTACATGAGCGCCAGTTACATCACACAAGATCAAATTCATTTTCAGTATAGAGATTAAGTGATTTGCCCAGAATCCCAGGATGTTGAGCTGACGCTGGGACTCAAACCTAGTTTCAACATCTGCAACTCTGAACATAGCGCAATTGTATGCAACCCTCTCCTCTCCCCCGACAAGTCCTAATAGTCACTGGGGATGAGGTCACAACACCTGGCTGCTATGGAGGCCACTTCTCTTACTCACTCCCTCCCCAGTCCATTATAGCCTCAGGGCATTTACTTGGTAAGGGAGGCGTCAAAAAGCACATTGCTGCTGCTCAAGGGTGGGGGGTTAGGTGAAAATGGCCCAATAAAACCTGCCCCCCTGTGAGGCCCCTGCATACAACCCACCCTCACTGCACCCGCCATCACCTAAAAGTGAAGGTCCAGTGGGGGATAACACTGCTTCTGGAAGGGCACGCGAGGCAGGGCGACAAGGTGAGAAGGCCCCAAAGGATAAAGTAACACCTGGCCCCCAGCCTCAATTTACAGCAGGGCAGAGGAGTGACCTTGGGGCATATTATCAAGAACGGCGTTAAAATTATCGCCGGTTTAGCGGCAGAAAACTGCCGCTAAAGCGGCGATAATGGGCTTGATAATATGCCCTGGAGAATTCCAATAGAAGCCCATGTTCACACCAGAACATGGACTTCTATTGGAATTCTCCAGGGCATATTATCAAGCCCATTATCGCCGCTTTAGCGGCAGTTTTCTGCCGCTAAACCGGCGATAATTTTTAACGCCGTTCTTGATAATATGCACCCAAGATACTATTGCACCACATTAAAGTAGCCTGGGACTGGGAAAGAAAGTCGGGGGCATATTAGCAAGACCAGCGATAAAATTATCGCCGTTTTAGCGGCAGGAAACTGCCGCTAAAACGGCGATAATGGGCTTGCTAATATGCGTTATAGAATTCCAATAGAAGCCCAGGTTAGATGTCCTGTACATCTAACCTGGGCTTCTATTGGAATTCTATAACGCATATTAGCAAGCCCATTACGGCGATAATTTTATCGCCGGTCTTGCTAATATGCCCCTCAGTCTCTTGGGCCGGTTTACAGAGGCCCCAAAAAACCGGTCCACAGGTGACCCTGCGGCACCAGCCCATCCACCAATGCCCGAATACCCGCCTTCCCAATCCGAGCCTGCTATTTCTATAAACTGGAGTGGGATTTTTATTGTGTTGTTTTTCGAACTTTTTAACTTTTTTGGAACGTCTAAATGCTTTACACATTTTCGTAAGTTAATCATGTCTGCTCTGTACCATAGCTTTTAAGTGTTGGGCTCAGGTTTAAATTATTGAAACCCTTACTGGGCTGAGCATGAAGAGTGACAATATTACTAGAGGTGGACTTCCATCCACCCGAACTAATAGTCCACTTTCTCACAAGTACAAAAATATTGATAAGAAAACATCTATCTGTGTTTATAAAATCAAAGTTTCTTCTCCAAGAAGTTTTAATTCGTTTTCCCTACAGTGAAGGGAACAAAATAAATCGCATAAAATGCTGTGGGTGCATACCGTTCTTTAACACAATCTGCCTGAAAACACCTTTTTTTACAAGGGCAGCGCGACCTCTACACGGTTTAGCGCTGCTTTGATTACTGCTGTCAGGGCTACTTTGTGGCAGGTAAAATTAATGTCCATTTGTTCTCTACAAAAAATACATGCTGCAAAATAAAACACCTAACAATATGCAAAATGATGCCCGATGGCGGCTGGTGCAGATTTGCATATTCCAGCAGCGTCGATTACTATGCATTACTACTTTTGAAACACACATTTTGGGCGAAGTTACAAAAAGGACTTTAGTTGTTGTTGATAAAATCGCGTCAGGCGGTGTTTTCCCCTGATTTGCATCATATTAAGACTGGCAATATTAGATGCCAGTCAGAATCAGAAAAAAAACGTATTTCTGATTCTGACTGGCATCTAATATTTCAGAGACAAATAGTACCAACTTAGGGGCAGATTTACAAGCCCCTTGCGCCACTTTTGCGTCACTTTTAGCATGGGACAAATGACGCAAAAGTGGCGCAAGGGGCTTGTAAATAAGCCCCTTAGGGTGCACGCCCAATACATTTCCAAAGCTTTTTTTTGCCAAACTGCGACCATATACTACATAGTTTTTGAAAAGAGCTGTGATTCAGCATTCCGTGAGACTCGGAACTTAAAACGTGCCCTGTGGCTGTTTGGCATGTAGTGCTTCGACTCAGTAATGAGAGTGGAGTTTGGAAGGCGCTGGAAGACGGGGTCCGGCCCATATTGAAATCGGGGACCTCCTGGCATGTTGGCGCCTCTGAAAGACCAGTAGCTGTGGTACAGGTTCTGAGGGAAGGCTGCCAAACCGGATTAAAACTCTCAAAATCCTACTGAGCAGGCTCCGCCTGGAAACAATAGGACGTGTTTTTCTAGGTGAGAGACTAAAAAATGGCACCTGTGTGCCCCGGGGCTGGGCAGACAACAATGCAGAGCCGGGTAGCTGCGCCACGTCAGTGTTTACTTTGCGCTTTCAGGCGTACACCGATAGCATTTGGTTGCCAGGACAGTTAGCCTGTGGCCTGTGGTGTGTGGAGGAAGAGATTCTGTGGTGAGATGATGCCATCTGGCAGATGGCGTCTGTTAACCGCTGTTATTTTAGTTGCTAGGGGGCATATTAGCAAGACTGGCGATAATTTTATCGCCGGTCTTGCTAATATGCCCCTAGGTTCCATCTTGGTGTCAGAACACATTTGATCTAATTGTATGTTATTGTATTTACATTTATGTAGCGCTTCATAGCCCGATGCAAGCTGCTGAAGCGCTTTATCGCACTGGTAGCACTGTGTGGGAGTGGTTATAGTTGGAAGAGAGTCGCACTTGCAAATGAGGCTTATGTGGTAAGTGTTTTGGGGGTGTTCTTGACTGACCAGAGTGGGTTCCATGTCCTGTCTTCGGTTGGAGTGCTTAACATTTTGATGGAGGATGTGAGATAAAACACGCACATTTTACACTAGACAGCTGCAGTTAGTTACTCAGCATTTCCCATATATTTTTTTTAAATTTTTTAAATTTTTTAATTTTTTTTGCAGAGTTTTATATAGCGCTGGCTAGACCCGGAGGTATCAGAGCGCTTTACATACGGATCAGCGAGTTACGAAATTGATTCAGTTACAGGAGCATGGGGGGAAAAAAACAGTTACATAGGAAAAAAAACAGTGTTGCACAAAAACATCAGTTACAATAACATAGCATAAAATATTGACATGTCCAAAGGGGTATGGAAGGTAGAGGGGGAAAAGGAAAAAGGGGAGAAAAGAAGATCGGGATAGGTAGAACCGGCAAGGAGGGAAATGCTCCAAGGGAACCAGAAGACAATAAGAAAAGTCAAATGTGGGATCAGTAGTCATAACATCCAGAAGCAACGATGACTGAAAAAGAAAGGAGGGAAGAGGGATACCAGGGGGGGGGTGGGGGGGGTAAAGTCAGAGTCAATCAATCAATCACAGAATTTGTAGAGCGCACTACCTACCCGCGAGGGTCTCAAGGCGCTGGGGAGAGAAAAGGGGGTGCTGCTACTGGTCGAACAGCCAGGTCTTGAGTAGCCTCCTGAAGGTCAGCAGGTCTTGGGTCTGTCGTAGGCTTAGTGGAAGGGTGTTCCAGGTCTTGGCGGCGAGGTGTGAGAAGGATCTGCCGCCGGTGGTTGTTCTTCGAATGCGAGGGACGGTGGCGAGGGAGAGGTCGGCGGAGCGGAGCTGGCGGTTGGGGACGTAGAAGAAGAGTCGTCTGTTGAGGTAGGCTGGGCCAGTCTTGTGGAGTGCCTTGTGTGCGTGGATGAGGAGTTTGAAGGAGATCCTCCTGTCGACGGGGAGCCAGTGCAGGTTCCTCAGGTGGGGGGTGATGTGGCTGTGGCGTGGTATGTCGAGGATCAGGCGTGCGGAGGCGTTTTGTATGCGTTGCAGTCGCTTGATGAGCTTGGCCGGGGCTCCCGCATAGAGGGCGTTCCCATAGTCAAGTCTGCTACTGACGAGGGCCTGGGTGACTGTCCTTCTTGTGTCTGACGGGATCCACCTGTAGATCTTGCGAAGCATGCGGAGGGTGTTGAAGCAGGAGGAGGAGACTGCGTTGACTTGCTTGGCCATGGAGAGCGTTGAGTCGAGGATGACTCCCAGGTTGCGTGCGTGGTCGGTGGGTGTCGGGGCTGCTCCCAGCGTCGTTGGCCACCAGGAGTCGTCCCATGCTGAGGGGTTGGAGCCGAGGATGAGGACCTCTGTCTTGTCCGTATTCAGTTTTAGTCGGCTGATCTTCATCCAATCGGCGACCGCCTTCATTCCTTCATGGAGATTAGATTTGGCGGCGAGGGGGTCCTTGGTGAGGGAGAGGATCAGTTGAGTGTCGTCGGCGTAGGAGATAATGTTGAGGTCGTGCTGTCTGGCGATGCGTGCGAGCGGGGCCATGTAGATGTTGAACAGTGTTGGGCTGAGGGCAGATCCCTGGGGTACGCCGCAGATGATCTCGGAGGCTTCGGATCGGAAAGGTGGGAGGCGGACTCTCTGGGTTCTGCCGTCGAGGAAGGAGGTGGTCCATTCCAGGGCCTTGTCTCGGATCCCTGCGTCGTGGAGGCGTGCGCGTAGAGTGCGGTGGCAGACAGTGTCGAAGGCGGCGGAGAGGTCCAGCAGGATGAGGGCTGCGGTCTCACCGTTGTCCAGCAGGGTCCTGATGTCGTCGGTGGCGGCGATGAGGGCAGTCTCAGTGCTGTGGTTGCTGCGGAACCCCGATTGGGATGGGTCCAGGATGCTGTTTTCTTCGAGGTATCGGGTTAGCTGTTTGTTGACGATCTTCTCGATGACCTTGGCTGGGAACGGAAGCAGGGAGATGGGCCGGAAGTTCTTGAGGTCTCTTGGGTCCGCCTTGGGTTTTTGGAGTAGGGCGTTGATCTCTGCGTGTTTCCAGCTCTCTGGGAAGGTCGCGGTCTCGAAGGAGAGATTGATAACGTTGCACAGGTGGGGTGCGATGGAGCTGCTGGCTTTGTTGAAGATGTGGTGCGGGAAAGGGTCTGACGGGGAGCCGGAGTGTATTGTGCCCATGGTCTTGATGGTGTCATCGATGTTCACGCTGGCCCAGGCTGGCAAGGGGTCATGGTCGATGGTGTGCAGCGGGTCTGGTGTATCTATCTTAGTGGGGCCTGTCTGGGTGTTGAGGCTGTCGTGGATGTCGGCGATCTTGCGGTGGAAGAAGGTGGCGAGGGAATCGCACAGGGCTTGCGACGGCGGGATGTCGTTGGTGTTGGAGCTGGGGTTGGAGAGTTCCTTCACGATGTTGAAGAGCTCCTTGCTGTTGTGTGCGTTGTTGTCGAGGCGGTCTTTGAAGGAGATTCTCTTGGCGGACGTGATGAGGTGGTGGTGGTTACGGATGGCGTCTTTATGGGCTGCGTGGCTGTCCGGTGTCTTATCACTGTGCCATTTCTTCTCAAGTTTCCGGCAGGTACGCTTGGAAGCTAGGAGTTCCGGGGTGAACCAGCTGGCTCTTTTGGTGGTGTTGCTGTAGGTGAGTTTTTTCAGCGGGGCGAGGGTGTTGGCACAGTCGTCTATCCATCGTCTGAGGTTGCAGGCAGCGTCGTCGGTGTTGGATGGGTCGGAGGGAGGGCTGAGAGCGAGGTTTGCCCGTAGTTGGTCTTCGGTGACTTTGCTCCAGCAGCGGCGTGGGATCTGTTGGGTGCGGTGGTGTGTGGTGGGTTTCTGGAAGGTGAAGTGGATGCAGCGGTGGTCGGTCCAGAGGAGTTCCGTGGTGTGGCTGAAGGAGACGTGGGAGCTTGAGGAGAAGATGGGGTCGAGCGTGTGGCCGGCGGAATGAGTCGGTGTTGTGACGAGCTGTCTCAGTCCGAGGTTGGCGAGGTTGTCGATCAGGGTGGTGGAGTTGCTGTCGTTGTTGTTCTCCAGGTGAAAGTTCAGGTCTCCGAGGAGGATGTAGTCGGTAGAGGTCAGGGCGTGCGTGCGTGCTGATGAAGTCGGCGATGGAGTCGCTGAACTGGGGTCGGGGCCCAGGGGGTCTGTAGACAAGGGTGCCTCTAAGGGTGGTGTTGGGGTCCGTGTGGATCTGGAAGTGCATGTGTTCGGCGGTGCAGAGAAAGTCGTCGGTGCTGGTCGAGACCCTGATGGAGTTCTTGTGGACGATGGCGATTCCTCCTCCTACTCCGTTGACGCGGTCTCTGCGGGTGATCTTATAGCCATCTGGGATGGCTATGGCGATGTCGGGTGCGGAGGAGTCGTTCATCCAGGTCTCTGTCAGGAAGGCGACGTCTGGTGATGATGTGTCGAGCAGGTCCCAGAGCTCGACGGCGTGGGTGTTCAGTAGGATGCATCGGAGGTGGTTGAGGTCCTTCTTGGCGGGCGCTTCGGTGGCTCTGAGGCTGGTGTAGCTGCAGTTCCGGCAGGTGAAGGGGCCATGTGTGCGTTTCGGGGCGGCCTTGAAGCAGTTGTGTGTCCGTCCGGGGTTGAGAGCGTGGAGTGTGGTGGCATCGTAACGGCGTCGGTCCTCGAGGCTGGAGCGGGGGGCGCGCGGCCCAGGGGTTCTGGCGCTGGGTGCGGTCCAGGCGCGGACGGGCGCAGACGGGTTTGCCTTAGGCGCGCCTTTGGCGCGCCGGCGGCGCGGCCGCCATATATGGGGAGCTGGGAGGGAGGAGCAGCTGGGAGGCGGGAGGCAGGGGCAGCAAATGGGCAGTCAGGGGGGCGGAGCCGCAGGGGACGCAGCGGCGGGGGGTAAAGAAGGCAAAGTTGGGCACAGCAAAATGGGGGCACGAGGGGAAACAGAAGGCAAAAAATGGACACAAGAAATGGGGGCACGAGGGGAACAGAAGGCAAAAAATGGACACAAGAAATGGGGGCACGAGGGGAACAGAAGGCAAAAAATGGACACAAGAAATGGGGGCACGAGGGGAACAGAAGGCAAAAAATGGACACAGGAAATGGGGGCACGAGGGGAACAGAAGGCAAAAAATGGACACAAGAAATGGGGGCACGAGGGGAACAGAAGGCAAAAAATGGACACAAGAAATGGGGGCACGAGGGGAACAGAAGGCAAAAAATGGACACAAGAAATGGGGGCACGAGGGGAACAGAAGGCAAAATATGGACACAAGAAATGGGGGCACGAGGGGAACAGAAGGCAGAAAATGGACACAAGAAATGGGGGCACGAGGGGAACAGAAGGCAAAAAATGGACACAACAAATGGGGGCACGAGGGGAAACAGAAGCAAAACGGGCACCGCGGCAACAGCAGAGGGGCGAGCTTACCAGCAGCAGCAGCGGGCAGGACAACACAGGCGGAGCTGTGTGGCGGGGGAGCGACCTACCTGGCAAGGTCGACCTACCTGGCAAGGTCAAGGGTCGCATTGTCAGGCGACAAAGGGTGTAGACCAGCAACATGTGAAACGGACAAATCATCCAAGATGGAGGACCCGGGTCACGGGCGCCATTTTAAAAGTCACAAAATGGCGGGACAACACAAGAAATCCAATCCACAAAATAACCAGGGCGCTGGCGCAGGGTTGAGGTGGGGGCCATCACTGGAGCAAGGAGGGAGGGGGATTGGGGATCACCGAACATACTCGGGTAGTTTAAGCGAGCAAAACGCTCAGGGCTGCTGGGGCAAAAGAGTCGTAGTTCGGTAAGCCGTAAAGTTCGATCGGGTGTACAGGCAGTAGCGCCGGAGAAGGCAGGCAGCAGCGGGGATCAGGAGGGCGAGTATGGGAGTCAGCACGGACACCAAGGAAGCAGTCCCAGGAAGAGCAGGGTAGTCAGCGCGGTCACCGAGGAAGCAGTCCCAGGAAGAGGAAGGTAACTGCGGGAGTCAGGAGGGCGAGCAACTCCGAAAAGAGAGGAAAGGAAGTTCAGTGGTGCAGGGCAGCAGCATCGTGCAGATCTCCCTGTTGTGCTCTCGTTGTTTCTCGAACCCACGCAGTGGGAAGTCAGGCGTTCGCGACTCCGGTCCGGCAGGCAGGCAGGCAACGGTCTGGAGGGTGATCCCCCTCCATTACCCAACAACCATCCAGGAAGAAGAAAACACTCATCGGTGCCTCGCCAAGAAGGTGGGGGAAGAGGGAGACACAGCAGAGAGGTGAGGAGAGCTGTGCCCGATGTCTGGCTGGGTAGGTGACGGCCACGGCGAAAAAACCGGAGCCAATCTCCCCTATAGCTGTCCACAGCTCCACCGGGCATCGGCCATGGCCGCTCAGTCTCCGCCGAAGAAAGCATCGATCTCCTGCCATCTGTTGCCTAAACGTGGGGGTCACTTGAGAGATGTCTGCCTGCGGATTGGCAGATGTGCCCTGGCAGGTGACGGACGCTCGTGTGCACAGCGGCGGCAGATGTTGGCGCTCCGTGCGGAAGTGCTGACAGGCGGGAAGCTGCTAATGCAATTATTGTGTCCATCAGGGCGTGCATGTTGAGCAGGCGTGTGAGAATCACAGCATCCCTAGAGTTTCAGCTGGACCTCCAACCCATGTGATGCACTGGACCCTGCAGTGAAGGCGGCAATTTTGTGTCTAGAGGTCGCGACCCGCCCTGATGCTCTGTGGCACAGTCATCCTCAAATGAGTTTATAATTGTGCTGAGTCTAGTTATTCTGCTCTGAAGCGCCCAATCTTGGGGCATATTATCAAGCCTATTATCGCCGCTTTAGCGGCCGTTTTCAGCCGAAAAGCGGTGATAATGGCATCGCAGTATTAGCAACGACACGCTAGCGCGTTTCCTTGTCTTAGCACCGGTTTTCCTTACGCCTTGCATCGCATCTCTAATGAGATGCAAAGTAGGCGTTCCCTAGCAAAACAACATTAAAAATATCGCTATCTGTCCTTCGCGGTATTTACAAGCCCGCCCAGGACACATATAGCGATATTAAAAGCCGCGCTAACCGCGGTTATCGCCGGTATTTTACGTCTGTGAAAATCCTGACTTGACTATCTTTTACATGCGAGGTGGATTGTACGGCTAAATCCACATCTCCCTATCACTAAGGATTCCCCTATCGATGCAGGTTTATTGCTGGATTCACAATAAACCTGCATTTCGCCGCTATCGCTCCCCCTTCTAATTTTTGGCCCCCATTCATTACACCCCCTTTTTCTCATACATCGCAAAGTACACAGGTTATGGTGTAAAAAGGCCAGTTTTATCGCATAATACATAAAGCATGGATCAACATTTCACAACGTTCATGGCTGGTCATTCGCGACCCATGTCTTTGTCATAATTTGCATTTCTTGGTAATCATGTCCCACTTGTCATGTTTCTATCTAGCCGACAGCGATAAACCTTAGCAGTGCTCAGTCCTGCCGGTGTCCCAGTGTTTACGGATTTTAGGCTTCTCTTGCTACCGACCTCGTGGGCAGCCGTTCAGGCCTGGCCCGGGCTGCAAGTGCTGTTCCGCTTGGCCTGTACCTTTGCTGCCCCTCGCCTGCTCCTCCGTGCCCCTGCCGTGCGGCATCCCAAGGGCACTATCCGGGCAGCCCTTCAATCCTGGCTGACCCTGTGTGCTGTCACATGCTCACCTGTGCCCCTGCCGTGATGCATTCCAAGGGCACTGTCTGAGCACCTCTTCTACCTAATTTATTATTTTTCGTGGGTACTTTTCTGTGCTGCCTCCGCTCTGCCCTACCCCCTTTCCTTACGTCTGCAACTACCGCATTCTGGTGTGGGTGGGTGGGTATCGATGGCGAAGCTAGTGCATCCAAAGAATGGCTTGGTAGGGGACCAATGCCCCCCTTTTACCCTCTGTTCCCGGCCACCCATTGGTTGCCCATTGGGCGACTTTCCAATTTAAATGTCGCACCCAATCCCTGCACAGCATTTTTCGCGGACTTTGCCTCGCAATCTCGTTCCTGCCGCTGCGAGGGGTTCCCCGTGGGCCTCTATTGGTCCACTGCGCTTTCCGGCCCACGCTCGTCTCTGTGTGCATATCTGTGTGCTTGAATTAATGTTCTATGAGTGCATGTTTAACTCTATGGCCCTTAACCACTGGCACAGTGTTCACCCAGTGAGGCAATGATGGTACTTTGTAAAACCTGGCACCGATGTGTTCAGAATGCATCACCTTTTCAAGCTTTGCTTTCAAAGTGGAACATAACATGTGTTTTTTCATGTTTAGTGCACCAAAATTCATATGTCCCAGTATTTAGGAACACTTTTACCCAGTGCTTGAAATGGAAAAATAGAAGTGCAGGTAATCTGTAACAGAGTACCTGCTTGTTTCTGAGAAGTGCCGGTACTCTTCAATTAAAAGTATTACGTTTTTCTTGAAAAGTGCAGGTACTCTCCCCTCTCAAAAAAAAAAGTGTTGGTACTCAGTACCAGACAGTCCTGGCCCATTTAAAGCACTGCTTTTACCCTCTTTATGTTCCTTGAAGATTGACCTTCCACAATTTAGTGAGGCGGGTGATCTTCAATGCACCCAGTAGTTACCAAATTGAATAAACATCGCAACACAATAGTCCCTGTTGTCAGACACATTTTGAGGTGCCACGAAGCAGGCGGGGTGATTGAGCCACATGCATGGGGGCTGAGGTAATTTGCCTCTCCTGTCTAGGGGTCCATCCTAGTATGGCTTTTCGAACGGGGTCAATGCAAGTTTTTCTGTACTTGCCAGTGTTAGCGATGACAAGCAGTGACAGCCATCTCAGGGAGGTTAGTGTGGGGGTAACAGGCTCAGCACTCAAAACCACACCTAGCAGGTTATAGTATCATTGTCATTCCAGTGCTTTCCTTTTGAGAAAGACAAGTGCCATATTTTATCAAAGGCTCAACACTACATACTATAAGAATGCATTGACCACCCAATGCTTGGGTGCGAGTCCCATGTTCCTGAGAGTCGGCCTCCTGTGGCGCGCTTTACCTCTCCCTTTCTCCTTTCACTCTAGGGACTTTGGTTTACGGAGGCTTAGGGCCCGATTTATCTCTTGGCGATATCTATACTCCGTCGCAACGGCCCTGGCTGTAAGCAGCTAGACTGCCGACTTTGGAGCTGGGAAACCAAGGTTCGAGCCTCGGGGTCGAGTCCACATCCTGTGATTCTGGGCAAATCACTTGATCTCCCTGTGCCTACCAAAAAAAACAAGCATTTGCAATGCAATCGGTCTCGCCTTTGCGACCTTATATGTATTTAGCTATGCAGCACATTAACCTGGGTGCTGAAACATCTACTGTTCTTTAACATGAAGGGAAAGTAAGCACCAAACTGCGTGACACACCAGGTATGGGAACACATGGAGAGAAATATTGTCTTTCAGCTGGAAATTGTATAGTCCAAAGCTCTGTTTTAATATAAAACTTAATGACTGTCACTTCGACTGAGTAGACTTACTATTCGAACTGTTGTCCTAATCAATCTGAAAGCAAGTGCCAAGTTAAAGTAATCGTCAATTACAGTAATGCCCTGCCCAAAGTAATGATCACGCCAAAGTAATGATCAAGTTAAATTAACTATCAAGTCAAAGTAACGATCAAGTCAAATTAATGTTCAGTTATGTGTATTGACTAGGTTGAGCTAATGGTCAAGTCAGATCAATGGTCAGTTACACGTATTGGGCAGGCTAGTTAATGGTCAAGTCAAATTAATGGTCAGGCAGGAGTACTGGGCAGGTTGAGTTAATGGTCCAGTTTAGGTAATGTGCCAGTCTAGGCAATGGTAAGGCCGAAGTGATTGCAATCAAAGCTATGGGGATCAAAGTAATTGGGGTCCACCCTGCAAACTCCACTGCGAACCCATCATGGGTATATCAGGCCTCCTGAAAGCACCAGTACTGTCACTGCTGAGAAGTACCAGCACAGTCCCACTGGGACTGGAGCAGGCCCTCCAAGGAGTGCCGGGGAGTCTTACTGCCACCAGTGTGGGAGGTGGTATGTGCAGCTGCAGGATGGGGGATGAATCATAGACTGAGTCATGGCATTGACAGTTCTGTGATCCCAACAAAACACCCTGAACACAAGTATCTAGATATTTCTGGATTTGTAGGGAGAGAAGTAGGAGCAGGTACTGGGGCCTGCACGATGGGATGACTGTCTTTTATGCATTAAAACATTCACCATAAACTTCTGTTTATTTAAAAGCTCTTTGGCTCTTTGGAGTGAAGGCTACATTGATCAATGTTCACTACATTAGGGTGGCAGGAGTAAGGAAGGCCCAAAACTTACATTTGTGTAGTAATAACTTGTCAAACGATTCGCCCCACTTGACAGCATCTTCAGGCAGAGGCCTGCAGGGGTAAGAAGAGAACAGTAAGACTAAGAACAAAGCGTCTGTAAGCACTTCATTAACCTTCTGAGGCACTGTGCCACACTGGCCAACCTGGCGCAAACAGCAGCCTTCTGGGGCAGACACAACAGACAGCGGCCTTACCAGAAACAGTAAGGATCATTTATATGATATACAAGGTCAGGAGCAGGCTTCACAGGCAGTCTAAAAGATTATTCAAGGCAACAGTACTCATCTTTAGAACCCTTCCGAAGATGAAAAGCTGAGCCTACCCTGCTTTAACTTGAACCTGAGGCTTACAGGACACAGGGATGTGCGCAGGCCAGTGCGTTAACCCACTCATTTGTCTTATACAGTGCACAACAAAGAGAAAGTAATCGAAATAAGTCTTAAAAGAACCGATAACGCTTTCATCAGAAGCAATAACACTTAAAAGAACAGCTCTTAGAGCTTCGGTGAAGAGTCCTCACAAGAATCGATATATCGGATATGCTTAGAAGAAGTGGTATCACTGCTGCAGCAAGAGGGGTCATACTTACAAGCAGAACAAGTACAACGGAGGGTGTTTATGTGAGGGTCGAAAGAACCCACCACTCAGAGGGAGTACCTACACTCAGCACAAAACAGTGTGCAGACCGAGTCACAGGGCGCCAAGATGCGCCGCGCTACAGACGTTTAACAGCTACATGCACACCTCAGCAGAAGTGAAGATACACGGATAATCGATAAAACGGCTTCAGCAGACGGAAATATGCTTCTTTCACCCTGAACAGTGCCGACATCTTGAGCAGAAGCATAGGAGGAAGGGGGTGGGAGGGAACTTATCTGACGGTCTTCATGGCTTTGTCCAGCTTGCTCCCGGGGTTGGCTCCCGGGAACTCGTTCCTCCTCCGGAACAGGCCCAGGCGATTTTTCATGTCCTTGGCCCTTGGGGGACAGAGAGCGCGGTTAGCACCACAAAGCTTCATTTGGCACTTGTTTACAAAAGTTCACTGTGAGGGTCACTGCCCAGCTTTAGTCAGTGTCACATCTCACCAAGCTACCGTCCACCCCCATAAAAACACACCACAGAGCAGAACAACTCCCACCCTTCGCAAGCAACGCCGCAATTAAATGAGTAGAACTACTACCTAAAGTTACATGGTGGTGTGTCGCCGCTGCACGCTGGCTGGCGCATTGTTGGTGCGGTGCACAGCCAGCAGCATCTCCGCGTGGAAGTCCAGGCTCGTTGGCTTGGCGCTGTCGCGGAATAAGGGCATTGCCGCCCTTGAGATCTCCTGCCGCCAGAGCTCGATGCCTCCTGGTCTCAGTAACAAATGAGTTCCTCTGGATCAGGAGTCCGCCGCAGTAGCCCTTCTGCCCCTAAGTGCGGGCTATGCACGTACTCGGCGCTGCCCAGCGGGATTCACGGACGGAGATCCAGGTGTGCCAGTCCAGCCTCTCGAATACATGTGGTGCAGGAGCCAGGATACGAGAGGCGTTGGGGTCCGAGGGTGTCCGCTACAATGTGAGGGCTCTCTGCAAGAACGCTATAATTTTTATAAAGTGGAGAACACCGGCGCTCAGCCTGTTTCCAAACACTTCCAATTCCTGCAAACAAGGCCGCTGGGTGACAGTGAGATGAAGTGATTTGCCCAGGGTCACACAATGCGGTGAGAGCGGCACCTAGAATGCCTGTCCACGGCCGATGACTTCCCGACTGGAGCAGAGCCCTCCATGCACCGGACCCGAGCCCGCTATGAAGTAAGACTGCTGGCACGGCTACTTATGATGATTTCTCCAGCGGTTGCCATGGCAGCCGAGCACAGATGGGAAAAGCAGAAAATCATAGGAATAGAGAAGCCTTTCAGGAGAGCGAGAGGGAGAAAAAAGTAGCAATTTTTATCGTTTTTGTGAAGATCTGTAATGCAGAATTTTTTTCATTGAAATGACGCATCAAATCCACTGCGCATGCGTAAAATAGCCTTCAGCAGCGCGCGAGACAAAAAAAGAGAGCAAATTCACCCAGCAAATCCCACGTCAAACAAGCATTTGCAATGCAATAGAACTCGTATTTACGCGAGACCTATTGCATTGGAAACGGGAGTGTGGGCGTCCAAGAAGGCACGAACGGGAGTGGGAGGGGGGGGCGAGAAGTCACGGACTGCGGGAGGGGGCAGGGGGGGGACACAGGGAAAAAAATAGTGTTGGAGTAAAGGGGCCAATAGCCAGGGAAGGATACAAATAACAACATGGCATTCAGGAGGAGGGACTAACAAGCCTAAAACCAATCAGAAGGCAGCATTTAGGATCTAAGCCAATCAAAAAGATGGGCGGAGAGTGGGCGGAGCTTCCACGAAGCTTCCACGCTATAGTGTATACTGCATGCCTCGCAAAGCGAGCAGCACATGCGCTGCAACGCTAGGCGAGACCTAATAAATGTGTCCTTGTGTAACGTAACTGGTGCTCATGTAAAGCGCTCCAATACCTTCGGGTCGAGTTCACGCTATATAAAATTTGCAAAGAAAAATACAAAATGCTCCCCTCACCATGGGAGAGGACTCCCACTGCAGGGGAGCATTTTTTTTTTTTTTTCAAAAAGACAATTCCATTTTGGGATTTTTGTTTTGAAAATGAAAAGGAATACAGTTTGGTGCAGAACTTTATCATGTTGTCAGAGTCCTGTACCAATCTGTAAGCAGCATTCACAATAGCCGCTGTCACAGTGTTCCTGACAATGCTTTAGAAATGACCTCCAGCCTGGTGGTCATTTCTAAAATATGCAAACTGCACCTCCATCAGGGCAACACAGTCATTTATTCTGTCTCCTTGATGTAGAAATGGGCCCCTCTCCTAAATATAAATTAGGCCCTAAGTCTCCATGTCAAAGGCAGCGTTCTCCTGCCCTCTTAGTTCAGTCACTTCTTGGGGTTTGGTAGCCCTAATTGTCTCACACCCGTTCTTCTTCTGGTGGCATAGAGCCATGAAGGGCCTCCCTCAGGTGGGCAGGTTCAGCACTCGTCACATAGCACATGGCAATCCTGCTCAGGTGAGATGGGTGCAGACCGAGTGTCAGATCTTCACAGAGCGGTGGTAGGAGCATCAGTTTCTGGCTCCCGCCCTTTTCCAGATTTCAGTGGTCTTGCAGCACAGATGCGCCTTGTGGGCTTGGCATGCCTAAATCTTCTGATGAGTACACTGTCAGTCACATTGGGGCCTCCTCTTCTCCAGACATAGGCCCTCATTACGATGTCGGTCGGAGTTGCCTCTGACCGAAATCACTGCGGATTGGGAACCGACCGACCTCAGGTCGGCGATTCCGACACCGCAATTAGGATGCTACTGCACATGGTGCTGTCGCAAACTTCCATTTTTCAATGGGAGCTTGTGCGGCAGGCTGAACCCGCCCGCGGCACAAACTCTCATTGAAAAATTGCATTTTTGAAACATCCCTGCACCGTGTGGCAGGCACCTCACTGTGCCTGCCACACGGTGCAGGGACATGAAGGGGAGCACTATAGGTGCCCCCAAGGTCCACATGGGGAAGGCCAAGGGGGCCCTGTTAGGGGCCCCCAAAGACACTTTCCAACAGCAGTTCCATGTCAGAAAGGCTCACTTGGAACTGCTGTTGGAAAGTGCCATTACAATCCCAACAGCGGAAACGCCTTCCTTAAAGGATTATGAGGCCTTTCTGACTGTCCGACAGGCTCTTTGAGCCTGTCGGAACCGAGTCGGATTCTCCGGCTGGTTTAAACTTCGACTGCCGGCATTATAATAGAGCAGTCAGACTTTAAACTTAAAATGTCGGTCAGAAAGCCGCCGACCAGCGTTCGGAGGCTTTCCAACCGACATCGTAATTATGCCCATAGTGTGGGAAAGTGCCTCTTTTTGACATGGCCTCCCCACTTTTAGTCCACTGGTACTGATGCTTTTGATTGGAAGTGCACTGAGTCACTGCTAATCAGCACCAGTGCCAGTGCTCATTCCCTAAAACTACACAAATGTTCATTGTAACCCAAACGGCAAGGACTTTAGCACCCATGTAAGCCCTTGGTAAATGGTACCCCCCGGTACCCAGGGCATGGGTACTAAAGAGGGTCCCAAAGGGCTGCAGCATGTATTATGCCACCCAAACGGACCTACACACAAATGGCATGCAGATTGCCATTGCAGGATGCGTGAAATGGTGTAAGCCATTTTAAAAACATGACATTTTTCACTCCCTGTGTGCAAAGCCGATGTACTGCGTGTACTATATGTAGATCACCCCTACAGCAGGCCTTTAGGGCACTAAGGCAGTGTGCATTATATTACATGTGAGGGTACATCTGCACAAGCAGATGTGCCCCTGTGATGCCTAGTTCCATGGCTAGGCATTGTAAGTGCTCAGGAAGCCATTTTGAGAACATGTAATGGCACTGGCCATTAAGAGTTACCCAGCTACATGATGGCTTCACTGAGAGTGATGATGTTTGGTATCAAACATCTTGTCTTATTAAATCTGTACTGATGCCAGTATCAAATTTATTAAGGCATGCACCCAGAGGGGACCTTAGAGGTGCTCCCTGTAACCCTACTAGTCATTTAGTGTGTTTGCTGACTGGTATCGTCCTGCCTGCCACCGCAGATGGGTTTCTGACCCCCTGCAAGTGAGAGCCTGTGCTATCAGAGGTCAGGAACAATGCCTGCTTGGCAGAAAGTGTTCTCACCTCCTCCAGCAGGATTGCTGGCAATTTAGCACATCAAGGCCAGAGGCATCAAAGCCTCTGCTGATTTTGATATGCTACCAGAGGTTTCCCCCAGACCTGGGGAATGCCACCCCCTGCCCTGGGGCCCATCTGGCACCAGAGCAGGCAGGAAATTAGTTATACCCACAGGCTAACCCCATCCCTAAGGTGGGCTACCTGAAGTAAACAGCCAAATAAGGCTTTTTCATATTATGTTTTTGATGAAAATAGGGACGTCAGGGTTATGCCCACTCCCCACAGGAAGTGAGCAAATAGGGGGCAAAGTATCCCTAGTGGTAGGTAACCCATTGGCTACTACTGTATAATCCCTAAAACACCCCTAAAGTGAGTATTTAGGGGCCCAC
This sequence comes from Calotriton arnoldi, assembly GCA_963921515.1. NCBI lineage: Eukaryota > Metazoa > Chordata > Amphibia > Caudata > Salamandridae > Calotriton > Calotriton arnoldi. The sequence goes on from CAWUFW010004356.1 coordinate 1,181,461, forward strand.
CCAACACCAGGTCCTTAGATCCGACTTCCTGGAAACTGAAGAAGGACAAAGAAGAGACAACACTGCAAGAACAAAGGACCTGCACAGAAACTGGTGCCAAACATTGCCTTGCTGATTGCTCCTTAACAGTTGCAAAGACCCGACTCGTCCTGCAGCTGCACATCCTCCCCAACACTTGGAGGACTGTCCAACACTTTTACAATCAGCTAGCATCTCCCTTGGGGTGGAGAAGCCATCCACTTGCATCTGCAGGCACAGACCGCATCTGTTCAGTTCAATGTGTTGCTGGCCATCGGGCCCACCAAAGGAACAGAACTTCTGGAGGAGGTCTTTGTGACTCTAAGAGGTTAGCCCAGTCTCTCTGCTGAGTTTCAAGATGCTAGACCCTCCAGGAGCTCCCCTCTACCAATACCCTGAGTACTGAGCACTTGCACAAGCCAAGGCTTGTTTTCCGTCCAGTCCGGACACCACCAACTTGAAAGCTTCCCTGCATGTTGAGAGACTACAGGACAGATGAGACCCATGACCAGAGTGGCACTGCTGTATTGTTTTTCCCTCCTCTACAGGTCGATTATCGTGGGAGCCTCCAGGGTCAGGACTGATTTGCATATGGCTGGTTTAAACTGGGGTGGCATGGTGAGCAAAAGAACAATGGATTTAACCCAGATCTGTTGACTGGGGTGAATGTTTGATTTGTTCCGCATTCCATCCATCATTCGTGTGTCTTTAACTTTCGAAAAGTGGTATTTTCAAAATAGTAATTTAAAATCTGACTTGACCATCAAATTAGATTTTAAATTTCTTTTAATTTGTGTCACAGAACCATGGATTTAGCTATTCAGAAACTGAAATTATGCATTATAAGGTGTTATAAAGTAACCCAGTGCTTTTCTATGGAAGAGCCAGCTTTGCCAGAGTGAAAAACCTCTTTAGAGATTGTCTCTACTAGGGGATGTAAAACATAAGAACACATGCCCTACTTTTTATGTAACATTCATCCTGCCCCTTGAGCATATAGGGCCTGTCTTAGAAGTGACTTATACGTATTAAAATTGCAGATTTAGGTTTTTTTTCAGGCTGAATTTTCAGGTTTGAACTTGCACATTCAGTCTGCAGGAGTAGACCTGAAGACATGCTTTGTACTGCTAATTTAGTCGTGGCAAAAAGGTTCTATAGTCCACTAATGACATTTAACTTACAGGCCCTAGGTACACTGGGTACCATATATTAGGGACTTAACGGTAAGTTAAATAATGTCAATCATTGATTAGCCAACTCTACATGTTTTTAGGGGTCAGAGCACATACCCTGGGCACTGGACGGCAAACAGGTTCTCTGCACTAAGAGTCCCGGTTCATGGCCGCCAGAGGGCCAGTAGGCTCCTATTCACATGATACATGTAAAAAGGCCTAGTTGTGCCATAATCCTGTAAAACATGGAATGCTGCCACCACTGTGCTAGAAGAGTGACCTTGTGACCGGGGCAATAGTCATCCTGTCACTGCACAGGATTTTCTTGGTGCGTAGCCCTTGGTGTAGGAAAGATCGAGGACCTGTTGTTAGTCAAGGGCCAGGTTAGGCCTTTGCACACACATAAGATTAGCTTGAGCCTGTGGAAAAAATCAGAAAAGCCAGATACTTGGTGGTTGCATTCGGGCATGAAGTGGTCATGCCTGTATACCATGCAGAGGACATTCCCGTCCCTGCACCTGTGCAAACATTAGTTACATAAAGATCGCAATTTACTACTCCACTCACATTGAGGGCTTAAGGTGTGTGCCTCTGAGTGAATGCCTTATACAAATATATTGGCTTTATAAGTGTTTTTAGTTATAATAAGTTTAGAATGAACGGCGCTAACCCTTTACTAAAGACAAAACTAGAAAAAAATGTATCTTATTTTCCCAAAAAATCTTGGAAAAATCTTTTGCTATTCATTTGTTTTCAAATTTCAACCTCAAAATAGTTTGGCACAGGAGGTAACCAGGAATTAAAGGAGGCAGGGTGAAGGAAGAACAGCAGGACCTAACTTATTATGTACACGTAGCTCATGTAATTAAAGGAAACTGATGCCAGAACCCAGAAGAAAACCTTCCATTAAATAAATATGATTTAATTAATGTAGAAACTATAATTGGAAGTTCCATGCAGAGTACTTTACTTCCTCTCACAAGGCTGCTTATTTTAAATGGTGTAAAGGAGATTGAATACAAGACTGCAGTTTCGGTGTATCGGCCTTGAAAGGAATGAGGATGTGATGCACTAAATGGTTTTGCAGTTGCAAAGCCTGCTGTTTGCAAGATCAGAGGCTTTGCAATCACAAAGCCACAAGATGTAACATATATAGGGGGATATTACCAAGGATTTGCGATAATTATCGCAAAGCGTGCTTAGCGCTGTTTTTTTTATCGCCGGCTATCGCTGGATTTCATCGCGGAGATAACGCGTTATTATCAACGCTTATCTCCAAGGCGATAAAAAATCCAGCGATAGCGGCGAAACCCAGCAATAGTGCGAGAAATCCAGCGATAAATTCACTGTGCTAATGAAAAGCTCGCTAATAGGCAGGTGAGGACTTAACCTTACAATACACCTCCCATTGACTAGAATGGTTAAGTCAGGTTCTTAGCAGGTGTTAAATTCCAGCGATAATCGCGGTTAGCGCGAATTTTTTTATCGCTTCGCGGGCACTGGTAATAGGGGAAGTTGTGTTTGCGACTGTTTGCAGTCGCTTTTAGTTGGGTACGCCTACTTTGCATGTCATTAGCGATAAATATCGCTGACATGCAAAGCGGCACCAAAACGGTCGCTTTCGCCATGAAGCTGTCGCTAACAGCTGTTAGCGACAGCTTGCTAATAGGGCGATAGAAATATCGTCGCTTTAGCGGCAAAAAGTGCCGCTAAAGCGGCGTTAACGCCCTTGCTAATATGCCCCACAATGCACACTGTGAGTCGAAGCTGAGTTTGCAACTCACACCATGCACTCAGTGAAGCATTGTGACTCGGGGGGAGGGGGGCATCCCCTCACCTTATGAATTCCAACGATATTTATCAATATTTTGTGAAATGTTATTGAATCATGAATGATATAGGATTCCCACTGATTGAATCTTCCACTTTGTGAACGAGGGCTTGGGCATTGGAGGGATTATGAAGTGAGCAAGAGGGCCACTGTATGTCCCTGCCAAGGTGACCACTGCACTGATCGGTGTGCTAACCTCAGCACTTTTTTTGTAGCCAGTCCAGCCCTTAGGATAGGGACTGAAAACCCAATGTTGCTATTTTAGGGCTAGATGTACGAACAATAGTAATAGCGATTATCAAAATTGCGAATTCTTTGCCAATCGCTATTTGGAAATCGTTATTACTAATGTACAAAGGAGTTATTTAGCCCCTATTCCCTAAATAGTTATTCGGAGTGGGTCGCACATAAACCTATCTCATGAATATTAATGAGGTAGGTCGCAGTTTGTGACCCACTACGATTTGCTGCCTTCACAGTGATGGTGGTCTGCTGGGGTCAGCAGACCACTATATCTGTGATTGCTTTTAAATAAATCAATACATATTTTTTTAAATACAGCCCGTTTTCCTTAAAGGGAAATGGGATGAGTTTAAAAAAAAAAAAATGAAGTTTCATTTTTATTTTTTATGAGTAGGCAGTGGTCCGTGGGACCACTGCCTGCTCTTAAAAATATTTATTTAACCAATCCCAAAGAGGAAGGGGTCCCAAGAAGACCCCCTCCCATTTGCAAATGGATATCACCATCTTTGAGTTGACGGTAAAGTGTAAATGTTTTGCAATTGCATTTCAGTCACAAAATTTGGAAGGGATGCCCCAAACATGCCTCTTCCAAATACCAATTCGCAAACCCAAATTGCAATTCGGTAATAGGTTACTGAATTGCAATTTGGTGTTTGGCCATCAGAAAAGGCATTTTTGCATTCGCAAACGACCCGTTTGTGTACACAATTTTTTTTATTGCATCTAGTTTATAGTTTTTTTATCTGTCTGAGTTTAAAAAAATCCTGATGTGTGCAAAAGTAGCAACCATTGTTAGAGCATACAGAACGTTGACAACTTAGAGTCTAGGCCTTATATAAAAACTCATCATTGTTCTAAAGGTGATTTCACAATAGAGAAATACTTATTTCCTCCTGCCTTATAGTTGCTGCCCAATCTGACCTGCTGCTCGAAATACAGAAGCCATATGAAAGACGTTCCACAATGCCCTTGCAGGGATTGCAGATTAGCCAAAAATAGAGATGGGTTCATCCTTAAAAGGGAGTACAAGCATGATGTTTCAACTTACCTCCATCATAAACGCACCTAAAGCTGCACTACACGTACTGAAGGAGCCACTTTGGACTTATTGAAGAACCCACTTTGGTGTGGTGGAGGATGCTGTGCACTTCTTTTGCCCATGTGCAATGGGTGTAGGACCTGGCCTGTTGCTAGGCCCCTTGTCAGCGCCCACCACATCAGGCCCGCCGCTCACATCATTTGGCTCTGTACAATGGGCTCACGGCACAGGGCTATGACTTGGCTTTTGGCAAGTAGAGCATTCACCTCACAACCCCCAAACCAGATTGCTTGGCCTTTGGCCATGTGCAGCAATGCCTCAGTTGGAGGTGCCACTGTTTATGTTTGTGTGTATGTATATATATTTATATATAACCTTCAACAAGTCCCATCTGGGCTGCCGAACTCTTGAGGCGGGTGCAAGAGTTCGGCAGCCTAGGTGGGACTTGTTGAAGGTTACATAAATGGCTGCCAGACCCACCAAGAAGACATCAAAACTGTCAGCTGTGTGCAGCGAACTATACAAGTTTAAGGTGATAAGTAATTCTACTTTCACCTACGGGAGTCTGGTGAAGGAGTGGCAAAGGCAAGGGATATTTTGACCAACTGGCACGCTGTGAAGATCAAGGTAAATGGTGAACCCATGCAGGGTTAATCGAGAAATAAGGACTCAAATTATTGCCACATTAGCGTGTTTTTAAATGCTGTGTGCCAATGTGCTCTGGACCATTAGAGGCGTAATGGGACATTGGAAATCATTCTTATAATATTCAATATCGATGCAGAGCACTGACACAACCATCCATGGAAGAACAGAGGATGTCACTCTAAGGTGGCAACTAAAACGACCATATAAGTGAACAACGTGTGAGTCCCTCTATGATGTTCACAGATTAAATTTACCAATGGGTTTAAATTGTGCAAAATATTGATCTCATTTGAAAACACACAAGCATTGAAAAAGGAATTGCTCCGAAACGCGTCTGTGAGTGTCTTTTTACTAATTAAAATATTTGGAAATCCCATGAGTGCTCTGACCTTTCATCTGATAATACATATATACATATATATATATATATATATATATAGTGATGTCATTTGAGATGTCATGAGTGATGTCATCAGTGATGTCACTGACCATGCCATGAGTGATGTAATATGTGACGTCATCAGCAGTGCATTGCGGGGGCGCGAGTTATAGTTATCTCTACTAACTATAACGGCCATATTTCTCTGGTTTTGTACGAGTGACATATCCAGCTAACTATAACGTCCCTGATACCTGTGGTTTTTTCAGTGAATTTCTAAGGTTTTTTAAATGCTAATTTCTAACTATAACGCCCCTGAAACCTATGTTTTTTTCAGTGAATATATATATATATATACATATACTGCATGCATTAAGGAATCTAAATCCTTTCCCTCCCTTGGCAGACCTCAAAATAGCGGTTCAATCACTTGTGTTATCGAAACTAGATTATGCAAGTGCTACCCTTGGGGGCCTCCCAAAAATCAAACTTGCACCGCTGAAGGCTACCTTGAATGCGGCAGCGAGGATCATCATAGGATCACAAAAAAGGGATCATATCACCCCTGACCTCCAATAACTGAAACGACTATCCAGCTCAAAATTGCTTGAATGACCCATAAAGCGCTGAAATACAATACCCCCTCTTACCTGACCTAAAAACTGACCCCATTGGGTGGAAACAGATCTTCCAGAAACACAAGCTCCCTACTACTTAAGTCAAAAAAAATTAACAACTAAAAAACCTACAACCAATTCTTCTCTGGAATTGTCCCCCAAATCTGGAACTCTCTCCCTCCCAAGATCAGAGGCAACCCAACCACATCCATCTTCAGGAAAGAAGTAAAAATTCTACTACCAAACAATTTCCTCCCACATTGAGGTCCTACCTAAATGTAAGTCCGTTTTTATATAGCGCAGCTACTCACCCTTACGGGTCTCAAGGCGCTGGGGGCCGTCGTGGAAATTAAGTGAGCTATTGCCCAGAGTCACATGGTGCTGAGCTGAGCTGCCGCCGGAGCCGGGGATCGAACCGTGAACCCTGTGCTCCGAAGTCAGCTGCCCTGGCCGCTGCACCACACCTCTCCACACTCCCTGTTTGCATGAGGGACTCTTTACTGCCTGCTGTTTTCTTATGTTTCCCAGCCATCTACACACTGTTCTGACACCTATCAGACTTTGCTCATGCCAGTACTTGTGATTGACCACGTGTTCTTATCTCTCTTCTTCCTTTTGCTTATGTAAATATTATCTCCATGACTTCTACTATGTTTTTTAAGCTGCCTACCCTTTTGTTATTCTTGTAAAGCACTCTGTTACCCAAAAGGGTCTTGTACGCTCTATATAAAACTCTAACTACACACAAACACATATATATGTGGTCGCCAGTAGGTAGTTATAGTTAGGATGTAGTTTCCATAGGAAGATTGTCTTTTCATTTGCTAATAACTTTTCAAAACTTGTTTGCCACTCACTTCAGCTGCTGTCTTAAAAAAGTTCAGGGTGATCTGTCAAGCGGGGGCAGAGAAAAAGGGGAGTTCCAAAACGCGTTTTCCCAATGTTAATGTCCGAACTGCTGAACAGAATTACACCACATTTGGCAAAAAGGTAGCTGTTGGTCCAGAAAGTGTCCTTTTTGTAAATTGGTGTAACTCTGTTCAGTAGTTGTGGAGTAATTTAAAGAAATTTCCAATTGTATATCTAGGGATGCAGAGGATCCTTGCCAATCTCATGCTGAGATCTGATTGGCTGCCAACACTCCAAACCAGGAAGTGTTGGCAGCCATCTTGAGACTCAGCATGAGCTGAGTCCTAGAAAAAACATTAAGAAAAAAAAGGGGGCAGGGTACGAAAACCCTGACCCACTAGGCCTCTGTGGGGGATCCCACAGGGACCCCGCAGAGCCAACAATTTTTAAAAAACATTTTCGGTGGGCTCCAACGCTTTGTTAATTATTGGCCCCTGGGTGGGCCAGGTCCCAGAGGCATTTTTTTAATAAGGGAGGGTGTGCACGGACCCCCTCTCCTCGGGCTTAGTATTGTCCCGGGGACCACCACCTCCCTGGGGCTTCATAAAACTGAATGTTCGGGAGGCCCAAACGGCCTCCCATGATGCCCCGGGGACCATCACTATTTATAACTGGCTGACCTCTCAGACCTCCCCCAGCCTTGGGGACTGCCACCTCCCCGGGGCGTTCACAGAAAACAATATGGGGGCACATGGACCCCCCCATTGGCCCGGAGGCCACCACCTCTGGGGGGATTAAATGTCAATTGATGCACAGGGGCCGTTTAGACTCCCCCACAGCCCTGGGGACTGCAACTCCCAGGGCTTTTATTAAATTGAATGCAGTGGGGATGCACTGCCCCCCCGCAGCCCCGGGACCAACACCTCCCAAGGGCATAATCAAAGAAAGGAGAGGGGGTATGCGGCTTCCCTCCTGAAGCCATAGATGGCCTGGGAACCATTCCCCTCAAGGCCTGCTCCTTCTATGTCCCGGGGTGCCCACCCCGGGACATAGCTGTTTGCTATGGCTTGGCGAGAGCTTTACGGCTCGCGCCAAGTCATAGAAACTGTGCTCTGCTTCCAGCAAGCGAGAGCATTAAGAATGCTCTTGCTTGCTGGAAGCGAACAAAATTGCTTTCACAGAGAGGGAGCTTCATTTTCAGAAGCTCTCTCTGTGTAAAAACAATAGTGGCTCCCGAAGAAGGCGGGGAGCTGGCAGGGACTGTGGGGGCCTTAAGGCTCCCCCCACGGTCCCCATTAGTGGTGAGTGGTTGCACTGGGTGGGACCAGGGCACCAACAATAGAGGCCGGGCCCTGCGGTCCCCGGGGCTGAAATTTATGTAAGAAATAAATAAATAAATAAAAGGCTGGGCCTCAGGTGAGGGGGTCCGCAGGTCCGAAATAGGCCCACGAGGGGGGGCGCTCCCCAGAGTTCTCTGCTTCACTTTTGCATAATTTATGCGTCAATCTAAGCGTGAAAGGGTATTGTTTTGACTTATACTGGGTGCTCCCTTGTGTCTGAACAAAGCTATATCTCTCTGAAGAGCTCTAATGAGAGTGAAACACGTGTCAGGGGTTGTTCTATTAATTTCAGGTTGGCTTGGTTGGTATTTTACTAATTCAAAGCTGTAATACTGTGCCTGGAGTGGTAAAAGGCTTTTGCCATTTTACAGCTTGGCATGGAAAGCACTCTGTTAGTCCTATGCTTAAAACATTGCTGTACAAATGGCAAAAGACTTTGTTCCTTTCTATCTCGGCGTGGATGGCACTGTGATAATCCTACACTTAAAGACTTTGATAGAAAAGCAGATATTTGAGGTGAACAAATTTAGAGTGTCACTGGTGTTGAGGGTGCTCTATACTGGAGCTGCTTTCTACCTAAACTTGAGAACTACCCAAAGTTCTCTGCTTCTCTTTTGCATAATTTAAACCTCACTCTAAGCCTGAGAGGGTATTATTTTGACTTATACTGGGTGCTCCCTTGTGTCTGAACAAAGCTATATCTCTCTGAAGAGCTCTAATGAGAGCGAAACATGTGTCAGGGGTTGCTTTTATTCATTTCAGGTTGGCTTGGTTGGTATTTTACTAATTTAAAGCTGTAATACTGTGCCTGGAGTGGTAAAAGGCATTGCCATTTTACAGCTCAGCATGGATAGCACTGTGCTAGTCCTATGCTTAAAAACTTTGCTGTAGAAAGGGCAAAATACTCTGTCCCTTTCTATCTTGGCGTGGGGTGAACTGTGCTAATCCCACGCTTAAAGACTTTGATGGAAAAGCAGACATTTGAGGTGAGCAAATTTAGAGTGTCGCTGATGTTGAGGGTGCTCTATACTGAAGCTGCTTTCCACCTAAACTTGATAACTACCCAGAGTTCTCTGCTTCTCTTTTGCATAATGTATTCATCACTCTAAGCCTGAAAGGGTATTGTTTTGACTTATACTGGGTCCCCCCTTGTGTCTGGACAAAACTATACCTCTCTGAAGAGCTCTAATGAGAGCGAAACACGTGTCAGGGGTTGCTTTTATTCATTTCAGGTTGGCTTGGTTGGTATTTTACTAATTCAAAGCTGTAATACTGTGCCTGGAGTGGTAAAAGGCTTTTGCCATTTTACAGCTCGGCATGGATAGCACTGTGCTAGTCCTATGCTTAAAAACTTTGCTGTAGAAATGGCAAAAGACTTTGGGCCATATGTACAGTGAAGTGGCGGAGTGAGGCGTTAGCCTTCCTGGCTTAACGTCTCTCTCCACCACTTCTGAAATGCAAGGCTGCACCATATTTACAAGAATGTGGTGAAGCCTTGCGTTTCCCCCTGCGATGGCGCTAAGTTTAGCAACTTAGCACCCTAAAACAGGCACCCTTGCACCATGGTGCAAGGGTGTCTGCGTGCAGGGTAGGATTGTTCATGTGTAGGAAGGTGTCCCTTACTGCAGATAAACAATCCTAAAATGCCATTCTGTCACTTTCATGTGTGCTGCTTCATGCAGCACACATGAAAGTGACCAAATGGCATTTTTTTAAAAAGTTTGTTTATGTACAGGAAGGGACACCTTCCTACACATGAGCAAACAATGGCATTTTGCTTTTTCCATGTGTGCTGCAAAAGGCAGCACACATGGAAAAAGCAAAAACGAGGAGAAATAATTAATTTCTCCTCGTTTGGCCATCTTAATACCAGTTTTTACCTGGTCTTAATTTTGGCGCTGCCTCCTATGTACGCCACCCTTGTACATAGGGGGCAGTGTCAAAATAAATGGGTGTTGTGGTGGAACGCTCACCGCAACACCCACTGCCCACTCCTCTCACGCTAACCATAGCGTGAAAGGGGCCTTATGTACAAGGCACAATTAGCCCCAGGGAGGTGTCGGTCCCCGGGGCTGAGTGGGGGTGGCAGGAGCATTTATTTAAAAAATAAAGCCCCGGGACCTGGCCCACCCGGGGGCCTAATTAAACAAAGTGAGGGCTTCATTTTTTTAATACAATTTCAGCTGGATTCGCGGATCTAACCCGAATCCCGGCAAAATTTGTTTTAAAAAAAATGCTTTTTTTTGGCCCTGTGGGTCCCTGTGGGACCCCCTGAGCAGGCCTAGGGGGTCAGGGTGTTTCTATCCTGCCACCTTCTCTTGATTTTTAACCTTTTTTGACCTTTTTTCTTGTGACTCGGTTCAACCAAGTCAGAAGATGGCTGCCAACACTTCCTGGTTTGAAGTGTTGGCAGCCAATCAGATCTCAGGCACAAGATCGGGAGGGTTTGCAGATCCTCCACGGCCATATTTGTATATCTGAGAAATGCTTAAGAACTACTGAATGGATTTACACCATTTAACAAAAAGAGTGCACTCTGGACCAAGAGCTACCTTTCTGCCAAATTTGGTGTTCGGGCTGTAGCTGCGTCAACAGTTTCCTATGGAGATTTAACATGGAGAAAAAGTGTTTGGGACCCCCCCTTTTTCTTGGCCCTCGCTTGATGGATCACCCCCATAGGTTTTGAAAATTTCACAAAGATTCATCAAATGGCATCAAAGATATTGGCAAATTTTATATATATATTTTATATATATATATATATATATATTATTAATGAGGCCCCCAGGTGGGCCAGGTCCCGTGGGCAATGCCAAAATGAAATATCGGGGGCCTGCGGGGGTCCCCACAGCCCCGGGGACCGCCACCTCCCCGGGGCTTCTTTCAAAATGAATGCGTGGGGGGTCCCAACCCCCCCCCACACTGCCCCAGGGACCGCCACCTCCCCGGGGCTTTTTTAATTGTATGCGGGGGGCACACCGCCCCCCGCAGCCCCGGGGACCACCACCTCCCTGGGGCACTCTTTATTCAAATTCGGGGGTCCGTTATGGACCCCCAGCCCCGGGGCTTTGCAAACATGGGGAGGGGGGCCGCGCGGCCCCCCTCCTGGAGCCCTTGATGGCCCTAGGGACCGCCACCCCCCAGGGCCGGCTCCTGCAATGTCCCTGAGGTGCCCACCCCGGGACATTGCTGTTTGCTTTGGCAGGGCAGAGAGGTGGTCTGAGGACACGCCCCTTTTTACACCACTCTGCAAACGCGCTTCTTGGCGCACTGGTGGTGGGGCGATGAGGTCCTCTTGTGTCCTGAGGACCTCAGGACACAAAGTGGATTTCATCCCCCAAGCAGCAGTGCGCCAAGAGGCGCGTTTGCACAGTGGTGTAAAAAGGGGGCATGGCCTCGGACCACCTCTCTGCAATCCAGCTGTGTGGCGCTTACTGGAGGTACCTGGTGGGCTAGTTGGCCCCCAGGGACCCTCTGTATTCAAGGGGACTTAATCCCCCAATTTAGAACGCGCCAGGGGGCGCGTTTGCAGAGTGGTGGAGAAAGGGGGCGTGGCCTGTGTCCACCTCCCTGCAATCGAGCTCTGTGGCGCTTACTGGAGGTACCTGGCGGGCAAGTTGGCCCCCAGGGACCCTCAGTATTCAAGGGGAATTAATTCCCCAACTTACAACGCGCCAGGGGGCGGGTTTGCAGAGTGGTGGAGAAAGGGGGCGTGGCCTAGTATGTGAAGTTAGCAATCCTGCTGTGTGGGACTTACTAGAGGTAATAGGAGGGGTAGTTGGCCCCCAAGGTTGACGTTGGGGGCTAAATACACCTCCTGTACCTCCATTAAATCTCACACAGTGGGATTGCTAAGAGGTGTTTTCGGAGGCCACGCTCACCTTTCTCCACCACTCTGCAAACGCAAGTGCTATGTTATAGTTAGAAATTAGCATTTAAAAAACCTTTGAAATTCACTGAAAAAACCATAGGTTTCAGGGACGTTATAGTTAGAAATTAGCATTTAAAAAAACATTTGAAATTCACCGAAAAAACCATAGGTTTCAGGGACGTTATAGTTAGTTGGACATTTCACTCGTACAAAACCAGAGAATTTCGGCCGTTAGTAGAGCTAACTATAACTCGCGCCCCCGCAATGCACTGCTGATGACGTCACATATTACATCACTCATGACATGGTCAGTGACATCACTGATGACATCTCAAATGACATCACTGATGACATCACTGATGACATCATCCATGTGATAATCTGACGCACCTCCTCACACCCTAATAAAACCTTTTATACACCCACTCTAAAATACAGACTACCAATATCGAAACCATAGACAGACCAATAGCAGTTAGTACATACCAGCTCAGTGATTCCTAGGTCTACACACACACATCCACTAATTCACCCATACAGTAACTCATACATGCAGTCACTCATCAATACAGCACTATCATATGCACTCATACACCTATACATACACTCACACACCACCACTCATCCATACACTTACTCACACACCTCCTCAGTCATGCAAAGAATCAATCACACCCATTTACTCACCTATAGTTATACACAGACCACCTCACTTATTTATACAAATACTAACACATACTTACTCTCTTATACAATCACTGATACAAGCACACACTCATCCATACAGCCACTCTCACAATCACTCACTCTCACGTATAGTCATTTATATACTCCAACACTCACATATACTGCCTTTCACATATGTAGTTACTCACACATATACCACTGAGACATCCATTCACTCACCAACACACCCATACACATACTCACCCACCCATACAGACCTTCACAGATGCACTCTTGAACCCATACACCCAGTGAATCACCCACTCACACATCTATGCACAGAGTCACCCACCCCCCACCCACTCACTTAGACACTCAGGCACCCATACAGATACTCAGACATCCAATCAATAACCCATATAGACAGTCATGTAGCTACACACCAACCCATTCATCCGCTTATACACCAACTGACAGACTGATACAGACATTTACACAGTTTGCTCACTAACCCATGCATTCAGTAAGATACACTTAATCAGTCAGTTATACAATCAGTCACGCACCTACTAAATCATCCATTCAGACACTTATACACCCACTCATTCTTCAATACACCTTGGCATATATATATATAAAACATATTTAAACTTTAAAGAAACACACATTCACTGGATGATGTCATCAGTGATGTCATCAGTGATGTCATTTGAGATGTCATCAGTGATGTCATCAGTGATGTCACTGACCATGTCATGAGTGATGTAATATGTGACGTCATCAGCAGTGCATTGCGGGGGCGCGAGTTATAGTTAGCTCTACTAACTATAACAGCTGAATTTCTCTGGTTTGTACGAGTGAAATGTCCAACTAACTATAACGTCCCTGAAACCTATGTTTTTTTCAGTGAATATATATATATATATATATATATATATATATATATACACACACGCTCCAAAGACAAATCACGGGCACTCACGGGGGTAATCCTGATGTGGATTTATTGGCACATATATATAATATATGCACAAACTGGTTAACACGAAGCTGGCATTGAAGAAGGCATTCGCCGAAACGCGTCTACCAGGTGTTTCCCTTGTATATGCATAAATTCCTTTCTCCTAGTGGTGGAATAAAAATCCTTACCTTGAGGCGACTCGAGCATGTGTCAGACCCGTCTTTTGTTGTGAGGCGGGATTGGAGTTGGATATTAGGCAGCGGTCGGTGCTGCACTCCGACACGCCTCTCATTCTGGAGCACCGCTGATGGCCGGCATACTTTGGTGATGTGCTGGCTGCACACTGTGGTGCCCCCCCGGCCGAGACACTGTTTGGCATCGGGGAGAGAGCAGCGGATTACTGCTGAACGGTACGCTTCCAGGAGACGATTACCGCCATTGTTTATGCCGCAGCAGGGAGCAGGCGGCCCAACAGTTGACGAAGTCAGGGCATTATTATATGCACAAACTGGTTACATAACCTATGTTCGCAGAATGGGACCTCTTACATGCTCTGCTTGCAGGATTTTGGATACAATTGCTATACACTGGGGCTTTGAAATCACAAAAGCAGAACGGCAGTGTTGACTGTGAACAGAGATTTTGTGGTCAGCTCTCTGTGATTGGACGATACAGCTCCAATAGGATTCCATCATGTAGCATTTCAAAGCCCCGCGAAAAACAAACTGGTTAACACGAAGCTGGCATTGAAGAAGGCATTCACCGAAACGTGTCTGCCAGGTGTTTCCCTTGTATATGCATGAATTCCTTTCTCCTAGTGATGGATTAAAAATCCTTACCTTGAGGCTACTCGAGCATGTGTCAGACCCGTCTTTTGTTGTGAGGCGGGATTGGAGTTGGATATATATATATATATTTGTCCACACGCACAACAGCTTCCGCGGCGTAAGTAGAGGAGCACTCACAGGTCCTTGTTGCAAGTTGTTTATTCAGTGCACAAACCCCCCCGCACTGACAGACGCGTTTCGGCAATCTGCCTTCTTCGATGTCAGTGGCCCCAAGTGTATGACACATATTTAAAGTGATAGACGTGATTCGATAGGTTAAAAAAGAAAACATCAAAACAAAAGAGGGCCTCGTAAAATTACTGCATAATGCACAATACATGGCGGCCATCTTAAGACTTGTTCCAAAGTTGATAAAAACAGTGTAAGTTCATCAGTGCTTCAAAATCATATATCATTATATACAGCTATTTACATGTGGTCAAAACTTAAAACTGTATAATCATTTATATACACATTTACGATGGATTGATCTAAAAGTACAAACTCATAGGAAAATTCCTAGATGTTACACCCATCTTTATTAACTAAGTCAGTCCTTAAAAAGGTAGCGGATTATGGCGCGATTGAATACATATATCCCGCCTAGATGACAATTCATCTTTATACCTATAAAAAGTGATAGTGTACTGACTTAAAAAAAATCGCCTAATTGGGCAAAAAAGACCACTCAAAGCACTGTGAACTATACAAAATTGTGCCCTGAATGGGCAAACCAAAAACAAAGCCATGAACGTGAGGAAACCTTAAAAACAATTCATTTGTATATTTTGAGGGAGTTGAAACTCACAATAGACTCTTTGTAAGTGTCAGGACATTTCAGAGAATAGAATACATGGTCCAGATATAGATGGGGAGTACAGATAGAATAATGGTCACTCTAGTTAATCAAGGTGTGACTATAATTCCTCATCGAAATTAAGGCCTAAGGGAATCCTGGTTTGAAGATCTATTATATATTTAGATTCCAGGGCCCTCAGTGCCCTTGTTCTGTCCCCACCTCTTTCATTCCTGACCACCTGATCAATACAAAAGAATTTAAGCAGTTTGGGATCACTTTTATGCATTGATTCAAAATGGCGTGCCATCGAATATGTCTGATCTTTTTTGGTGATGGCTCGCATATGTTCCAGAATCCGTTTCTTAGCTGGATGAATGGTACTGCCCACATACCTTTTCGGACAAGGGCATTCTAACACATAGACAGTGTATTCTGAGTTGCAATTCAGCAGGTGATTGATCTTTCTAACTTTTTTACTAGTCACCCCACTTTCCAAAATTTCATATTCCAATACTTTGTGGCTTTGTTTACATGCCTTACAATTGAGGCATGGAAAGAAACCTCTCAGCGTATTTTTTGGCAGTATTGATGGCTGGAAGTGACTATGTACTAGTTGGTCGCCTATTGATTTGCAACGTCTGTATGTGATCAGCGGATATTCTGGAGTAACTTTTTTAGGATTGAATCTGTTTTAAGAATATGCCAGTTTTTTTGAAAATTTGCACTACTTTAGGAGATTCAACATTGTAGCGTGTGATCATTCTGACCGGGGTAACAGTAGATGTATTAACAGATTTGCCCCCTTTAGGTATTAGCAGTTGTAATCTCTCTACCTTCTCAGCTTTTTGGGATGCCTGTTGTAGTACCACCGAGGAGTACCCCCTATGTTTAAATCTTTGGAGAGCCTGATCTCTGGCCTTTTCATATTCTCCAGGGGCTGTACAGTTTTGTTTAAGACGGAGAAATTCTCCGTACGGAATGTTACTAATCATGCTCTTGGGGTGAAAACTGTTGGCATGAAGCAGAGCATTACCAGCCGTGGGTTGCCTATATAGATGAGTTGCAATCTTAGCATTTTCTACATAGACCTCCACGTCAAGATAACAGACACTATTATTGCTGACTTGGCCACTAAACTGTAGATTAAGGTTATTATTATTAAGGAAGATCACGTATTCCTCAGCAGCTGTACGAGTGCCCTTCCACACGATGAATAAATCATCTATGTAGCGGGCCCATAATACAATATGATCCAGCCACCGTTCCGGCGAGTCCCGCCAGGCCACGTGCTTCTCCCACCAGCCAACAAAAAGATTCGCATAGCTGGGGGCGAAGCACGTGCCCATCGCTGTCCCCTGATGTTGCTTGTACAATTGCCCCGAGAAAATAAAAATATTATTCTCAAGGCAAAAGGCAAGCATGGCCAACAGCATCTCATTGTGTTTGATATATTTGAGCGGTCGTTTCTCTATGAACCATCTTACGGCCTCCATCCCATCTTTGTCTTTAATACAGGTGTATAGGCTGGTTATGTCTAACGTAATAAGGAGCATGTCCTCCTCCCAAATAACACCCTCAATTGTTCTTAAAAAATCTCCAGTGTCTTTAATATAGGAACTAAGATCCCTTACCCATGGTGCCAGAAAAGAATCTATGTAGGTAGAGCAGTTTTCCAATAAACTGCCAATAGATGCTACAATTGGACACCCTGGTGGTCTACTGGCGTTTTTGTGAATTTTTGGGAGGTGATAAAATGTAGGAACTACTGGATATTCACAGAATAAAAAATGATATTCATCTGTGTCAATCAAACCCTCCCCTCGCCATGTCAACAATAATTGGTGGAATGTTTCTATACAATTTGCATATACAGTTCTAGTGGTTGGTTGGTAGCAATCTGTGTCTCTCAGCTGGTTAAGGGCTTCTGTAACATAGTGTTCTTTAGAAAAGACAACAATGTTGCCGCCCTTATCTGAAGGTTTTATTACAATAGAATATATAATTCAAAACGCCGCTCTCAGCAGCACGGGTGCCGCAGCTCGCGGAGACGGCTCCGCGCAATTATCAAAGCACCAATGTCTCAAGACACGAAGAAGCTGCGCACTCGGGCTTAATGCATAAACAATCTTTTTATTCTGGCTCGCTCCACAGATTAAAAAGCTAACACACGCGTTCCGGCCTCCTGGCCTTCGTCAGTGTTAGTTACCAACCATACAACTTATTCACCTTTAAACAAGATAACATTTGATTTGTCATTCAAAAGGGTCATGAAAACAAACAAAGGACATTCAGCTCGCTACAATGAATTACCACGGTGGCCATCTTTGCAATGCTTATTATTTGTGTCTTTGCCCCCATGAACAATGCAGTTTTTAAATTCATCATATATGCGTGGGACATGATTTCTCAATAATCACAACAAAATCAATATGAAAATAAAAAATAAAAAATAAGAATAATTGATTACAATATCTAACGCGGGTCCTTAAAACATGATTGGGCTGTCTTGTATGGAAGAGATTACCTCCACAAGACATTGATATTATGCCCGTTTCCTCCTTCAGGCAACCTCCTGTTTATTGCAACCATGCCCAAAATGAGCATGTCATGAATCTCTTATAACAATATCATGTTTCACATGTAATTCCAATTACGCCCTCGATGGGCAAACGGACCCTGAGCCCCAATTCATACATTGTTCAATGACAAGGCTTATTTACACAAAAAGGCACTGTATATTCACAAAATGTTGCTTTTTTATCCAGGCCATAAAATTGGTTTACTCAACAACCATAAGGGTATCTATCATCAATCTTGACTCTATACAATTTCAATGAATCCATTAGCTAGACCTTCCTTATCTTGCTTGTCTTACACCTTTTCACACAGTTCTCACGACTCAATGGGAAATTGGGGAACCCCAAATGTTGGAATTATGCCCTTGATGGGCAATTCTCTCACCTATTTTTATCCCACAAATGACCAAAGTTCTTCTTCACTATTAAGGCCCCAGGGGGTACGGGTCCTAAGCTCGACAATATATTTTGCTTCTAACTGTCATAACAGCCTCACCCTGTCTCCTCCCCTTTCTTTTATTGGGAGCTGGTCAAGACAAAAATATCGTAGTTGGTCACTGCGTGAATTGTGAATCTCCGCAAAATGTCTAGCGACTGGATATGCACTATCGTTATTTGTAATTGCCCGTGTGTGCTCCAAAATATGCTTCTTGGCAGGATGGATAGTACTTCCAATATATTGGAGACCACACGGGCAAACCAAA